>OY796660.1:45714853-46914853 GCA_963680705.1 Rhagium mordax | reverse complement strand
CAATATTGTAGTGGAAGGCTTTGGGTTTTAAATGATCCAAGAAAAATTAAAATCGGTAAGGAATAAAAAAAGTTATAAAGGAAAATAAAAATTTCTGTTTTTACCATTACTGCCGAGACGTTGATAACACGCCTCTACATTTTTTGGTACAGCTCTGTAGTTCTTTGACCGATTTTTTAAAACTACCCATCAAAATATTGCCACAAGACCAGTCATGATGATGAAATAAACCGTTTGTAAATTCGGCATTTCAACAAAATTCCAGCAGTTATTAAAAATTGTTCAAGTTTAAATACGTCTGCCTTGACATTTATGATCATAATATCAGCTTCTGACTGAGAATCGTTTAGCTGAAAGCTTTAGCTGTCGAACGAATCCAAAAAGTTGAAAATCGCTGAAAAAATAAAAAAGTTATAAGGTACAATAAAAATTCCGGTTTTTTTTGGACCACCCGATATAAATAATTTTTAATAAAACTTATTGCACTATTCGAAAATCCAACATAATGTAAGATAGAAAATAGAACTACATGACTGATCGTGTCGAACGCTTTTGAATAATCTAATAATATTAGAGCTGTTGTTTTTCCCGAGTCTATGTCAGTAATAATGTCGTCCATTACACCTAGCAAGGCAGTTGTGCAGCTATGACCTGCGCGAAACCCAGATTGATAAAGTGGTAAAATATTGTACATATTAATGTGTTCACGAATTTGACAATTCATAATTTTTTCTAACGGTTTAGACAGCACTGGAAGAATGCTAATAGGCCGCAAATCACCAAAACTAGATATGTCGTTTTTTTTAGGCAACGGAACGACGCGTGATATTTTCCAAATATCTGGAAAAACTCCTTCTAAAATGCAGGTATTTATGATGTTAGTAATAAAAGGTAATATGTGAGGACAACATAGAAGTAACATGTCTATATTAATTCGATCAGATCCGGAAGATTTATACTTTATTTCTAATAAATATTTATAAATAATCACATCTGAAACTAGTGTAAATGTAAATAAATCTTTAAAATTTGTTTTTAAATTATTGTTATAGAAATGCAAAAGCTCATTATCAGGAGGGGACAAGTTATTAGAAAATTGCATAAAGTGTGCATAAAGTTATTTATTTCATCTGGTTTATTAAAAATTTCAGGTAGTGTGTTCGTTGCGACTCTATTGTAGATATTAAGTTCTTTGAGCTTATTCCAAAGCGCTTTACTGTTATTACCGTTATTATTTATGCAAAATTTAAGATAACTTTTTTTTTCATGGGCTATGGCTATATTAGTTTGATTTCGTATACTTTTATAATAATTCCAATGTTCCTGATTTTTTGTTCTATTAAATTTTTTCATAGCTTTTTCTTTTAAAGAAATCATTTCCTTAATATTATCAGTTAGCCACGCTGGCTTCTGCTTTTTTATTATAATTTTTTTAACAGGTGCAAGTGTATCAAAAATATTTAAAATAAGTAAATTAAAATATTCTATTTTTTCACTAACATTTTCTATATTTATTATGTTTTCAAAAGGTGCCAAATATAAAAATTCTTGTAACAAGTCTAAATCAATGCGCTTAAAGTTCCTGATTTTATAGTTTGCTGTTTATGTTTAGGAGCATCTATTTTGAAGGAACAAAATGTTAGAGAATGATCTGATATACTAGATACTTCCTTTGTGCCACATGTGTAATCATCCTTTTCATTTGAAATTAAAATCACATCTAATAGCGTACAGGAACTTTTTGTAGTTCGAGTTGGTGTGTTAATAATTTGCTTTAAATTATAAGACTCAATGCAATCATTAAATATAATAGATTTACTATTTTCAGAGTCAAGTAAGTTAATATTTATATCCCCTCCGCAAATTATATCACTACAAGTGGGAGTAAAATCAGATAAAGCATCTTCAAATACATTCATAAAATCTAGTAAATTTTTCTTAGGAGGCCTATACAGTGTGCCAATAATATAAGTTCTATTACACAATTTAAATTTAATCCATATTTGCTCCACTGCATCGTGGGAATTGTTATTTAAAATCTCATACCTTAAACTTGTTCTCAAATAGATTCCAACACCACCTCCCCTAGAGTCCCTATCCTTTCTTATGAAATTGTAACCATCAATATGTACTAAATTACTAGGCATATTATCAGATAACCAGGTTTCCGAAATTCCAATTACATCATAATTTTCATTTGTCACAAAAACTTTAAAATCTGCAAAATTATGTATTAAGGATCTTACATTCAAAAAACAAAATTTAAAATATCTCATTAGGTTTATCCTGATTAAAGAGAAGAGAAAAAAAATATAAAAAGATATTTATAATAATAATAATAATATATAATATTTGTATACACGTGTAATAATAGGTAATTATCTCTCAGTTTATTTAGATGTAATAATAATAATAATAAAAAAAAAAAAGACAGTAAAATGTTAAATAATTAGTATGAAGAGAGCTATATATTATGTTGACGTGCATGATTCATCAAATTCCGGGTCCATCAGTATCCTAGTTCAAATCCTCAGTGTTTCTTATACGGTGCTTTTTTCCATTAATATTAGTATAAATATTTCCCTCATACGTCCACACATTTCCTTTACCATATTTATCTTTAGACAAAATCAATAGTTCATATCTTATTTTAGTTAGCTCTTCAGTAATGGCAATTCTACTACCTTTTAGATTTTTTTTGTTCTGGAAAATTTTATTACGTTGTTGTTCATTTATAAAAGTTGCAAGTATAGGTCTGGGATATTTGGCAGTTCTGTTAAAAGGCCCTAACCGATAACAATGTTCCAATTGACAATCATTAACATTAATTTTATTTTCAAATATATCTAGTAATTTTTCCTTCACATTTTCATTACCATCTTCAGGTACTCCAAAAACTCTCAACTGGTTACATTTTGATTGCTGTTCTAAAGTATCAACTTTCATTCTTAACTCCTCGTTGTCACCCTGTATATTGTTCATATGTTTTTCTAGAGCGGATATTCTAGTATCCAGTTTTTCAATATGTACCATCATTTTTTGTGAGACTATATCGGCAACTTTAACAGCGAAGGTATCAAAAAATGTCTTATCACTGAAGAATTCGTCCAACACGTTTTTAAGATCATTTTTTTGCCTTTCGGTGATACCCATTTATAGAAATTAATAGACTTAATCGAATTTTACGAGTTATTAATTTATAACTAATTTAAATTTTAGTGTAAATTAGCAGCTATATTTTAGATAAAATGGTGATTCAGATTACCTTCACCTTCTTAATTCCCAGAGACATACAACAATATTTGCACCATATACTACGGAATCTTAGCCGGAACGATAAATATACGTCTACTCTGCTCGGACACACATCACATTTGAAGCTAATAATCTTGTGGACAATAAAATGCTCGAAAAAGACAAATTAAGGGCTTTCATACCTAATCATTTAATAGAAAGAAACGGTATAATTAGGTCCGTAGATACCTTTTTTGACGAAACATATATTAAAGAAAATATGGAATGCCCTAGTCCTATTGTTGAGGTCAAAAGAATGCAACGCAAGATTATAGAGGAAAGTGGAACTGTTAAATGGATAATGGGTCCCTAGGCAAGCAGTTATTGTTACATTTGAGGGTAATATTCTTCCTAAATATGTTGTCATTAACAGCGTACATTTTACAGTGGAGCCGTTTATCAGTAGAGTTGTACAATGTTTTAAATGCTTAAAATATGGACACGTCCATAATCAATGCAGAAGTACAAAAACATTGTATCTTAACTGTGGCAAAGAGAAATTAGAACACCATAAATGTGAACCTAAAGATACATTATATTTCGGCGTCCAGTCCTCTATATCATTTTTGACCACTCTGTAGTACGCGCTTGCTCCTACTACCATGCACAAGGTTTAAAGATGAAAATGTTTCCCCTTTCTGCTGCCATCCGCTCACTCTCCGTCCCTGTCCGTTACCGTGGATACTATAAGTCATAGTGCTTCTTGCGCTCCATGCATGAGGTTGTCGCAAGTCGCTGACAGACGGCATATTTAATTTTTTGGAAAACAAAACAGACTCTGAGAAGGTGATATAGGTACTTCATTCATATTAATATTATTTTTTCAGCATTTTATTTAGGATGGGAAAATCTAAAAAACATAAGAGGGAGAGAAGTGCGTTGTCAAGTAATGACAGTTCTAGGGACCGTGTAAATCCCAATAAAAAACTCGCTAGACGATTGAAAAGATTAGAAAAACAGATAGAGAGAGAGAGACATTGTTCACGTTCACATTCGAGGGGTCAGAGCAGCTCGAAACAACTCTGGCGGAGTCGTAACCGTTCTCGATCTCGTTCGAATTTCCGCCAACCGTGTGCAACGGTGACAGGCGAAGGCAAAAATAATGTAACACGGGGCCGTGCTTGTAGCCGGTCACCTTCAACGAATAGGTCCCCGAGTGTATCGGGGATGAGGAATATTGACAGAAATACTGTCGATTATGCTAACAGCGTAGCAGGACCGTCGGACGTATGTAGCGTTTTCGACGATCAAAATGCTGATGAATTGATCATACATAATGACGAAATTTTGCCAGATGATGTCTTAAAAATTCTAGGTGATAACCCAGAAAAATGTAATAAAAATGTCTTTTCATTACATGAGGCTTTAACCCCTAGGTGGCGACATAATTTGGTAAATGGCTTACAAAAAGACGAAGCACTGAGTCTCCTAAATAAGTACGATATACCGGCTAATTTAATAGACTTACTCCCACCTAAACTAAATCCGGAAGTCATTACCATCCTGGATAAACAGAGTATCTCAAAGGATGGATCTCATACCGAGGTCTCTAGGTAAAGGTATAAATCAAATTTTGAGGAACGTTGAGAATATCTCCATAGAAATTAAAAATGACTTGTTGTCATGCTTATGCGACTCCGGGAGAATTCTGTCGAATTTATTCCACCGCGTATCAGTGACACGGAGAAATTTAATATACCCCTTTTTAAACAAGAATGTTAAAGATCAAGTAGAAAAATGTCCACCGTCCGAGTTGTTATTCGGGCCAGATCTTAGCGAAAAAATTAAGGTGGCAAAGAGTTTAGAAAATGTTAGCAAAGACTTGAAATTACCAAAATTACAAAAATTACTCATCAACTCGAAAACCTTCTAAATGGGGGGGGAGTAACCAACAAAAAGCAGCTGTACAGTCATCAGCTTTAAACTTTCAACGCCCGACTCGTCGATTGGGTCAGATGAGATCACCCAAAGGGCGGCCCAGAAGAGGAACTCGTTGCGACAGCCACAAAGTCAATCAATCCTCCAACCGCCAAGACAGGCGCCGGAGAAGAGATTAGACTTGGTGTATCAAAAAATTTTGCAGGTCGCTTACGTTTTTTTTTCATTAGGAGTGGGTACAAATGACTGCTAATCCGATTATTCGAGATTGGGTTCAAGGATATAAATTGCGGTTCATTAATATCCCTATTCAGACACAACCCCCTATATCCAAGAAATTCTCCCCAGAAGATAATCAAATGTTTGGGGAGATTAATAATCTTATTAAAATAGGCGCTATATATAGAGAGGTGTAACTCTCTCCCAGGGCAATTTCTTTCGAGAATATTTCTCGTGGACCTGCCGAATGGCAAAAACGCTTCATTTTAAACCTTAAGCAGTTAAATGTTTTTGTAGAAGCCCCGCATTTTAAAATGGAGGACGCCAGAACAGCGATGCGGCTCATTCATAAAGGCTGTTATATCGCGTCTATCGACCTAAAGGATGCGTATTTTATGCTTCCAATACACATAAGCCATAGAAAATATTTAAGGTTTTCTTTCAAAGGTAACCTGTACGAGTTCACATGCCTCCCGTTTGGCCTAGCGTCAGCACCATACACTTTTACAAAGCTAATGAGACCAGTTATACAAAATTTGCGCTCCAGGGGAGTATCATGTGTAAACTACCTGGACGATTTTTTGCTACTTGGCGCTTCAAAGGAGGAATGTTCTCGAAGCATAAATTTGACAGTTGCATTGTTAGACTCTTTAGGTTTTTTAATTAATTATGACAAGTGTGTACTTTTGCCTGACACAAGTTGTAAATTCCTGGGATTTATATTTAATTCCATGACGATGTCTATAGAGTTACCAAGTAACAAGAGTGAAAAAATTTGGTTTTGGGTTAATTATTTCCAAGAGCATAGAACTTGTAAAATTCGAGAATTTGCTCAATTTATTGGCATTCTTACGTCAGCTTGTCCATCAGTAAAATATGGCTGGTTACACACCAAATCATTTGAACGTGCAAAATTTCACGCTTTGAATAAAAGTTCAGGTAACTACGATACTAAAATGATAATATCGCGAGATCTTAATTCGGATATGCTTTGGTGGCGTCAGATAGTCAATAAATCCTGCAATGACTTAAGAAATGATGAATTTCACTTAGAAATTTACACCGATGCTAGCTTATCTGGCTGGGGTGCATTTTGTGGAGGCGAAAGTACACGTGGCTGGTGGAATGAAATGGATAAGGACAACCATATCAATTTTTTAGAGCTCCAAGCCATTTTCTATGGCTTAAAATGCTTCGCTAGAGACCTAAGGAATGTTAATATTCTGATAAGGACGGATAATACCACAGCCCTATCCTATATAAATAGAATGGGTAGTGTCCAGTTTCCCAAGTTAAATCACTTAACAAGACTGATTTGGCAATGGTGCGAGAGAAGAAATCTATGGATTTTTGCATCATACATAAGTTCTAGTGAAAACTGGCAAGCTGATCAAGCTTCGCGTATGTTACTACCTGAAACTGAATGGTCTCTAAATAGAGACGCCTTTAATAAAATTATGCTTACTTTTGGAGTTCCAGAAATTGATCTGTTTGCCTCAATAGACAATCAACAATGCAGTAGATATATTTCTTGGCTAAGGGATCCGGGAGGGGAGGCCGTGGACGCTTTTACGAAAAACTGGGTCTCTTATTTCTTTTATGCATTTCCGCCTTTTTCCTTAGTGCTTAGAGTAATACAAAAATTTTGTAATGATCAGGCAACTGGTATATCCTTGTAGTTCCATTTTGGCAAACACAGTGTTGGTATCCCCTCTTTGTAAAATTAATTGTAGGGGTACCTTTATTTTTTAAACCTAAACCTGACCTCTTATTTTCTCCTTACAGCGAGGACAAACACCTCCTATCCACAAGCCTTACCCTGGTAGCCGCGAGGTTATCAGGGAGGCATTTAAACTGAAAGGAATACCTGATAATGCAGTAGATACTATGATTAATTCACTAGCCGTCTCCACAATTAAGCAATATAATATTTCATTTAAATTGTGGTGGGAATTTTGCGGTAGTCAGGGTATCTCTCCATTTCAAGGAGAAATATCGCAGATCATAGCATTTTTTCAAAATTTATTGGATTCCTCAGACAATATATATGGTTCCTTCAATTCCCATAGGGCGGCTCTGGCATTGCTTGTTTCAAATAACATAGGTAGTGACCCACATTTGAAGAGATTTCTAAAAGGCGTATTTAGAATGAGACCTCCGCATCCTAGATACGACGTCACTTGGGATCCACAACAGGTCCTCACATTTTTAGAGAAGGTTCCTGATGACAATGTAAAGAAATTATCTGGCAAGTTGGTGACATTACTGGCAGTAGCAACGGGCCAAAGAATGCAAACCATTTCCTTTATTAAATGCACTAATATAAAATTTTTAAGTTCGGGTACAAAAATACTCATTCCTGACCTAACAAAAACTTCGGGGCCAAAGAGGAATCAACCGTGTTTAGATTTACCTTTGTTTACGGAAAATTCCAATTTATGTGTATCTTTCTTTGATCAAGAAATATCTCAAAATAACAGAAAACTACAAAAACCCGCACCGTCCAGCTTCAAAACAGACTTTAAGTAGTTGGGTTAAAGATATTTTACGAGAAGCCGGAGTAGATATATCCCTGTTTAAAACACATTCCACCAGGCACGCATCAACTTCTGCAGCCTTTAGAAAAGGCGTATCAATGGATGTCATTAGAAATTCTGCGGGTTGAACACAACAATCTACTTCATTTGCACGATTTTATAATAGACCAATAATAAATAAAGAAAGTTTTCTTCAGGCTGTGTTCGAAAACAGACCTTGAACACAAGTCTGTTCTTAGCTATAAATTATTATTAGGTATTTTTTATATCTCCTTTTGGGTTTTTTGTTAAGCTTGCTAAGAAAAGCTGTTTATTCATAGATGTTTTTTCGTTCTCAAATAAATACTGAGTTACTGATATTATATTATTGCTGTTTTACGACAACCTATCTTCCAACAACTACAGAGTGGTCAAAAATGATATAGAGGACTGGACGCCGAAATATAATTAACCGATCAAAAGAACTTACCTGAAGTTCTATCGTAATTATATGAGGCGTCCAGTCCGAATATATCATTACCCAACCCTCCCCAGTTTACCCTGTTGTCGCAAAAACATCATCTTTGAACTATATGACTTATAGTATCCACGGTAACGGACAGGGACGGAGAGTGAGCGGATGGCAGCAGAAAGGGGAAACGTTTTCATCTTTAAACCTTGTGCAAGGTAGTAGGAGCAAGTGCGTACTACAGAGTGGTCAAAAATGATATATTCGGACTGGACGCCTCATATAATTACGATCGAACTTCAGGTAAGTTCTATTGATCGGTTAATTTTGCATTCATTGTAATATTAATTTACATAACTCTCACGTCCACAATCAATGCAGAAGTAAAAATACATTGTATCTTAACTGTGGCAAAGAGAAATTAGAACACCATAAATGTGAACCTAAAGATACATTTTGCATTCATTGTAATATTAATTTACATAACTCTACCTCCAATAGGTGTCCTAAATACGAAAACCAGAAAAAGATAAAAACACATATGTCCCTATATAACATACTCTTTCTTGGACGCCAAAAATAACGTGGATAACTAATTTGCCACAATAGCAAACAATAACTTGTTTAATATTTTAAATAAGGAATCAGAATTTCCGCCTCTTCCTAATCCTACCACGAGTAATAAACCAATTTCCTTATCGCAACCTTCTACTAGCTCTATGAATTCCCGTAAACAGCTTGATATCAGGCATACGTCAATTTCGCAGTCTAATAAAAAACATAAAATTGAAAAAACCCCCGTTTCTCAAAATAATAGCAGTGATAATATGTTCCCGTTCCGGTTTGGCCCTGAAACCGCTCTCCCTCCCAATCCTTATAATCCCATTCCACCAACTCCATCTGACTCAGATGATGTAATAGTTTACTTTAACAATTGTATGCATTCCTTTTTTAAAAATATGGACAATAATGATAACCTCAGAAACGTAAATATTGTCAAGAGTCAGGGTGGTTTAATTAATTATTTATTATTCTTTTCCAAATTATTATTATTATTGATGAATTAAATATTAATATAAATCTAATATAAACCTAAATTTATTATTTCTGTAATTTTAAAATATATTATTTCAAATTCTAAATTTATTGCTAAGTAATACTTATTGTTTCAATAACTTGATGACAGGATATTCAGTTCAATAACTTTTAAATATATTAGGAAATAAAAAACACTCTTACTCTGCATTATTTTATTAATTATAATTATGGAATGTTATTGCAATAAGCACCGAGTTGAGTCAATTAAAATTGCATTACTGCAGTATTTGCAGAGACTGCAGAATTTTCGGAAAATCGGCGGCTAGGCAAAAACTGAAGGGGCATTCTGGTTCTGGGGTTTGTGGTGAACAGAGGTAGTGCAGTGCCTAAGATATATCTCCCAAAAGTATGTATGTAGTATGTAGTAATTAATGTTAACCTTTTCAATTGTGCCTTTTAAATTAAATTAATAAATATGTATTTTGTTTTTTAACTCAAGTGTTTTGATACCATATGCTACACCCCCAACGTGCGTGTACGACCTGGTGGAGGCCGTATATTGCGTATATGTAACATATGGTGGAGGCGCCGGTTTTTGATATGATGAGTCTGCGTAATAAGTGGTCATTTTCGTTAGATAATTTTTTTTTACGGTTAAATTAAAGGTTGTAGCAGACAGGTGGTAAAATATGAGTTCACGAACACATTTTATTTGATCAAAATTATATTTTATTCTTGTTATGAATCTTTGTTTAAAAATTAGTGTATGCATGGGGTTCTGGTATTTTTTTATGTGAATGAATAAAGACTGTTATATTGCTTCGGTACATATAACAGGACAAGCAAATTCTCAAAATAGAGTCTGTGGAGATAAAAGCCCCAAGGAATCTATTGAAAATTATACCATTGCCCAGATGGATTGATGTGTGGATTTTCTAAAATTTTAGTTCAAAAGGCAACTTAGTTTTATGAAAACAATTTTTTTTTGTTTTTCTCACTTTTACTTTTTTCAAGGTACAATATAGAATCTAATATGATTAAAGTTTGTTGGCATTTCATAAAACTAAGAAACAATTGAAAAGACATTTGATAGTCGATAGTTTTATTTTAAGATTTTTAGAGCGTTAATGTTTATTAGGGGGAGTCGGAGTGGCAGCCAGCAGAATTCTGATTTTCTGATTAATAATTTTTCTTCCAGGGCAAGTTTACATGTGTTACTAATCTATATTTATTAAATTTTCATTTATAAGCTAATTTCGGGTGTGTACATATATATCCATTAGTCCATATATTATTAGTAGTAATTGGTTGTTTATTAAATTTGAACCCCATGAGCGATGCAGAGGAGAAGAAATTTGTAACTAGGTCAAAGTTAAAACTAGTTTTAAAGGAAAAGGAACCACCTCAATATTTCGCACCACCTCATAGAAGCACCGAGTTGCCGGGCGAAGTCCCCTTACCGGAGACACTCGTGCTTTCTGGAAAGAAACCAGAACAGGTAGTTTACTCCAGTGGCAGCGAACAGGGGGGTAGATACGGATAAAAGGGTAAAAGAACCTACAGGAAAACAGGGACAAAAGGAAATCTGTAAGAAAGGAGGCAACGAACAAGTTAACAACTTACGGACGGAAAGGGACGGCCAATTGGAAAATTCTAAAAAGATAGAAAACGAGAAAATCAATCGGGTTCTAGAGAGAACCGTGGTAGACAAGGAGGAAAATCCTATAAAAATGGACGTTACAATCTTCGAAAGCTTGGCAAACCCTAAAACCCCGGCCACTCCGAAGTTTCTCTGTCCACCAACTTTCGATCCATGCTCTGGGAATGCAGTCAGTTTTATTAAGAATTATGAACGCACGGCCGCTGCTAATAGCTGAGACAATAACCTCAAAATCACGTATTTGGGTACCTTTTTGGAAGGAGCAGCAGATCTATGGTTTAATCGTTACATAGCCAACCCGGAGCATCAGGAAAAGACTTGGACCAACATTAAAGACGACTTCTTAAAAGAGTTTGGGGGAAGCGATGTTAGAAGATCACTCGAGAAGAAGTTGTACGAGACAAAGCAGCGACCAAACCAGTCGATTAGGGCCTACTTGTACGAACTGCAGACCATCTTTGCAGATTATGACCCCACATTTAATGTGGATGAGTTTCGAAAGTTTTTCGAACATGGTATGGATCGGGACCTATACAGGAGTTATCGACTAGTGCTGGAGGAGGATTTGGACTGGGAAAAATTCAAGAAAATCGTAAAGAAGCTGTATAGTCCTGTGGTCAGTGAGACACTTCAGGCATTAACTATCAGCGAAGGCGGTAAGTGCCACCACTGCCACCATAGCTACACACAGGGGAATCAAAACATTCCAGCAAACGGCCACGAAAGGGGACCGATTCTTACCCCAAAGTAGGCATGAGAACAACTATCGTGGCCCTAACCCAAGAAATTTCCAAGGAAATCGGAATAGGGTACCGTTTAATGCTGAGCGTACATTCCAACCATTCAGTCGTCTAGGGTATATCAGAGGGGTCCACAGTTTAATGACGTGCGGAATAATCAAGGCCAGAGGAGAGTTTTCTCATCTACTAGAAATAGCGATGGAAGGCCAAGGTGTTTTTTATGTAACAAAGTAGGACACTTTGTTATTTCCTGCCCTGAAAATAGGCGGAAGTCCCCAAACGCAAACGGACGACGAAATTAGACCCCAACGTCGTCCTTTCTAAACATGGGGGCCACTTTAGCAGTAGGGATCACGACATCATCACAGTTCCTTGCCTCGTGAATGGACTTAAAGTGAGAGCCATCCTAGATACAGGAGCGGAGAAAAATGGTATAACGGCAGATCTCTTAAAATATTTCAAAGGGAAAGGACCCAGAATAGAAACTTAATTGTGGCTGGGGGAAGAATTCCAATTTTAGGAAATACAAAATTTTCACTTACCATCGGAGGACTCACTGTGGATTGTCGGGCTAATGTTATCGAAAGTCTGCCACTTCCACTACTGCTTGGAATGGAATTTCTTAAGGCATACGAGTCGATAATCAATCTACGAGAAGGAACTGTGACGTTAACTGTGGGTGGAAGATCCAGTAATATTTTTCTAAATAATGTTAGAACACTGAAACATGGATTCCAACAAAATAATGTAATAACGACGAGAATATCCGACTCGGAAGGGAAAACGATGCCTCACATCCAAAAGAAGAAAACAAGTGAGAAGCGAAGTGAGATTAAGAAATCTCGACTAGAAACTCACCATGGGAAAGAAAGAGATGTGGAAAAGTGCAGTTCTGCACCCCGAAAACAATTTGAAGAGAAGATGGTGAAGACAAAAGAAAATGTACACTTGAGAGGCAAAGG
Organism: Rhagium mordax; assembly: GCA_963680705.1. Classification (NCBI taxonomy): domain Eukaryota; kingdom Metazoa; phylum Arthropoda; class Insecta; order Coleoptera; family Cerambycidae; genus Rhagium; species Rhagium mordax. Next base: position 46,902,077 of record OY796660.1, on the reverse strand, counting down.
GGTTAAGAGAAGGAGCGAAGAGGAAAAGGAGACAATGAGAGCATTTAATGACTTCCTCAAGTCGGAAAGAGACTACGAAGGAGAAATCTCAAAAGCCAAGATTGAAGAAAAAACCCAGGATTTGTTCGAAAATACAAAGGACTTTCCCCTCGCCCACTGCGTTTCAGCCGATATGACAATGGGTAAGGGGATTGCAAAAACTTTTAGAAGAATATTTGGAGGCAAAATAGAACTACTCAGACAAAAACAGAAACCGGGAGGCCTGGCGGTGCTAAATCGAAGCGCCAATTTATTTTTTATCTTGTAACGAAACAACATTTTTGGCAAAAGCCGTCTTTGAAATCATTATGGATGTCCCTGAATAAGATGAAAAAGTTTATCCTTGAAAATAAAATTCAAAAAGTGGCAATGCCAAGGATAGGTTGTGGGTTTGACCAACTTGATTGGAAAGTCGTTAAAAATATGATTTGGTGCATATTCAATGACGTCAACATAGATATCCTAATTTGTAACCGGCCTAAAAGGGAAGAAAATTGTCTATACATATCGGATGCTCCAATCGTTCATAAGGAATTACAAAACCCTCAAACAGATAGTGGGGAGCAGGGACATAATTATGGAAGCTTACGCAAGGTAGTCTTAAAGGAGGATTCCATCCTAGTTCCAGGAGGGGTGTACGACCTGAAGGTGGAAGCTTTGGGAGACCAGATGATGGAACCGGACGAATGGACATTTCTCGAGAATGATATTTTTTATTATCCCAAAGGTCTAATTAGGCTAAATTCTCCAATACCCAGTAACATGTACGTAAGGGTGGAGAATAAAATCCATAGAAAAATAAAAGTTTTAAGGGGTTCATCGGTTGGGTACTTCGTCCTACCGGAAAGTGATCTAATAATAATAATAATAATAATAATAATAATAATAATAATAATAATAATAGTTTATTTACTAAATAAAAGACCAAGTATACATGAACAATAATGAACATACTACATACATAAATACATTGAATGTAAATAAACTGAAATACAGTCACAAGATGAATTAAATTCATCTGACCGTGACCAAAACGAATATAGGATAGGTATATGTATTGCATTAACAACACAAAATAAATATTAAAAAACTAATAACAATATATGGCAATATGCAATATAAAACAGTAATAATATAACGCAATATATCATATAAAAATTCACAGTCCTTCGCAAAGATGCAACCGGAGGAGACATTGGAAATGACGAAGTAGAACGCAAATTTTGTGATATTTCGTATGTGATAAAAATGAAAATTTGTTGCAAAGTAGCAGGTAAATAGTTATTTCACTAACACAAAACATTTTCAAAAATTAAAATCTTATTATCAGTAGTTTTCTTTAGAAATTAAAATAAAAAGTTATTTTATTAACAATAACATTCTCATAATGAAAACTAAAATGGTATTATATACATTTTTTTCACTAACAAACATTTTTAATGTTAAAACTAAAATAATTTAAAATAATTTCGTGAAGATGAAAAGTGATTCCTAACAATTACAAATACCGATATCGATTAATCGCAAACTATTAAACGCAGCTAATAATACAGGAAAAGTGTCCAAACTGAACAAGAACATAGTGAATTCGTTGAAACTTGACATATACGTTTAAAAATACATACCTATGTTTCAAGAAACTTAAAGAGTCCCGAACCGTAATGGGTGTGTCGGAGCTGCCTACTTAAAAAATCGTCGGATGAACTAGGTTTTTCACATGCATAATAAAAATTGGCAATTGAACCATGAGAAATTTTCAAAAAATGAGAATATTTTCATTTATAGAGAAATATTAATTTTTGACTTTTTTATTAAATTTTTTTACCAATTTTTTGTTTGTTTCCTTCATTTTATGCTTGTTTATCTGTGAGTATATTCTGCAAAATGAAAAAGTACATAATCATTGTACAAGTGAGGATTATCGAGTTGTTTAAAATTTTATATATACATATATTGAATGAAACACACTTCGTATCTAAAGAAGATCGGAATCGATAGCATATAAATAAATAATTTTATCCAAGTATGAATTTAGACATCGTACTCCCTGACAATTTCCGTAAATTTGTAAGCATCTTCAACCTGCTTTTCTGTTGCGGTTGCAGGAGATAAGCTGCAATATTAATTCTGCTGTTGGCACAAAAAGTGTTGTCACAGGTTGTAAGGAGCCGTTAATTTTCTTCTATCCCCACTGTTGTGGATTTTTTTCATTGCCAAGCCATTTCTGAATTTTGTAGAATACTCGTAATGAATATTAAGCGACTGCCTCTGAAGTTGGTGGCAATATTTCCAACTTTGATTTTTGTTCGTGCAGCGATTTTTTGAATTGATAAATCTGTATGAGTTGAGTGAGACATTTGTGTTGCACCGTATACAAGTAGGAAAATAATTTCACCAGCCTGTTTTACTTGTGAGGGGGTTAAATTCTTGCCATTGAAAGTCCTTACTACATTAACCAACTGCATTTCTTTCTGAAGAAGTTTGATGACTTTTAATTTTTCTTTCTGAAATATTCTAGACGTGGTATCATAACCACTGAAGGCATGAGTCAGTAAAACTGTATTTTTCTACTACCGTCTATATTAATGAACTTTGTAACCCTAGCAACATGCGCGATAACGAAAGTAAACATTCGAGTTACCTGGTTGCTAAGGCGTTGCTATCTACGAAAGTAAAACTTATGCGGCCAGGACAGAAAAGTAGAAAAACAAATTTTAAACGAAATTAATTCGTTCTATTTGACAACTAAACAATTTTGTATTAATAAAGAAAGGTCTTTCTAGGAAGTACGCCAACATTTTTGTCGGCACGTAGTACCCAACGTAGTACCTACCTACCTACCTCCATTTTAAAAAAGCTTCATAAGTTTGCATATACCTTGCGTTGGATTTCTTGGGGTAAAACAAGGCACAAGCAATATTCCCATTTATATCGCCACAAAACATATGTATTTGTTTATTTTAGTTTGAAAACCACCAGAAATTAAAATGTGTAATATTTCGTTGCCATGGAAACAATTTTCACAGACAGCCTCCTAAACTATAAAATTTATTAAAAACGTCAATTAATTTCATGAAATAATTAGTTTTAAATTCGTAAATCCCATAATTTTTTTCGGTATAGTAGAAAAAATATAATACATTTCACGATGCAAAAGACCTTTTAAGTATTCGGTGTTTTTTGAAAGGTCTCGGCTTCGCCTCGACCATTCAAAAATCACCTCACACCTTAAAGTAACCTTTCGCATCTAGTAATGTAAATAACTATTTTTATACGTTCTTGTCATTTCTGGATTTCTGACGAAGAAAAAATTTTCCATATAATTTTTCCTGTTCCTGGCCTTATGAAAAATCTTTTTCTTCTGGAGTTCAAGCGATTAATAGAACAAGGAGATCAACGTCCTCATCAACTAAGTACAAATGTTCGTCTATTATTTAATATTTCAATTGCTATTTTAACAATAGGCGAATCTCCATCATCTACAGCTTGTTTTACAAACAATCCTTTGTTTGGCAACATTGAAATTAATCGGATTTCGTTTATATCATTTGACAAAAACTTTTCTTGAGGGAGGGCTACGATTACTGAATTTTGCCTAAATTTGGTTTTCACGTAGTTAACATACGTCGTACAAATGTGGATGCAATAAAAATCCACCTTCAAATTACATAAATAATAAGTATAGAGTTACAAAGATTTCGCAATTTTCTTGCTTATTTGTTTAATTTCGGTACATTTTGCATGTATTGTAACCGTGTGACATACCATTGGATCAGGCATTGAGAGAGGAGTTGTACATATATTTTATTTTGCTTCAAATCACGCTATCTTTGTAAATTGCGAAAAACGACAAAATTTTAAGTTACATAATATGGTTTTCGGCTATACATATTTCGACGGGACAAAAGGAAATAAGCTGTTTGACGTGCTTCTCGATGTTAAGTTGTCTTAGAGATTGTTGGGCGTGACTTTTCTAATAAAGCGATAAATTTTTTTGTTTACTTTTGCTTAATCTACCTCATGTTAAAGTAATGGAACTCAAACCTAGTCTAACACTTGGTAACACGTACAAATCAGATATCGGTAACCTGCCAGAGCAACCCCATTCCTAAATCCTCCCCTATGATTTGTCAAATTACAAGTCATTGACAAAATTGAAAAAATTACAAAAACAGGAAAACTTCAAATACTATTTCCAAACGAATTTCTGAGAGACTGTTTTGGTAATAAATCCAAGGTAGAGGGTCGAACTTAGAACTACATCGTGAATTACACGGTCACGCTCTGATTTTAGGCTCAATAGGAGTGAACGAAAAAGTGTAGTTTTGATGTTTATTGTTCTGAAACCGCTGAAATCTCACGCGTTACGTCATTTTGCAATGAAATTGATTTTCGACCCCCTACTAGGAAACTAAAAACATTTGTTTAATCCTGCTCTTGAGATATGCAGTTTCTTACTTGGATACAATACTCGATACAATTAAATGTCAAAGTGAAGGAAAGGCACTATCGAGAAACAGAAAATTGTTTCGGGGTCCTGAAGTCGTCCCGGGTTCGAAACTGTAATCGGTTCCGTCCTAGGACCGATATTAAGAAATCATTAAATTTCGCTGGATCGACTATAAGGTGTAATCTATCGGACGCACTACGGATTTTTTGGCGAATTTTGCGAAAACACGAAAATTTTAAACCTTATTTCCAAACGAAAACAGGCCGCCGGGCCGCCGTTCTGGCAATAAATCCAAGCTCGAAAGTCCAACTTGAAAGTACATCGTGAATTGTGCGGTCCAGCTGCGATTTTGAGGTCAGCAGATCCTAACTAAAAAGTGACATTTGTGACGTTAACGAAAAATTTTAAAGTTTTGACAAGTCCTGCACGGGTATGAAATTTGGAGAGAGCTGCGCGCGCATTCGGCCTTTTTAATTTCGCAAAATTTACAAAACTCTTTGACATGGGGTATTGAAACGCTAATAACTTTTTAAATATTCAAAGAATCGCAACGAGATATAGCCGTTGGGATTTTCTCGACAAGAAGACTCCTATAAAAAAATAATAACATGACTGCCGGTAGCACGCGATTTAGACAACCAATCAAAAATTGGTCACTCTGTTGTCGCCACTGTTTCTATAAGTCATGCTTCATTTTATGCAACATGAAACTGATTTTCAACCCCCTATACGAAAACAAAAACATTTCCAATGTTAAAAAAAATATATTAAAAATATAACATAACATATCATACATAAACGATTATAGCAATTTAACGCAATATATTATACATAAGAGACAATATATAAAAGACGATTTCAACAAGTAGAAATGAATTTGATTTATTTATAAGTAATCAGCTAGATCCTATCATGATTTTTTAAGTCAATTTGATCACTTATTGCCTTTTTGTTTAGCATTGAGTACTTTTTTAGTTCTATATGAAATTTTCCTTTTTGTAGAGCCTTAATATTTTCTGGAAGTTTATTAAAACATCGTGGGCCTAAAAAAATCCAACTGCGTTGTGCTGCAGTAGTATTCATTTTGGGGACATGCATAATTATTTTGACAGTTTGTCTGGTTTTATAGGCGGAAATGGTTTCTCTATTATTTATCAGATATGCCTCAAAAACACATTTTGCAAAAAATAATTGCCTTAAATTAGGAACTTTGCTTTCTTCAAAGAGAAGATTAGATGGATAAAATTGGCCTCTACCTAGAAGTATTCTTAAAAATTTTTTCTGCATAGTTTCTAAATTACACATATGAATGTTTAGTGCTCCACCCCATGCAATTATTCCATAATTTAAGTGAGATTCAACAAGGGCTATTATGTAAATTGATCTCAGTTGGCAAAAAGGTAAGTACTTTTTAATTTCCTTATATCTGAACAATATGCATCTAAGTTTATTTATTATAGATTTGATGTGATGGTCCCATCTTAGGTGATGATCTATGATTAATCCTAGATACTTGATATTTTCGGTAATCTGGATGTGTTGTGTGTCCCCAATTTTCAAAGATTTGAATTTAGGCAACCCACTTAAGTACAGCGCAAACGGTAAGTATTTTGTTTTTTTAATATTTATGGTAAGTATCTTACTGTCAAACCAGTTCTTAAATAGTATCAGATCGTTTTCCACTTTGTTTTTTAGCAAGTCCCAGGAGTTGTCTTTGTAAAATACAGCTGTGTCGTCCGCATAAGAAAATATTTTACCACTTGTAGGCATGTCAAAAATTGAATTAATATATAAAACAAATAGAACTGGACCGAGAACAGTTCCTTGTGGTACTCCGAATTCAATTGTTCTTGACTCGCTATAAGTATTATTGACAAGTGCTCGTTGCTGCCTATTTTCTAAGTAACTCTTTATTAATTTTAAAGCATTGTTTCGAAAACCATAACTTTCAAGCGTTGTAAGAAGTTTTCCGTGATGAACCGTATCAAAAGCCTTTTGTAGGTCAAAGAAGACTGTCAGACATTTCTCTTTGTTGTCCAGGGCCTTATAGATTTCTGCGGTTAAATTTTTAATTGCATCATTAGTTGACTTCCCTTTTATAAAACCGAATTGTGATTCAGAAATGATATTATATTTTTTCGTAAAACTACAGATTCTGATTTTTATAATTTTTTCAAAAACTTTGGCTAAAGTGGAGATTAGCGAAATAGGGCGATAATTGGAAGTATCTAGTGGATCTCCAGTCTTAAATAAGGGTTTTATAATTGCGGACTTAAATGCGGAGGGACATATGCCATGTTCAATCATACCGTTAATCAAAATGCTCAAAGGTAGGGAAATAAAATCTGATATGGTTTTTAAAGTATTTGAATTTATTCCATCAACGCCTACTGATTTTTTGTTCTTAAGGTTACTGATAATTTTTTTTATTTCCAATTGAGATGTGGGAGAAAGAAAAATTGAATTATTAATAGGCCGTTCTGAGGTAGTTCCGTTAGCATTGTTAGGGTGTATTTTATTAGCTAAATTTTTACCAATATTAGTAAAAAAATTTACGAACTCGTTAGCGATTTTTAAATTGTCCTGGGTTGTATCCCCTACTTCTGTTTTTATTGAATTTATATTTGTTGTGGACGCTTTTGAATGACTAGTTATTAAGTCAACCGTGTTCCATAGATCCTTCGAGTTGTTCTTTGTTTTACTTACACAGTCTTTATAAAAATCTTCCTTGCGCTTTTTTATTAGTCTATCTAAAACTTTTTTATAATTTTTATATTGTTCTTTTAAAATATTATTATTAGGATTTTTTTTTAATTTAGCAAACAAAGAATCTCGTTTGTTTATAGAATGAACTAATCCATTAGTAATCCATTTTTTAAGTTTAGCATTTTTGTGATTAATGTATTTTATATATGTGCAATTATTTATGTGGTGTATTAAAATATTAACAAATTTATTTGTTTCAGCATCAATCTCGACCCCTTGTATAAAATCCCAGGACAATGATCCTAAGGCTGTTCTAAGTTTTTTAAAGTTTATATGTTTGTAGGTTTTTTGTTTCATATAGTGACTGGATAAATTGTTTAATACTAATTGTGAAATGGTAATATAATGATCCGTTATATCACTTTGAACGACTATTGGTAGGACACAATCATCGACGTTATATTTGCTCTTATAAATATATGATCTAAACATGATTTTGATTCATTTTGGATTCTTGTATGTTCATTTATTAGCGATTTAAAACCATGTTCAGACAATATATTTAGATATTCATTTGTATGCTCGGCATTGGACAAAATATCCATGTTTAAATCTCCCACAAAGAAATTATAATCACTTTTAGTATTATTCAACCTTAGATAATTTTCTAGTGAGGTATTAAATGCATATGGACAAGAAGAAGGGGGTCTATATGTAGCTATAACGGTTATATGCTTTCCACAAAAATTGAATAAATCTGCTTTAATTAATGGATGAAAGTATTGTTTTATACATGGAGGAAACAGAGGATATGGTCATAGCGGAAGATCACCAATTAGACCATCTCGTGGACAGTGGAGGGAGAGAACAACTTGCAAGTCCACACGTCATATGGGCCTAACCACACTAACCAAACATAAAATAGATGTTGGTGACGCTGCACCTATAAAATGTTGCCCCTATAGGGTTTCCCAAAAATAAAGACAGCTTATAGATGAACAGATCAGGGAAATGTTAGAGAGCAATGTAATTAGGCCCTGTCACTCACCCTGGGCCAGCCCGGTGGTCCTCGTTAAGAAAAAGGATGGGTCTACAAGATTTTGTGTCGATTACAGAAAACTTAATAATGTTACCAGAAAGTCTACTTATCCCATCCCGAATATCGACGATACTCTAACATACTTAGGGGATTCTAAATACTTCACCACCTTGGACATGTTCAGCGGTTATTGGCAGGTGGAGATTGAGGAAGAATCCAAGCAGTACACAGCATTCATTGCACAGGGCCATGGTTTATACGAATTTAATGTCCTTAGTTTTGGTCTCTGCAATGCTCCCGCTACATTCCAGCACTTGGCAGACCAGGTATTCGACGGCATGAAGTGGAGAGATGTCCTCATCTATCTGGACGATATCGTTGTCTTCTCACGAACATGGGAGGAACACCTAGAAAAATTAGAGAGGGTTTTTAAACGTTTACGGGAGGCAGGGCTCACACTTAAACCCAGCAAATGCATTTACGAAAACCGGAGGTACAGTTACTGGGCCATGTTGTGAGCAAAGAGGGTATCGCTCCAGATAAGGAAAAGCTGAGGGCCATTAGAGATTTTTCCTGAACCCAAAACCGTTAAACATGTACAAAGCTTTGTGGGTTTATGTAACTATTATAGGAAATTTATAAAAGATTTCTCTATAATCGCGAGACCGTTGCATATGGCAATTAAAAAGGAAACTGGGCCATGTTGTGAGCAAAGAGGGTATCGCTCCAGATAAGGAAAAGCTGAGGGCCATTAGAGATTTTTCCTGAACCCAAAACCGTTAAACATGTACAAAGCTTTGTGGGTTTGTGTAACTATTATAGGAAATTTATAAAAGATTTCTCTATAATCGCGAGACCGTTGCATATGGCAATTAAAAAGGAAACTGGTTTTGTGTGGGGGTTCGAACAGAGGAAATATTTCGAAGTTCTCAAGGAAAAACTAACAACGGCACCAGTTCTACAGCACTTCAACCCGAATAAGGGCTGCGAGTTGCGAGTAGATGCATGTACGGTAGGCATAGGTGCGATTTTGTTACAAGAGGGGGAGGATGGTCAGCCCCACCCGGTGGCCTACGTTAGTAGGAGTCTCTCAAACGCCGAGAAAAATTATACCATAACAGAACTGGAGGGGTTGGCGGCCATTTGGTCTTTAGGTTACCTAAGACACCTGATCTATGGCAGACCAGTCAAAATAGTAAGTGACCACCATGCATTGTGCTGGATCAGGTCACTGAAGGACCCAACAGGCAGACTGGCAAGGTGGTCTCTGCGACTATCCGAGTTTGACTACACCATTGTACACAAAAATGGTGCGGCACACGCGGATGCCGACTGCCTTTCCCGAAACCCAGTTCTAACGGCAGCAGAAAATATGGAAAATGTTGACGATATAGACGATATACCCACCTTTATCCTCTTGCCTGAAGATAATAATAATAATAATAATAATAATAATAATAATTTATTTGCAATCTATAACAGGTAGTCACAAAATATACATGACAAGAATAGAAAAATAGTTATAAACTACAAAAAAGAGCTGACATACAGTAAGACTGATGCAATGTGCCAGCCCTCAAGACTAAATACAATTAACATAATGTTTCTAACTTTAATAATCTTAAATAGTAAGCCATAATAGTAACAGTAAAAAAAATCAAGAATGCAAAATCAAAAAAGATATTCAGGAAAGTAAATATTCAATATATTCAAGTAAATCTATTAAGCAATAAATTTTTGTAAGATCTTTTAAATTGAAAAAAAAAGTAGGGATTTAAAATTTAAGGGAATATTATTGTAAAGAGCATAAATACAGTAAGAGAATGACCTTCTAAATATAGCGATGCGATGAGGTGGAGGTGAGATCAATCCTCGAAAACGAACATTAACATTATGAACGTCGCTTCTGTAGGTAATTTTCTGAAAAAGATATGGAGGAGTTTTATACAAAATTATTCTATGGAATAGAGTAACCGAATGCAATTCGCGCCGAGATTTCATATCGAGCCAATTAGCATCTTTTAATTTATGTGAAATTCTGTCGAATTTGCGAATGCCATATATAAATCTTAAGCACGAATTTTGAATTCGTTGGATTCTGTTTGTATCTTCACTATCTAGGCAGGGGCCATAAACAACATCACAAAAGTTAAAATGACTTAGAACTAACGTGTCCGTTAGTAAAATTTTAGAAGAGCGTGGAATAATATGACGGTTCGGATATAACATTTTAAGGTTACAATATGCTCTCTTTAAACATTTATTGACGTGGTTCTTAAAACGCAGATCAGTATCCAGCTCTAGACCTAGATTTCTAGCTACTTTTGTACATGACAGGACATTATCATTTACAGTTATTTTTAATTGATCTTGAATAGAGTGACGAAATTTCCCGAAAATTAATATAGTAGATTTTAGCGGGTTAATGTTGAGATGATGAGCACTAGATTCAGTAACAAGTCGTTTAAGATCTTGGTTAATATAGTCATTGGCCAAAAGATAGTCTCGATAGTCAAAAGAATATTTTATTTGTGTATCGTCGGCATACAAAAAAGTCTTTCCATGGGTTATACATTTGATAAAATCACATGTGTACAACGAAAATAGAGTGGGACTTAGTACCGATCCCTGAGGTACTCCACAACCAGTTGGTTTAGTGGCAGACACTCCATTACTTGTTACAACGTATTGTTTTCGGTTTACAAGAAAACTTTGAAACAGTTTTAAAGCATTTTCGGAGCATCCTATATAGTGTAGAATTGACAATAATATTTTATGATTGATGGTATCAAACGCTTTCGTGTAATGTAATAAAATTAAAGCCGCAGTTTTATTATTATCAATGTCTTTAAATATGTCATCTGTAACATCTAACAATGTTGTGGTACAGCTATATCCAGGCCTGAAACCAGATTGTCTTATGGGAAGTATATTGTATTCATTAATATGAATGCAAATTTGATATTTCATAATTTTTTCTAATACCTTGGACAAGATAGGTAAAATTGAAATAGGACGGAGTTCACTTAGACTAGTTATTGAATTTTTTTTAGGTAGGGGAAATATTTTAGATAATTTCCAGGAATCTGGAAAAACGCCACTAGTAAGACAAGTGTTAATAATATGTGTTAAAAATGGTAATATGTAAGGGCAACTGAGAAGTAACATGTGAATGTTAATTTTATCATCCCCTGTAGCAGTTGATTTTATTTCTACCAAGTATTTATAAACAATAATATCATCTACAGCGGTAAATGAAAAAAGAGAAGGAAAATTTACTTTAAAATTGTTGTCATAAAAGTGAACTAAATTAATATCGGGTGCAACAATGTGAGAAGAAGGCAGTAAAAAATGGTCATTTATAATGTCCGGATTGTTAAGATGACCTGGTATGGTGGTAAAGGGTGATTTGCCGTAGATATTTAATTCTTTTAATTTTTGCCACATAACTTTACTATTACCACCATAATTTTGGAGGTAATACTCAAAATATCCTTTTTTTTCACTTCTTACAGCGTTAGTAGTAATATTTTTTAAATTTTTATAATATTCCCAATGATGTGGATTAGCTGTTCTTTTAAACTTCGCTAGTGCTTTATCACGAAGCTTCATCATCAATTTAATGTTATCCGTAAGCCAAGGTGGTCTACGTTTTTTAGTTTCAATCTTACGAATAGGCGCTAGTACGTCAAAAATATTCAAAAGCATTGTGTTGAAGAAATCCACGTTATCATTTAAGTCATCGATATGAAATATATTATCAAATGGAGTCATTAGCAAAAAATCTTGTAAAATATTTTTATCAATGTTTTCTAAATTCCTATATTCGAAATTTTTGCTTGATTCTCCCTCTAATTTTAAATTGAGTTTACAAAAGGTCAAAAGGTGATCGGAAACATGAAAAACTTCAGCTACGCCACTGGTAGAAGATTTGATCTAATCAGAAATTAGTATAACATCTAGAAGTGTGGCACTGTTTTTAGTTAATCTTGTTGGCGATGTAATAATTTGATTCATACCAAATAAATCTATGGTATTATAACAAATTTTTGAATTTGTGCTCTCACTATCTAAAAGATCAATGTTAATATCACCCCCACATATGATTTTGTTACTTTGTAGAATAAAATTAGATAAATTTTCCTCAAATTGGTCCAGAAAATTAGAAACGTTTTTACTAGGAGGTCTATAGAGTACTCCAAAAATATATATTTTATTTAAATTTATTTTGACCCACAGTTGTTCAACAGAATCAATGGTACTTACATCCAGCAGTTCAAAATCAATAGACGATTTCAGATATATCCCCACTCCACCTCCTCGTGCACCTCTATCCTTCCTAATAAAATTATATCCATCAATGTGTAATACATCATTAGAAATATGTTCATTAAGCCATGTCTCACTAACGCGTAATAAATCATAATTCTCCTGTAAAACAAAAGTCTTAAAATCCAAAAAATTTTTAGTTAGTGATCTTACATTATAAAAAGCAAAATATAAATGTTTCATGAAAGAGTTACTTGAGTTGAAACCAATAGAAAGCAAATTAATAATTTAATTACTATATGGTTTACACTGTAAATACTTGCAAATACAAGTGGGGTGTAAATGCGTAGCAAATGTGTAGTTCCCAACACAGGTCAAATCTTTGTTATACAAAAATATTTTCAAAAAGAAATGTTAAAGTCGATAATTTTATGTTGTTTAATAATATTAATGTGAATATGAAAATATGTTATAAAAATAGCAATTGACAAGGGAAAAATAAGAGAATTAATATTTTATTTAAACACCTATTGCTTAATGATAATTTTTAACAAATTTTTAACTTCCTCACACCCAGTAAAAAATAAAAACTTCTCTATGGGATAATACAATTTAACACCAGCAAAAGAACAAACACAAATTTTTATCCTTAAACTAAAAAGTGAATAATTTAGAATATAAAGATAAGTTTTTATACCTATATTAAACGTGATTCCAAAGTAACAAGAAAATAAAAGTTCTACCATATCGATAAATTAGGCACTATAAATGTATTCTATATTTCTACGTAGTGATGTCATCAGAACTGCGGATTAGAATCTTTTTGTTATTGACTGCCGCATAAATTTTCCCATCATGACTCCAAACATGTTCCTTGCCAAATTTTGTTGTAGCGGATTTAAGAAGTTCTAACGCTGAATTAGTCAAATTTTCTTTTATGATATAACCACTGTTCTTTAGTAATTTTTTCTTATTAAAAATATTGGCTCGAACTTTATATGACAGAAAGCGTACTAAGATGGGTCGCGGTTTATTTGTGTTGAGAACTTTGCCAAGTCGGTGACATTTATCAATTTCTGTTTCCGAAATATTAATCTGAAGTTTGTCCTTAAGTAAATCTGTTACGTGTTGCTCAAGATATTGCTAAGGAACAGCAAGCAGACCCTTCTTTGAAAATGTTGATAGCTGCCTCCCAAAACCCTCAGGATGTTCCCATTGGGGTTGCTAAGAGAGCCAAGAATTTCCGATTCGTGGATGGTGTCCTGTATAAGGTAAACCCATTGCCAGAGGGACCAGACAAGTTGCTGGTAATACCTGCACATCTGCGAGAGGAAATTCTGTATTCTCACCACTCGGAGCCACTCGCTGGCCATCTGGGGTTGACTAAAACATTATTTAAAATTAAAGAAAGATATTTTTGGGAAAGTCTACAGAAGGATGTAGAAAGATTTGTAAGGGGTTGTGAAGACTGCCAGGCCCGGAAGGGGCAACAGAATAAAAAACCTGTTGGACTTCTACAACCGATTGAAGTTGGAACTCCCTTTGAGCGTGTGGGGATAGACCTTTTGGGGCCATTTCGACGTAGTCGGAGTGAAAAAACGATGATCATAGTCGCCACCGACTATGCTACCCGGTGGGTAGAGACGGAGGCCTTGTCCTTAACGATATCCTCGTCACGCGCGTTTGAAAATAAAAAATAATAAATTATCCCAGAAAGTAAAGTCCAAAATTCGTGTAGAGGCGAATTGCTACGATGAAAAGAAAAAAAAAAACGAAAAAGTGTTTTTTTTGGGCGCCAGTAGCAAGGCCTGAAATTTGGACCAGACCCGGACACCGACAGTCGAACAAGTACAACTAATTTTCTCAGGGTCGCATGACAGAGCATTAGATAAAATAAGACGATCGTGCACTTACCGTGATTAACTTATTGTCCTTTTTTTTTTTAGATCATGAAAACATGCAGTTCGTTATGTTAACGGCCATAAGCCACCTGAAAAATCATCCACGCTAGCCAGTGAAACACCGGGTTTCTAATCAAATGTTAATTTCACAGGTTAGTCCGCAAACAGATCGGCAGAGGAAAACGTCACAGAGACCTTACCATCTTGAAGGTAGGACAGCTTGTCTTCAAGAGATCCAACAACACAACACAGCACAACAGAAATGCATGAGCAACGTCACTAGGTAAGTATTTACAAACGCTCAAAATTGTAACACTATTTTCCGAATGAATGTCTAATTGATTTAAAAAAAACGATACTTCATATATTAATTAATAACACGAACGTCAGATTCCAAAATTCATGGTTGCTTAGCGTCTTCTGGTCTGGTTATTGTTTGTTGTCGTCGTTTCGTTTAGTATTTGTATGTTTGTTGTAGTATGAATTTTATAATTTTGGGAATTGAATCAAAAGTTGTGCTTGTGTCGTGCATGATTGCTTTCAATTTCCTATTATCTCATGGTTCCATGACACCCCCCTCTGCTAAGACTTTTCTTTTGACAATGAGGTACAGGTATGAAACTGGTTTACACAAGTAGCCAATAGGCGAAAGAAAAGATTATGAAAATAAAATATGGAATTCCTGTCCTTAACCTAGACGAGTGCTAAATAGAATGTCCTAAGTAATTTTCCTAACTATTAATAAAGCTAACTAAATAAAGTACCTAAGCTAAATAATTGACCTACTCGCAGTATATTATTGTACATGATTGATGAACCAGACATAATCTTTCTTTATTCGGTTCCGGATGTCCTTGGATTGCTACTTTCTTCGGAAGCTATGTCTGCTGCGTCTCAATGGTAATTTGAACGTCTTTTTGCGGTCATGGCTGAAGTTCGCTGGTGAGGTATGCACTTGTGCTGAAGAACTAGCGTGTGCATGCTCGGAGTTTGACTCGAGAACTTCGTCTTCGGTAAATGGCCTAATGAGCCTAGGAGCAGTGCGTTTAATGAGGAGTTTCGGCGATGTTTGCCTTAGGGATATGGATGGATAGCTGACTCCTCCCAGATTTAGATCCCGATCAGAACGTTCGGACTCGGACTCGGAGGATGAGTCTGTCCTAAGTGCGAAATTCGTGTGTTTCTCATGGAGATAAGTAGCGACGGGTGACAATTTAGGGATTGGAAGAAGTCGAGGTGCGATTGACAGCGGTATTGGGTGGACTTCTTCGGCGTTCGATTCATCGTTGGAAGATTCATAACTAGTGCCATCTGTTGTCTCCTCTCTGTTTGGTTCGTGGGGGACAGGTCGAATACTATCAACGTGAACGTCCGTTTGGGTGTGTTCTTTTTGTGCTGTGTATATTTCATCGGTAATTTTGGCGATAATTCGGTACGGGCCAAGCCAAGCCGGGTCGAACGCATTCCTATGGGGACGAAAATTCTTTACTAATACCCAGTTGTGCACTTGGAAGGTTACGGGAGTTATAGCGGCATCGGGCGCGTATTTACCTTGATAACTTCTTTGATTATTTCGGGCTTCCTGAAGTCTATCTTCCGTGGTTAATGTCGCATGCCTGTTTCGCTCGTCCCTGTACATTGGCACGTGCCATTCTCCAGCCGACGGGGGATGGAATCCATAGACTAAGAATGCCGGTGTAGATTTTGTCGCTTCGTTGCTTCTGTTTCGGCAAATCCGTAAAGCTTCAGATAGATATTGGTCCCATGTATCTGGAGCCTTTCGATACATAAGTGTTTTCATGGTTTTCTTGAGTTCCTGTACCCTACGCTCCACCGGGTTGGCGCGTTGGTGGTATGCGGCAATGTAGTTTCGCTCAATTCGATTTCGGTCGCACCAGGTCGCGTACGAACCGAATTTGAAGTGACCACCATTATCCGAGATAATCTGATTCGGGTACCCATACCGCGACACAATATGATCCTGGAGAGAGTCCACTATGGTTTTTCCGTTAACTTCTCTATACGATGCGGCTTCTGTCCATCTCGTGAAAACATCTTCGGCTAGAACAATGAATCGCTTTCCTGTGTCCCGCGTCTTCTGATAAGGCCCCATGACGTCGATACTTAGCACGTCGAAATTATGTCAAGGAGTGTGACTTCTGAACAGCGCCTTCGGCTGTAACTGTCTCCCTTTGACGGTTCTGCAGACCAAACATTCCATTATCGGTTTCTTGATTTGTCGATCCATATTTTTCCAGAAGTATCCACGTTTGATGGTGCGAGTAGTTTATTTACTGCCGGGGTGAGCGACGGCGTCTCGAGTGTGGAAGTGGTTCACTACCTCTTCTATCATCTCTTTCGGTACCACCAGTCTTCTCCCATCGGTGTCGCCACAGCGCTCCTTCCGCTACGATATAATGGTCGTGAAACGCTCTGTCCTGTTCGTCCTCTATATCCTCTTGGTCTGGTTGATTCCATTTATCAATGTTTTCTTGAATTTGCCGTGATTGCCCTTGCGTTCGAATGATGTCTTCATACAATGCTGAGTTGGTCACCGCGTTGAGCGACTCGTGATTGATGAAATCAGGTGGAACCAGTCGTCCCTCGTCTGGCTGCCTTCGGATCTCAGTGTCTTGAGGATTTCGACTCAAGTAATCCGCTAGAAGATTCTCGCTTCCCGCACAGTGTTCTATTGTAAATGAGTACTCTTGTATAAGTAATGACCAACGCGTTAACTTGGCTTTCGTGTCTTTATACTTGTGCAACCATAGCAGCGCTCTATCAGTGCGTATCACAAACGGTTTGTCGATGAGATATATGCTATATTTCTTTAACTATGTCACGATGCTTAGGCACTCTAACTCATTTATGTGATAACGCAATTCAGTTTTGGTTAACGAAGAACTAGAGTAAGATTTAATGAATTTTTCACCGGATTCCCCCTTCTGGTATAGGACGCCAAACAATCCTAATGTAGCTGCATCGGTTTGTAGAATAAAACGCTTGTTAAAGTCCAGCCGATGTAACGAGAGCGGTCGCGAAACTGCTTGTTTTAAATTTTGGAAAGATTGTTCGGTTTCACTGTCCCATTTAAATCGCACGTCCTTGCCAAGTAGCTTGTACAATGGCTGGGTGGTTTGCGCAGCATTAGGAACGTACTCGCGCACCCAGTTGCACAAGCCTAAAAATGCTTGTAACTGTTTTTTGGTAGTGGGGGTTGGATGGTTCTGTATAGCTAAAACGTGTTTCGGTTGCGGTTGCGTAGTGGTATGTATATATGATGGCCCAGATAGTCTAATTCACTTCTCGCGATCGAACACTTTTCGGGCGACACTTTCAGGGTATGTAACCGCAGTCTTTCGAACACTAGATGCAAATGCATGAGATGTTCGTCAATGTTTTTACTGTAAATCAGTAACCGGCGGTACCACGCAGAATCGCGGTTTCTTTCCTTCTCTTTCGATTAACACGGGCGGCGAGGTGTAGGCGGACGTTGAGGGCACTATTACCCCTGCTTGCAGCATTTCATGTACTTGAGAATATAGAATTTTTTTCTTTTCAGGCGACATGGGATACGGCCGCTGATGTAGTATTGGAGCGCCTTCTTTTAATATTATTTGATGGGTAGTAGTTATAGTGGTCGCTTGTGTGGGAACTTCCACAAATAATTCGGCGAACTCTTGAAATAGCGTATCAAATGCGTCGCGACGTTCCTGTGGTAGTATGATCGCAGAATGTAGAGTGACCTTTTTAGAATTTATCTCGGCTGTTCGATCCCAAAATATTGTCCGGCGTTGATCGCGACCTACGTAGATACATTGTCGGGCGTAATCAATTATGACCGCTTCCTCGCGTAAGAACGGCGAACCGAGAATCATTTCTTCGTTAAGTTCTTCAATAGCTTGAAAATCGTGGCTAAATTCGACGTCTTGCACTTTGTACGCGACGGTGACATTGCCGAGGGACCTAATTGAATCTCCTCCGCACGCTAAGTTGAAGGTTTGCGCTTGTTCATGATCGATATTCGTGCAACATAAGTTCGATCGTATCACATTGCCCGTTGCACCAGTGTCAATGAGAGCTGCGACAGTTTGATCTCCAATTTGCACTGACACTCTCGGCAAGGAACAAACACTTACAGATCCACACGCGTTAATGTTCGAAGAAAGTGATGTAAGTACATATGGCGCTTGCGTAACAAACGTGTCGAGATCATCCGTGAACAAGTCTATTTAGTTGAGGCTGTCGTCCGAGACGTATTGATCCGAGTTTGTGTGACGTTCGATTATTGCGTTCCCGTCATTCGTGAATGTTGAGGTGGTACGTTGGTTGGCGGGCAGTACCTGGGAGGCTGACAGTTGGCCCCCTCCGCGTTTCCCTGCAGTGCCCTTCGTGGATTATTCGGGCACTGATTGTGGTATTTGTGGTAGTGCCACATTTCCCCTTCACAATATCGACAAGGAGATGGTGGTATGGATGTGTTATAGTTTTCGTTCGCGCGAGCACGGGAGTTTATCGCGAAATCGGTCACTGGCTGTTTAGGTGGCGTGCGTTGACGACTGTCAGCTTCAGCTAGATCGGCCTCTATTTGCGTGGCTAGACTAGTGAGCTGCTCGAGCGTTCGGATCGGCGAACCTCTTAATCGCGACTTTATCTCGGGTAGCAGTTGATCTAGTATGACGTTGACTTATAATGACTCCGCTTTGTCCGGATCAATGTATTGAAAAAGGCTAATCTTTTTCGTAATGAATACGCCCACTGCTTCCTCTTTCAATTGTTTATTTCCATACAAGGTGGTCATAACTCTGGTTACACGCGTGATGGAGTTGAATCGTTCCATAAATCTCTCTTGAAATACGCGATAGTTTGGCATAATATAACGGTATGGTTCATACCACTTTTTTGCCGTACCGCGCAATTGCTCTGCTGTGACGTGTAGACGGTCCCTGTCGTCGAACACTCCGGCGCGTTCAAAATATTCGTCCATACGGTGCATAAATGTTTCAGGATTCTCGTGGTCCAATCCGGAAAATAATGGAATTGCGGCATGTCGCACGTTTTCCTCACGCGTCTCGGTTGAATTATTTATGGCTTGTTTGAATGCATTGGTAAAAGTGTCCGCCATTTGCCTCAACAGGACCTCCATCTTGTTCGCGTTTGGTTGAGCCTCGAAGGGGTTCGGATGCGATTGTTGTCCGGCGTTGCTAGATGTAGGCGGGATTGGTCGATGTTCACTAGACCGGTTATTTCTTGGCGGAATTGCTGGGGTGGTCGGCCGAAGCGAGCTTACAATTTCAGATTCCCACGCGTTTCGGCTGGTATTTTGTATCGCTGTTTTCCGCGAATCACGTACAGGTGTCTCCATTTCTCGGATTACCGAATGATTAAGCGTGTTCATATCTTCGGAACTAGTATTAATCGAACTATCGTCAATCGGATTAAAGCGAATGGTTCTAAAGTTTACTTGACTCGGTTCTTTAGATGCTTCTCTTGAATTTTGTCCGAACATTATGGTTAAATTTATTTCCACTACTTAACAAATGTTATTGTATAGCAAAATATGATTAAATTGTCAAATTTTAGTGGAGAGCGAGCAGTATATTATGTGGAAAAACTTAAAACTATCACTATACACTAATTTAATCTGTCCCGGTTAAGTGCACGTTCTGCTCTGTCTTTTGGTCGTTCATTACACACTGTTTATGAAATTAGGCCCCACGTTGGGCGCCATAACGATATCCTCGTCACGCGCGTTTGAAAATAAAAAATAATAAATTATCCCAGAAAGTAAAGTCGAAAATTCGTGTAGAGGCGAATTACCACGATGAAAAGAAAAAAAAAACGAAAAAGTGGTTTTTTTGGGCGCCAGTAGCAAGGCCTGAAATTTGGACACGGACCCGGACACCGACAGTCGAACAAGTTACAACTAATTTTCTCAGGGTCGCATGACAGAGCAATAGATAAAATAAGACGATCGTGCACTTACCGTGATTAACTTATGGTCCTTTTTTTTTTTAGATCATGAAATAACATGCAGTTCGTTATGTTATATCACTTGGCCATAAGCCACCTGAAAAATCATCCACGCTAGCCAGTGAAACACCGGGTTTCTAACAGATCGGCAGAGGAAAACGTCACAGAGACCTTACCATCTTGAAGGTAGGACAGCTTGTCTTCAAGAGATCCAACAACACAACACAGCACAACAGAAATGCATGAGCAACGTCACTAGGTAAGTATTTACAAACGCTCAAAATTGTAACACTATTTTCCGAATGAATGTCTAATTGATTTAAAAAAACGATACTTCATATATTAATTAATAACACGAACGTCAGATTCCAAAATTCATGGTTGCTTAGCGTCTTCTGGTCCGGTTATTGTTTGTTGTCGTCGTTTCGTTTAGTATTTGTATGTTTGTTGTAGTATGAGTGTTATAATTTTGGGAATTGAATCAAAAGTTGTGCTTGTGTCGTGCGTGATTGCTTTCAATTTCCTATTATCTCATGATCCCATGACATCCTCAGGTCAGGCCAGACCCGTGGCAAAGTTTGTCTTGGAGAAGATAATTACACGCCACGGGTCCCCAAGGTATATCCTAAGCGATCAAGGGAAAACCTTTCGTTCTAATCTTGTCCGTGAGCTGTTGAAATGCATGGGGACGTGTAACCAGTACACAACGGCATACCATCCCAGTTGCAATGGATTGACCGAGAGGTTTAACAAAACGTTGGCAAACATGTTATCCATGTACACCAATGAACAACAAACTGACTGGGATGAACGTCACCAGGGAGGTATCCCTCCCTGGTGACGTTTGCATATAACACAGCACGGCAAGACACAACCCAGTTCTCCCCTTTCATGCTGGTTTATGGCAGAGAGGCCATACAGCCCACAGAGGCTAATTTGCACGAGGTATGCAAATCCCCCGATGCCTGCGCGATAAGGGAACGAGCACTGGCCGTTAGAAGTCTGGCAGTGGAAAACATTAAGAAAAAACAAGGTAAGGATAAAAAACGCTATGATTCCAAACATCGGTACTTGGAGTTCAAGAAAGGGGATCAGGTAAAGGTGTTTACACCGGTTCGTAAGGTGGGAAGGAGCGAGAAGTTACTACTTCGCTGGTTTGGGCCGTACTACATTGTGGAGAAGAAAAGTCAGGTTGACTACCTGGTGCAAAAGGGCCCAACCAGTAAGTCGAAGTCAGAAGTGGTACACGTCAGCCGTATCCTACCCTACCACGACCCGTGGACCCCAGTGCCGGTGCAAAAGGAGGATGGTAATGAGTAAAGTAGTTAACTAAGGATTAACTAAGTACCTTCCCTACTTGCAATTAATTTTTTTTCTCTGTAATAGGTTAGCTATTGTTGGAGCCTGGAGTGGAATGACCCATCACATGGAGGTGACAGCTGGGGGCTTCTGGAAAACCCTACCAGGGACAGTGACGTATGAAGCAACCATCCCTTTAGTATACGAAACCAGCTGGCAGGAGCACGAGGTAAGAGGTGGTTCAGCGTTTAAGGGGGCTTGTGATCAGTCAAACAGGGACAGTGCCCCATGTATTATTTTAAACTCTCTGAATCAATTAAAGGAAAATTTCCGCATGGAACTCGACATTCTCGCTCGTAGCTGGAGCACGGCCTATTTGGATAATTGTTCAGTACCCAATAGGCAGCGGCGCGCATTAGACTTCCTGGGAGAGGGGTTATCTTAGTGCTGTGGAGTGGCTACACAGCATAAGTTAGATTCATTAACAATGGACGAACAGAGCCTTAGGTCGCAAATGTCAAAATTAAGCGGTGGATTGTCAAAAATATTTTCAAAGATCGCGGAAGATTCGAAAAAATTCGAGGAGCACGAAAATTTAATTTCGGATACTTTTAAGGCCACAGAGGAAAGAATTCGCAAATTAGAATCATTTACAGGGCAGGTTTTTAGGAAGGCGGAGGACTATTTACAAGAGGAGAAAAATTTCCAAATTAGCATTTTAACTAACCAATTCGAAAATTTGAAACATATCATTGATATCACACGGGCATTAAAGCGACAAGGGGTTGTAAATTCATGCAGGCAGCACCAAATTCCCATTTCTGTTGTGGATCCAGCTGTCTTGAGACATGATTTGGAAGTATTAGAGGGAGAGTTAGGAAAGTCAGGCCAAAATTTGGCGGTGCCACTACAAGATTTATCAAAGTTATACCAAATCGCTATATGTGATTGTGGTTTTAACAGGGATAGACTTGTCATTAACATTAGAATTCCAATAACTCAAAGACAACGGGCATGGGAGTTACTTGAATTAGTAACCACCCCATTCGCATGGTACAACCAAACATGTCTAATACAACATCAACCACTGTTTCTAGCCATTTCAAGGTCACCTCTGAATTCCAAATCACAATTAAGACAAATATCGGGATCAGGACTCTGGCACTGTCAACCATTTAGAGATAGACTATGCTTTTTGCCGCGATTCTCTGCAGATAGCATGCAGGGCCCCGCCTGTGCCAAGAAACTGTATAATGGAGCTTCCGTGGAGGAACTCGGCCACCATTGTCCAAAGAGCTGCCATAAGTCCATTACCACCTCGATATCTGAAATTTCAGAAGAGACCTACATAATTGCCCATCCAAAAAAACCTACCCTGCTGAGTTGTGAAAATTCGACTGAACCCCTACACGAATCATCATATTCCATGCCGGGTTCAGTCAAATTATACGTACCATGTCACTGCGAACTAAGTATGGGAGGGGAAGTTGTAATTCCAAAAAGATTTCCATGTGTTGGAACTCTTCCCTTAGAGTGAACGATTACCCATATTATTCCGGCGGCATGGTCCACTTTGAAATCGTTCGTTCTTAAACCACATAACCAGGATAACCTCCCACGATTCCTAAAACCAGAGGATTGTTTGAATCAAAATTGGACATTGAACGTCCCACATCTAAATTTACCGTCAACAAAAGATAACATAAGAGAAATTCTAGACAACGTAGAGTCAGTAACGAAAAATTCCTATGCTGACACATATGGCCAACATGGGGACGCAAAATTTTTTGTTTGGAACTCAGTCCTATCTATAGCGGTTTGCTATTTAATTTTTGGCAATAGACATAATCTCGGCTTCTTACCTGCTTTTGTGACTCCAGCACGAGGCGAGACATGGAGCAAAATTGAACATGATTTGTTTTTTGCATTTTTGATATTGGGGCTGGTTATATTTGTTGTGTACTTGTTAATTAAAATACTTCTGCTAATAAAGAAGTCAAGGGATAAGTCAAAACCGGTTACAGAACCTAAACCCACAAACAGGGAAATACCCCCCTTAAACGGCCCCCTTCCCTCAAGAAGGCAATTTATCCTTCAAATGGACAACGTGGATCTTAATTCTCTTTCCCCGGGGAGAAGCCTTGATTGCGTTATACAAGGAATCAAGGAGGAAAGTGTCGAATCGGCGGTGTAAAAAGGAAAAAAGAAAAAAATTTTTGTTTTATTTTTGGCCACAGTTAAATTGGTTAGGCTCGGTTGTTGGGTGTTAACGTAATGTTGCTGGGCAATTTAAGCTAGTGGCCACTAGATGCTACTAGATAAATGGCAAAGCAAAGGAACCAATCACTTAAAGCAGTCCCTAACCAATCAAAATTAATTTCAGAGGATTTTCAGAATACTGATCGCGACAATATATCAAAATAAAAATTTCACCCTCGGCACGCTCAATTTTTATTTATTTATTTATTTTTTTATTTTCCGTATTTCTTTTCTATTTTATTTTTTTTTTCCACTTTTCGCAGTGAGAAATATTTAATCTATACCTCGGTTTTTACTTACAACTAATATATTAAAGCTCCTATTTAACAGACATGGCTTAGATCATATCATTATAAAAGTCAAAATTTTGGTAAACTAACTGCAGGGGATAAAAGTTTGGCATTGTTTTTTAACCAAGGGAATCACTTAGCATAATATGAGGAATCTAAACAGTTAGATAATTTACTTTTTAAAATATGGATGTCATAATTGGATTAATTCTTAAAAGGGTGCTTAAAAACACATTATAAATGGGGTGGAATACTTCAAGGGAACAAGGGTGACGACCTTGTATTAAGTTCTTAACAATGGAACTAAAACGAATTTTAATTTGTTTATTTGTTATCCGAAACTCTTCTCTAAAGAGTTCAAGGGTGTATAATCGCACAAAAGATGTGTCGAATCGGATTATATAATACGATTAGGTCGTATTTTGTTTAAATATAGTTATGGGCAGCCCACTTAATAACATTGTTAATAGTTTCGTGGCCACAGAGTAGTGTAATATATAAATCATTGGCCAATTAGTCGTTTAATTTTATAGGTATTACTTATCATTGGCCAATTAGTCGTTTAATTTTATAGGTATTACTTTGTTATTTAAAACAAAACGCTTTGTTGTTAGTAAAGCCTACTAGCAAGCAAAAGTCTTAATAAATAAATTAATTTAAAAATATACGTATAACGTAGGATAGGATTACCCACAACAAAGCGATAGGTAGATATAAGGGTTATTTTCAGTTAAGACTTACATGTATGTTTTCTCATTTTTTCATGTACCCTGAGCACACACCCATGGACTAGATGGCAAAAGGCACTTCCCCGGTAGTATAGTGGTGAGCACTCCTGGTAAACTTGGCCTCACATTTTCCTACAAGAAAAAGCCAGAACTTAACGACAAGTACAAGCAAACTGTGGATGGCCAAATCCCCAAACGAGGTGTTCATTGCAACAAATCTGATGTAGTTGAAGTTAGCATCGGAATCAGATTTACTTTTATTCCAGTAACGGATTTTTACAGCGGACCAGACAAATATATAAAGTATTGTCTTTTTCACGTAAGATCCAATATTTATGGAAAATCTAATTTAAGATTATACTTAATTCACCACCCAATGATAAATATATCTATAATTGGTCATATTTCTATTACAATTATAATCCAGAGGTCCCAGAGAACTACGTAACAATAGTATAGTAATAATTTGTAGACAAGAAAGGAAAGATATTTCACTCCAATTTTTCTCTTAAAAATCGTAGAATAATTATATCAATAAGATACCCCGGCGTCCACACTCCCAAGTCCCGTAGGAACCGCGATTTTAATCACCCTTAATAAATTAATTAATTATACGACTAGAAAGGAAAGATGTTTCACTCCAATTTTTGTCTTAAAAATCGTAGAATAATTATATCAATAAGATACCCCGGCGTCCACACTCCCAAGTCCCGTCGGAACCGCGATTTTAACCACCCTTAATAAATTAATTAATTATACGACTAGAAAGGAAAGATGTTTCACTCCAATTTTTGTCTTAAAAATCGTAGAATAATTATATCAATAAGATACCCCGACGTCCACACTCCCAAGTCCCGTAGGAACCGCGATTTTAACCACCCTTAATAAATTAATTAATTATACGACTAGAAACGAAAGATGTTTCACTCCAATTTTTGTCTTAAAAATCGTAGAATTATATCAATAAGATACCCCGGCGTCCACACTCCCAAGTCCTGTAGGAACCGCGATTTTAACCACGCTTAATAAATTAATTAATTATACGACTAGAAAGGAAAGATGTTTCACTCCAATTTTTGTCTTAAAAATCGTAGAATAATTATGTCAATAAGATACCCCGCCGTCCACACTCCCAAGTCCCGTAGGAACCGCGATTTTAACCACCCTTAATAAATTAATTAATAATACGACTAGAAAGGAAAGATGTTTCACTTCAATTTTTGTCTTAAAAATCGTAGAATAATTATATCAATAAGATACCCCGGCGTTCACACTCCCAAGTCCCGTAGGAACCGCGACTATAACCACCCTCAATAAATTAATTAATTATACGACTAGAAACGAAAGATGTTTCACTCCAATTTTTGTCTTAAAAATCGTAGAATAATTATATCAATAAGATACCCCGGCGTCCACACTCCCAAGTCCCGTAGGAACCGCGATTTTAACCACCCTTAATAAATTAATTAATTATACGACTAGAAACGAAAAATGTTTCACTCCAATTTTTGTCTTAAAAATCGTAGAATAATTATATCAATAAGATACCCCGGCGTCCACACTCCCAAGTCCCGTAGGAACCGCGATTTTAACCACCCTTAATAAATTAATTAATTATACGACTAGAAAGGAAAGATGTTTCACTTCAATTTTTGTCTTAAAAATCGTAGAATAATTATATCAATAAGGTACCCCGGCGTCCACACTCCCAAGTCCCGTAGGAACCGCGATTTTAACCACCCTTAATAAATTAATTAATTATACGACTAGAAAGAAAAGATGTTTCACTCCAGTTTTTGTCTTAATAATCGTAGAATAATTATATCAATAAGATACCCCGGCGTCCACACTACCAAGTCCCGTAGGAACCGCGATTTTAACCACCCTCAATAAATTAATTAATTATACGACTAGAAACGAAAGATGTTTCACTCCAATTTTTGTCTTAAAAATCGTAGAATAATTATATCAATAAGATACCGTATAATTATTAATTGGTTTTGTTATAATTTTATGAATGTTGAAATTGATTATTTCGTGCTTTAAAATTATAATACTTTTACCTAACAAAACAAAAGGTATACTATGGGGCTGATCACGATGTTCTGGATTGGGCGATTTAGGATCGCCTCATAAAGTAAACCTACCTCGGCTAGTCAGTATATTCGGAGGCGAGAGTCGGGGTAAGGGTTTTCGATATACCAAATGACTGCGGTTGGTTGTCTAACTTGTTATGTTGTAAATCAAATTTGTGTTATTTAGAGTTTGAAAATTCAGAAGGTTTTGGGCGCCAAGCCTTCTAGTAAGGCTGAAGATAAAAGATAATGAGTTTCTTAATAAAACTCAAATAGGTAAAGAAGTGAATTCAAGAAACAAAGACAAGGCTAAAATGTAAATACAAAGTTTAATAAATAAACTAACTTATACAAGTAATGTAAGTATAACAAAAGATATAGTAAGGTTAGTGTGAAATAAGATTACTATGAATAGATAGGTAATAAGTAAGGAACACTTACGATATGACACTTAAAAACAAATCTTGTCTAAAACGTATGAGACTCTACCTTGCTTTGACAAGGGTACAAACCCTGTGACGTACTTCGGTTTGTAGGCAAAATGGCCGAAGTGTCACTATGGCACTCGAGGCGTCGGCGGTGCTTTACTCGGGCGCCAGTTTCCGTTTATAGTGCAGAAACACCACTACTCAGGCAGCTACAGTGAAGAAACGGAAGATTCCAGTGGGTCGTTGGGAAAATTAGACTTTGTTTCGGATTAAAAAGCACAGTTTGATGTCACAATTAGATTTATTCAGTATATTTACAGGACTAAAATAAAGTTACTGGGCTACAAGCTTTCTATTCTAATTACAGTTACAGTTACCAGGGCTTAAGAAAAAGCTATTTACACTATGTACCTCTATTCTAACAATTCCAAAGCACAGACTACAGCGGTGCGAATATCAAGCAAGGTGGGCAGGCGGTTAACTAACGGTTACGGACTAACAGCAAAGCGACGTACGGATACCAGGATTAGCAGAAGCAAACACCAAAAGCATACAAATATCAAGACAGGCTATGTGCAGTGTACAGACTTGGCTTATTGCGCAGCATTAACAAACAGCAGAGTTATGGAATTAACAGGATGCTTCTCTTAGGCCTGGGTCTCGAATACTGGAAATAAATTATGATTAATGCAGTAAGTTGCGCTACATACGTATACACTAGATAGGAGGAAGTACCCTCGTATCCAGCATAGACCGGCAGCTAGCTTACAAAAAGCTGAAAAGAACTAAGATTACTGGAAGTCTTTCCTCTTTCACGGCGGACTGAAATGAAGTTATGATTAGTATCACAAGCTACGCCACCTACGTATACACTGGATAGGAGGAAGTACCCTCGTATACAGCATAGACCGGCAGCTAACTTTCAAAAGCTGAAAGGAATTAAGATTACTGGAGCTTTTCTCTGGTATGTCGGACTGAAATTAATTTAGAATTAGTACAGTAAGTTGCACTACATACGTGTATACTGAATAAGAGGAAGTACCCTCATATGCAGCATAAACCAGTAGCTAGCTTACTCAAAGCTGGAATAAAAATAAGATATTACAGGAAGCTTTTGACTCGGGCGGCAACAACGGACTGAAAGCAAAGCATGAGTAGTATTATAGTAAGTTACGTCACATAAGTATATACTGAATACGAGGAAGTACCCTCATATGCAGCATAGACCAGTGGCTAGCTTACAATCAGCTGGAAAGAAACAGGGAGATTACTGGAACGGATGAGAAACTGCGACAGACTATAAGAAAACAGGAATTAATACTTTACAATAGCCAAGCCCTCACTTACGATCTCTACCTGTATACCTTACTTACTGTTGCTTCCTCGGCACGTCTTAACAGGACCAACGGTGGACAGCTACTACCTATTTGGAAGGCGGCAAACGGTATTATAATTAATCTGAAATATTTATGGTAGTAGGGATGACGCCAACTGAGCAGCGCAGTAAATAAACTGCATCACTGCTGGACTTTACCAAAATCCGGGCCCAAATGCTACTTACTTACGGTGATGTACGTCTGATCGCTCGTGTCGTCAACGCAGGACTGAGTTCTCTCCGTTGCGAGTTAGTATTTTATTCGAGATGCGTGGTGGGGTAGCGCTACGTCACAGTGTGACGATTTCGGACGTCGGCCGTCTGGGTGTTGAGTGACGTAGGGACGCTGTAATTTCTAGCGATCTCTCGTCGTCCCAACTGTTGTAATGGTCTTTCTTTCTAGCGCGGTACTTTCGGTCAGATACTTACGTAATCTCTCTATTTCAACGGAAATCTCGGGCGCCAGCTCTTCAATTTTTGAGTGCGAAGAACTACACTATATTTTTGGCTCTCCTATTTGGGAGAACAACCCTGAGTAGCAAAACAGTGGATGATACGGTATAGCCAGAGGTCTGAGCTGGAGACTATATCTAATGGATTTCAGTCATACTGCTCAAACGGATTAATCAGAAAATAAAATTACAGAAATAATAACTCGTGAATTTTACCTCTTTAAAATAACGTGTTTATTCAGAAATAAATGATGAACAAATTAATCAATTCTCAAACCTCCTCGACTATTCAGTCGAGTATGTATAAAACTATTTTTAAAATAATTACAAATTAGGCAAGCTGGTAATCAAGTATGGACGCGATTTTTACGGCGGAATTTTCGGATACGTGAAATTGATAAATTGCGGTGTACGACAAGCAAACGGACCTTTCCACTAAGATGGTTTTAGAAACGGCGGGCAATCCGTTAGCTATAGATATTTACGTCTTTTATTCTTATTTAATTAAAATACGGCGAACTACCGCCACAAACATAGAGCTATGGTTTAACTGATTATGTCATTTACTACTAATTTACTAGTCACCCTGATGCATTGGTACCTCACAGATTACCCGACGAGAAAATCTAATCAGTGGATGCACTTTTAGGAATGACTTTCTAAATGCACTGGGTTTTCCGAAAACCCTTGTACATGACAGCCTGTCGGATTACCCGACGAGAAAATCTGACCAGCTGGTGTACAATTTATGCAATGATAAAAAGAATAAACCAACGGAGGTCTTATGAATTAGCTCTAATTTACTTTGGTAGCAAAATACGGCGATATCCACGGACAATCAAAACTCTAAATATCTATACTTAACTGAAGGCAGTGCCTACTAAATGTAGCAGGTTGCGTTGAATTCTTACCAAGGTTTTATTCGAAGAAATTTACTATAAAACAACGGAGCGGCGGTACGGAAATAATAACGGCTGGCGGCTGGATCTTTTCCTGCGGACGGTAGACTGGATCTGCTCGTGCTGGCGGTAGGTTGGATCTGATGATCTGATCTGATCTCGACGGGAGGGCCACTTGGCATTTTTATTACCTTTCTGACGTAGCTCTCGGTCGTGTCAAAAAGAGAAGTGGTCACCGAGTTTAAACGACGGACTCAAATGCATCACCCGGCGTACCTTGCAGAGGTGCAGCGGTTTATGCAGCTACGTGCAGTGACTCGAAATGCATTTAACCGGAAATGAGTTACTTGTAATTTATATACCATGTTGCAAAAAGAAACGGATTAAAACGGACAAGGATTAACAATTTTAGTAATGAATGATTTTTATTTCCGACTCGGTCATTATTTATAATAATTCTAGGATTTTAATTATACGGGGGACTGTCGAAAATTACTCAATTAATTACTTGATTGCTTGTTTACCAGCGGACCTTTTTAACAACTCATTTATAACTTAACTAGAACATAATTCAACTACTAAACAGCGGCAGAGTGTATCCAAGTGACAGTAATATTTAAAGCAAAAATGAACATAACTTGATCGAAAAAATCACTTCGTTACACCGTTCACGTTGACTCGGGCAGGTAGACTGGCGTTTCACTCCTAGTCTTGATGCGGATTCATCGTTCACTTCGTAGATATTAGCGCGCTTTGTTTGCGCTCAGTTAATTGCGGAGTTATTTATTAATTAAATAACAGCCAGGCTGGTTATTTTATTTAACGGGGTACAGGTGACAATAATGTACAGATCATAATTCTTTGTTAAGAACAGGTTTTTAATAATTAATTTCGGTAATTACATTATTTACAACTATCTGGTGCTTTTATTAATTACGGATGTATTAATAACAGGACAAGTTATATTATAAATCAAAATAAATACTGGTCACAGGTGAAAATAATATAACAATGCGGAAAATAAGAATTAAATTCTATACGGCGTGTGTCGATTAATATTATTTTAAACAGGAACTAGTAACGAAAAAATCACTTCGTTACAACCCAAAATAGTAAGTTAATATAGATTGGAAAAGTTACATATGAAATTACAGAATAAAGTCATGCCCCTTCGATAACAGTATAACGCAACGCCGCTAGGCAACTCGAACTATTCAAAATTTGAGGTTATGCCCCTCCGATAGCAGCAAACGTTAGACTGCCGTTCAGCCCAAACGGGCCTGCTGATTAACTTGATTAAAAATAATAACCTGAGTAGGCTTAAAATGCAAAAGAAAAGGTAGAAGTATATTTAAAATATATATCCGCAATGAAACAAGGTTACACTAGCGATAATCTAAGATACCAAAATATACCGTTCTCAGTAAAGGTTAAGAGAAAGTTACAGCGATGACTGATAAATTCTGCAAGCTAAGATAAAAGGAAAGTAGAGTTATGAGTTAATAATAATCTAATGATATAACATTAAAGCTTACGGTTGAGACAAGATTTCGATAAAACAGAAATGTAGAATAAGTTATGCTACTCAATAAGAACTAATAACTAGGTACAGTGACTACATAAATAAGAGATAAAGTGACTTGAGCTTGTCACACTATTTTCGTACAACTAACTAAATTAATTTAAAAGGACACAACTGGGTGTCGAAACTTCAATTTCTATACACCGAAACAGTACAGATAAGATATGGCACACGCCAAGAGGTTTTAGACAAAACTGGTTGCCCCTCAAAATTTAATACACGTACTGTATTATAAAGTTTTGACACTCGTCAGATTAAGAAACGTAGCTATTTAGAGAGCTCTCTAAGTGTTGCTTTCTAGCAAACATTAGGCCACTGCCTACAAAATTGAAAATTTCTAAACAATTTAAAATTTATTACACGTTACTATATAACAAAATTTCTGAATGGTTTCAACCGGGTTTACATAATACTTTAGTTAAGAAACACTAAAAAATCCTGCTGTATGCAGTAATCACTAAAGTCTTTGTTGACAAAGGAGAAATAAAATTTAGTACTTATCTTAATGAATTTCCAGTAAGGAGAAATTGAGCTTGTAATATCCAAAAGTTGTCCATGAACAAAATCCTACGTAACATAATGAATGTACTCCATCCTTTCACTAATTAACCATTTGACCATTATAATAATTCCACTATTCCATTCTTATTAAATACTGAACACCAAAATCAGTTGGATTTGTAATACAGGATACAGGTTATGTTGATAGATCAACGAATGTCGGTAAGTTGCTTAACTATATTCACAACACTATGTTCCAATAAGAGTCGACAGGGGTCGCATCATTCAAATGTTAAATTCGAGGAAAATGTTCGAAGGTAGGTACAAAAAATTCTTCATAAAAACAAGGTATGCGGCATTGCGGTATAAAAACTTCTATTAACACTGGACGACTTCGGAATAATATAATTTTGTAAAATTTACATGCAAGATGGTGGCTCTAACGTTGTCTATAACAACTGGGCAAGTTGTTAAAAATCCATTAAAACAGGTCGAATAAAATGCGATGTTCCAAGTTCAAAATCAGTTTGAAAATTTTTAATTAAAAGATGATAATGTAGAAACATTATAATCCATAAGAAAGTGGATAAATCGATAAGCAAATCGATAAATAAGTGAAATTTTCTCAAAGAGAAAAATAACATGTAACCAGTAAATACATTAACTATAAATGCATGATAAATCAATATATAAATAAATCAGTGAATAAATATATCAATAGATCGATAAATAAATAAATAAATCAGTAAATAAATAAATAAATAAATAAATAAATCCAATCAGGAACGTCTAAAAACAAGAAAAAAAACCGAAGTTATTACTTAATTGATTTTAATAATTAAACAAATATATTACCTAGTCGACCAGATATCCATTTACGGGATTGAATTCGCTACTTTAAAAAACTTTACCACATGGTAAAAACTGATAGCATAGATTACTACTTGCTTCGTAGCGGTATAGCTCATGCGCATTAAGATTTCAGAGGACAATTGATTTTAAATTGATCCTTTTGTAATAAGGTTTTATATAAATGATAAATGTCAACTATTATGGAACAGGTCTAGTCTATAAATGCATGTCTAGGCTTTATCTGATTTTACTAGTATGGAATTAAATTATAATTAGTTGGTCAAATGACTAGTTTTGGGAAAGTGACGTGGGTGGAGAATTATTACACCAACGGTCAATAAATTTACAAATATGACTAAAGAACTTGAACACCAGCGGTTGTTCAGTTTTGCTTGGAACCTACATAACATGTAGTGTTACAACCGCGGCGTCCACACTCCCAAGTCCCGTAGGAACCGCGATTTTAACCACCCTTAATAAATTAATTAATTATAACGACTAGAAAGGAAAGATGTTTCACTCCAATTTTTGTCTTAAAAATCGTAGAATAATTATATCAATAAGATACTCCGAGGTCCACATTCCCAAGTCCCGTAGGAACCGCGATATTAACCACCCTTAATAAATTAATTAATTATACGACTAGAAAGGAAAGATGTTTCACTTCAATTTTTGTCTTAAAAATCGTAGAATAATTATATCAATAAGATACTCCGACGTCCACACTCCCAAGTCCCGTCGGAACCGCGATTTTAACCACCCTCAATAAATTAATTAATTATACGACTAGAAACGAAAGATGTTTCACTCCAATTTTTGTCTTAAAAATCGTAGAATAATTATATCAATAAGATACCCCGGCGTCCACACTCCCAAGTCCCGTAGGAACCGCGATTTTAACCACCCTCAATAAATTTATTAATTATACGACTAGAAACGAAAGATGTTTCACTCCAATTTTTGTCTTAAAAATCGTAGAATAATTATATCAATAAGATACCCCGGCGTCCACACTCCCAAGTCCCGTAGGAACCGCGATTTTAACCACCCTCAATAAATTAATTAATTATACGACTAGAAACGAAAGATGTTTCACTCCAATTTTTGAATTAAAAATCGTAGAATAATTATATCAATAAGATACCCCGGCGTCCACACTCCCAAGTCCCGTAGGAACCGCGATTTTAACCACCCTTAATAAATTATACGACTAGAAAGGAAAGATGTTTCACTCCAATTTTTGTCTTAAAAATCGTAGAATAATTATATCAATAAGATACGGCGTCCACACTCCCAAGTCCCGTAGGAACCGCGATTTGAAGCACCCTCAATAAATTAATTAATTATACGACTAGAAACGAAAGATGTTTCACTCCAATTTTTGTCTTAAAAATCGTAGAATAATTATATCAATAAGATACCCCGGCGTCCACACTCCCAAGTCCCGTAGGAACCGCGATTTTAACCACCCTTAATAAATTATACGACTAGAAAGGAAAGATGTTTCACTCCAATTTTTGTCTTAAAAATCGTAGAATAATTATATCAATAAGATACCCCGGCGTCCACACTCCCAAGTCCCGTAGGAACTGTGATTTTAACCACCCCAATAAATTAATTAATTATGCGACTAGAAACGAAAGATGTTTCACTCCAATTTTTGTCCTAAAAATCGTAGAATAATTATATCAATAAGATACCTAGGAACCGCGATTTTAACCACCCTTAATAAATTAATTAATTATACAACTAGAAAGGAAAGATGTTTCACTCCAATTTTAGTCGTAAAAATCGTAGAATAATTATATCAATAAGATACCCCGGCGTCCACACTCCCAAGTCCCGTAGGAACCTCGATTTTAACCACCCTTAATAAATTAATTAATTATACGACTAGAAAGGAAAGATGTTTCACTTCAGTTATTGTCTTAATAATCGTAGAATAATTATATCAATAAGATACCCCGGTGTCCACACTACCAAGTCCAGTAGGAAACGCGATTTTAACCACCCTTAATAAATTAATTAATTATACGACTAGAAAGGAAAGATGTTTCACTCCAATTTTTGTCTTAATAATCGTAGAATAATTATATCAATAAGTTACCCCGGCGTCCACACTCCCAAGTCCCGTAGGAACCGCGATTTTAACCACCCTCAATAAATTAATTAATTATACGACTAGAAACGAAAGATGTTTCACTCCAATTTTTGTCTTAAAAATCATAGAATAATTATATCAATAAGATACCCCGGCGTCCACACTCCCAAGTCCCGTAGGAACCGCGATTTTAACCACCCTTAATAAATTAATTAATTATACGACTAGAAAGGAAAGATGTTTCACTTCAGTTATTGTCTTAATAATCATAGAATAATTATATCAATAAGATACCCCGGCGTCCACACTCCCAAGTCCCGTAGGAACCGTGATTTTAACCACCCTCAATAAATTAATTAATTATACGACTAGAAACGAAAGATGTTTCACTCCAATTTTTGTCTTAAAAATCGTAGAATAATTATATCAATAAGATACCCCGGCGTCCACACTCCCAAGTCCCGTAGGAACCGCGATTTTAACCACCCTTAATAAATTAATTAATTATACGACTAGAAAGGAAAGATGTTTCACTTCAGTTATTGTCTTAATAATCGTAGAATAATTATATCAATAAGATACCCCGGCGTCCACACTCCCAAGTCCCGTAGGAACCGCGATTTTAACCACCCTTAATAAATTAATTAATTATACGACTAGAAAGGAAAGATGTTTCACTTCAGTTATTGTCTTAATAATCGTAGAATAATTATATCAATAAGATACCCCGGCGTCCACACTCCCAAGTCCAGTAGGAACCGCGATTTTAACCACCCTTAATAAATTAATTAATTATACGACTAGAAAGGAAAGATGTTTCACTCCAATTTTTGTCGTAAAAATCGTAGAATAATTATATCAATAAGATACCCCGGCGTCCACACTCCCAAGTCCCGTAGGAACCTCGATTTTAAGCACCCTTAATAAATTAATTAATTATACGACTAGAAAGGAAAGATGTTTCACTTCAGTTATTGTCTTAATAATCGTAGAATAATTATATCAATAAGATACCCCGGCGTCCACACTCCCAAGTCCAGTAGGAACCGCGATTTTAACCACCCTTAATAAATTAATTAATTATACGACTAGAAAGGAAAGATGTTTCACTCCAATTTTTGTCTTAATAATCGTAGAATAATTATATCAATAAGATACCCCGGCGTCCACACTCCCAAGTCCCGTAGGAACCGCGATTTTAACCACCCTCAATAAATTAATTAATTATACGACTAGAAGCGAAAGATGTTTCACTCCAATTTTTGTCTTAAAAATCATAGAATAATTATATCAATAAGATACCCCGGCGTCCACACTCCCAAGTCCCGTAGGAACCGCGATTTTAACCACCCTTAATAAATTAATTAATTATACGACTAGAAAGGAAAGATGTTTCACTCCAATTTTTGTCTTATAAAAATCGTAGAATAATTATATCAATAAGATACCCCGGCGTCCACACTCCCAAGTCCCGTAGGAACCGTGATTTTAACCACCCTCAATAAATTAATTAATTATACGACTAGAAACGAAAGATGTTTCACTCCAATTTTTGTCTTAAAAATCGTGGAATAATTATATCAATAAGATACCCCGGCGTCCACACTCCCAAGTCCCGTAGGAACTGCGATTTTAACCACTCTTAATAAATTAATTAATTATACGACTAGAAAGGAAAGATGTTTCACTCCAATTTTTGTCTTAAAAATCGTAGAATAATTATATCAATAAGATACCCCGGCGTCCACACTCCCAAGTCCCGTAGGAACCGCGATTTTAACCACCCTTAATAAATCAATTAATTATACGACGAGAAAGGAAAGATGTGTCACTTCAATTTTTGTCTTAAAAATCGTAGAATAATTATATCAATAAGATACCCCGGCGTCCACACTCCCAAGTCCCGTAGGAACCGCGATTTTAACCACCCTTAATAAATTAATTAATTATACGACTAGAAAGGAAAGATGTTTCACTCCAATGTTTGTCTTAAAAATCGTAGAATAATTATATCAATAAGATACCCCGGCGTCCACACTCCCAAGTCCCGTAGGAACCGTGATTTTAACCATCCTCAATAAATTAATTAATTATACGACTAGAAACGAAAGATGTTTCACTCCAATTTTTGTCTTAAAAATCGTAGAATAATTATATCAATAAGATACCCCGGCGTCCACACTCCCAAGTCCCGTAGGAACCGCGATATTAACCACCTTCAATAAATTAATTAATTATACGACTAGAAATGAAAGATGTTTCACTCCAATTTTTGTCTTAAAAATCGTAGAATAATTATATCAATAAGATACCCCGGCGTCCACACTCCCAAGTCCCGTAGGAACCGCGATTTTAACCACCCTTAATAAATTAATTAATTATACGACTAGAAAGGAAAGATGTTTCACTCCAATTATTGTCTTAAAAATCGTAAAATAATTATATCAATAAGATACCCCGGCGTCCACACTCCCAAGTCCCGTAGGAACCGCGATTTTAACCACCCTTAATAAATTAATTAATTATACGACTAGAAAGGAAAGATGTGTCACTTCAATTTTTGTCTTAAAAATCGTAGAATAATTATATCAATAAGATACCCCGGCGTCCACACTCCCAAGTCCCGTAGGAACCGCGATTTTAACCACCCTTAATAAATTAATTAATTATACGACTAGAAAGGAAAGATGTTTCACTCCAATGTTTGTCTTAAAAATCGTAGAATAATTATATCAATAAGATACCCCGGCGTCCACACTCCCAAGTCCCGTAGGAACCGCGATATTAACCACCCTCAATAAATTAATTAATTATACGACTAGAAACGAAAGATGTTTCACTCCAATTTTTGTCTTAAAAATCGTAGAATAATTATATCAATAAAATACCCCGGCGTCCACACTCCCAAGTCCCGTAGGAACTGCGATTTTAACCACCCTTAATAAATTAATTAATTATACGATTAGAAAGGAATGATGTTTCACTCCAATTTTTGTCTTAAAAATCGTAGAATAATTATATCAATAATATACCCCGGCGTCCACACTCCCAAGTCCCGTAGGAACCGCGATTTTAACCACCCTTAATAAATTATACGACTAGAAAGGAAAGATGTTTCACTCCAATTTTTGTCTTAAAAATCGTAGAATAATTATTTCAATAAGATACCCCGGCGTCCACACTCCCAAGTCCCGTAGGAACCGCGATTTTAAGCACCCTCAATAAATTAATTAATTATACGACTAGAAACGAAAGATGTTTCACTCCAATTTTTGTCTTAAAAATCGTAGAATAATTATATCAATAAGATACCCCGGCGTCCACACTCCCAAGTCCCGTAGGAACCGCGATTTTAACCACCCTTAATAAATTAATTAATTATACGACCAGAAACGAAAGATGTTTCACTCCAATTTTTGTCTTAAAAATCGTAGAATAATTATATCAATAAGATACCCCGGCGTCCACACTCCCAAGTCCCGTAGGAACCGCGATTTTAACCACCCTTAATAAATTAATTAATTATACGATTAGAAAGGAAAGATGTTTCACTCCAATTTTTGTCTTAAAAATCGTAGAATAATTATATCAATAATATACCCCGGCGTCCACACTCCCAAGTCCCGTAGGAACCGCGATTTTAACCACCCTTAATAAATTATACGACTAGAAACGAAAGATGTTTCACTCCAATTTTTGTCTTAAAAATCGTAGAATAATTATATCAATAAGATACCCCGGCGTCCACACTCCCAAGTCCCGTAGGAACCGCGATTTTAACCACCCTTAATAAATTAATTAATTATACGACTAGAAAGGAAAGATGTGTCACTTCAATTTTTGTCTTAAAAATCGTAGAATAATTATATCAATAAGATACCCCGGCGTCCACACTCCCAAGTCCCGTAGGAACCGCGATTTTAACCACCCTTAATAAATTAATTAATTATACGACTAGAAAGGAAAGATGTGTCACTTCAATTTTTGTCTTAAAAATCGTAGAATAATTATATCAATAAGATACCCCGGCGTCCACACTCCCAAGTCCCGTAGGAACCGCGATTTTAATCACCCTTAATAAATTAATTAATTATACGACTAGAAAGGAAAGATGTTTCACTCCAATTTTTGTCTTAAAAATCGTAGAATAATTATATCAGTAATATACCCCGGCGTCCACACTCCCAAGTCCCGTAGGAACCGCGATATTAACCACCCTCAATAAATTAATTAATTATACGACTAGAAACGAAAGATGTTTCACTCCAATTTTTGGCTTAAAAATCGTAGAATAATTATATCAATAAGATACCCCGGTGTCCACACTCCCAAGTCCCGTAGGAACCGCGATTTTAACCACCTTCAATTCATTAATTAATTATACGATTAGAAAGGAAAGATGTTTCACTCCAATTTTTGTCTTAAAAATCGTAGAATAATTATATCAATAAGATACCCCGGCGTCCACATGTTAACGTACCCAGGAGAAGCTGTATAAGTAGTTTTAAGCAAAAGATCCCAATTAGACATAAGCACACAAGCTAAGGCTTGATGGTGTATATGGAACATCTGTTCCATGTACACCATTTTTTTTTAATCAAAATTATCTCGAATTTCACTTCAGTTCCTAAACACCAAAATTCCTTCGTTTTGCCTGATATGCATGATTCCGTGCATATCAGGATTTTTTATAAAATTTTTAAGACGATTTTCAGTACAGTTTCCAAAATTCCCTTTATCTTTTTCGGCCCATATCTCATGTTTGAACGAACGCATCCAGGCACGATGCAGCATGTAGAGACGACCAAGGACATGCATTGTCCTCAGCCAGTACCGATTCCTCGAAGGACGGACTGCGCCACTACAATGATCATAGCGCAGATGATCATTGTCATAAGCCGGTCTAACAGATCACAGGAATACTCCACAAAGGCGCGAGAGTGAATCTACCGTAGATCGGTAGCTCTTGATCTGATCTATCATAGACTGATCCACCTTCGTGGTCGCACTGATCTACGGACCCATAGGTTCACTCTACCCTCGCGTTCTGGAATTCCTAGTGAGTCCGTGACCTACGGCTTCCAAGGATGGTTGAGCTGGCCTCGCCTACCCATTGGTCATCGTCTCTACCGGGATCGTGTCTGATAGCACCATTTTGAAATTTTAGGAACTGTATCAAAAAGTGAAATTGCGGAATTTTGCGACGCCACGTGGCGACGTGAAGTGGTCTCGGGTCATTTCCATATCTATAGTGGGAGACCTCCCGATGATCTCGCAAAATGGAAATAAGGTATTTTTGATTAAATCAAGCCAGGATAAGCCTCAGTGCGGTACGCACGGGTACCGGGGGCTTTCCCCATTATTACCAGGTGACCGCCTTGTGAGATAGCATTCGAAGAGATTTCCCCTTTCTGAAATATCCACAGACGTCTAACGGCATATACCCCTTTTTGAGAATATTACCTTAAATTTTTAGTCTATAATTCTAACAGTAAATCTATAAAACCCACTCACTAAATTGCCAGTCACGTCCATGTAATAATTCTCTTTCGGCAATCGATCACTCGTCTTTAAGCGCGGCCGTCGCGGTCGCTGACCCCTTGTGGGGGTATCGTGGTTATGGTGGCAGACCTTGCTAGGTGAGGCTCTATATGTACTATGATGATTGTTTAATATATACCCTTATTTATTATCCATGTCTTCTTATTGCGTTCTAGTAT
This sequence comes from Rhagium mordax, assembly GCA_963680705.1. Lineage (NCBI taxonomy): Eukaryota > Metazoa > Arthropoda > Insecta > Coleoptera > Cerambycidae > Rhagium > Rhagium mordax. The sequence continues at coordinate 46,861,139 of OY796660.1, read as the reverse complement.
TAGTCTAGTATCTGTGTTGACCCCATAGCTAACGACCCTCGCAATTGCGTCGGTTTGACCATTCGGCTGAGCCAAAGAAGAGTGAACGAGCAAGACCTGTCTGGGCAGGTGTCAGAAGTGAATTGTGTATTGTGCAAAGTGTTTAGCTAGTGTTGTATCTTTAGTTCAGGACGTTGCGAAGCCTGTATACGAGGAAGCATTCATTGTCGACAGTTGCCGTTAATCTATCGATTTCGAGACTTCGATATATTAAGGGTTTGCCACGACCTGCGTTGAATTCAACGGCCAAGAGTTAAATCAGATGTGGTGATAGCGATTAATTGACTTAATACGAATATCGGTCGTTCCCTCCCACTATCACTGGTTATAACGAATGGTTAACTAACGTTGACACAGCCTTAACAAATTAGTTTAGTTATTAAACGTTGATATGGCGCCCAAGGTGGGGCTGTGCTTCGGTTGACCTCATCTCATGCATGAATCGTAGTCATGAACGACAATCCTTTGATATCTTTGACCCCTAGTGGCTTCTACGAGCAAGAGACCGGGTTGATGGAAGATTCCTCCGTAGTGCCGGAGCGGCAGCCGGAACTGATCAGTAATGTTTCTCCCTCGTTGAGGTCCCCTGAAAATCCTCCATCAATGGAAGATCTATTCGCCAAGATGGCGCAAACTTTTGTAAACGCTATGCAAGACGCAGCACAGTGCACAACTTCTACCTATGACCGACCACGTAGTCCTAACGTGGAATATCATGGCTTAGACCATGAGAGTCCCGAAACTTTCATCCGAAATTTCGAGGACTACTGCCACAGAGCAAGAATTAATAACAGTACAGACCGATTCCATTTAATAACTGAACAACTCAAAGGAGAAGCCCGAAAATGGTTTGATCAATATCGAACTCTCATTACTTCGTATGAAGTATTCATTGAACGTTTCCGCAATAGATTTGATTCAGGCGATATCTACACCCAGGCAATCACAAAACTTTATGGAGAGATGCAGCATGCAGGTGATTCATCAGCGGTATTCATTACCAAGAAAATATGTCTTTTTAATAGGGTCGACCCCTTCAAACCGGAAGCTCTGAAGGCCAGTATCATACTGGACCAACTCAGACCGGAGATACGTTCTCGCTTACGCGGAACACATATTTTTAACACTGAGTCACTTGTATCGATAGCATCTAGGGTAGAGAGAGATATAACTGATGAAGGATCTGCGGTGCGTTCAAATGAAAATAAATCTAAGTCAAAATCATATACACAAAATTATAATCAACCATCTTCTGGCAACTCCTATAATGGCCGTGTTTGGCATACTCCCCAAAGTGAGAATAACAATAGAGACACTCAAGACGTCAGGAACCGTCAAGTCCATTTCCAAGAGCAGGCAACCTCTGGCAATCAAAACCGTCCAAATTCCAACAACCAGAAAATTCCTCCTACACCATGTCGATTCTGTCCTGATGTCCAATGGCATTACCATTCCGATTGTCTTAACAATCCTTATAAGAGACGACAACAGGGAAACTTCTCAGGGGTTCGGGAACAGGGCAATTCCCGCAATCCCCCTCCAGTCGGCCCTACGAGTACGCCTCGTCGTCAATAGACCAATCCCAAACTATAAACCCATTTGACCACTTACCTGACCTGACGTCAGAATACCCAGAATATGCCAAAGACCCTGCCAACTTTCAACCTCTAATCCTATCAGAAGCCATTAACCATTTATCAAATTTTTATCCTTTGCCTCGAATCAAAATTATCGTTAATAATAAACTTGTGTTCGCACTTCTTGATACCGGTGCTACAAGGAATATCATTCATCCGCAATTTCTCTCATCGATGAATAATCTATCAGATCCTCAAACTTTCGCTCTTGCTTGTGGCGATCAAGTTATTGATTCGCAAGGCACTACTTCTCTAGACATCTTTATATCGGATGTTCGTTTCCATGTACCATTTCAAGTTATAGAAGAACTGAACGAAGGAATCATATTAGGAGCTCCATTGCTTTATTCTCAACATGTCGTATTTGACTATCATAGGAAATGTGTGTATGTGGGAATAGACAGACGTATAACCGTGTTCTGGAATCAGGCAACCGATAGAGCATCTAATGAAGAATTGCCGGAAACCCTAAAAATTTCTAAGTCCATTTTCAATTCACTTTTCAAAGAATTTTCTGATCTATTTACGGTGGAATTGACTCAAGCAACCACCGTAAGTGTTAAACACAAAATTATCGTTAAGGACCATCGTCCATTCAATGTAAAGCCATATCCCATGTCGCCTAGCAAAAAGAAGATCATGTATGATCAGATAGAGGAAATGTTAAAAGCCGGTGTTATTGAATCAAGCACATCACCATATAGTTCACCCCCAGTCATCATTGAGAGACAAGATAAGAAACCGCGTTTCTGTATCGACTATCGTAGATTAAACGAAGTCACGCTTGACGAAGCCTCTGTTTTACCAAAAATCTATGAAAGTATCAAGGACCTGGGGAAAGCTACAGTATTTACTGTACTTGATTTGAAGAGCGGATATTGGCAAATTCCTTTAGATGATTCATCCAAAATTTACACAGCGTTTACTACTCATGATGGAGCTGCCTATCAATTCAATGTTATGCCGTTCGGCTTGAAGACTGCCCCGTGCACATTCCAAAAATTCATGGCCAAAGATGTTCTAACAGGATATTTGCACCATTTCTGTAAAGTCTATTTAGACGACATCATCATTTATAGTGAAGATTTGGAAGGACATGTGGAGCACCTCAGGTTGATTTTTGAACGACTACGGCTACATAACTTGAAGGTTTCTCCGGATAAGTGTGTAATCGCTACTAATGAGATTACCTATCTTGGGCATCAGATTACTTTAGATACCACTAGACCACTTGATAAACATAAATTGCAGCTTCAGAACTATCCTGTTCCTAACAATAAACGACAACTTCAGAGTTTTCTCGGTCTATGCAACTGGGTAAGAGAATACATCCCTAATGCAGCCCTCATTACCAAGCCGCTAACCAGACTACTCTCGAACGACGTCCGCTATAAATGGACAAAGGAGGCCCAGAACGCATTTATGAATATTAAGCAGATCTTAGCAGAACCCTTGGAACTTCATAGACCAGATTTGGACAAAACTTTTATTCTTCAGACGGATGCTAGTCTACTAGGCATGGCAGCAGTTTTATATCAGTTCGGCGATGGAGGTGAAAGACATATTATATCTTATGCAAGTCATACCTTGTCTCCTACAGAGAGAAAATATCACATAAACGAGCTAGAATGTCTAAGTGTGGTTACTTACGTTAAGCGATATAAGATTTACTTAGCAGACAAACCTTTCATCGTCCGAACTGATAATAGGGCTCTCCTGTGGTTGGATAAGCACCGAGATGAGAAAACGAAGTTTACAAGATGGTCGTTGTTGTTGCAAGAATATTCTTTCAAAATTGAACACTGTCCAGGCAAAGAAAATCTTTTAGCCGATTATCTCAGTAGGAATCCTCAAAATTCAAGTTTGGAGCATCTCGATGAAGAGCGAATGTTTCCGCCTAAATTCAAATCAAAAGAAAATATTTTGGCTATCACCCATTTGGAACTTTATCAATCAATTATCGAAAGTCAACAGGATTCTACGAACATCAGGGAGAAAGTTAGTCGTTGGGTTGAACTCAGTCAACGAACTATAAATGAGAGATCGGTTAAAGACCTGAAATTTTACTCAACTCATCAAGTGAGAAATGGCATACTTATGAGATTGATTTCAGACAAAATTTATTTAGTGGTTCCTAAACGTAAGATCAAAGAAACTATTTCACATTTTCACGACAAGACAGGTGTCGGCCATCCAGGAAGAGATGAAACCTTTCGGACCATATCTAGAACCTATTATTTTAACAACATGTCCAGGCTAGTAGGCCAATATATTCAAAATTGTTTAGTGTGCAAATCTGTTAAAGGACGACAAGTGCAGCCGGAAGCCCCATTACGGTGTCATGAACCTCAATACCCTTTTGAGGTGATCAGTATGGATATCTTGGGACCATACAAACGCGCTAAGGACACTGGTAATCGATTTATAGTCATGACGGTCGATCTATTTACTAAGTGGACCGAAGCGCAAGCTTTCGTAAAGGTGAATGGTGAAACTTTAGTCCGATTTCTGGAGGAGCACTGGATATCTCGGTTTGGCTTGCCGAAGACTATCATATCAGATCAAGGAGGACATTTCCAAAGTGGATGGTATACTCAGTTTAGTAAACGCAACCATATTCAAAATTTCTATACGCCCATTTATCATCAACAAGCAAATCCAATAGAAAGACAGGTGCAAGAAGCCAAGAAAATTTTAAAATCTCTTATGTTCAATCAGGCAACAGACACATGGGATATGTACATCGTACAAATGCTTTACAATTTAAGAATACGTAAGAACGCTTCCACAGGATATACCCCAAGCTTTGCAGTTCTAGGCTACGAACTAGCAGAAGCAGGCGACTGGCAGATAGAAAGCTATTTTCAAGAAAGGCAACCCACATTAACCAGACCAGCTATCGTTCAAAATATAAGTCAAAATTCACAGCAGTATAGGCAAAAATACGCCCCTAAGGAAGCAGTCACTCCTATCGTTTTAAAAGTTGGAGACAGAGTTATGGCTAAAAATATGCGGAAAGACAAACAGGCATTTATACCTTCGTGGACTGGGCCACATAGGGTGACAGAGAAAGTGTCAAATGAGGTTTATATTATCCAGAAAGACCAACATCTATCCCGATTACATGTGAACGATCTGAGACTTGTGAAACCAACGGAGGAAGTAGGATTCGCATCCAGTGAAGACGATTCCGATGACTCTTCAGTGGGCGATCCGCACGATGGACCAGAGCATTCCAATGATCCAATTCCCGTCCAAGTCCAAATTCATACCCCTAATACAGCCAGCGTAGCTGTCTCGAATGTAAGAAGGCATCCTGCGTTGAAGCAGACAAAGGGTAGCGTTTCCGAAGGGCCGGAAACCAGTTCGCAAGCAGCTTCGCATGCTGATATTTCCATTCATGATCCAGATCCTTCCACACTAGTACATGACCAAAATTCTATTCGAACCAATGATTCCAAGCAAACCACTGACCAGACTATTCCGCTTACAGAGGGTTCCTCTGAAGCAAATATCCTTTCTGAAAATATTCCACAAAATTCCTGTAATCCTTTCAATCTCGAGAGAGAGCGAAGACTCATAATTCCTTTGACAAATGTTAAACTACCAAATTCAAGTTGTATTTCAAAAGACGTTCCGTAGAGAAGTCTCTCCTCCCGCTGTCCACAAGCGAGGAGAAAATAAGAATGATGAGATTATGTCCAGAAATTTTAAAGTCCAAATTTACAGTCGGATACTGCGGTATCCTTTGTTTCAATTTTAACTAATACGTACTGATTTATGTTCACAGCCTGAACATAAATAGATGCATGCTGATCCAATCCTGAGATCCTAACCATAAATTCCCAATGCAATGATCCACCAGTCCCAATGGTATGTTGGCAGATTCCAGACGAACGAGCCAAGCAGTGGAGTGCAGCATTCTCCAAGAGGATGGACTCCCAAGACAGAAGACGAAGACGAAGACAGAAGACGAAGATCGAAGAGCAAGACAGAAGATTCAGAAAACAGTGCATAAAGACACTATCATGTTTTCCAAATATGTTCATTCGATTAATATGTCCACTTTTGACCAATAATTCTATAAATTACCAATGTTATGATCCATTTTACTTTTAAACCTATGAGGCCAATAATTATAAAAAATTCTTAATGTTAATGTCCAACTACCTTTCGGCCAAGAATTGTATAAATTATCCTAAGTGTTAAATCTATGTAAACCATACCACCACTACCATATTCCCACAAGAGTTGTTATTAAATCCTATTCCCAAATATCCATTCTTTCATTTATATATAATAAGTAATCTTAAGCAGTGACACAGTGATATAGTGATCGATTCCGAAAGACGAATTTTCCAAAGGAGGGGAGTGTTAACGTACCCAGGAGAAGCTGTATAAGTAGTTTTAAGCAAAAGATCCCAATTAGACATAAGCAAACAAGCTAAGGCTTGAATGGTGTATATGGAACATCTGTTCCATGTACACCATTTTTTTTTTATCAAAATTATCTCGAATTTCACTTCAGTTCCTAAACACCAAAATTCCTTCTTTTTGCCTGATATGCATGATTCCGTGAATATCAGGATTTTTTATAAAATTTTTAAGACGATTTTCAGTACAGTTTCCAAAATTCCCTTTATCTTTTTCGGCCCATATCTCATGTTTGAACGAACGCATCCAGGCACGATGCAGCATGTAGAGACGACCAAGGACATGCATTGTCCTCAGCCAGTACCGATTCCTCGAAGGACGGACTGCGCCACTACAATGATCATAGCGCAGATGATCATTGTCATAAGCCGGTCTAACAGATCACAGGAATACTCCACAAAGGCGCGAGAGTGAATCTAGCTCTTGATCTGATCTATCATAGACTTTTCCACCTTCGTGGTCGCACTGATCTACGGACCCATAGGTTCACTCTACCCTCGCGTTCTGGAATTCCTAGTGAGTCCGTGACCTACGGCTTCCAAGGATGGTTGAGCTGGCCTCGCCTACCCATTGGTCATCGTCTCTACCGGGATCGTGTCTGATAGCACCATTTTGAAATTTTAGGAACTGTATCAAAAAGTGAAATTGCGGAATTTTGCGACGCCACGTGGCGACGTGAAGTGGTCTCGGGTCATTTCCATATCTATAGTGGGAGACCTCCCGATGATCTCGCAAAATGGAAATAAGGTATTTTTGATTAAATCAAGCCAGGATAAGCCTCAGTGCGGTACGCACGGGTACCGGGGGCTTTCCCCATTATTACCAGGTGACCGCCTTGTGAGATAGCATTCGAAGAGATTTCCCCTTTCTGAAATATCCACAGACGTCTAACGGCATATACCCCTTTTTGAGAATATTACCTTAAATTTTTAGTCTATAATTCTAACAGTAAATCTATAAAACCCACTCACTAAATTGCCAGTCACGTCCATGTAATAATTCTCTTTCGGCAATCGATCACTCGTCTTTAAGCGCGGCCGTCGCGGTCGCTGACCCCTTGTGGGGGTATCGTGGTTATGGTGGCAGACCTTGCTAGGTGAGGCTCTATATGTACTATGATGATTGTTTAATATATACCCTTATTTATTATCCATGTCTTCTTATTGCGTTCTAGTATTAGTCTAGTATCTGTGTTGACCCCATAGCTAACGACCCTCGCAATTGCGTCGGTTTGACCATTCGGCTGAGCCAAAGAAGAGTGAACGAGCAAGACCTGTCTGGGCAGGTGTCAGAAGTGAATTGTGTATTGTGCAAAGTGTTTAGCTAGTGTTGTATCTTTAGTTCAGGACGTTGCGAAGCCTGTATACGAGGAAGCATTCATTGTCGACAGTTGCCGTTAATCTATCGATTTCGAGACTTCGATATATTAAGGGTTTGCCACGACCTGCGTTGAATTCAACGGCCAAGAGTTAAATCAGATGTGGTGATAGCGATTAATTGACTTAACACGAATATCGGTCGTTCCCTCCCACCATCACTGGTTATAACGAATGGTTAACTAACGTTGACACAGCCTTAACAAATTAGTTTAGTTATTAAACGTTGATACACACTCCCAAGTCCCGTAGGAACCGCGATTTTAACCACCCTTAATAAATTAATTAATTATACGACTAGAAACGAAAGATGTTTCACTCCAATTTTTGTCTTAAAAATCGTAGAATAATTATGTCAATAAGATACCCCGGCGTCCACACTCCCAAGTCCCGTAAGAACCGCGATTTTAACCACCCTTAATAAATTAATTAAGTATACGACTAGAAAGGAAAGATGTTTCACTCCAATTTTTGTCTTAAAAATCGTAGAATAATTATATAATAAGATACCCCGGCGTCCACACTCCCAAGTCCCGTAGGAACCGCGATTTTAACCACCCCTAATAAATTAATTAATTATACGACTAGAAAGGAAAGATGTTTCACTCCAATTTTTGTCTTAAAAATCGTAGAATAATTATATTAGTAAGATACCCCGGCGTCCACACTCCCAAGTCCCGTAGGAACCGCGATATTAACCAACCTCAATAAATTAATTAATTATACGACTAGAAACGAAAGATGTTTCACTCCAATTTTTGTCTTAAAAATCGTAGAATAATTATATCAATAAGATACCCCGGCGTCCACACTCCCAAGTCCCGTAGGAACCGCGATTTTAACCACCCTTAATAAATGAATTAATTATACGACTAGAAAGGAAAGATGTTTCACTCCAATTTTTGTCTTAAAAATCGTAGAATAATTATATCAATAAGGTACCCCGGCGTCCACACTCCCAAGTCCCGTAGGAACCGCGATTTTAACCACCCTTAATAAATTAATTAATTATACGACTAGAAAGGAAAGATGTGTCACTTCAATTTTTGTCTTAAAAATCGTAGAATAATTATATCAATAAGATACCCCGGCGTCCACACTCCCAAGTCCCGTAGGAACCGCGATTTTAACCACCCTTAATAAATTAATTAATTATACGACCAGAAAGGAAAGATGTTTCACTCCAATTTTTGTCTTAAAAATCGTAGAATAATTATATCAATAAGATACCCCGGCGTCCACACTCCCAAGTCCCGTAGGAACCGCGATATTAACCACCCTCAATAAATTAATTAATTATACGACTAGAAACGATAGATGTTTCACTCCAATTTTTGTCTTAAAAATCGTAGAATAATTATATCAATAAGATACCCCGGCGTCCACACTCCCAAGTCCCGTAGGAACCGCGATTTTAACCACCCTTAATAAATTAATTAATTATACGATTAGAAAGGAAATATGTTTCACTCCAATTTTTGTCTTAAAAATCGTAGAATAATTATATCAATAAGATACCCCGGCGTCCACACTCCCAAGTCCCGTAGGAACCGCGATTTTAACCACCCTTAATAAATTATACGACTAGAAAGGAAAGATGTTTCACTCCAATTTTTGTCTTAAAAATCGTAGAATAATTATATCAATAAGATACCCCGGCGTCCACACTCCCAAGTCCCGTAGGAACCGGGATTTTAAGCACCCTCAATAAATTAATTAATTATACGACTAGAAACGAAAGATGTTTCACTCCAATTTTTGTCTTAAAAATCGTAGAATAATTATATCAATAAGATACCCCGGCGTCCACACTCCCAAGTCCCGTAGGAACCGCGATTTTAACCACCCTTAATAAATTAATTAATTATACGACCAGAAACGAAAGATGTTTCACTCCAATTTTTGTCTTAAAAATCGTAGAATAATTATATCAATAAGATACCCCGGCGTCCACACTCCCAAGTCCCGTAGGAACCGCGATTTTAACCACCCTTAATAAATTAATTAATTATACGACTAGAAAGGAAAGATGTGTCACTTCAATTTTTGTCTTAAAAATCGTAGAATAATTATATCAATAAGATACCCCGGCGTCCACACTCCCAAGTCCCGTAGGAACCGCGATTTTAACCACCCTTAATAAATAAATTAATTATACGACTAGAAAGGAAAGATGTTTCACTCCAATTTTTGTCTTAAAAATCGTAGAATAATTATATCAATAAGATACCCCGGCGTCCACACTCCCAAGTCCCGTAGGAACCGCGATATTAACCACCCTCAATAAATTAATTAATTATACGACTAGAAACGAAAGATGTTTCACTCCAATTTTTGTCTTAAAAATCGTACCACCCTTAATAAATTAATTAATTATACGATTAGAAAGGAAATATGTTTCACTCCAATTTTTGTCTTAAAAATCGTAGAATAATTATATCAATAAGATACCCCGGCGTCCACACTCCCAAGTCCCGTAGGAACCGCGATTTTAATCACCCTTAATAAATTATACGACTAGAAAGGAAAGATGTTTCACTCCAATTTTTGTCTTAAAAATCGTAGAATAATTATATCAATAAGATACCCCGGCGTCCACACTCCCAAGTCCCGTAGGAACCGCGATTTTAAGCACCCTCAATAAATTAATTAATTATACGACTAGAAACGAAAGATGTTTCACTCCAATTTTTGTCTTCAAAATCGTAGAATAATTATATCAATAAGATACCCCGGCGTCCACACTCCCAAGTCCCGTAGGAACCGCGATTTTAACCACCCTTAATAAATTATACGACTAGAAAGGAAAGATGTTTCACTCCAATTTTTGTCTTAAAAATCGTAGAATAATTATATCAATAAGATACCCCGGCGTCCACACTCCCAAGTCCCGTAGGAACCGCGATTTTAACCACCCTTAATAAATTAATTAATTGTACGACTAGAAAGGAAAGATGTTTCACTTCAATTTTTGTCTTAAAAATCGTAGAATAATTATATCAATAAGATACCCCGGCGTTCACACTCCCAAGTCCCGTAGGAACCGCGATTTTAACCACCCTCAATAAATTAATTAATTATACGACTAGAAACGAAAGATGTTTCACTCCAATTTTTGTCTTAAAAATCGTAGAATAATTATATCAATAAGATAAGATACGTTCGTACGGGTTCACTTTCAAGGCCACTCGCTCCGGATGGACATAGAGGTCATCCGGAGTATAGCTACACTTCGCTTAAGAGCTTAAGACCTTCTGGGGGCCTCGAAGCATTAGGTCTGATGCGCTGCTGCATCCTGCATCCTGGCCCTGGAGGCCTGGAGGCTGGAGTCTTCAGACATTAGACAGCAATGACCGGAGGCTTTTAGTTCTAAAATTAGTCGCCGCATTTACCGTGATGGCGCTGCAGACGAAGAAGCCTTCAGGAGACCTGGAGGAGGTAATGTCCGGAGACTTTTTTAGTTTCTAAGTTGGCACTCCTGAGTAATCCTAAAGTTAGTAATGTAAACAAAGAGAGCATAGGCGTACCTGCTTGAAAAGGGGGTATAATTATATTAATTTTACTAGGGTACGCCTATGGTAGAAAAATCAATGGCGTCATTTAGGCATCTCAAGCTAGTTAATACGTGCCGATAAAGTAAACAGAACCGTCTTCTTGGAATGTTAATATCAACATTGACTTCATGGTTTGAATGCATTATTTATTATCAGCTGATGTATTTAGGTTAAAATACATTTTACATATATTAAATTTAACAAAAGGTTCGCGCGAAAACTCTACTTTGCAATTAAAATTTTAGAGATAATATAATAATGCACACACCACATTAGAATAATAAATTATTGTTTAAGTCATTGTAATAATTTAGGATCAATTAAATTAAAATACTAGCAATCAATAATATCATAAATTGATATTACGTTTTGCTTTTTTACCTAACGTATTGTCTTTTAAATTTAAAGCGTTTCCAAGCCCCGGTGAAATCAGCTGTATTTGAAGTACTAGTTATAACACAACTAGGTCAGTTTATTTTTAGCTCAATAAAAAAGATGTACGTTTCTTTCAACCTTGAATTTTTAGCGATACGTGCTTTCTGCAGATAGGTGATTCCATTGTACGTGGTAGCCCAAATAAAATTGTTTGCTATATTAAAAATTCTATTTTTAAGTTCTGAATATACAGAGTGGACATTCTTTTCATGTGTCGAGTGTATGTGTATTTACAGGAGATATTTAAAGCTATACTTTAATAGGGGAATTAGAACTGAAATACCTACCGTTATCTATAATGCTATATAAACTTATATTTAAAAACACATTTTTATATAGGCGCTAGACATAACCAATATATAGTTAGTAGTTCCTTGCGTATGAAGTTAATATTCTGATGTCACAACTCAATTGAGCTATTACGATAATTAATTAAAAAACAATTACTAATGTAAGCATGAGTAATAGATCTTCCAAATAACTTGGGGACTATTGAACTTTTTTTAAAAATATCTCGTTAAATATTTATATTTAGGAACTCAGTATATAACGGAGGTTCGAACAGCAGGAACCAAAACAATATTCATGTAAATACTAATAAAAAGAATGGTTTTCTGTTTACAGGTGGGATAATTTAAACAGGTATCTGTTTACAGGAAGGGATAACCATAGGCTAGTTAGGTATAATAATACGTCATCTTACCTGTAATCCCCTTATCACGTAGGTCAGACCTAGCGGTTTTATACTCTAAGTTCTTTCATCTTAAATATTATGTAGATTGAAACGGTGTAATAAGAGTACGGCAATAAATCCATTCTGAATTTAAACTGAATATTTGAGGTTAGTCATCGCTTTGGAATGTTAATATATAAACAAGTTACTACTGATAACTGATCTTTTAGATGTAATTTTTATTTAAATATTATTTAATCATCTCCCTATAGGTAAGACAGAGATAGAGATATGTTTAATTTTCAAGGTTAGGCATTTTAGATACTGGGTTAAAAACAAAGTTCTTTATTACATGTTTTTATAATTTAAATATTTATTAGCTGTAAAATGTAGTTTCATCAAAAGTTTTTATGAATTTTTAGTTAAAATAAAAAACACACGCATATTGTTACGGATAAGATATTTATTCACATATAAAATACATTTTTACTAAATATATATATTAAACTGCTCCTTCGTAATCGGGAAGTAGATCGAGAAATTCATCACTTACAAGTCCAGACAGATGTTCTTTTACTAGATCGTGCAGCTCCAATTGGTTCATCGAAGTACAAAATTTATCCAACGTAATATAATCGTAGAGATAATAGTTACAGTATTTTATACCATGACTATATTTTTCTATACTCCAAGCGCTAGGATCTTCTTCAAGTTGATCGGAAAAAGACAACCAATTACGTCTCAATGCACTACGTAAAAATACAATAGCGGCTCTAATTTCTTCTATTAAAGCAGCCTCATCGTAACCGAAATATTTACTATAGAGTAACTCATCAGTTATAAACTCGGAAACATATTGCTCTAATTGTTCATGAAGAACCGCATTTTACCATTGAATCACAAAAGTTATTCAGCGTTGTAACGAAGTGAATTTTAGCACCGACGTATTATTAGTTTTTAATTAAAATATAATTTTAAATGTATACAACAGGCAGGTAAAATGTAACAAATATTAATTTACTTCAAATTAAGCATTTTGAACCGCGTCTTTTCCGTTTATGCATTTTTAAATTATGCCGCAACGAATGCAATAAACCAGAGATAGCTACGATTACGCGTTATGCAGAAAACGCATCGACTGCAGTACCAGCTGCACCGCGCCAACAAGTGTAAGTTGCTTGAAGTCAGTTTCGCGTTCAGTGCGCAAGTTGGGTAGGGGTACGTGTCAGAAACCGGCTACAAAACTAACACACCCGTCGTTTAACGTTCAGTTGAGCTGACGCTTTATCCAGTCCAGATCTCCGCCTGAACCGAAGTCCGCACCGACCGACACCTGCCAAGAGAGAGCTCTGACGTCAAGGAAAGAGTAAGGAAATTTTTCTAAGTTATATATATTTGACCTGTGATTTATTTTCAATCATTTTATATTCCGTGTATGTTCGAATCGTGTTAATTCTAAGTCGCGTTGTACGTTTTGCTGATTTAATCCTAAGTCAGTACAACGTCACGAGGTAGTTTTGTGCTCTCGCGTGATACGTCTTGATAACCTGCCGGTTTACGTGGAACCGCTTACTGGCAGTAATTATCCGGACGGCGTCGACACTTGTCTGGCTTAAGTAATAAAACGGATTTTTAAGTTACGCGTGCAACTAAACGACGTTTTGGTGGCCTGCCGATTTACGTGGAATCGTCTCTTGGCACTGTCATCAGGGCGTCGCCGAATTTTTACTCCGAGATTTTGATTTTGCATACCGCGTAAACCTTGGCGTTTTGGTGGCCTGCTAATTTACGTGGAATCGTTCAATAGCACTGTCATCAGGGCGTCGCCGCTTTCATTAAAATATTTTAGTAGTTTTATGAAATACACGTTTTCCACCTTGAGTAGCCAGTCAAGTTTTATCCGTTTATTCCGTGTTGTAGTTATTTTATTTTTACCAATTAAATTTGTCTTAAAAATAATCTGCCGAATGCCATTCGAACATATATGTTTTGCCTGTAAATTATATTATCCTGCCTGGTCAAATATAGATTGCTAACCGAGCTTTTTGCTAGCAACCAGTTTGTAGATAGAGCTTTTTACCTGCCGCATGATTTCCGCTTAACCGCTTTACCGTAGATTTGCTTACTCGCTTTATTTGCTTGCCGTTTTTCCGCTTTTTAACCGTAGTTTGCCTAGCCTGCCTGCCTGCTTTAAGTTTTGCTTGTGTTTATATTTGTGCTTTATTTACCGTAATTATATTAAATTAATTGTATTGTATTGAATCTTGAATAAAGCTTGTTCTGTTTTTAATCCGAAATTCTGAGTTTTCTTTATAGGTTAATTAGACCCCTGGCTTAACCGTGTCTTCACTGCAGTTACCTGAAGCCTCTATTATCCTGCTAATAGAGTAAAGTGGTCTTTCTGCACTCTAAACAGAAAGTGGCGCCCGAGACACCGTCCTAAAAAGCACCGCCGCCCCTCAGGCGTCAAAGTAACCTCTTCCGAACTTCCGCCATTAACGAAAAAAGGTTACAGCGTAATATAATCACCGATATAAAGTTCACAATAATTTCTTATTAGCATAACACCAATGTATGATATATCGAACATGAATTTTATAATCGAATATCACATGCTTTTTAATAGACTCCATTTTTAAAATAGCCCGAATTTCGCTGATGAGTTATACGTATAGAGGCTTCTAAGCGTTTACCATAGATTATTTATATAACAAATTTTACACTTTGTACCTTCTTTTTTACGTATTTGTACAGGAGTTATTCTTCGCGCTGCAGTAGCATGTAACTGTTTTCCACATCGACTTCTATCACTGAACACATCACTAAAATCATATGGGATAATATTTAATCTTTCAAGCTGTGAAACATATCTTGTTTCTCTTCATAAAATTTTATATTTTCTTTTAACTGTTCTAATTTTAATAAATGTTCTTGCACCAACACCTTAAATGATGACATCTTACTCATGTTAGATCTAACTAGATACTAAGTACTAAGTACTCATATAGAGACTAAAAATAAATAAGGAGGCGAAGAGGATGAAAATGACATCTCACAGCATCCATAATAATAAAGTATCTACGTTTTCCTCTATTACATTAATATTCTAGAATAATTTAAACACAAAATAAATATTCAAAGTTTTTAAAATAAGTAATTAAACTCAGGGACATCGGGCTATGAGAAAATTCTAAGAATTTTACCGAATATCTAAACACGTACATTTTTGTAAAGTAAACAAAAATTATATCGACATACGCAGATTCGAAGAATGTTAACAGTCAACTGTAGAACCTAACATATAATGTAAACAAAAATCGCAGGTTTCCTTTGTGAGCCCGATGACGCCTACATAAATCAGACAAAGATGCTGACGTCTATGAATGAAGCAATTAGCACGTATGATTCCAGGAAAAAGCACGACTAAGCAATATGATACAAGAAACAGCTGCATTCCTAAAATAAATGTGATTGGTTGAACAGTATCACGTGATTAGCATGACGTCACAGATAATATAATATTCCTTTGAGTAAGCATACTTATCACTTGTTTATAAGTTAGTATTTACGTTGAGCTCACGTAGTAGACATATTTCTACATCAGCGGTTTCCGCTTTGATAATTTAAACTTTATTATCTCGTGTGTATTTGCTGTGAATTTTAAAACGTACGTTATTTTATTATTTCCGTATATATGTTTCGAAAGTAAATTTAAATAATTTTTTTAGAATGAATTTAGATCTAATAAACAAGGAAGTTCTTTCAGAGCGCAAGCAGTTAATCAAATTACATGAGTTACCTATTAATATTCTGCAACCTATATATGATGCACAAATCGTTAAAACTAGATTTGGGAAGGCTGTTCTATTGGAACTTGAAAAGAAAAAGCTGTTTTTACCTAAACGGATGTTTCCTCTGATGAAGAATAATTTACATCAATTTACCGGATGTAAATACAGTTTAATAGTTGAAGGTTTAAAGCTCAATTTATAAACTTATCCGCTGCCGCTGCCGCCGAAGTTGACGTTGCCGTTGGATTAATAAAGAATAGGAAATCAATGTATTCATTTATATACCGCTGCCGCCGCAGTTCGGTAGATAACCATCTTGTATCTCGAACGGCAACGGCCAGCGGATTTCCCAGCGGATAGCCAATGAGATGCTAGAATTTAGTACACGTGTCCAGTGTCGTGGCGTGGCTTACATTAATATAACCCCAAATGCACCCAAAAGTAATTTGTCTATCCAGTTTTTATTTAGAAAATACACAAAACAATACAAACAATAACAATGGAAATGTCAAATATCAGTTGAAATAATTTAAGGGTGCATGTGCCAACCATTCCGCCGCAGCCGACAGCAAAGTTTATAAATTGCACCAAATTCTAAACTGCGAACTGCCAACGTCAACTTCGGCGGCAGCGGCAGCGGATTAGTTTATAAATTGAGCTTAAAAGAAGCTGATAACCCATCAGCAGGAATGAATTTTAGATTTATTGAAAATCTCTAAAATGTAAGTAAAAATTTTTAATTTAATATTTTTAAATTACTAAGTTTTTATATTGTTTTAGCTATGGTAAAAAAGCCTAAGAATGCTCATATAAATATAATAGAAGGATGAGGGACGGTAACAGTTATTTTCAAGTTTTTCAAGTGAATAGATATACCAGCTAAAATGAACTCTAAAGAAATTGCATTTATCAGTGATCAAATTGTAGGAAAATTCCATGAAGTTAAAATAAAAGAATATACCCCAGAACAACGAGACATTCAACTTAATCAATTAACTAAAAATATTAGGTTGTTCAATAAGGCGATTCACGCGGCAGATTTACCAGTGGGTGCATTGAAAAAATTACAAACAAATGTGGGACATCTTAAACGATTTAAAAAACTTATTTCAAATATAACTCATACTGGAAGGGGGTTATCGAAAGAGAATCGTAGCACTAGAGTGAAATGGGAGGATATAACTTCAATTTTTCAGGGTCGACTACATACGGGGATAATTAACCTAACTCATAAAGAGATAAAAGAATTTTTCGAAGATGCTGCACATGTCTTTAAAAATAGAATCCAGAATGCGCTAAAGAAACTACAGATGCTAAAAGTTAATACATGTTTCTGCGGTGAGTTTCTAAGAAAATCTGAGGATACTCAAATCATTGAACGAAAATACTTTAACACAAAAAATCAAATAGTCGACTCGGGGACGGACTTGCTACATTTTTTCCAAATTAATGTGAAAGATGAAATTCTCAATTCCTTATCTGAATTCTCGGAATCCGGTTCTGGTTGGGCCTTATCAGGAATTTTAAGTTTAGAGGTTAATATAAATAAATATGAAGTGGGAAATGGAAGCGGTTAATCAATCATGGATGCCGACTAAAAATAACTCAGTCTAGCATATTTTTATGTATTTAAGGCTAGGATTTAATAGTCTAATATGCTTTGTATGGTTGCCTAACGCGGGTAGACAATCACTGGCAGCTCCGGCCTGGAAGACAATGCAGATAACAAATTTTTGTTTTGTTTTGAGGGTTCACGCTACTCGCCGTCAGATGCCGGCACGTAACGTGTTTATAATATTGTGTATTATACCACTATGTTTGTTGTATGACTTGTCTTATAGCATTGAATAAAGGAATATATTCCTTTATTCAAAGCTTATAGCCTGTATTTGTGCTCTTTTGGACTAATAAAGTACTACTACTACATGCTGACATCTCCAGAGTGATAGACCAAGTTGTAATGCAATAATATTGTTCTGTAATTTGTCTAGTTTCGGGCGCTATTTCAGCAATGCAAATGACTACTTGACCTAAAAATGTGAAAATTCTCCTTTGAGGGTCAATTTCACGAAAGATACGTTAATTTGAGAGACAATATTTGGTGAGCTTTTAAGTAACACTTTGTACTCGGCCGTAAGCTAATTTCTTTTTACAAAAAAATACAAAATTGTAAATACAAGCGATTGAATGAGTTGCCTACGTATTGCCAATATGTACAGTCTTATTTTTTCCTTTTCAATTATAGATAAGAATGGTAATTTCAATACCTCACGGGCATTTACACTTTTTTCTGCAAAATTAGATACATTAATTTTCAAAGTCCGTGTATTAGTTTCTGCAAAATTTACTCCTAAAGAAATAGCGGTTAATATCAGAGGAGTAAATCGCAACCTTAATTATTTTTATTATTATTATATTTACCTATTGTATTTACTCTATATATACAGGGTGTCCCACTTAAGATGTATCCACCCTCGTAAAATCTTTATTTGTGAACCGATTTTCGAAATCTTTTTTTTGATGGATAGGGCTTGGAAAACTGCATTTAAGCTATACCTCATATTTCTTAAAAAGGTACATCATTTTAGCGAAATTTCGAGAAAAACTATTAGCGATTTTTTTAGAGAAAAAATAATACCAGAATTAGATTCAGGACCTTTTAAAACCTAAGTGGTGTGAATTTTGGGACATTAGGGCGTTAAAGAAAATGGAGAGGAATTTTTATCAACGGCAAACTTTTTTTTTGTAAACAAAATCGGTACTATTTTGAAATTATCAGCAATTTAACATTTTTCACAATTCTCTGGTTTATTTGAAGACGTATTAAGAAAAAATCAACAGTGCGGTAACGACTAAAAATGGTATCTAATTTCTGTTGATACGGTTATTGAAAACAAATAAAACATCACATTTAGGTATTAAAGCTAATTAAACAATAGGGTATGCGCATATGCGAGATTTTTAAGCAAAATTGGTTATAAAAGATAGTTAATGCTATAAAAAAATGAATAACAATAAAATTTTATCTACAATGTACCCTATATTTATGTATTTGTTAATTAAAATACATATTATTTTTACGTTTACGACCACTGGCCGAGACCAAACGATGAAATCCGAATCTCACCGTGACGTCAATTACTCGATTTTTTGACAGAACTTTACAGAATCTTTTCTGTTCGTCGTTGTGCAATATGTCTTACTGTTTACGTGTAGATTCAATGTGCGATTTCAGTGTTAAATATTAACATTTTTCGCGGAAAAGTGAGTGGAACAGATTTTGTAAAAGCCCAGAGAGATAATTTGGCCAATGTTGCTCTCTTTGTTGCTGTACTACTTTTAAGTGGAAGGCGCCTTTTTCTAAGTTTGACAATCAAAATACATGATCTTTTAAGTGTATGTAACTACCCATTAATTTAAACATCATACAGTTTTCTAAATCTTCCTCTAATTGAAAAAAAAAGTAAAATATATAACCTAAAATTGTATGATTTTAAAAAGGTACAAAATCGCACTTACGTTGAAATGATCCTCACATACAACCCCTTTAGTGTTTTCTGATATATCAGATTCACTCCTTCTCATGGTACGTAACCATAATTTTCATTTTTTCTTTAATTAAGCGCTTGATCGTATATTGGTAATGAGACAAATCTTTTTACTGGTGTTTTTTATTTACGACTGGCACTGAGGTAGTTAACAGTACCTTGGATGCGTAATATCAATAATATCCTTGTTTTCCATTGTAAAATGCTGCATTAAACGCTATTTTAACAAACATTAAATGGAAATGCGAGTTTGTGACGTCACAACACCACAGCAGCCATTTGCATGACGTCACAGTCATTTTTGGAATAACCAATTTTTGTTAATTTTTTTTTGGATAATGGGTAACATTTTAACCGTTTTTTATTATTGCGATAGCCATTTAGTAAGTTAATTTACAAAATTACATTTATTTCAAAAATCATGCGCATACCTTATTCACTGGAAAAAATATTGTAATAATCCTGGTCGTTCATGACCTGGCTACAGCTGTAACATACTTAATATATTATTCCCGCTTCTTTCAATTAATTTAAAATGGTTATGATTTGGTTATCATGTGAATCAGTATTTCCTACAGCTTTGTATGTGTTTAAAAGCCTTAACCTGTTAATTAATTCATTTATGTCACTCCAATGAATATATTCTATAGGTTTTTCATTGTAAACCATATCCATACCCTCCCCACCATGAGGTTGACTAGATTCTATTTTCGGTTTAAGCATAAATAATGGCTTTATCACTTTGGAATATTTAAAAGAACGATTTCCATTTAATTGACTATCAGGATCATAATTTCGTTTATGTACGTTAGAAGTTTCTAGGATTTTCTTATAATCAGCTAAGTCCAGTTCGCTGTAACCTTGAGGCTTCTTCATAAATAGCAGTTCATATAAGTCTTGTCTTCCGGCAAACATTTTATCACCAATACTTAGACCAGCATCAGAACCGATATTTAGATCAATATTACCAATTTTAAATTTATTCATTTCGCCATTAAATCTCACACCATAGGTTTCATCTAAATCTTTACTTTTAGTATGGAGTCTAGTTAAATAACGTCTACTTAAAGAAGGATACTCTTCAAGATATTCAGCAGGGTCAATCGTACTACTTGAATCTTCAAGTATTTCCTCTTCATCTTCTTCGTCTTCTTCTTCATCTATTTCACCATCATCATCATCATCATCTTCTTCGTCTTCTTCTTCTTATTCTTCTTCTTCCACTTCTTTGTAGTCTTTTTTTTCTCTTTTATTTCAACTTTACTTGTATCCTCTACTGATGGAGTCTGCTGCTGCTTGGGTGAATTCTTAACAGTACTGAGTTCTTGTAATGATCAATAATCCTAATTGTATTAACACTCTGTTCTATTTAAATGAAAATGTACAGTTTCTTTATAATAAGATGACCAAGTAATTATTTAATTAACTATGAACGGTTAGAAAGTAGCAGCACACAGTACTCAAATTTGTACACGTGTCCGTGGCTGCATCATGTTTCTTTTTTGGGGTATATTCATTTTTCTTGTATTTATTTAGCCCCGCCAAACATCACTCTTTTATTTATATTTGCCTAGGTAGAAATTGAGTAGTGCGCATAGAGCTCTCTGTGCTGACTGTTATCATTGGAGGCCATAAATTGGCACATGGTGCACGATAGCACAAATTTGAGTACTGTGTGCTGCTACTTTCTAACCGTTCATAGTTATTGTTTCTGATCCTATCCACACGGATCCATTAAGCTATTTAATTAACATTAGACTACTGTTATCTGTTATAATGAGAATATGTCAGGCAATTAAAATACGCAGAAATGACTTCATGCATGCCCTTCATTTTAAACCAATGAGAGCGACTTACGCCATATTCAAGTTTGTGTCATGGTGTATATCTGGTTAACTACTCTTTAGTACTAACCGACATCAAATAGGTATATTTTATGGATTTATTGCCGTACTCTTATTGCACCGTTTCAATCTACATTAATATTTAAGATGAAAAAAGTTAGAGTATAAAACCGCTAGGTCTGACCTACGTGATGAGGGGATTACAGGTAAGATGACGTATTATTATACCTAACTAGCCTATGGTTATCCCTCCCTGTAAACAGATACCTGTTTAAATTATCCCACCTGTAAACAGAAAACCATTCTTTTTATTAGTATTTACATGAATATTGTTTTGGTTCCTGCTGTTCGAACCTCCGTTATATACTGAGTTTCTAAAATAAATATAAATATTTAACGAGATATTTTTTAAAAAAGTTCAATAGTCCCCAAGTTATTTGGAAGATCTATTACGCATGCTTACATTAGTAATTGTTTTTTAATTAATTATCGTAATAGCTCAATTGAGTTGTGACATCAGAATATTAACTTCATACGCAAGAAACTACTAACTATATATTGGTTATGTCTAGCGCCTATATCAAAATGTGTTTTTAAATATAAGTTTATATAGCATTATAGATAAACGGTAGGTATTTCAGTTCTAATTACCCTATTAAAATATAGCTTTAAATATCTCCTGTAAATACACATACACGCGAAACATGAAAAGAAGTCCACTCTGTATATTCAGAACTTAAAAATAGAATTTTTAATATAGCAAACAGTTTTATTTGGGCTACCATGTACAATGGAATCACCTATCTGCAGAAAGCACGTATCGCTAAAAATTCAAGGTTGAAAGAATCGTACATCTTTTTCATTGAGCTAAAAATAAACTGACCTAGTTGTGTTATAACTAGTACTTCAAATACAGCTGATTTCACCGGGGCTTGGAAACGCTTTAAATTTAAAAGACAATACGTTATGTAAAAAAGCAAAACGTAATATCAATTTATGATATTATTGATTGCTAGTATTTCAATTTAATTGATCCTAAATTATTACAATGACTTAAACAATAATTTATTATTCTAATGTGGTGTGTGCATTATTATATTATCTCTCTAAAATTTTAATTGCAAAGTAGAGTTTTCGCGCGAACCTTTTGTTAAATTTAATATATGTAAAATGTATTTTAACCTAAATACATCAGCTGATAATAAATAATGCATTCAAACCATGAAGTCAATGTTGATATTAACATTCCAAGAAGACGATTCTGTTTACTTTATCGGCACGTATTAACTAGCTTGAGATGCATAAATGACGTCATTGATTTTTCTACCATAGGCGTACCCTAGTAAAATTAGTATAATTGTACCCCCTTTTCAAGCAGGTACGCTCTCTTTGTTTACATTACTAACTTTAGGATTACTCAGGAGTGCCAACTTAGAAACTAAAAAAGTCTCCGGACATTACCTCCTCCAGGTCTGCTGAAGACTTCTTCGTCTGCAGCGTCATCACGGTACATGCGGCGACTAATTTTAGAACTAAAAGCCTCCGGTCATTGCTGTCTAATGTCTGAAGACTCCAGCCTCCAGGCCTCCAGGGCCAGGATGCAGGATGCAGCAGCGCATCAGACCTAATGCTTCGAGACCCCCAGAAGGTCTTAAGCTTTTAAGCGAAGTGTAGCTATATTCCGGATGACCTCTATGTCCATCCGGAGCGAGTGGCCTTGAAAGTGAACCCGTACGAACGTTGTCTATCTACTATTTATTTATTGAGGGTGGTTAAAATCGCGGTTCCTACGGGACTTGGGAGTGTAGACGCCGGGGTATCTTATTGATATAATTATTCTACGATTTTTAAGACAAAAATTGGAGTGAAACATCTTTCGTTTCTAGTCGTATAATTAGTTAATTTATTAAGGGTGGTTAATATCGCGGTTCCTACGAGACTTGGGAGTGTAGACGCCGGGGTATCTTATTGATATAATTATTCTACGATTTTTAAGACAAAAATTGAAGTGAAACATCTTTCCTTTCTAGTCGTATAATTAATTAATTTATTAGGGGTGGTTAAAATCGCGGTTCCTACGGGACTTGGGAGTGTGGACGCCGGGGTATCTTATTGATATAATTATTCTACGATTTTTAAGACAAAAATTGAAGTGAAACATCTTTCCTTTCTAGTCGTATAATTAATTAATTTATTAGGGGTGGTTAAAATCGCGGTTCCTACGGGACTTGGGAGTGTGGACGCCGGGGTATCTTATTGATATAATTATTCTACGATTTTTAAGACAAAAATTGGAGTGAAACATCTTTCCTTTCTAGTCGTATAATTAATTAATTTATTAAGGGTGGTTAAAATCGCGGTTCTTACGGGACTTGGGAGTGTGGACGCCGGGGTATATTATTATATAATTATTCTACGATTTTTAAGACAAAAATTCGAGTGAAACATCTTTCCTTTCTAGTCGTATAATTAATTAATTTATTAAGGGTGGTTAAAATCGCGGTTCTTACGGGACTTGGGAGTGTGGACGCCGGGGTATCTTATTGACATAATTATTCTACGATTTTTAAGACAAAAATTGGAGTGAAACATCTTTCGTTTCTAGTCGTATAATTAATTAATTTATTAAGGGTGGTTAAAATCGCGGTTCCTACGGGACTTGGGAGTGTGGACGCCGGGGTATCTTATTGATATAACTATTCTACGATTTTTAAGACAAAAATTGGAGTGAAACATCTTTCCTTTCTAATCGTATAATTAATTAATTTATTAAGGGTGGTTAAAATCGCGGTTCCTACGGGACTTGGGAGTGTGGACGCCGGGGTATCTTATTGATATAATTATTCTACGATTTTCAAGACAAAAATTGGAGTGAAACATCTTTCGTTTCTAGTCGTATAATTAATTAATTTATTGAGGGTGGTTAATATCGCGATTCCTACGGGACTTGGGAGTGTGGACGCCGGGGTATCTTATTGATATAATTATTCTACGATTTTTAAGACAAAAATTGGAGTGAAACATCTTTCCTTTCTAGTCGTATAATTAATTAATTTATTAAGGGTGGTTAAAATCGCGGTTCCTACGGGACTTGGGAGTGTGGACGCCGGGGTATCTTATTGATATAATTATTCTACGATTTTTAAGACAAAAATTGAAGTGACACATCTTTCCTTTCTAGTCGTATAATTAATTAATTTATTAAGGGTGGTTAAAATCGCGGTTCCTACGGGACTTGGGAGTGTGGACGTCGGGGTATCTTATTGATATAATTATTCTACGATTTTTAAGACAAAAATTGGAGTGAAACATCTTTCGTTTCTGGTCGTATAGTTAATTAATTTATTAAGGGTGGTTAAAATCGCGGTTCCTACGGGACTTGGGAGTGTGGACGCCGGGGTATCTTATTGATATAATTATTCTACGATTTTTAAGACAAAAATTGGAGTGAAACATCTTTCCTTTCTAGTCGTATAATTAATTAATTTATTAAGGGTGGTTAAAATCGCGGTTTCTACGGGACTTGGGAGTGTGGACGCCGGGGTATCTTATTGATATAATTATTCTACGATTTTTAAGACAAAAATTGGAGTGAAACATCTTTCGTTTCTAGTCGTATAATTAATTAATTTATTGAGGGTGGTTAGAATCGCGGTTCCTACGGGACTTGGGAGTGTGGACGCCGGGGTATCATATTGACATGATTATTCTACGATTTTTAAGACAAAAATTCGTTTCTAGTCGTATAATTAATTAATTTATTAAGGGTGGTTAAAATCGCGGTTCCTACGAGACTTGGGAGTGTAGACGCCGGGGTATCTTTTATAACGGCCATTCTCACCGATTACTGTTTAAGCAACCCTTAGTTAAGGTTGCTTAAATATTTAAATATGGTTTAACTTTGTTTGCGTTGCACCGCAAAATATTTAAGTCCGCTTTAATAAGTATAGATTTTATTGTAATACACCTACTTTTAGGTCATTTGTAATTTGTTGGCAACTTCGTTACGTTCTTTGTTATGTCATATGTCATCCATTATTTTATTCTGTCTGTACCCACATCACGTTTTGTATTTAAAAAATAAGAATAAAATGGAAAACCCGAGGAAGAGAGTGAAGTCCGCAAATTTTACAAACGATGAAAAGATCCTCCTCTTGAATATTATTAGTAAATATAAAGATATAATTGAAAACAAAAAAACTAACTCTGTATCCTGCGAACAAAAATCTTACTTACGTACTGTACACTTAAATTATGGAAGGGAATATATTTTAACACATACATATCACTGGGGAACTCCAAATTGGCTTCAATTAAAGTCAAAATATATAAAACAGTATCTTTACGCAATCTAAACCGCCTAAAGAAAGTTAGCTCATCTAATTCAGAAAAATAATTTCTTCTCACATAAATTCTTCTGGGAAACCTGAAATCGATAATTTCCAATATATCAATATCGTCCTCAAAGATATCTTCATCATCAGATTCCATTTTATAATAAAATAGGTAATTTAAAGATTGAAAATTGAAATCAAAATCAAATGTCAGTAATGATACGTAATTTGTAAAAATGCTATTCTTAAATTTAAACCAGCTTTAAGCCACCATTTTTCAGGGCTTAAATTTAAGGAACCTTTAAGGCGATTTAAGAACGCTTAAGCAACGGTGCAACGAAAAATTAAGATTTAAGCACGCCTTATCGCTAAACCTTCCTTTAAAACTACGGTGAGAATGGCCGTTTTGATATAATTATTCTACGATTTTTAAGACAAAAATTGGAGTGAAACATCTTTCGTTTCTAGTCGTATAATTAATTAATTTATTAAGGGTGGTTCGAATCGCGGTTCCTACGGGACTTGGGAGTGTAGACGCCGGGGTATCAAATTGACATAATTATTCTACGATTTTTAAGACAAAAATTGGAGTGAAACATCTTTCGTTTCTAGTCGTATAATTAATTAATTTATTAAGGGTGGTTAAAATCGTGGTTCCTACGGGACTTGGGAGTGTAGACGCCGGGGTATCTTAATGATATAATTATTCTACGATTTTTAAGACAAAAATTGGAGTGAAACATCTTTCGTTTCTAGTCGTATAATTAATTAATTTATTAAGGGTGGTTAAAATCGAGGTTCCTACGGGACTTGGGAGTGTGGAGCCGGGGTATCTTATTGATATAATTATTCTACGATTTTTAAGAGAAAGATTGGAGTGAAACATCTTTTGTTTCTAGTCGTATAATTAATTAATTTATTAAGGGTGGTTAGAATCGCGGTTCCTACGGGACTTGGGAGTGTAGACGCCCGGGTATCTTATTGATATAATTATTCTACGATTTTTAAGACAAAAATTGGAGTGAAACATCTTTCGTTTCTAGTCGTATCATTAATTAATTTATTAAGGGTGGTTAAAATCGCGGTTCCTACGGGACTTGGGAGTGTGGAGGCCGGGGTATCATATTGACATGATTATTCTACGATTTTTAAGATAAAAATTCGTTTCTAGTCGTATAATTAATTAATTTATTAAGGGTGGTTAAAATCGCGGTTCCTACGGGACTTGGGAGTGTTGACGCCGGGGTATCTTATTGATATAATTATTCTACGATTTTTAAGAGAAAAATTGGAGTGAAACATCTTTCGTTTCTAGTCGTATAATAAATTAATTTATTAAGGGTGGTTAAAATCGTGGTTCATACGGGACTTGGAAGTGTGGACGCCGGGGTATCTTATTGACATAATTATTCTACGATTTTTAAGACAAAAATTGGAGTGAAACATCTTTCCTTTCTTGTCTACAAATTATTACTATACTATTGTTACATAGTTCTCTGGGACCTCTGGATTATAATTGTAATAGAAATATGACCAATTATAGATATATTTATCATTGGGTGGTGAATTAAGTATAATTTTAACTTAGATTTTCCATAAATATTCGATCTTACGTGAAAAAGACAATACTTTATATATTTGTCTGGTCCGCTGTAAAAATCCGTTGCTGGAATAAAAGTAAATCTGATTCCGATGCTAACTTCAACTACATCATTACACTGGAACCTGTTGAATGTGAAAGGTGAAATTTCAACTTACCTTGGTAAATCACGGATCACCAGCCCTTGTGGAACTAGATACCTACTGGTTTAATGATCAGGAATCACAGGAATCACTTATCACATAATAATCTCTACCTAAAGACACTTTATCAGCAGTTATTATTATTCTATACCCAAGAACAATCGCAATTCGCAATGTCATTTCTCATCTCGACATTTGACAGCCACAGTGTTGCCACTATTTATAAACAGAAATACCCATTGCACCACCTAAAAATACCCAAATTACCCATAAATGGCGGGTTTTTCAAATATTGAAACCATTTAATAATACACCGTAGTAATTAATATTGTGTTGGTATCCAATACTAATAATATAAAATAAAATACTTCTAAGATTAACTTGTTAACATGCGCTTTCCCTCCTTTTTTGCTGTTGCCACCTACATATGACATAAAATGACAGAATAATGATGAAATCGAGATGGTTCTGTCATCTATCGAGCGATATTCGAAACAAGCCTTGAGTCGAGACCACAGAAGTGACAGAACGTCGAGATCACAGAATAAGTAGAAAATTGAATAGAATGTACGAACACGGACGGAATAAGAAGTAACATCTAATGAACTCGAGACAAAAGTTTAAAATAAAAACTTCTGTGGTAGGAAATATAAAGTTAGAGATTAGTAAAGGTGGTTAGTATAAAAATACCCAAATTTTCCTGAATTTCGTTTTTTTACCCATTTACCCAAATTTCAATTTCATCTTAAAATTTACCCACAAATTGAGTAATTACCCACATACTGGCAACACTGGACAGCCATCAAATTCAAATCTCGTAGCGTCGCCATCGTTACGCTCGTAGTCGTTTGTGCTAATCGGTAATCTAGTGAAGGTCATCTACGGACTTAAGACAGTGCTGACCTCGCCCAGAAACACTTAAAACGGGACTCAGACTGAATTTCGTGTGTGCTCAAGCGGTGTAGAGACTGATAAAATTGTATTGTATATTAGATATAACATTTAGGAACATTCTTTGGTCTATATGGCCGACATAAATGATTGGGAATAGGAAATAAAATAGATTTCTTTTGCTTTGTTTAGTTATAGCTTGTTAATTAGTTACCCAGACAGCATCGGATATCCAAAATATGTACTTTTTAGGTCCATTTATTGTCCGGGATATCCATGTGTATGTAATGGATATCCAGTGGACATTTTTTAATGGATATCCACTGGAGGTCCTGCTGGGACCTCCCTTACTTTAGTTTATTTAGCTCTAAATGAAATCTTTTAATGCGTCTTAGTATAAAGTTCCGGTGGAATTTTATTTTTCTTTATACGGGCTTCAATTAGTTTAATTTTATGGAACCTCGGACCAGATTTAAATATCCATAGGATATATGTCAAAGTAAAACCAGTGGATATCCATACTTTAACTGTTTATGGATATCCATTTCTGGAAAGTCTTGGGATATCCGATATTGTAAAATATGGATATACCTAATTATGCATTTTTTATCCGCTCTGGTCGTCCTTGGATATTTTCTAAATATTTGTAAAAGAGGGATATTTAATGACAATAAATTAAATGGTCAGTATTTTCATTTTACGGATATTTAATTGACAATTAATAACACCTCAAATATCATCATATGCGGTTAAATTATTGTAGAAAAAAATGATTGTGTCGTTAAAACTACCGAAGTGCATTTTTATAGAATGAAGAATTCAATACAGTATAGCGAGGCAGTAATAAATAATTATCCATATTTGCGTGGAAGGCCGGATTGTAAAGTTTAAGTTAGTTGTCAATGAACTTATTCTTGCTTTACTCGCAACTTGTCAGTGGTCTGATGGCCTAGAGCAAACGAGCTCGGCTGGCAAGCAGAAGGTTCCGGGTTCAAATCCCCCCACATGCTCTTGTTTTCTTTTTTATCAAATGCATCAGGCATGACATGAGGTCTATTAATTGCGAGTTAGAAGCCGGGGGCAGGTTAGATATGTGTGTTATTCCCCTGATAAAGGAATTTATGTGCAGTGGATATCTGTAAGGATTTAGAATGGACAATGTATGGACATCTAAAGTTGTGACAAAAGGATATCCATAAGATATCCCATGTGGTCCATATGTTGTTCATAAGGATATCCTCTCTATGTCCTTCATGTCCAATATGGATATCCATCAAACGTACAGAGGATGTACTGTGCTGTCTGGGTAGTAACTCAATTTTTTATGGGAACCTTGGGAATTTGTTTTTTTTTGTAGAATTGCAATTCTACGGGTCAGGAAATGTATAATAATAGTTAGAATTTTGGTCAGATACGTATCACTTAAGTTAGGGACTTGGTTTTATGTAGATTTTTTATATTTTTTTTGGTTTTTATACTTATTTCCTTTACAGGGTGTTATTAGCATATCCAGTTAGTAAAGCTGGAGGCCAGCTTTCACGAGGCCGGGGAGATATATCAAGAGTCAGGGTGGTTTAATTAATTATTTATTATTCTTTTCCAAATTATTGATGAATTAAATATTAATATAAAACTAATATAAACCTAAATTTATTATTTCTGTAATTTTAAAATATATTATTTCAAATTCTAAATTTATTGCTAAGTAATACTTATTGTTTCAATAACTTGATGACAGCATATTCAGTTCAATAACTTTTAAATATATTAGTGTAAGGCGAACCATTAAAACCCCTCAAAAACTTGATTTGTAACGCCATGCTAGTTAGTATGCAATTGGAACGATAGATGGCGAGAGAGTAAGAAGAAGTGACAGAAGATAGAGTAACGAAGTGAAGTGTGTGTCGAGTGTGAAGAGTTTTCCTACTATATTTTATTGTTGTAATGTTTATGTTCAATATATTATTTTCCAACACCACCTGTACGGTGTCACTCTACATTGGCAGCCCAACTTGGAGCCGGAACCGTCGGTGTTTTGGAAACAGTCGCTTTGTGGTACTGCGTAAGGCGTAAGGTATTTACAACATTCTACAGACAAGGTAGGCGATTTTATTTATTGCAGTAAGCGATCGATCAATAAGAGACATTGGTAAATTGTGTATTATTCTCCCTTAACACTTTACTACGGACAGTTTATAAAAGTGTTCAAATAATACATAGACTATCATAGACTTATAAAGTGTAGTAGGAATTTAGGAACTTTGCGCGCCATTTCTGTTGACAGTTCACAAGTTATTTGCAGTGTTGCCAGCTTGTTACAGAAATCGAAGTTCTTGCGTTATAATTTTACAGTGTTGCCGGACTGTAACAAAATTCTGATTTCTGCTGAAATTTTATAAACTTTTAACGGTGAAGTTAACTGACTTTTCGCTATCATACAACATGCCACCAAAGAAACAAGGCGTTAGTGCGGATCGAACTGCAAGTTCTGCAGAGGCATTTATGATGTCTAACGAGCAGTTTAACATGTTGATCGCTAGAGTACGGGAGTCAGCTGTGCAGACGAATTCAGATTTATTAGAACAATTTAATCGTTCTGGACGTTCGTCAACGCCACAAACTGGTTTGCCTTCACAAAGTATAGGTAGTTTTGCAAAATGTACAGCACGTTTTAATGGATTTGAATCGTCGGACGTCGATGCATTTTTAGACAATGTCCTAACTTATAAAGACATCTGTAATGTATCCGATGAGAATGCTCTACGCGGCATTTCGATGCTTTTGGAAGGTCAAGCAAGTACTTGGTGGATAGGCATTAAAAATACGGTAGATACTTGGGCCAACGCTGTGTCAGCTTTTCGTGAGGCGTTTTCTAGAAAACTCCCACCATATCTAATATTTCGAGAAATATTTTCAAGGGATCAAGGTGCAGGAGAAACTACTGAATGTTTTGTGTGCCGCGTTCGCGCTCTATTGTCTCAACTACCATATGAACTGCCTATGGAAGCACAACTTGATATTGTGTTTGGACTTTTAAATCGTAAAATTCGGAAAAGACTATTAAGAAGTGAACTAAAAACTTTTAAAGACTTATTGACGCGTGCGCGTGATGCGGAACGATCTTTACTAGAAACTAGTACTGAGTTTAAACATAACCTAGAACATAGGGACGTCGTGAAAAACTCTGATCAGAATCACAAGTCTAAACCGCGTTGTGCGTACTGTAAGAACTTTGGTCACATTAAGGATGAATGTCAAAAGTTAAAGAAAAAAGAAAAGCCCTTAGAAACCGGTAAATCGGAAGAGAGCGCTGTAACTAAACCTCAGTTGGCTTGTTACGGGTGCGGCGCCCCTGGAGTTATTAAATCCAGATGTTCCACGTGTCAAAATAAGAGTTCTTCTTCATCTTCTGGCATCTTACAGACTAACTCTTTAAGCTTTTATCAAACAGGTCTTAATACTAACACGGGTAATCGGCCACTGCTTCCAATCACCATAGATGGATTTGATGGTGCAGGCTACGCGGATTCAGGCGCTCAGGCTAGTATTGCAGGTGCAAAGCTGTATAGTATTTTACAAGATTTAGGTTATGAATTCAAAAGCTCAGTCACTACACTCTCATACGCAGATGGTGAGCGTCATAGTGTAAATGTTCTAAAAACAGAGGTGAATGTCCTCATTGCTGGTAGACAAATACCAGTCACATTCACTGTCCTGCCTCATTTAACTCAGAACAACACACTACTAGGGTGTGACTTTTTACAAAAGCGCAGATTGTATTGAATATTCCACGTAGAAACTGGTATTTCTGTGACGATCCAGAGCATTGTTTCGAGTTCGTTGAAGAACCGAGTGACCCTCCAAATGTTCAAGTATGGGAAGTCAATACCATTTCGTTACGTCCAGAAGAGGGCATACATGTGAACAACGACCTGGGGTGCGATTTTTGAAATCGTACGTAGACGTTTCGTATGCGAAACTAGTGTAATTCGATCGAAATTTAACGTCATCCTATTTTTGAATTAACGGTTGTCATTCGCACACGAATTTTTTTCGTTTACAATTATTCGAGTGGTCATGTACTACACGAAATGTGATTTTTCGCACGATATAAGTGAAAAAAATGGCCGGGATAAACGATCTAGTGCATTACAATGCTATAAATGTTATTCGCGAAGCTGAAGTTTTAGCTCATAGGCGCTACAGATCCCTTCAACGATCCGTTTGAGGACTCCGATGAGCAATTTGTTAAATTATATAGGTTACCAAAACCTTTGGTGTAAGAACTGATAGATAACGTGGAGCCCCATTTAATTTATCCAACCAGAGTGTCGGCGTTAAATATCACTCGAAAAGTATGTATTGAAAAAGTTGGCAAATGTTAGGATACCGACTGGTTTTTCTTAGTATACTTAACTTTCGGCAAGAAACAATAATTTTTGAGAAATTAATTATAAATAAGTTTTCTATTATGCTGCATACTGTCTGGCGATCGCACTGTATTTTTACGTAAAAACATTCTTTAAAATTCTTAAATATCAAATATATTGAATATGTGGTTAATTTATCCTTTTTTACATTTGACTTTTTTGTAATTTCGAAAACTTTGAATAACAAAGAACCCCAAAATTATTAATTTGTAGGGCCAAGGGCCAGACATTCAACAATTACAAATCGAAATACATGCCTACGAAAAATATAAATTGGGAGTTAATTTCGTATTATTATATACTTATATTCACGTACCTATAGTATAGAAATATCTGCATAGAATAAATCAAATGTAATAATAAGTGTTATCTCTGGGCTTTAATAAATTTCATCTAAAATGAATAATTTAAATACCCGTCATTAACTTACACTATAAGTTGTGAACCCACTGAACCCATATTATGAATGAAAGCTATAAAACAGAGTTCCTAACTAACAAAATTTTATATTAAATTCGAAAACGCGACATAGATTTTAAAAATTACTCACTGTGTGACGTCATGCGCAAACCGGACGAAATTTGTCATTTGAACGCTTATTTGATATCCATATGTGTTGTTGTATCATAATTTAAATGTCTATTTAAAGTTACACAGTTCCCTTTTTTGTTCAGTGGAAACGTTACCGGCCTTTTTTTTATACTCCATTTCCATTGCAAAATGAAATGAATAATAATTAATAATAGTACTTATTTTAGTTATTTTAAGATTATTTACAATATCTGCAATTTACAAAACTTTAAAATAAGGTTAGGTTGGGATCACAGCCGTCAAAATTCTATTCAAGCTGAAGATAGTCACGTCTAAGAACCACGCTATTTTGCGGCATTGCCATGTAGGTGCAGTCGAATTTTGTTTAGTATACGAAATCTAGTTTCGATTTCTATTCAAAACTTAGCTTTACACATCGTATGCGAAAATTTGTAGTCGAAGTAATTCGCCCACGAAATAATTCGTTCACGTTCAAAAATCAGACCCCTGCGCCAGATTGTAGACCAGCTGTTGACCGAGAATGCTGATATCTTCGCGCCAGGGGGAGACCCTACGACGTTGGCTGAACATCGTATTAATACTACTAACCAACCGCCGATTGCTACTCATCCATATCCTTTGAGTTTTCATAAGAAGGAGTTCCTACGAAAAGAATTGGATAGGTTGTTATCCGATGGCATTATTGAAGAATGTGAATCACCTTGGGCGAGTCCGGTAGTATTAGTTCCCAAAAAGGATAATTCGTATCGTCTGTGCGTCGACTATCGCCGCTTAAACAGTATTACTGTTCCAGATACGTATCCAATGCCTAGGTTGGATGAATTGTTGCAATCAGCTAAATCTACACCGTTTATGTCCACAATTGACCTGCGCTCCGGTTATTGGCAAGTGCCTGTAGCTACAGAAGATCGCGACAAGACGTGTTTTACCACATCCTTTGGTACTTTCCGTTTTACAAGGATGCCGTTCGGGTTGCGAAAGGCCCCAGCAACTTTCATGAGGATGACGGACCGTTTTCGTGCTACTTTGGGTGATCGTTTAATATTTGCATATTTAGATGACATTTTGGTGTTATCCGGAACTTTTAACGAACATATAGAGGACTTGAAAGTAATATTTGATAGATTGAGGCAGTGCAACTTACGTGCGCGTCGGGATAAGTGTTCGTTTATCCGCACTTCAGTGAAATATCTTGGGCATATTATTACCGGTGATGGTATTCAGACAGACTCGGATAAGATTGCCGCGATTAGAGACATGAAGTCACCCCGATGTAAGAAACACGTACAAAGTTTCGTGCAAACGTGTTCTTGGTATAGAAAATTTGTGCCTAACTTTTCTGAGATCGCACGGCCATTAACAAATTTACTTAAAAAGAATCAGGAATTCCGGTTCGGCGAAAATGAATTGCGCTCGTTTGAGTTACTTAAACAGACTTTAATCAGTGCCCCGATTCTTATCCAAGCCGATCCGACCAAACCGTATGTTCTGCGCACGGATGCAAGCGATTTTGCTCTAGGAGCTGTTCTGATGCAGGGGGAGGGGGCTAATGAGAAGCCCATAGAATTTGCAAGTCGCCTCCTCAGTCCAGCGGAAAGCAATTACAGCTGTATTGAAAGAGAAGCTCTGGCCGTGGTTTGGAGTAGCACTGAGAAGTTCCGTACATATCTAGAAGGAGCAGAGGTGACAATTGCCACGGATCACCAACCTTTGGAGTGGTTGTTCTCCATAAAAACCCCGTCCGGTCGAATTGCCAGGTGGGCAATGCGTATCCAAGGACTTAATATGAAAATGATTTATACTCCTGGGAAGATAAATGTCGTCGCCGACACGCTTTCAAGGCCCATTTGTGACCATGATACAACGTCCTCGTGCAAGATTTGTTATGTATCTATTGAGCTCCCGTCATTTGGTTCAGGTGACTTTAGGCAGAAACAAAAAGAAGACCCAGAGCTCGCAAAGATTATTGTTGCATTAGAAGGCGATGATCAACTAGAATTAGCTCGATGGACCGAAAGAGGTTATTTACTAGCTAACGGTGTTCTGTACCGTTGGGATCCAGACAGTGATACTGAAGAACCCCAATTAGCTATTCCTGTTAGTCTTCGTGAAGAAGTATTAAAAATTTTCCATGACTCCGCCACTGGTGGCCATTACGGAATAGATAGAACTCTCCAGAAAATCGCTGCAAAATACTATTTTGTTGGCATGCGTCGGTTTATCTCAAATTATATTAAAAACTGCGTAGAATGTCAACGGTATAAGGCCACAAACCTTAAGCCTGCTGGTTTACTGCAGACCCCAGTACCTTCTCAGCGATTTGAAGTTATTTCCGTAGATTTATTTGGACCATTGCCTGAAACGCCACAAGGAAATAGGTGGATATTGATTGTGGAAGATGTGGCCTCGAAGTGGGTAGAAGTGTTCCCTCTACAAACTGCAACCGCTGAGGCTTGTGCCAAACTTCTAATTAATGAAATAATCCTTAGATTTGGAACGCCAAGGAAGATGGTCACCGATAACGGTGTTCAATTTATTAGTGACATTATGCAAAAGGTTACTTATTGTTTTGGAATTAACAGTGCCTTTATACCTGCGTACCACCCAGAAAGTAATCCTGTAGAAAGGAAAAACAGAGAACTTAAGACCCAGTTATCGATTTTGACCCAGAATTTACATCACCTTTGGGATTTGCATATAGCAAGTATTCGATTTGCCATCAATTCGACCCCGTGTAAATCTACTGGGTATACCCCAGCCTATCTCACATTTGGAAGGGAATTGAGAGCCCCAAATGACACATTATACGATTTTCGACAAGTTTTGGAAAATGATAATTTTGTCCCATGTATCACACCTTATCTCCGGGACCTGGTACACGTTTTAAAACAGTCCAAAGAGACCATAATCCAGGAACAGGATAAGAGGAAAAGTCAAGCAGACCAGGGACGTCGTACGGTTAATTTCGAAGCCGGTCAAAAGGTGCTCTTACGGACCCACATGTTGAGTAATGTCCAAAAGGGGATTTCTTCCAAGTTCGCACCGAAACGAGATGGTCCATATGTCATCACCAAACTGGTAACCCCCACAACTTATGAAATAAGCTCTATATCAAATCCAACGGAAATCATTGGGAGATACCATGTTTCTGATCTGACAGAATTTAAAGAAACTAAGGACGAGACTCCTCAAGTACCAACTCCTTTGGTGCCTAAAAAGAAAAGAGGACGCCCCAAGAAGACTCAGGTTTCAATTGATACGTCCTGCACCCCGCCGGAGGACCGTATGCGTAGTGCAGAGGGGGAGAGTGTAAGGCGAACCATTAAAACCCCTCAAAAACTTGATTTGTAACGCCATGCTAGTTAGTATGCAATTGGAACGATAGATGGCGAGAGAGTAAGAAGAAGTGACAGAAGACAGAGTAACGAAGTGAAGTGTGTGTCGAGTGTGAAGAGTTTTCCTACTATATTTTATTGTTGTAATGTTTATGTTCAATATATTATTTTCCAACACCACCTGTACCGTGTCACTCTACATTAGGAAATAAAAAACACTCTTACTCTGCATTATTTTATTAATTATAATTATGGAATGTTATTGCAATAAGCACCGAGTTGAGTCAATTAAAATTGCATTACTGCAGTATTTGCAGAGACTGCAGAATTTTCGGAAAATCGGCGGATAGGCAAAAACTGAAGGGGCATTCTGGTTCTGGGGGTTTGTGGTGAACAGTGGTAGTGCAGTGCCTAAGACATATCTCCCAAAACTATGCTAAAAGCAGCCCTAGTGTAAGTATATAGTAATTAATGTTAACCTTTTCAATTGTGCCTTTTAAATTAAATTAATAAATATGTATTTTGTTTTTTAACTCAAGTGATTTGATACCATATGCTACACCCCCAAAGTGCGTGTACGACCTGGAGGAGGCCGTATATGTAACAATATCAATCGATTGAAATCTGAACTTGTTAGGATACTGGAGGATGTCCTTAGTAGTAAGAACACATAATGGTTAATCAAATTCACAAATTAAACATTATGCAATGGAACGCTCGCTCGGCCATTGCAAATAAAAATAACTTAATAAAATTCCTACATGATAATAACATTCATGTTGCATTAATTAGCGAGACATGGTTGAAACCTGGTAAATATGTAAACTATCCAGGATTTAACATAATACGTAGGGATAGATACGATGGTAAAGCTGGTGTGGCTATTCTAATAAAAAAAGACATCCCTTACAATGAAATTCAAATTAACAGTAATTTTAATAACGACATATTGATCTGTGGTGCTGCTATTACATTAAATAGGTAATTGTTCATATGATTTAATATCGCTATACAGACCGCCTAACATAAATACTTGCTATAAAATCTGCCTCTAATACGTCCCCGGGATATGATGAGATTAAATACCCTATGCTGGCGCATATGCCTCTAAATGCAAAAAATTATCTGCTAGACATTTTTAACGAAATCTGGTTAAATGGCGCAGATATAGATGCCCTTAAAACAGTAGTCGTAGTTCCCATTCTTAAGCCGGGTAGATATCCAAAACTATCCGAATCATATCGGACAATATCTCTTTTGTCATGTGTCCTTAAAACTTTTGAAAGAATGATGAAAAATATACTCGAATGGTGGTTTTACAGCAATGTCTCTCCACCTTCCTTACAATTTGGATTCAAAAAGGGGTTGGGCACTCGCGACGCTGTTTCGCTCTTGGTAACAGATATTCAGAATAATTACTCAGATAATCTCTACCTGGCAGCACTCTTCTTGGACTTAAAAGGTGCATATGACAGCATCGATCTAAATATTCTGTCTACTGAAATTGGTCATTTTTCGATCCCAGAATACACTGCCAATATAATAATTAACTTATATCGTAATAGATGTACTTATTTAAGAGGATCTGATAATAAAAGGATAGGCCCTCGAATTAACTCAGTAGGACTCCCTCAGGGTTCAGTACTGAGTCCCATCCTGTTTAACATATATTCAGCTAGTATCCACTCTCATATTCAACACTCTTGTCATCTGCATATTGTATTATGACTTTTGCTTCTACATCACTCAAAAAAAATATGATGATTGTATAACTAAATTAAACTCTGCTGCCAGTCATCTACAAACATGGTTCTTTGAACATGGTTTTGAAATTTCAGTGGAAAAATCTGTAGTTACAATATTTACCAGACATAATACCCCCATCGTAAACGAACTAAAATTAGGTAGACATACCTATCTTTATAAAAACCATATTACTTACTTGGGAATTATTCTGGATAAGAAACTCAATTGGGGTATATTTGTGGACAGTATTGTATCCAAATGTGAAAAAGGGATAAACTTCCTAAAAATGATCGCAAGAACCTGGTGGGGAGCTAACCCCTACACAATGTTGGTTTTCTACCAATCCTACATCCGTTCTATAATCGATTACGGTTCCATATTATATGGATCAGCCAGCAACTCCATTTTAAAAAGATTAGATACTGTTCAAAATAAAGCTCTACGTATCTGCGTGGGAGCCATGAAATCTACCCCCCTTCTACCCTTACATGTGGAAACCCTTGAACCTCCTTTACACTATCGTAGGCAATTTCTAAGTGAGAAATATGTTCTTGAAGCCGAGTATAAAAACCTTCCCATCGTTTCCAAAATTTCCCAACTAAACAATTTTAATTTAACCATTGATAAAGAAAAATTCTCCTCCATTATGTTCCGGATTTCGGGATTCCAGTGAGGTGATGAATAAATTGCTGAAGATATATTCCTCATTGGGATTTAAATTATTTTGATCTTTTTTACGATCCTCAAATAACAATCCCAAACTACTCAGATATTCCCAATCTTAATATCATTATATTAAAAAACTTGGAAACAAGATATCAAAATTACCTCCAAATATACACAGACGCATCTAAAATGTCTGAAGACGTGGGCTGTGCTATTTACATCCCATCAAAAAAATTTGATTTAAAAATTAAGCTGGCAAATAATACTTCTGTATTTGTTGGAGAGGCTTTAGCAGTTCTTAAGGCTTTGGAATATATTAAATTGAATCAAGTAGAACATGCAGTAATTTTTTCGGACTCCTTGAGTGTACTGTCAAGCATCAAAAACAGCTGTCCCAGCATAAACCGGACATATGCTTATATCCTCCGCATAAACCTCCTTCTTTGTAGGCTACATAAGAATGAGCAACCTGTTCAATTTGTTTGGATCAAATCACATGTGGGAATTATCCATAATGAATATGTTTACTACCTGGCAAAGGAAAGTGCGATATCAGAACTAAATTCAAGTTTCAAGTTATGCATATCAGATTGTGTAAACTTATCTAAACAAAAAAACAACAAAAATTGGGCAATATCTTACAACCAGTTCCGGTTAGATAACCCCTCGAGCCAATACTCCCAAGTTGTAGATCGCCTTCCCAAATCCCCATGGTTCAAGGGCATAAATGTTCCAAAGAAATTTATCACCACAATATGCAGGATAAGGTTTGGTCATGCTTGCTTTCCTAAACACTTGCATAGAATAGGACTAATTGACTCAGATCATTGATTAAGGAATGAATAAGATACGCGACTCCAATGTAAAGTGCGAGGCTAATTTTGGCAGCGAGAATCCCGGTAAGTTGCGAGCATTCCTGTGATTCACGTAGTATGCTTTTGATAAACCTGTGTCGTGTCTGGTTTTATATAATTTATAATCTAGTGAAAACAAAAATTGAATGTTCAGATTGATTTTAGTTTAAAATTATGTGACGGTTAAAAGTCAAACAATCGTTGAGAAATAGCTCGCAGAGAGAACATACTACGTTAATAATTTTAAACTAAAATTAATCTGGACATTAAATTTTTATTACCACTAGATTATTAATGATATAAAACCAGACACGACACAGGTTTGTCAAAAGCATACTACGTAAATCACAGGAATGTCCGCAACTTGCCGAGATCTCGCTGCCAAAAAAGGCCTCGCACTTTACCATTGAAGTCGCGTATCTTGTTAATTCCTTAATCAATGCTCAGATGCATGTAGGTACTACATGTGGCATATTATCCGATCTCGACCATATTTTTTTCAATTGCCAAAATCACACAATAGCCACTGATTTACTACTAAAGGACATATTTAGTTGAAAATAACGTCCCCCTCCCCACTAATGCTATTCTTTTGTTATATCTTAAAAAGATATACAACATCTTAGTCAACTTTCTAATCAGTATTAATCTTCTTTTGTAACAACATACTGGCTAAAGGTTATAATAACTATAGTGTCTGTTAATATTTATATAGTTATTAGGTTAGCTTCGTAACCCTTATATGTCTTCCCCTTTGTTATATACCTTTCCAACCGTGGCCTTCATTGTGTATGCCCTGATAGGCCCCTGGGCGAGAAGAGCGTGTCCCTGATATATTCCCTTGTTGTTTTTGATTTTTTTATCTTTCTCCGAAATAAGTGTGTAAGGTCGAATAGGCAATTAGGAAAATAATTGGATACTGTGTTAAAATATTGGAAAAAAAACATATATGTAATATTTGTAAGGAACCTAAGAAACTCGTGTGATTGGCTAATGGATACACAATCCAATGCCAAAAAAAAAATATATATGCCTCAGATTTTATGGTGCTTATTGCTTTATAAATAAAATTATTGTCAATTTCTTTAAAATTAAACTCGACATTTTCTTTAAAACTATTTTGCTAATAAAATTTCATAAGCGTATCATTTACCCCAGTCTCACAAGCGTCATTAACATAATAACTATTTAAGGACTC
Source organism: Rhagium mordax (assembly GCA_963680705.1). Taxonomy (NCBI): domain Eukaryota; kingdom Metazoa; phylum Arthropoda; class Insecta; order Coleoptera; family Cerambycidae; genus Rhagium; species Rhagium mordax. The sequence goes on along the minus strand of OY796660.1, from coordinate 46,820,059 downwards.
CACATCTTACAAATCGAGTGGTATCTCTTTATTTTGCCTACTATTAATTCCCCAATTACGTAATTTCTTCCAAATATTCGACCCGTTATTTTTATTTTTTAAAGTGTAATCAAAATATGCTTTTTCTCTTTTTTGATGGCTAAGTTGACATAATTACGCAAATCAATGTAATAACACAGATTAACTATATCAGATGCGAAAGCTTCGCGCGGTGCCTTTCATGTCCGCGACACACGTATTAGACAAAGGCCCGTCGGCTACTCGTAACGTTGCATGCTTTTTGCACCACAAGACTTTAATATTTATTTTTGTGGATGCGAGTTAGTTGCACCACTTGAGCGCTCGAGAAAAACAATAAAAATATATTATAAAATATTTTTTATTAAAACAAATATAAAATTGTATGTTTACAAATGGGATAATATTGTAAGTTTTCTATTTGTTTTATCAGGTTCTTTTGATGTTTTTAGATCTCTATTTGTACAGGGCCTGATATTCCCGTATACAAAACTCGTTCGCTTTGCGCATGACGTCAGCAATTGAGTGATCGTAGTTAATACAGTCACTTGATGCCAAAAGCTAATTCTATAGCTGATTGTAAATTTCTTTTTTTTGCGGATTCTTAAACTTTAGGGTCTTAACTTCAAATATTAAAAAGGAATAGATGAGCTTTTACCCCTAAGAGGGTAAAAACCACCCCTTTAGTAAAAATAATCAATAATTAACGAAATTCTGAGATTATTTTGCCGCTAAACGAGCAATATCGTAATTTGCTAAAACGAGGCGCGCTCCTGCTTATTTCGGTCATATCTCCTTTGCAATTAACGCCAAAAATCATCTAAAAAAAGCGTTTAGAAGGTCTTTTAATGCTCTGTAAGGTCAGGTAGATCAAAATAGTACAAAGCTTGTAAATTTTTCTATATTCATCTTAAATGCCTCAATTTAAAAAAATAAAAACATTAAGAGTTAACTTCAAACACTTCTACCTCCTAAGCTATTGCCTTTATCAAAACAATAAAAATAGTAGCATTTTCCTTAGTTTATTGCCATCATTTTTTGTTTGCGATAACATTCAGCTAAGATTCTTCCCTGCTAAGTTATTTAACCGCAAAAGCCAAAGAAATTCGTTACTTCAAAAATTAATAATACTAATAATAATAATAATAATTCATTTATTGGTGCATTATAGACGGAGTATTTACACAAGTCAGAAACGGAACAAGGAAAATATGAATACAAGTAACACTAATTTGTGTAAGAAATATAAATAGATAAAATATGATGCATCTACGAGCAGAATGTCTAGAAAAATACATTATCTAAACATAGATTGTTAAAATAATAAATAAATAATATTAAAATAGAGAAGACAGCTACTAAAAATATTAACATACAACTACCAATGATATAAATAAATATACCTATCAAATACAACCTTAACAATTACCAATTATTAAAATCAGTATACAAGAACTCCTCAAATTAGTAAAATGCATTTCTAAGCAAAACACTCTTCACAATGTTTTTGAACTTGTTCAAGTTAAGTTGCTTCACATGCGTTGACAGGGCATTAGGTATAAAACAATATACCATAATAATTTACACCATTACGCGTTTATATTAACCTTAAAAAATTTATATTTATTTTATCTCGATTTCGTATTTGACGATTGTGAAGTTGATTGTGTGTAATGAAATTTTGCTCATTCTCTTAAACATATAATACTGACTGCAAGATAAATACACATGGCAGTGTAAGAATATTTAACTTAATATATTCCGATATTAAAACACATTGTGTAAAATCTTTTAGGTAATGAATGCATCCATCACGGTCAAACAAATTTGATCGTATACATAATATTAATGACTAACAAAACACAATTTAGATTTTTTGGTACGCAGTTTAACAATTTATGTTGTAGATTTCCTTTATAGTCAGTTTCCACGAAATGTTTTGAACACACACAGGCCGTTTGTACGTTTAATTTGTCTTTTCGCTTCGTGGCGTGGACCCACGTACTTTTTACACAATAGTTCATTCTTAGGGAAATGAAAAAACTTTACCTCGGAAAGATTATTCTTTGACTGATTGTCAGAATTACACGAATATACCGCACAACGCATATTTATTAGTGGTAATAATTTAGATTTTACACTTTGACACTTTTTCAAAATCAAATGTGACGTTTGAACTTACTCAATTGCTGACGTAATCGCTCCGCCCACCATGCGCAATATCTTATCTTTAAATTTATGTATCGTGCTATTTGTATACACCAACGAACTCGTATGACACTATTTTGACATTTAAAATCCGAACGCTCGGACTAACAATATATCGCCGTAAACTCTGCTACACGCTGTCACGATAATGCTCTCGTACTAAACCCTCCGCATATATGAGGATGGAAGTAGTGGGGATCGTTGGACAGGCCGCCATGCTTACTTTCGCATCTGGTATAGTTAATCTGTGGTAATAAGCTTTATGCTCTGTAGTTTTTGTTTTTAAATATCTTTTATGAGCTTTATCTTTAAGCTGGATTATCATCCTAATATTGTAAGTAATATAAGGTGGCCTGTATCGTTTAGGTTTAACATTAATTATAGGAGCATGTAAATCAAATAATGACAATATAAATACATGTAGTAAGTTTAACTTAGTGTCAATAATATTCTTAGTATATATTAAGGTCCAGTCAATTCTAGAGGCATCATAAGCGAAATCTTCCATACTGAAGCTGCTGAAATCCCTGCACTTAAATGATTTTGTTATATATTTGGCCATATCTAATTTGAAATTAGCATAGATCAGTAAATGATCGCTGATGTTACACAAATCTATGGTGTCACACTCATTCAAACTCAGATCTTCACTCGCGCATATTACATCAATAATTGAATCAGCACTACTAGTTATTCTAGTTGGATTAATAACATATTGTATTAAACTAAAATCAGAAATGAATTTTTGAAAATAAATTGCAACATGTGAATTTTTATGTAAGAGGTTAATACAAGAGATAAGAATAATGCCGCAGACCCCAAAAAAGAAACATGATGCAGCTACTCCGAAACACGTATCGGAGTAGCTGCATCATGTTTCTTTTTTGGGGTCTGCGGCATTATTCTTATCTCTTGTATTATTTAACCCTATTAAACGTCACTCTTTTGTAAGAGGTTAATATTAAAGTCACCAGTCATTATGATAGAGTCAACTTGCAAACATAAGTCTTCTAACACCTCGCTTACTTTAGATACCCTACTAACACATACTTTAGGAGCTTTATAAACCACACCCAATCCTACTTTTATTTTATTTAAGTTTATTATTAACCACAATTGTTCGATATCAGAATATATAGTATATTCCTTTTTAAAAAATACCTTATATCGTTGTTCTTGCTTTAAATAAATTCCCACTCCACCAAAGCGAGTGAGAAAATCGCCTCGTATAAAATTATAGTTCTTGATTTCATATTGAACACTACCTATGTCCGGTGTTTGCCATGTTTCACTTACACATATAACTTCAAACTCGTTTTCATTTATAAAATTTTTGAATATGTCGAATCCTGTATTTAAAGAACGTATATTTATATGCGCGACATTAAAATTTAGTTTTTTTGTGTGTGATACAACTTTTTTTAGCAATGAATGGTATTCCAGATGAGTATTTAATGAATAAATCTTTCTCGCCCGTCTGTGTTCTCATATGAAGCTCTAATTTTATTTTTTTATAATTTTCTTTCTGAAGCGGAGTATTATCCATAGCAATGTTTACATCATCTTAGCCAAAATTGGCAAGAAGCCTTTTATTTTTTATTATTTTCGAAACTTCTTCTGTAGATTTCAGACATACTTTTAAGAGCTCTTTCAGACGAGGATACTGTATGCGAGATACCGACAAACCATGCGTTCAAATGGAGCCTTTCACACGGCGGCGCTGCACGACGCATACAGTATCCCGATACCAAATTTCTGTATCTCGTCCATCCAGCCGCCAGCCTCGCATACTGGAGAATAGTAAATTATCATGTATATCATAGGAACCTTTTCAGACACGTATACTTTTGAGACACAGAACACGTCATATCATAGACGTAGGGGTAGGATTAGGATATTTTGTTAATAGTGAATGAGGTATGAGCACGTTACTCCATAGTTCAATCATGGAGTGTATGGTGTTCGACACAGAAAAATTTGTTTGGTGGACCTAGATCCTTGTTTAACATAAAAAACTGCAGTTTTAGGTGGAACTTTGCAAACAAGAGTGCTATAATTTAGAGGAAATGATGGCAGTTCAGCAGAATGAGTTTTAGTTAATTTATTTTCCAAAATATTATACAGTTCTTCGAATTATTTAATAAATATTTATTATAAAAATAATTAAAAAAAACTTTGTTGAGTCGTCCAATAAATCTCGATAATAGTATATTACGTAATGAGAGTTGTAAATAGCATATTACGCACGAATGGGAAATTTGCAATTCCATGAGTGTGTAATTGCTTTACAACTCGAATTATGATGTACTATACTTTACCTACGATCGTATTTATTGAAATTAAAACACAATTCTATCACTTATGTCAGTTTTGACAGCGTTAGAAAAATAAGTTTTGCACCTGCCATTTTGAATAATTTTAGCCTGGCGTCAGAAATATGAACTACAACTACTACAAGTGTTGTGTAAAGTTGGTCACGTGGTCACATTGCAGCACATCTCAGCGGCTGAGTGTGCGATTTGTTTTCGGCGTGTAAGGTTCAATTTACATAGGTGGCGGAGAGTGCGTTTTCAGCTATTTACGTTAGTGATCGTAGGTCAAATAAATAATTATACGTTCCCCTGGCTTCCCGCAATTCCACTATAGCATGAACCCACATGGTGGGTTTACTTTTTCTTTTTATTTAAAATATTCGATAGCATAACGCACTCTTTAACATCCATAACTTTACTGTATTGCACTGGAATTGTTTTCACACTGACTGAATTGAAAGCCCGTGTATCTGATACAGTCGCCGGCAAAACTTTGACCGCGATTCTGTATCCTGCATACTGTATCTCGCATTCAGTATCCTAGTGTGAAAGAGCTCTAAAGGTCTACTTTGATTACTGTTTTTCCTAGTCTATATGTTGATATGTTTGAAAAATCAATATCATTAGACAATTTCTTTAACATTTCAACAGCCGTAATTTAACCATTTAGAGATTTTTCTGAAGCACTACCATTCTCTTGTTCTTTTATTTTAAATATGATTATGTTGTTCTATCTTCTTTTCCTGTCATTAATTTCACTTATTACCGATTCAATATTAAAGCTTTAATTTTTTTCTTCCTTTAATAATTGAATTTAATTTTTTAGGTCATTCATTGCCTGTTTTAAGTACTTAATTATTTCAAGCAAGTTTTTATTCTCGGTTTCATTCTCAACACTATGTATTTGAATTCTCTCAGTTTTTTGTGTAGGTACATGTCGGGCATTTCCAAAAAAAACCAGGAATGGTTTTTATCTGGCTATCATTAAGTTGAACAGACTTGCCATGATAAGAAAGGAGACAAAAACCACATTCAATATATTTAGATCTAGTTGATATTGCATTTGCACATGTTTTACAAATTTTAGACATTTTAGAAAACTGTTTTAAACGTTATTTTCACCTAATCTGATGCAATTGATTTTTAACTTATTTTAGCAATAAAATTACAGGGTGTCCCGAAATTAGCTAGAAAGATTTTGCCATCAGTTTCTACGTCCAAAAAGAGTAAAAAAAGTTCCTATAAACATGGGTCCAGAAATGGCTCCTAAGGGGGCTAGAGCTATTTTGTTTCCAGAAACTCAGTTTTGGTGGTAATTATGTCGTGTTTTATGTTGGTATTAATGTCCGTATTAGTTGTGATAAACTTGTAAATATTGTGGTTGTGGTTGTTCAAAGTTTGTGATAATTAGGGTTTTGGATTTGGTAAATATAAAATCATTTGATCATTCTTAAATCTGAGGTATGACAAGCATGCTTAAAAGGGAATAGTTTAATTTTGTATTTAGTCAAAGTCTATTATGTTAATACAATATACTTTGTCGTGCTTACTAAGATTAGTGTGCAAAGTAAAAAATGTAGGAAATTTATTGAAAATAAGCATGATTTTCAATAAATTTCCTGCATTATACGTAAAAAAAATCTTTACGGTAATAGCAATAACAGATGAATTTTTTTGCCACTCAGCTCAGTCTATTACCGTAAAGATTTTTTACGTATAATGTAGGAAATTTATTGAAAATCATACTTATTTCCAATAAATTTCCTACATTTTTTTATTTTCATACCAATCTTAGTAAGCACGACAAAGTATATTGTATTAACATAATAGGCTGACTAAATACAGAATTAGACTATTCCCTTTTAAGCATGCTTGTCATACCTCAGATTTAAGAATGATCAAATGATTTTATTATATTTACCAAATCCAAAACTCTAATTATCACAAACTTTGAACAATATTTACAAGTTTATCACAATTAATACCGACATTAATACCAACATAAAACACGACATAATTACCAAAACTGAGTTTCTGAAAACAAAATAGGTGCTTAAAGTAGTTTACAACTCAGCACAAGCTCTATATTTAAGCAACTTAAAAATAAGGAAAGAAGAAGATACGGAGCGCGCGCAAAGAAAACTTTGTACGCGGTGGTGGTGTGGTGATTGGCATCAGGGTAAAGCCACAGCCACAGAAATTTGTCAAATACATGTGCTTGTAATACGCAATACCGCCAAAAAGAAAGGAAGGGAGAAGTAATAAAGCGAGAAAAAGTTTACTCGCGAGTACTATTTTGATTTATATTCACGTCATGTCGGGGATTTTTGTAACTTAATTACTTAAATCATCTTTAATCGTACCTACATGATAAATAGAACTTTTTACTTTATTACCAAGATCTACTTGAGTCGTTTGCATATAGAGACCTGGCAGCAATTGTGAATGTGGACAGAGGGCTTAGGAATTTAAAGTTTTAGTTCCCATATGATTGACTTACTTACCCAAAAACATATAAAACCATACCAATCTATTCAAAATCAACAGGGTATACTAATTTTTAAATTAGTTCGCCATCTTGGATTTGAATATTAATACCCAAAAATTTTTATTGTTAACAACCACATACGTATTTAGCTTACTCGGAAACATATTAAAACAAATATCTTTTAAAGCATTTGATGTGGATGCGCTTGTTTTTAGCTATTTTAAAATTATAACGAGCCGCCATATTGATATAACACACAAGGATTGAGGATTTGAGGTTATAACATGCATAGGCGTGTTCAGCATACCCAAAAACATATATATCGACACCGATCTTGTCAAAATCGCCCAAGAAATATTTATTTTATAATTAAAGGCCAAAAATTTGGCCGCCATCTTAAATTTGAGGCATAAGGACTAAAAATTTGGACTGATAACACCCCTAGACGTGTTCAGCGACCCCAAAAACCTAAGGATTCACCTGTTAATCAATTGTTACATGATTTGCCGTTAGAACCTAATTCTTAGCCTTGTCTAAAGTACTTACCTACGTATTAAACTTTTACGCATTTTGCAACAGACCAATCAGCTTATGTTATGATCGTCGCGAAACTCATAAACGCCAAACGTATGAAAAACGCGAATAAATGGGGGGCCTCACTGTCAACTGTCATATTTGTTTTTGTGAAATTATTTCTTAATTTATGTCAGCTGTTTATGTTAATAAAATCATTGAGATTTATCTTATATAAACATATCTTACTTTGTGTATTAAGGTACCTATAAGAATTAACCTTATATGTCTTGTGTATTAAGTATTAAGGTACGTAATGCAAACGATTAATATTAATTAAATGTTAAAAACGGTTTTTTAAGGTTTCATCCAAATCTGTTAGCTATCCAAATATATTGAGATGTATTTGTGGCTATCTTAGCTTTTATTAATTTAATCGAGTAAAACTGACTATTGCGTACACCGTTCTGCGCTACCATAAAATTAATGGGGCGGAGTCTATTTCTAACTCTTCGTCAAACAGAGTATAGAAAATATTTATTTATTTATTTATTTATTTATTTTGGGTTACTCCATCCAACAGTCCAACGACCAATTATGGGATGGAGGGAAATACATAGTTTATATATAAATGTAATTAACTAAACTAATTTAAGTACATAGTATCTAAACCGAAAAACGGAACATATACAGTATTAATAGGCTAAATTCCTAATGTCACTAATTTTACAGTTAAAAATAACTAAGTTGTCCGCATGCGAGTTACAAAGTGAACACATGTTATACAATGGCGATGACATTAACATATTAGTACGGGCTCTTGGTAGATAGAAGATTATTGCGGTTAGGTAATCTAGGAACATGAAAGTTTAAGTTATTAATTAGCATCGGACAATCCACCTTACCATTGAGTAATTTATATAAAAATATTAAATTCCCCTGCTGACGACGGGTGCATAATGGAATAATATCGAATCGATTCAGAAGGATGGAATGAGACATACCCTGCTCTGGATAAACATTATCCGACTTAAACCACAAATGCTTAACAAAACGCCTTTGAATTTTCTCTTTACTAGTTTTATGTATTTCATAGTAAGGGTCCCACACAACAGCAGCATAATCTAATTTAGATCTGACAAAGGCGTTAAACAATAGTATCAAAGAATTTATATCAGTGAATGATTTTGAGTTTCTTATTATAAACCCAAGAGACTTGTATGCTTTATCAGTAACAATTGTAACGTGGTCATTGAAGGTTAACTTTGTGTCAAATACTATGCCTAAGTCAGTAAGCTTATAACACCTTTGTAAAGTTTCAGTACCAATGTAATAGTCATACGTAACTAACGATTTACCTCTATAAAAAGACATAACATTGCACTTGTTAACATTTAAAAATAAGGAATTGTGTACACACCATAAATTTAACTTGCGTAGATCATCCTGTAATATGCTACAGTCACCCGTACTAGCAATCGAATTAAAAATTTTGCAATCATCTGCATATAGTAAAATGTTTGACTGAAGATCTAGGCAGATGTCATTTATGAAAACTAGAAAAAACAATGGACCTAAAACGGATCCCTGGGGAACGCCTGAGGTTGCACATATTTCGACAGACTTGTAACCATATTGTTGGACGACCAGCTTTCTGTCTCTCAGGTACGAGTTAAGAAAGTATAGTAGACTTTCACTTACACCAATATTAAAAAGTTTTTGCAACAAAATAGTATGGTCAAGTCTGTCGAATGTCTTCGTGAAGTCAGTATAAATAACATCGATCTGACCTCCACTATCAAGAACTTCTGCCACATACTGAGTGAAACAAGTCAGATTAGTTGCAGTCGACCGACCTTTTAAAAACCCGTGTTGGTGGAAAGAGATTTGTGAGGTAAAATGAAAAGAGAAATACTCAAATAACACTGACTCAAATAATTTACTGAAATTACATAATATGGTAATCTGCCTATAGTTTCCAATGTCTGACTTATCTCCTTTTTTAAAGATAGGACAAATTTTTGCCTTCTTCCACATATCTGGGAACAAACCATTTTTTAAAGCTAAGTTGAATAACAGGGTTAGGGGTCTCACAAATACGTAGGCACAATCCCTCAAGATAAAAGAAGGAATATCATCAGGACCAGCAGTTAGTTTAGATTTACATTTTTTGAGGGCCTTCAATACCATTTCTTCAGATAAGTTAGGAATATAGAGAGAAGGAATACCTATGTTAGTTGATTTAATATTCATTAAATCAAAATCGCCAGATTGAATAAATGAGTCCTGAAAAAATGATGCAAATGAATTCACAATATCTATCGGATCTGTTAACGATTCGCCCTTGTATGTCATACTAGACGGCATTACTGAAGTACTTTTTAAGGAATTAATGTAGAACCAGAACTTACTCGGATTATTGATTATTTCTTGTTCGGCATTACGAGCGTAAATTTGTCTGGCTTCTGATATATCAGCTTTTATCTTTTTTCTTAAAATTTTAAATTGTTGGAAATAATTATCATCCGCAGAGCGTTTGAATTTGGCTAATAAGTTAGATTTCTTTTTGATGTCCCTTATAATTTGACCTGTAAACCACGGAGGATAAGAAGATATTTTTTGCTGCTTTCGCGGAACAGATAAGCTAAATGTGTCATGTAGTTTTTTATAAAACTCCGAACATGCCAGATTCACATCATCAAATACCTTTAAAAACTCCCAGTCAGTATGTAGCAGATCATGATATAATTGGCCAAAGTTTGCTTTTCTAAAATTAAACCCATTTGGACTTCTCTTTAACGGAGAAGTTTTATTGTCTTTTACAGGTACAATAATTTCAAGAGAAGGATGCAGACGGTCAGGGAGGGGAACTAGCGATTCATCTGATAAATTTACTAAAGCATATGATCGAGTAAATACCAAATCCAAAAGCCTCTGGTTTATATTTAAAATGGAGTTATACTGGGTGACACCTAAAAAACTAGAAAAATTTCTGATATTGCTAATTACATTAGGAACATCAAAAATAGCATCCTTATATGTAGCATAAGAAGGAATGTTAAAGTCGCCCAGAATTATTAAATTCGTAGTGTCATCAAGGAACTGCGGCATACTACATATAAGATCAAATACAAGAGTATACAGTTGGGTTGAAGTTGAAGGTGGAAAATACATAACAATCACTATAAGGCATGACGCATTTAAGTTAATTTTTATTCCTAGAGTATCAACAGAGGGGGCAGCATTTGTTATATCATCAAGATTTAGCAAGGAAGCAGAATATTTATTATCCAGAGCCAGAAGAACCCCACCACCGCGTGAAGTATTTGTTAAACCGAAATTTCTATCCTTCCTGCAAACGGTATAATTAGTACAGAACAATTCAGAGTTAAAGAAGCTAGAGTCTAGCCACGTCTCCGTAAGTGCAATAAGATGGAACTGATTAGCTTGTGTAGCACTATAAAAGTCATGTACTTTTGATCTTAAGCCCCTAACATTTTGATAAAAAATTTCAAACTTATTCGATTCAACATTAGTTCCATCAAGCAGCCCATCATCGGGTGACAATAACACATTATTTGTTAGTTGCTATTTAGAACTGAAGGCACCTAATTTAAAATTGTCTAATTTTTTTTTATAAATCGGACACTTGATGGCATCCCACACTGCGTGGTTGTCATTTGGTAGTTTAGCAGCCTCACAATTAGTACACTTAAAGAAATCACTGGTACAATCCGATAGACAATGATTCTGAGCACACTTAGGACATACTTTACTTGAACTCGCACATTTGCTTTGACCATGATTGAATCCACTGCACTTGTAGCAGATTTTTACGTCAATGGCATCAAAAACAGAACACACGTCGTAGTTAACAAAAAGTTTACCTTGGTCTAAAATTTTACCATATGTTAGGGCATCTACTTCGACCAGAGCTTGATAAACATTGTTGTTTTTCTTAGTGGGCCAAATTTTGCGAATACTGACGTGAGTTGCAGATGAGATTAATTCATTTTGACCCCTCAGACATGAAATGAGTTGATCAGTTTCATAGTTCTCAATAAAACCCACTATTCTAATTTTAGGCTCGGTTCTTCTAACATTAGATATCTGATAATCAGACGATTTCTGTCTCGCAACTTTAGTAAAATTATTTGCACTATCAGCATTATCACAGCTTATGAGTAAACCTCCATCTTTAACATTTTTGACTTCAGATAATTTGATATTAAGATCAACAGGGTTGACATTTTTAATTAAATCAGATTTTGTTTTCTCAAATGATTGTTCACTATTTTTTGGCTTAATAACTACAAAAGATTTGCTATTTGTAATTTGGGCATAAGTAGGCCTTTCATTTGATGCATTTTTTGGTACATTTACATTTGAAATCTCAGACAGTTTTTTATTGGCAATGTCTATAATATCACTTTTTAAGTTAATAAACGTAGACTGTAAGTCCGCCAATATTTTCTCAATTTTTGTATCAAATGTATTCTTTATATACGCATCATACTTGTTTCTTATTTTGTTACACTCTGCACAATACCAGCAAAAACCGGGTACCTTCAGACATGCAAGATTATCTGCTGAAATTCCGACACAGTTAGTGTGATAAGATTTACCACAAAAACCATTACAAGAAACATTAGGTGTCTTTCTTCGATCAATTTCTAACTCACAATGCGCACAGTTTATCGGCATTCTAGACGTTTTCTTATCATAACAGCAGAACGCAAAGTTGATTTATTATTGTTTATATATAAGAAAACTTACAAGACTCTTGTTGATGGGAATTTAAAATAAAAACTCAACACAAACTACGAACTTTGACTTAATTTTCGGAGCTCTTAAAACACGTCTGTATCACTCAGGAAGTAAATATATATATATATATATATATATATATATATATATATATATATATATATATAATAATATTAGCGGTATTAGTAATAAGTCAGTAGACATAACATATCAGCAACAAATCGTTAAATGGCGACCGAGCTGATTGAGTTTACATGTTCAATGTTGTTATATGCTTTTGCGAAATATTTAATTAAGACAAACGCAGTTCTAGTTTTATTGTCTTACAGTTGCCTCAAAACATGTGGGCAATCTTTTGAAGTCGTTTTACGTTAACTATTTTTACCTACGACCACTACTGTAAGTACTTAAAAACACACCGTCTGCGATCAATGTAAGATTCCTATTACGCACGGTAAAAAAATCGCACAACTTGGTAAAAAAATCGCACAATTCGTACAGTTTTCCTAGCAACCGCCTAGCAACGGTCAATACAAACAAACTTATTCTCTAAAAATGATTAAAAATGACAAGTGCAATACTTAATTTTCTGACGCTGTAAAAACTGACATAAGCGATAAATAATAAAAATGAAATACAAACTTTTAATAAATACGGTCGTAGGTAAAGTATAGTACATAATTCGAGTTGTAAAGCAATTACGCACTCATGGAATTATCACACTCGATGCTAACGCGTCTCGTGCATAATTTTTCCATTCGTGCGTAATACGCTATTTACAACTCTTATTACGTAATATACTATTACAAAACAAACAAAAGACTTCGTTTTCATTACAGGTGTGGTTTTCAATTTTAATTTCACCACAATTAACATCAAATTCATTTGTGCTACGACACTGATCTGTGACATGTCCAAATCGCAAGCATTTAAAACATTGGGTAACCCGTTGTACAAATGGCTCCACAGGAAAAATACCGCTATTGATTACAATTTGATTAGGTAAAATATTTCCCTCAAAAGTAATTACAACTATTTGTCTAGGAACTAAGGATGTTTGCCCCTCAATGGTTGTTTTTCTTTTTAATCTACTAATTTCTAGAATATAATTTTCCGATTCAATGTTTTCTTTTAAATATTCTTCATCAAAATACCCCCTTTATTAAACCTTTTCTTATTAATAAGTAGATTATGAGGTATAAATGCCCTCAAATTTTCGGATAGTAACATTTTATTACTTACCAAGTCGTTTGCATCCTTTGCTGTTTTTTTGCTCCTACTTTTTCGTGATTTAAACCTCAGATAAACAAAAGACCTAGATAAGTGATATATCTGATATGTTTGAAGCTCAAATCTCCAAGTGTTTATATTTACTTTGCTTGTGATTCGTCGGCTTAAATGTCCCGCTTTATTTTTGTTTATTTCCATTTCAATTTTTGACATACGCCAGATCCGCGATTATTTGATTGATATAGTTCAATTGTGTTTGCTTTGTGTAATTCGGTTTTCCGAAGTGAAATTTCGTGTTTCCAGTGAGTTTTTTCTATAACAAACATTCGAACAATGCCAAAGAGAATCAACGCTCCTTCCACAAGTAAGTAATTACTAACATAGGCGTAGGGTAGAAAAGGTAAACTGGATAAAACAAAAATTTCGAATGTGATATTAATTTATTAATAATAATTATTGTAATAAACTAACAATAAGACTAGAGAGTACCTAATAAAAAGCGATTTAATAATAGTAGTGTAAAACTAAAACTTGTGTTACAAGATGACAATCAGTATATCGTTATTATTTTACAGGTTTCCTAATGGTTTGATAATCTTGGGATATACATTAAATGCATTTAGTTTTGTAACTGTGATATGATGTTACGTTTAATTAGCTAACTCGCAAAATTATGGTAACGTATATGTGTATGCCCTCGGTTCGCTCAGCGGCTGCGTTAGGGCGTGGGAAGTAATTGAAGCTATTTTAGGGGCGTCAAGTAATTTTATTACCTTCCCCGTAGGTGTAAACACATATTACAAAATTATTTGGTGATTAATTATTATAAGAGTCCCAAAATCACTAAAAGAACCCCTATATAGTAAGTTAACTAACAAAACAAACAATGAACCAGAAGTATAATTATTATAATTTATTAATCAAAATATTAAGCTAATTCACAAAAAAAATGCGGGTAAAATGGAAAATATAATATTAATTATCGTATTTTGGTTTATTTGCTGGTGTTTTATAGGTCGGTACTGTATACTTTTGGGTGAATAAAATATCGGGATATCTAGCTCCCTATTAGAAATGGTTTGGTACCACGGAAGTTCTATTATATTTAGTACTAAGTTACACGAGTGGAATTATGTAAAATATTAAATTTATCACAATACTTAAGAGGAATATTGACGCTTGGACGATATACACGAAATATAGTAAACTAGCGAAGCTCTAGCAGCTACATTTTTATAAATTTCTCTTCAATTTTTTTTCCAGGCAAAGTTAGGAACCTCTAGTAGTAACTGACTGATTTTTTTTAAAATCCATTCAACCAACATTCTGTAAAAAAATCACAAACTTTTCATATTTGAGTGTTTCATATTTATTTTAATTTAATATACTTCCGCATAACATTTTAAAATACAAATCGGTCAAAACGATCTATGATCTTTTGTTAACGTGCTACTTTAAGCAGAATGAATTTTTTTAAATTTGTTTAGGAGTTATAATGAAAACAAACTTATAAAATATATTCAGACAATATTTGCGGCTGTACCACCACTACTTTCCAGCTAGGCGGAACATATACGAGTTGGATCTTTGTCTAACTCGATAGCTTGTCTCACTCCTGTCCCGTGGCTCGCGCGATGTTTTATTTACTTCAAATTTCAAATATGTAGTTCTATCGGAAGGTGGTTTAAAATTTGTATACCGAGTGGTTACTGAAGATACCTATATTAAAACATTAGAAAATAAAAATGGGTAGATGTAATGCTGCAAAAAAGAAGTTATATATGTATAAGTGTACAGGGTGATTTATAACTCGAGGCGAAAAATTAAGGAACATAATATACATAGTCAAATTCTTGTTCAAAAATGTAAAATAAATTTTTCGCCGGAAGGGCTTTGTTTCGGAGTTATTAGATCTCAAAGTTTATGCACGTGACATGCATTTTTCCTAACGCGAAGCAAAAAATAATGGAATGTATACAAAAATAATATAATTTTTCTAATTTTGACATAAAATTACGCTTCTCAAAACTGACGGAAGTGTCAAAACGTTCTACTTTTGAGACCAGTTAAGAAAAATAAAGAACTCTCAAGAAGAAATAGAAACAACGTATATTCAAAACCGAATACAAGTTTATAGGAATTATTATTTTTTAATTTAAAATATTAACTATACAATTTGTGAAATTTGTTAAATTAACTTCTGAAGAAGTTTTATTTGTTGGATTTGCCATGATATTATGCGCTACATTATGCACTAAATTAATAACATTTGTCATTTGTCACTTTTGACAGTAATATTAAATTTAACAGAAACAAAGGTAACTATGATTACTTGAATACTTAATTTTTATGATTTTTTAACATTTTATTTAAAGAATTTTATTTTTAGATGTTTAAAATTAGAAAAAGTCTTGTATGTAACACGTTACATAAATAGCTATTATTTAGAAATATACTAGAAATAGGTAAACATATAACAACAGAAACAATGAAAATAAAATAGGTAACATTTCTGTTTTTGGAAATTTAAAAAAATAATAATAATTTAAAGCAAATGCCACTATTTTTGTCATGTCACTCATGGCCTGCTATTAATAAATTTCAACTTATTATATCATTTAAGTTATTAAATTTAAAAATTGATATCGCACGTGCGCAAACTTTGAGGTCCAATAACTCGGAAACAAAGCCCTTCCGGCAAAAAAATTATTTTACGTTTTTTAACAAGAATATGTCTCTGTGTACAGGGTCATCACGCGAAAATGTCCTTTTTTGAAATAACTCAGCCATTTTTCATGTTATGACATAGATGTAAAGACATTCTTAACTAGTTTTTTCCGCAGAATCTAAATTTTTAATAAAAAAAAACAATAACGCATCGCATTTCTGAAATACGACATAATACTTTCTCTTTAAATAAAACACTCTGTATATTTTGAAACAGTTAGATACTGCTTCTCTTTCTGAATTTAAAAATGTAAACATATCTTATGTTATCTCAAATGGTTTTTGAGATATTTATATTTGATGATATTTAATATCTGATATATAAATTTGACGATATTAAAATAACGTGACCGATTTTGTTAAATAAATTTTGAAAACAAAGAAAAACATTAACCATAATGAGAAAATGATCTCTGAGAAACATATAATGTTGATTTCATACATTTATTTAACAAAGAAAATATTAACAAACATTAAAAAAATAAAAAATATTAACAAACAATTACAGAAATCATTTTCTCATTATGGTTAATGTTTTTCTTTGTTTTAAAAATTTATTTAACAAAATCGGTCACTTTCTTTTAATATCGTCAAATTTATATATCAGATTTTAATATCATCAAAATATCATCAAATCTAAATATCTCAAAAACCATTTGAGATAACGTAAGATATGTTGACATTTTTGAATTCAGAAAGAGAAGCAGAATCAAAATATTTCAAAATATACAGAGTGTTCTATTTAAAAGAGAAAGTATTAAGTCGTATTTCTGAAATGCGATGCGTTATTGTTTTTTTGATTGAAAATTTAGATTCTGTGGAAAAAACTAGTTAAGAATGTCTTTACATCTATGTCATAACATGAAAAATGGCTGAGTTATTTCAAAAAAGGACATTTTCGCGTGATGACCCTGTACTGTATATGTTCCTTAATTTTTGCCTCGAGTTTTGAATCACCCTGTATATACAGAGTAAACCAAACAAAATGGGTAATATTGTACCTGCATATTCTATAGCGGAAAATATCATTTTTTTGCTGAATAACTGGGGGTCAAATATTAATTCTCACTGAAATACAGGGTGTTAAAGTTATAAAAATAATTCAATAATGTGTTATTATTTCAGTTATTCTTCTGTGCCAGTATGTTTCACTTATTTCCATAGCACACTTTGTTAAACATTTTTAGCACTTACCCTTTAATTAATCGGGATGTTTCTTTAAAATTATGGGTGCGCAGGATTTTCTAAAATGTAAATCTCGATAGGGGTGCATTGTACGAAGACAAAACAAGTATCCCTTTTTTGTTTAAAATTAATGGTTAAATTAAAAAATTGCGATGAGGTTATAAATGAACGAAGTACAAAAACGTTATGACGGATTCTGTTAAAACAAGATAACTTACGTAGGTAGCGCCCTTGTGATACAAAAAATGATTCTTCTTCGAATTTCTCACGTCAAAAAACCTAATTGAACCGACTTTTATGTGTGAAAAAATAACTGAAATATAACATTACTGAATTATTTTTATAATTTTATCTCCCTGTATCTCAGTATTAATATTTGACCCCCAGTTATTAAGCAAAAGATTAATATTTTCCACTATAGAACCTGCAGGTAAAATATTACTCATTCCTTGTGAATCACCCTGTACATATTATATTATAGCTCTGTCACCGAGTCTGTCACTATTTATCTACGGTTATCTTGATCCAAATTTGGTACATGTGGGTATTGTGAGTTTCCTAGGCCGCTAAAAAAGAGCATGTTGTTGATTGACTTTTTTTCATCGTTGATGTATTTTTCTAATGCAGCATTAAATTCTACGTAGAAAAGGTATACCTGTTTTATATCCATAAAATATGCCGTTTTCGAGAAATAATGATTTCAATTTCCTGCCGCACAATGTACCTATTACTGTTTAGAAATTCTGACGCTAATTCTACATGTAAAGATAAGATAAAAAGTTCACAAAAACATATGTCGAAAAATTGTCTATATAAGAGAGCTACATCAGCCTTTTAAAGAAATATCCCTGAAACTGGTTTTTCGCTCTCATTAAAAGACTTTAACTCTCTCCCTCAGGAAGCATTTTTAGACATATTCTTATATTAACTTGTTTCTTATTTTTGCATGTAGACTTAGCTCCAGAATTTTTGGGCAGCAATTTAGAAACATCCTATATGGTATATTGTGCGTCAGAAAATTTAAATACATGTGTCCCGAAAATGATGCATTTTACGGATATAAAACAAGTATGCTTTCTTTCCGTAGAACCTAATGTTGCATTAGAAAAATGTATTACATTTTTAAAAAGTTTATCAGCAAGAAATAAATGCCCAAAGCAAAAGAAAACATTAAGTGTTCCCAGCTCCCTCTACATTAATCACCTTTACTAATGACACGTTCTTTTTTAGCGGTTCAAGAAACCCCCATGTATAAAATTTTGATCAAATTGCACAAATAGTGACAGAGCTATAACAAAAAATTTAAATAAAATAATTGTTTTTGACTGGTCATAACTTTTTAGGGAAGCAAAATGGTACTAAGGTATGCTTGGCTAACTCGATTTAATTTTATTCAGGGAAAATACTGTTGCAGTTGGGCCCATTCTTTAATGGACACCCTGTATATATTTCTGAAATCAGTAACTTGGTATATTTGTGTGACCGTTTCACATTCAATTACTGTAAAATGATATGTTTTCTGTTCTGAAGGGTGCCCATGTGAGTAGGTCAATTCTAGAACAAATAAAAAAAAGTCGAAAAATGTACAGGGTGTCCCAAATTGCTTGATTTTGGCTGGTTTTCCTATTTCCAGACCAGATAGAGAGAAACTGACAAATGAGTCTAGAGCTCGATTTTTGTGAAACGCCGATTGGTGAAAACCACATTTCGATATCTCTAACCGTTTCCGAGATATCGGCAAAAATTGACATTTTACAGATTCCATATTTATTTTTGGAAAGCTTATTTTTTTTTCCTATTTTCTAAAGTCGAAGCCAACTATGGTTTCCATTTGAAATAACAAAGTAAGCTTTGATATCAAACAATCGAAAAGAGATATATTTTTTTTGACAAATGCATCTTATTCTACGTCAAAAAGTGCCTATAGAAAGTTTTTACCATTTGAAAAAATATCTACAAATAAAAAAAGTTAACAGTCTTTCGGAATCTGTAAAATGTCAATATTTGCCGATATCTTGGAAACGGTTAGAGATATCGAAATGTGGTTTTCATCAATCGGCGTTTCACAAAAATCGAGCTCTAGACTCATATGTCAGTTTTCCTCTACCTGGTCTGGAAATGGGAAAACCAGCCAAAATCAAGCAATT
This sequence comes from Rhagium mordax, assembly GCA_963680705.1. Classification (NCBI taxonomy): domain Eukaryota; kingdom Metazoa; phylum Arthropoda; class Insecta; order Coleoptera; family Cerambycidae; genus Rhagium; species Rhagium mordax. The sequence continues at coordinate 46,800,464 of OY796660.1, read as the reverse complement.
TGGGACACCCTGTATTCTAAATAAAACTACTCCTGTGGTTGGTTTCAGGATGGACAGTCAATAGGTATTCGAAACCGGTCATTTTTTAAAATAAAAGGAGTTGTGAGACAAAGGATTTTTGTTTTATTTAAAAATATGTAAATATAAATCTATATGTGCAATATGCTACTATGCGTTTCAAAATTGCTGGCTCCTCACTTTGAGAGCTGTTAGCAGAGAGACCAAGGGGCGAAATAAATTGAAAAAAATGCATGTTTTTAACCAGTTACAACCCAATAAAATTACCAAGTTCCATTTTATTGCTTACAGTCATTTTAATGGTATTCAATATAATGCATTGAAATGTACCATTTTTAGCGTGTTTTTCAGAGACGCTGAAGTTTATAGGGCTTTAACATTTTTAGTTGAAAAGATGTCAAAATAAAATTAATGCAATACAAGGTCGAAAATACATACATCTGCTTTCACTTTGTGAAACAATTTTGATTCAAAAGTATCACATTTTTGTGCAAACGCATTTTTTACGTAAGACCAGATAAAAATCAAAATTCTGCACCTATTTATCATATGACCATAATTCTTCCAGTATATGTTACAAAATTTATAAGAAATACGTATCCCACAATATATTTGTAAAATTATTCGAAATACCTGTAAAAAGTAAAAAATAAAAGTTGTATCTTATAGAGAGAGCGAGATGAAAAATATTCGCATCTCGGTGCAGAATTTCGGGTTTTTTCTATAACAAATTTTTTATCATAATAATGTGATACTTTTCGATAAAAAAAATTACACACAGTGAAAGCAGATACTTTCGACATTACATTGCGTAATTTTCATCTTGACATCTTTTCAACTACAAATGTTATCTCTTATCTCCATATACACTTCAGTGTTTGTGAAAAAGACGCTAAAAGCGGTACATTTCATTCAATGCATTATTAATAACATTAAAATGGGTAAAGAAAAAAAAATTACTGGGCTAATAACTAGTTTATAACATGTATTTGAGTGACGAGTACTTTTGAATGGATTAGTATATACATCCGAATAAGCGGATTGCTTTGCTGTTTTACAGGAGCGCGGTTGTAGTACAAAAATTCATGACTTTGGACCGCTGCGCGCTTTATAAAAATCGTATCTCCTACACCATAATCACAATAAAAAAAAATCCTTTAAAAAAAAACTTCTCTATTCTGTTTTGTATATTTTGTCCCAATTAACCAGATAGCTATTTGCAATAGTTTAAAAAGTACCTCGATGCCGAAGTTTACACTACACTTTCCTGGCATGTATTGTTTAAACAAATTATGCAGCATTTGTTAAAAACAATTTTAATATTATTTTGAGCCTGTAGCAATCTAGAAACAATGAGCTTTCTACTGGTGCAAGAATTTTTTTAAAGTATTGAAAAACAAGCTTAGGAGTACGTTGTAAAGAGAAAATAAATCAATTTTTAGGTACTACAAAAATTTTGTAAAATATTTTTTTCTGCCTTTTTGCAATCCTGGACAGCATCCCGCTCTTCGGATTCGAATCCGCCAGGTCATTTTGGATAGTGTACATATTTTTTTAGAACTCTACCGGCGACTTTTTAGAGAAGTCTTTTGAGGGTTGGTTGATTATCACCAAAATTGCATACTTTCTCTTTCCTGCAACAAATAAAATCGAAAGGTAGGTGGTACATTACTTCTCCTACGATTGCTTTTGCTGGGAGTAAAACAGATCGTCGTATCTGAGACTTCGGAGGGGTTCACTCAAGGGTATTCCTCTTAACGGTCTCCCGCGATGAGCCGGCGCGGCGAGGACGGTGCTCTGCGGGCCGGCTGTAGGTATCGTCTCACCGTGGTATTGTATTTAAGCCCTTCGTAATAGAGTTACGGGAAGATTACCAGCCTCTGGAGCAGGTAGCACAACGTAATACTCGGGAACCAGGATCATCCACGGAGTAAACCATGTACCAGCCAAAAAAAGGAGAGTAAAAAACGCCTAAATAGAGAAAAAACCGAATGAGCACAGCGGCTAATAGAAATTGTTTGATATAAAAGAAAATTAAAGTTATAATATTAATTAATTGAATTTACAGATTACAATAAAAGGTTATATAAAAGTTTACTACAAACCTCCAACACAGGATCCTTATTTGAGGCGTTTTCATCAAGAAAGGAATTTACTCAAAAAAAATCCGTAATTATACGATAAAGCGTAATATAAGGATTATTGAAACGAATAACTGTACTATGCTATATTTACGCCGACCTTACAACTTATTATCCGTTTTAAACGATATTTTAAATTCGGTAGTAGGTATTGTTGAAGTCACTGGGCAGTTTCTTTCACGGAGAGAAAATGAATCGCTTCTAGGCCACGGCCCGTGAATAATTTTTCAACAAAAACTTACACGTGTTACTCACGCGCAGTGCGAACTACAATATACAGGACGTATTTTAAATACGTATCATCCTTCCCTTACCTCAATAAAACAAAAGGTGAATAACACCTACCTAATATTATCTAACCTACAAATTTTTCTTTTAATAAATTTTTATATCTTTGATGTGCCATGAGCCGATCGATTGATGGCTATCTATAGTTTCAAGTTCATAAACATTTGTACTAATTTTACGTTTGACCATACACTTACTAAATTTAGGAGCTAGTTTGGACGAATAATAGTTAGCAGCATCCGACAAGCTATAATTTTTCTTCCAAACTATCTGACCGACTTCTAAAGATATTGGCCGATGCCTTAAATTATACCTCTCAGCACTCCTATGGTAATTTTTTTTTAAACGGTCCCTAACTTGAACGCAAATATCACTTAAGACTTTAACGTGTTGAGCTAGTTTATGTCTGTCTGTAAACTGTAGTGGTGCATTATTTGGTGCGTCTTCATAATTTCGGTACATTTTACCTGAAATAAATGGCTCTTTACCAAAATTTAAGTAAGCGGGGCTATAACCTGTAATTTTATGTACAGCTGTACCATAGACTTAATAATAATACTATGGACCGAGCCTAGAGAGAGAGGTGATGAGGACGAGACCTCGAGAGAGACGCCGATAAATGATCAGCTGATTGTGGCCTATGTGGGTTTGAAAACGAGCGCGTGTGCTGTGTACTGTGTGGCGTGGTCCGCGTGGTCTTTTGACGTGAGCTGCGTTGTCGACTACGGTTTTGCGTATTTTCAAGTTTTTTGCGCGTTTTAGTGAATTTTCTGTAAGTAAAAGAGGACATGGTTATGTCTTGCTGTGCTTATGAGTGCAACAGTAAGTTTCAAAACGGTAACGGAGTTTCATTTCACACGTAAGTTTCTTGAATATAGAACAAACCTATTTTTGTCCTGTCATTGTATACGTAATTAATCGAATATTAGGCTATTTCTAGCGTAATATTATATAAATAATACGTGATTTCATTTTATAGGTTTCCTAAGAATGATGAACGGCGGAAAAAATGGGAAACAGCTCTCAAAAGAAAAAACTTTTCTCCAAGTGGGAGTTCAAGGTTATGTAGCAAACATTTTAAAACTACAGATTATGTAGTTAATTTTGGACAAAAAAAGTTGAGAAATAATGCAGTGCCATCAATTTTTGACTTCCCAGAACATATGCAAAAGGTGGAATGTCCAAGTCGAAGTCCTCTGAAAAGAATAAAATTGATGGAAACTGAGGATTGTGTAACATCTTCCCCAACACAGGAAGTAGACGATTTCACGCAGGTTATTGGTGGTCAAACAGAGGGTCCAACTTATACGCCTGAGAATACACCTTTAATGGGAACTTCAACGGAACATATGCAAAAGGTGGAATGTCCAAGTCGAAGTCCTCTGAAAAGAATAAAGTTGATGGAAACTGAGGATTGTGTAACATCTTCCCCAACACAGGAAGTAGACGATTTTACGCAGGTTATTGGTGGTCAAACAGAGGGTCCAACTTATACGCCTGAGAATACACCTTTAATGGGAACTTCCAACCTGAATCGTAGATAGGTTTCACAAATTATGTAGGTATGTACCTTGTACTTTAGAAATTCATTTTTTTTTTGTTAAAATTTACAGACAGCCAACTTATTTTGGAGACTTCAAAGAAAATGACCTTATATGTCCGCAAAAGGCCAAGAAAATGTGGAGATTGGCCCAATCCATTATTAAGAAGAAGCAAAAAACAATTAAACTGTTGAGAAATAAGACTTATCGACTTCAGAAGCAAGTTAAGACGCTTAAAGATTTACTGACACATTTGAAAAATGAAAAGCGAATATCTGAAAATTGTTATTCGGTGGTCCAGGTAGGATCGGTTTCTGTATTTGCTGTATTTACTCTCTGACTGACAAACTTTTTTACGACTGCAGTAGCAGAGGTCTTTAACGAATACTACACAAAAGACATGACGTTTTTAAGGTTTATAAGTAGCTCTATTGCTTTTATGCATGGCGCAGAGTGCCCAATAATAATATTAATATGCATGGCTTTAGTTTGAGCTTTAACTGGGTTTATTTGTTTTTATATACAAACGACAATACATTAAATTTTTTTAGTTTTTTTCTACAGCGAAGAGAAGTTTTTTTTTTACTGCGAAGAGAAGTAATCACAATCGGGGGCCTAATTTTTTTCAAAAGAACCACATTCAACAACTTCATTTTCTGTTCATAGGAATGTGTACCAGTAAGTATCCAGCAAATTCTCCTAAAGCAGATGAAAGTTTCAAGTCAAAGAAAATATGCTGAAGAGCTACGAACATTCGCACTTACACTCAATTTCTATTCGAACTCGGCTTATAAATATATTAGAAAAACCTTTGGTAACTGTCTACCTCATCCTAAAACATTATAGAAGTGGTATCGTTCTGTAGATGGTTCGCCTGGGTACACTGCAGAGTCGTTAAGAGCATTAGAAATTAAAAAGAAAGAGAGTGAAGCTACTGGTAAGCAATTGATATGTAGCCTTATCATGGATGAAGTAAACATAAAGCAAGGTATTCAGTGGAAAGGCAATAAGCAAGTCGGTTACATAAACTACGGTTTTCCCAATATGGATAGTGACTCCCTGCCAGCTGCTAAGGATGCCATTGTTTTCTTACTTGTTGGAGTAAATAGTCGTTGGAAGTTGCCAATTGGTTACTTCTTAATCAACGGCCTAAACGCCAGCGAAAAAGCAAATCTTGTTAATGGTTGTCTTACAATGGTCCATGAAGTAGGTGTAACTGTTACCTCCATAACATTTGATGGGGCTGCAACTAATCTAAGTATGGTCGAAATTTTGGGCGTCTCTTTGTATCATGAAAATTTGAAGACTTTTTTTGATCATCCCATTACGAGAGAGCCTGTTTTCATTATTCTAGATGCTTGTCATATGATTAAGTTGATTAGAAATGCTCTTGGGGACTGGGAATGTTTTTCGAATCAGCGAAATGAACTTATCAAATGGTCTCATTTCACTTCACTGGTCGAAATTCAGGAAATACATGGTTTTCATGCCGCAACGAAAATTAGACGCCGTCATCTTAATTACAAAAAAGAGATTATGAAAGTAAACCTTGCAGTACAAACATTTAGTGATAGTGTCGCGGATGCATTAGAATTTTGTAGCGAAGATCTGAAGCTGAAACAATTTGAGGGTGTCTCTGCTACAGCAGAATTCTGTAGAATCATGAATAACTTGTTTGATGCTATGAACACCAGGAATTCCTTAAGTAAACAAACTTTCAAAAAGGCTCTTTCTCAGATTAATAAAGGGGCTATTTTTAATTTGTTTAAAAAATCCAAAAGGTACATTTTAAACTTGAAAGACAGTCAGGGGAGAAGTTTGGTGCTTTCGAAACGGAAGACAGGATTTTTAGGAATGTTGATGTTGATGAATATGGCTAGCATCGAGGGCCTTGTGGAATATCACATGAATACAAAAAATAACTTAAAGTACTTACTGACCTGCAAACTTAGCCAGGATCATTTGGAGATGTTTTTTTCTTCAGTAAGGTCCATGGGTGGCTTCACAAATAATCCAACAGCTCTACAATTTGAATCGGCTTATAAAAAAATTTTGGTTCACGTTGAACTCAGCAGTCCTGAATCGGCTAATTGCTTGGCCCAGGATGAGACTAGCATTTTAAAAATTAGCAGTGCTAGCAGATCAAATAACTCCTAGGACATTGATTCAATATATAATTCTGAGAATAACGTTAATGAAGGGTACGACAATTTTTTTTTTGTTGATAACAGTTCAGATTCGAATCTAGATTTTAAAAACAACATAATCGAATATATTGCGGGGTTTGTTGTTAAAAAGCTTATCAACACTTTGAATTGTGATTGCTGCAACAGTGCCTTAACTAAAAATTAAATTCCTTTAGTTTTCTGTTAAGCAGAAAAAATAGGGGTGACCTTCAAAAACCCTCACCTGACGTTGTCAAGATTTGCCGAATTGCAGAAACAGTTTTTCGTGGCTTTCCTGGTTTTTCTGCAGAAAATGTACTTCAAAAATTAATATTAGCGACTACTAGGTGCATAAATTTTTCTAATCTTTTTTACGTTTTATCCGATCATATACTTGATCAAGATCCAGTCAACAATCATTTGATCCAGTTAGTTTATCATATTTTAAAAATCTACTTTATTAATATTAATATTATTAATATTAATATTAATATTAATATTAATATTAATATTAATATTAATATTAATATTAATATTAATATTAATATTAATATTAATATTAATATTAATATTAATATTAATATTAATATTAATATTAATATTAATAACAATAATAAAATAATTTTAAGTTTGAGAATATCTTACCGGTTTGCACACAAATCTCCAAGTACTAAATAAGTTAAAACTAAAAAAAAAAACTGAATAATTTATTAACAAGTTATACATTATAAATTATAATTTATAATAATATAATTATAATGACTGATGGTCGAGATGGTAGTATACCTGCCTCTCACCCAAAAGTCCCGGGTTCGATTCCCGGTCGTGGCAATGGAAAATACTGTGAGAGGGATTTTTCCATTATACACGGATATTGGATGTGTGTCCCTTGTCTTTAAATATGTAGCCCCCTCCCGCACAAGGCTCTTCTAGAGCCTTCTGGGATAAAGTAGGTCGCAATTACATGTGGTGTATTTTATTTATTATTATTAAAGAGTAACAAAAATAAAAATATTGCAAAAAAACATAAAACATTTTCATTAAAAGATGAATTAAAACTTAAACAAAATTAACTAAAAATCATCATCATCCTCAACTTAAGACACATCTGATGCGACATTACTGCAATATTGTCCCAGACAAAAACTACAACTTGCAGTGTATTATAAATTAAATTTGCTGCAAATACAGGACTTACTGGAGCAATTGGATTTTCATCCACAAAACAAAAATTTCAAAATGAATTCGGGTGCAATTCTTTTGCGGTTGTAGTACGCCATCCTTTTTTATCCACCCCCAATCTTCTGGATTTAATTCGTTGCTCATCCATAGCTGTACTTCAAGTAAACTCTTTTAATATGAAATTCAGCAGCTTCAGATGTAGGTGGCAATGCAGCGAGCTCAAAATTTTGAAACAAATTTTGACGGGCAGTTATGTGACAATATTTATAATACCTTCATTCATTTAAGTTTTCGCTTTTGTGACTGCCATACCATTTTTAAATAAAATTTTGGCCGGCTTTTATTAAATCAGATAGATTCGGAAAATCGCTTTTAAATATTGAAAGATCGTTAGAAAGAGCATTATTATTTTGTTAAATTGTTAATGCCGTTTTCTTGCCCTTTTTAAAAAATGCTGACCAGTCACAGCATGAAGGAATAGTTTATTTTGAAAAATAGATTTATCTAATATATTTTGTAATGCGTAGATTTGTTAGCTTATTTGGCTTACCAGATGTACCGGGTCTCAGCATACAAATATTTTGAGTTGCACAATGTTCTAGAAGCAACACCATAATGTCTGTATCTAGTGCTACAACAATTACGGGATTGTTACTTTCTATGGCACAATCCACTGCTGTTTTAGCAATCATATAATCTGCATCAGTCTTTGCTACTTTCATTGAAATACCGACATTAACAAAATGGGCCTTTAAAAAATTAATGAGCTTCTCTTTATTTGAAGAAACTGCTAAGAAATTATCTTGGTTTATATTAACAGATGTCTCAGGTGTAAAGTTAACTTCTTGCCCAGTTGCTTTCTTTGCTCTAAGTTGGTGTTCTGTAAATTTGGTACTTAAATGTTCACTTGAATAGCCATCAAAAACTATTATACATCTAATTTCATAGTGATATTTAACAAAATTTACGTATTGAATAAAAATGTTTCACCCTTTGGTACCTACCACATTAATTAGTTGGAAGTACTTTACTATCAAAAAAAGTTAAAAGTGATGACATAGCCAACGTTTTGTATCATTGGAACTTGGAACTTCCGAATTTCCTGATTTATTACTACTTTGGTGTGTACTGTGTAGGTAGGTATTGTTTGTGTGATTGTGTTACCAAAGTACCGCATATCGCTATTTTGGCACTTATTATGGTACTAAAAAAATAATTGCGAATTACGTAAATGCTGCAGATATGAAAAAACTACATTTAAACCCAAGTAGTGTTATTGTAGTATTAAAGTATTGGTCAGAACTTGCGAAATCGAAAATAATTTTGCAGAATTTAAATTTTATTTATTTTCAAGACTATAGAGGGCTTTGAAATTACTCGAATTTATACTATATATATACCACTGGATAGGGCTCTATGAAAAATACATCTTGAAGTTTTGTCGAAAAGTTTAGGGTTTTTGAGAAAATCGCAAAATAATAAAATATTGTACCTTTGGGGGTGGTTTTGGGGTGGTTTGGCTCGGGGGATCACTGGGGACTTTTAGGCACATAAAAAGTACCCCCTAGGGAACACAATCACGCTAAAATCAGCTTGTCCCAAATTTGTTTTAGGTTGGACTTAAAATTCACTTAATTTTATTGGACTAATAGAGCAATTGCGAATTTCTGACATTAAAATATTGCGATTTAGCTAAACTTACCTCAGGTTTGGAGGGTTCGGAAATTGATTAGTTCCATTAATATTAGGAAGTTGAAATTAATAGAGATACAGGGTCTTAAGGACAATATTATATTTTTAATTCTTGCTCATAACTTTTGAGGTTTTTCTAATACTCGTATTATTATGAAAATTAGTAAATAGGTTTTTTTTTTTTGAGATGAGAAATTCAAATCTGTTCCCATTTTGTGTAAATCCTAGAGGATACTACATCAGCAATGTTTATGATATAAATACATGTTTAACTTTTTTACCCGTAATGTTTTCGCTTTTTTAATTAAAAAATCTCAAACCCAAACCTGCTAGCAAAAAAGAATACTTGTCATTAGCCTTAAAAATTTGCCGTTTTCGAGAAAATCACATTTTAATAATCGATCACATAAATCATTATGAGAAAAATTAACATAGTAGGTGCCGATGCCAAAATCCGTAAGTTTGCATATTATGGTAAATTGTCCTGAAGTGGATTTTTCTGTTGGGCAATAAAACTAAATTATTATTTTTTTTCCTAATTTATTATTAATATTATTATTATTAAACATTGTATTTTTCGGAAAAATGGTTGCCATTAAATTTGAAATCAAATATTTATGTAATTGTTTTATTTTGTTCCTTATCCTTCTTTAGGTACCTACCTATTAATGTATAAATATCTAATATGCACCTATTTTTATGCTTCACCGATAAATTGTACGTATTATAATCAAAACCTCTAATCACAAATCACTACAACGTGCTAAAATATATTTATAAAGAATCTCGGCAAAATGTTCCCATCCGGCACAATCTCTGACCAACGATATTTTTGACTGGCGGCAATTTTTCTGCAGATGGAAAGGGTTTATCAACCCTGTCTGCAGCAGCCAACGTAGACAAAACAGACATTTGAGGTTCAGTGCCAACAGTTTCTAAATAATCGTGAATCCTCATTTCAGTCTTTCTCTCTTCCACAGACATATTTGTCTTTCTTTTCTTACTTAATTGTGATAAAATTACTTCAGATTCATCAACGGCATTGTTGCTTATATGTAAATCATTTGGCATTTCTGATGTCCCTTCACCATCACCTAAACATAAACAGAAACATTGTCAATGTTTTAATGATGAAAATCTAGGTATTTTGTTAAGATTAAGGACAAGTTTTCCCCTTCCCACAAAGTTACCTTTTTCTAAAAAAAACTGACTCTAAGAATGAAGAAATATCATACATAGGTCTACCGCCACCTATACAATACTGCACAAGATACAAGATGGTATACCGACGAATGTTTAAACAAAAACCACCTACTCACCCATGTTAGAAGTGTCCATAGGCGAACACTTTCTTAATTTGATATTTATTTAATTATTTTGACTAGTTTGTTGCAAATCAATTTTTGATTTTTAAAATTGTACATACATACCATCAACAACAGTGCTGTGGTCATTGGTCACATATTCTTCTTCCGGAACTGGGCAAGGAGATGTATGTGTTTACATATGTTAAATTTAATTGAGGAATCCATGCACGTACAACAATATCTGTGGATGCAAATATTGCAATCGGAACAAGTTAACTGGCATGTACATGAATCATTTACTTCTTGAATAAAATAAGTTTATTGCTGCTACTGGATGGAACTTCCCAGCCATTTTCTGTTGCAATAATCAAGGATGAATCTAATTTCTTCATATTTTCATGTCGAACACGAATATTTCTTAATTTATTTGATATTTTTCCTTTATTCATTACAAGTTGATCAATAAGTTTATCTCTTATAAAACGCATCAAGGCTGCAATTCCTTTATCTAATCTTTTGACTCTTTTTCCTTTCAAATAAATATATTTGATTGTCTTGTGCATTCGTTCCAAGTGCATATTTGTGTTAATCCCTGCATTTAACCTACAGCAATATGCCCAACACACGTAATTTTTCTGGTAATTAGCTTTGAAATATTTGATAAAGGCACTCTGGTTGCTGCATCGATACTCTACTGCATTCTTAAAGGCTGTAGCATCTCGTTCCTCTAGAAGGGTTCTTAGTTCGTTATAAACTATTACCTATAGAAATAATTGTTGAATTATGTGGAATCATCATATAGCTTATATACCTACGTACTTGCCTTTCTTTTGATGTTATTTTCACCAAATTTTTACGCCACGCCCGGTCTGTGTGCCACGTGTAGAAAAGTCTGAAAATAAAACCTAATATAGTTGTTTGAAATGCAGTTATCTATACTTATGTGGAGCAGTTTATTGAATGTTAAGTGCATATACAATATACCTATTCTGTAGGTACGACTACTTACCGAGAAACAGACATGACTTCAATCCAAAAAGTAGTAAAAGTAAGTAATCCTTGCACTACACCCAAGGATTGTAAATTTGTTTACAACCTTGCACTACACCTGTGCTGATTCATTATAAAACTATTTGATATGACACTCCGCTCGCAAATCGCAAAACACAAAGACGAATTATTATTTGAAAATAGCCGCTAAGATCTGACAGCAGTGACAGCTGTTTGAACGCAAGAAACGCGGGCGATTCGTGCCGGCACTACCCAAGAATTTGCCGGCCCGTGCAAAACTGTAACATGACCACGTGACTGTTCCTGTTGAAATAACAGTTTATAAATGTGGTTATTTTCAACCTCAAATTTAGGGAACTGATGTGGACTTTCCCTGATATTTTGAAGTAACTTAGAATACCAATATCATGATCATCTTCTGTGACTTCTATATAACAAACAGCTCTTGACAAAGCGTCGGGTACAGCATGCATCGCACCTTTTCTATGAATTATATCGAAATCGTAGCTCTGAAGATGTGCTCAACGAAATAATCGCCCACTCGGATTTTTTAAGTCACTTTAGGCTATAATGGTCGGTAATAACTGTAAAACGTATACCCTCTATATATAGTCTAAATTTTTCTACAGAAAATACTAATGCTAAACATTCTAAATCAGTGGTGCTATACTTTGATTCTTGCGCAGTCAACGATCGACTTGCGTAAGCAATAACTTTTTCTCCTTCAGGAAACTCTTGTGTAAGTACACAACCAAGTCCCACTTGAGAAGCGTCCGTTTGAATGGTAAAAGGACGAGAAAAGTCTGGACATGCTAAAATTGGGGCCGAAATTAAACATTGTTTTATATCTAAAAATGCTTTTTCCGCAGCCTCCTCCCACGTAAATTTTTGATTTTTTTCTCGTTAATCGCGTCAAGGGAGATATCCGAGTTGCGAAATTTTCAACAAATCTACGATTTATAAATGACCTTGTTTAGGATTTATACAAGCATAATAACAACAAGCATATCTAAATTGATATACTTATATTGATGTTTCATCTCTAAACATGCTATTATTAAATTTTTTGGACTTTCTTTAATACATGATGAATACTGGATTAAACATCATAAAATTCAAAACGTCTAAAAACAAATTATTAAAAAAATTTTTTTTTTTTCAACTCACCACAAATTCATTCATTATGGCCACCACTTAAAAAACGGAAGTCCACAAGAAGATGTACATATTCTTTCTCTCTTACAAGCTCTTCAGGTGAACGATTAATCTCACCTGAAGAGCTTGTAAGAGCGAAAGAATATGTACATCTTCTTGTGGACTTCGTTTTTTAAGTGGTGACCATAATGAATGAATTTGTGGTGAGTTGGAAAAAAAATTTTTTTAATAATTTGTTTTTAGACGTTTTGAATTTTATGATGTTTAATCCAGTATTCATCATGTATTAAAGAAAGTCCAATGAATTTAATAATAGCATGTTTAGAGATGAAACATCAATATAAGTATATCAATTTAGATATGTTTGTTGTTATTATGCTTGTATAAATCCTAAACAAGGTCATTTATAAACAATGCATATCAAGCAAAGAAAGAGAATTGTAAAATAAAATCTACGATACCAAGAGATAAGACCAACAAACCTACGAACTTCTTTTGGTGTCTTGGGCGTCGGAAAATTAACCACTATTCTATTTTTCCGGAATTAGGCCTCAAACCCTGTTGATCGACAATTTATCCTAAATATTTTAACTGGCCTTTAACAAATTCACACTTTTCTTTATTTACCGTCAGCCCTACCTTCAAAAGTCTATCAAATATTTTACCTAACACTACATACGGCTCCAAATCCCCACCTAAATTATCGACTGATCTCTGAAAGCAAGCAGGAGCATTTTGAAGACCAAAAGGCATCCTATTAAAATGAAACAGACCACGGCCCGGGACTGTAAAGGCGGTCTTTTCCTTGGAGGACTCGTCAAGTGGTATTTGCCAGTACGCGCTTTTTAAATCGATGGACGATAAGACAGTGGCACCTCTTAGTCTGTCTAATATCATATTAATATAGGGTAAAGGGTATGCGTCTCGTTACCTGATTTACCTTCCGGAAACCTACACAAAAACGATACTCTCCATTCGACTTTCTAACAACAACAACGGGAGATGACTAAGGTGAACTTGATGGTTCAATGACACCAAGTTTTAACATTTCGTCTACCTCAGTATTAATAATTTTTTGCATGTATGGAGAAACAGGATAGTACCTTTGTTTGATGGGTGCAGAATCGCCGGTATCTATGGTATGAAACACATTTTTTGCGCACCCCAAAGAGTTACCTTGCTTGCTGAAAAAGTCACTTAATAATTCCTGCAACGCTGACGACTCATCTACTGCCAAAGAGTTCTGATGTATCACAGAGCATACCTGCATATTTTCACCAAAAGTATAAGAGTTATCCGTTAAAGAAGTGACAATATTCATGTTCTTCCAGAAATCTACCCCAAAGATAATATTATCACTAATACCTAAAACTACCAATGCCTTAATTAACCTAATCCTATCATCTAACTTAATCAGTTCCTGAATAACACCTAGGACATCACAAGTCGAACCATTTGCAACCGTCACAGTTGAAATATTTTTTTCTATATTTAAATTTAACCGTTGGAGTTTTGCCCAACCGGAACTACCAATAATTGTACGAGATGCTCCCGAACCTAAAAGTCCAACAAATGGAAGACCATATATGTCCACAGTCAAGTAAGGACGAGGATCACCTTCCCTGCCAGTAAATATACCTGAAATACGTTGACGTCGATACTCAATACCTATAAAATTCAACCACGATTGCCATGACTCATTAACCGGTTTTCTCACTTCCAAAGCCGCCGTCCGACCTACCGTCGACTTGAAGGGACGATTTTTGAACAATTGCTACAAGAATATCTATAGTCTATTTTTAAACCAGGAGGACTCTTTCGAATTTGCCACGCTAAATCATACACATGTGATTGGCTGGGCGTTCATCAGTTTTACACTAAGCCAAATCGTAAATTTTGACATACAATTATGTCAGTTGAATATTTCAAACAAATTTTGAAGTGTCGGCTCAAATTCGATTTAACGGAAATGTGTTAGGGAAATGAGGTTACCACGGTAACAATTGTCATGGTTACCAGTATCTGACAGTACCATTCCCAAGGTGGGGAAATGATTGGTTGCAGAGTTAGGTACTCCAGAATAACGGAAATGTGATTTAGAAAAACTGTTGCTATGGAAACAATTGTCAAGGTTATCATTACATAATGGTACTTTTCCCATGGTGGGGACTCGCTTAGTTAAGGAGATATGTACTTAAATTTAAATAAAAGCTGTTAAACATATCCGGATTTCTTTTTTTATTAAAAATGCATTTTTAAGTAAAATGTTCCTTTTTTGAAATAAATACATCGGTTAGGGGTCATGTGCCAACAAATTCGATTTAACGGAAATGTGTTAGGGAAATGGGGTTGCCACGGTAATGGTTGTCATGGTTGCCAGTATCTGACTGTACCATTCCCAAGGTGGGGAAATAATTGGTTGCAGAGTTAGGTACTCCAGAATAACGGAAATATGATTTAGAAAAATTGTTGCTATGGAAACAATATCATTATAATAAATAAATACATCACATGTAATTACGACCCCCTTTATCCCAGAAGGCTCTAGAAGAGTCTTGTGCAGGAGGGGCTACACATTTAAAGACAAGGGACACACATCCAATATCCGTGTATAGTGGAAAAATCCCTCTCACAGTATTTTCCATTGCCACGACCGGGATTCGAACCCGGGACTTTTGGATGAGAGGCTACCATCTCGACCATCAGTCATATAAAATGGGAAAAGTACCATTATATAATGGAATACATGAAGAAATAAGGTAACGTTTTTAGAATTTCTTCATAATGCGCGTCCAATCGACGGTTCGAAATTTGGTTATGTTATTTAATGACATATTAAAATGATTAAATTACAACGTCATTATACGGATTTCGTGACGTTAGGTTAGGTGTGCCAACATGGTTATGTTATATAATGATTTAATATTTGTATTTTTTGTTTTAAACCTTTTAAACCTTTCAAACTACAATAGTAAGCATTGCCGTGGTAACTGGTTTTTAGTAAATATCCACTATTGTGGAGTACCTCCACTACTCTGGAGTACCTATCTCCTTAACTAAGCTAGTACCCACCATGGAAGTAGTACCATTAGCTATTGGTAAACTTGACAATTGTTTAAACACAGCAACCACGTTGTCGTAAACCATTTCTGCTATTGTGGAGTACCTATCTTCTTAACTAAGCGAGTCCCCACCATGGGAAAAGTACCATTATGTAGTGATAACCTTCACAATTGTTTCCATAGCAACAGTTTTTCTAAATCACATTTCCGTTATTCTGGAGTACCTAACTCTGCAACCAATCATTTCCCCACCTTGGGAATGGTACTGTCCGATACTGGTAACCATGACAATTGTTACCGTGGCAACCTCATTTCCCTAACACATTTCCGTTAAATCAAATATTATATTCTGGAGTACCTATCTCCTTAACTAAGCGAGTCCCCACCATGGGAAAAGTACCATTATGTAATGATAACCTTGACAATTGTTTCCATAGCAACAGTTTTTCTAAATCACATTTCCGTTATTCTGGAGTAGGTACCTAACTCTGCAACCAATCATTTCCCCACCTTGGGAATGGTACTGTCAGATACTGGTAACCATGACAACTGTTACCGTGACAACCCCGTTTCCCTAACAAATTTCCGTTATATCGAATTTTAACCCAAATTCAAGTTTAGTGCAAGTTTCACCACTAAAGAAACGCAAGCGATTCGATTAGATTTGAGCGCTTTAACATTATTTTATTTATTTTATTTATTTATTTGGTACACTATCCAACAGGTCCTAAGACCCAATTACAGAATAGGCAGAAAAGAATATATAAATACAGACAAAAAAAAAAACAATTAAAGTAATACAACAAAAGCATGCAATCAATATAAATATATACATAATATGCATATTAATACAAAAAAAAAAGTCTTACATTATTTTAAATAAGGTACTAAATAAGAATCTATAATAAAATTTGATGAAAGTGTTACAAGAAGGTAATAAACAATTACTAATTATAGATACAGGATTTTAATGAAGCAACGGTGCAGTTGAAAATATCAACGCGGTCATGTATACCATTATAAGTATTACACATGACTTGAAGTGGAGAAAATTTTTTTATATTTGTTCTGGGCGTCATCAAATTAAATAAATGTGTCTGACGCGATGCAATTCTGCGAGCCTGAAAAGGCAGTATATTAAGTAAGTCACTACTGTTGATTATGTTATGTATCAATCCATAAAGAAAAATCAAGTAAGAGACTTTGCGGCGATCTTCTAACGATACTAATGAGAACCTTGATAGAAGTTGAGACTGGGGATAACCAATAGGTGGATATGATCTATCAATTTTAAAAGTGGAGTACTTTAGAAACCTACGCTGGACATTTTCTAAATTTTCTATGTGTATCTTATAGTATGGTGACCAAATTATAGACGCATATTCTAAATTAGGTCTCACAATAGAGATGTAGAGCAGTTTGAGACTAGAGGCATTACTAAAATGAAGAGTGTTTCTAATGAGAAATCCGAGAGCTTTATAAGATTTATTAGTTATATGCCTGATATGATTTGTGAATATAAGTTTTTCATCAAAGATTACCCCCAAATCAGTGAATGTTTTCGTTCTAGTCAGTGAATTATTTTCAAGACTGTAATGATATGTTATAGTGTTTTGTTTAGTTGACACCGATAAAGTATTACATTTAGATTGATTAAGAAATAATTTGTTACTTATACACCAGTTATAAACTATATCTAAATTAAGTTGCAGCTCCAGACAATCCTCGATACATGAAATTCTAGAGAATATTTTCATGTCATCAGCATACAGCAGACAGTTGACAGTGATGTCCTTAACAATATCGTTAATGAATAAATTAAATAAAAGCGGGCCTAAATTCGAACCTTGTGGGACACCTGAAGTCGGAGAAACTTCGACAGACCTGCGGCCACAGTATAAAACATATTGCGTTCTACTCTCAAGATAAGATAAGAAGAAATTAATAAGATGATTTGAAAATCCAAAAATATGTAACTTTTGCAAAAGAATACTGTGGTCCAGCCTGTCGAAGGCTTTAGAAAAGTCAGTATATATTATATCAACTTGACTACTGTCATCAATCGCATCAGATAAGTATTCCGTTAAGAAGAACAAATTGGTAACTGTAGACCTACCTTTGTAAAAACCATGTTGGAAATCTGTGATTTGATGTTTTACGTGTGAAAATATATGATCATACATTAACATTTCCAGAACTTTAGCGAAATTATTCAAAATTACAATGGGCCGATAATTACTTATTTGAGTTCTATCCCCTTTTTTGAAGACAGGTATGATTTTGGACTGTTTCCAACATTGTGGGAAAGTTGAAGTTTTGAGAGATAGATTGAAAAGTATAGACAAGGGTTTGGCAAATACTAAGGCACAGTCACGTACTACAAAGGATGGAATATTGTCAGGGCCAATGGTTAGTTTAGGTTTTAACTTTTTCAATGCTTCAAAAACTTCATCTTCTGTAACAAGATTGATATTTAGGCAGGAATTATTGCAAATTTCTGAGATATAGTCTTCATCAGTATTATTACACTGTTCCGAAACAGAGTACGACTGTTGAAAATATTCCGCAAATGAGTTGCTGATCAATTGAGGGTCTGAAATGATTTTGTCTTTATAATTCATATTTTTAGGTAACGTCGAACTATTTCTTTTAGAGTTAACATAACGCCAGAAGTCGGAAGGATTTTGTGTAATATTTTCTTCTGCCTGTTTAATATAATTTTTGTAAGCAATTTCAACATCCGATTTTATTTTACGTCGTAAGTCTTTAAACTTATTGAGATATTCCTCATTACCTTCAGAATGATATAGGTGCCATGCTTTATGCTTGTCTCTTATATTCTTTATGATTTGACTATTATACCAAGGAGGATAACTACATTTAGGAATACGTTTTTTGGGAACACAAATGGTTAGTATAGATTCCAAAATACCGTAGAAATTGTCGCATGCCGAGTGAACGTCTGAAAATTCTGTTAATAAATTCCAATCAACCTCAGAGAGCATTTCATATAACAAGGGGAAATTAGCTTTTTTAAAATTATACATGTAAGTTATATATTTCTTTTCATGATTATCCTGATTACTACGAACATTATAATAAGTGAGCAAGGCAGGATGATGCAAGTCTTCACCAATAAGAACATCAGGAGCTCTTACTACTTTACACTCCGTATTTGATAAAACAAGATCGAGTAATCTATCGTTTGAATTTTTAATATTATTAAATTGTTTTAGATTTAAAAAACTCTGAAAATTTAAGAGAATCTGAGTAGAAGGCGAAATAACATCAAAGTAATTTGAACAGTAACCCGATAAATTAAAATCACCTAAAATTAAAATATGTGAATTGTAAATATAATTAAGAGTGCAAAATGTATCAAAAATAGAGTTATAGTATTCAGACGACATATCTGGGGGAATGTAAAGTGTAAAAACGTAGAAATGATAACGATTTAATATTATTTTTACACCTACTACGTCAATAAATGACAAGTCTTGGAAACCACTATGTTTCAAGTCCAAATTAACTGCAACAAGTGATGAACTGACTGCCAACATTACTCCACCACCGCGACTGCGATTGGTAGCTAACTTATCACGGTCTGATCTAAACAAAACATAATTTTCTGGGACAATTTCATGATCCTGAATATGCGAACCTAACCAGGTTTCTGAGAAAGCAAGGATATCGTAGCTACAGGTTACAAGAGCGTCATATAGAATATTAAGCTTAGAATTTAAACCTCGAACATTCTGATAGTAGATTGATATATTATCACTAAAGGACAGATGATTGTTACTACGTATGAATAAGTGCGGAGAGCTAGGGAAGTCAGTTGCTGAGGAACTACCGACTGGTTGCTATTGATATCCCAAGTCAGTTTTTAATTTAAGAACCGCATTTTTATAACACTGACATTTTTCGTGATCCCAGGCGGCATGACCAATATCAATGTCTACTTTCTTACTTTCTTTCAGATTGATACAATTAATACACTTATAATTAACAGCTTTACAGGATTCCATAGTATGATTTAGACTGCAATTAGGACAAATTATTTCCTTTTTACACACATTTTTTGAATGATTAAAGCCGTTACAATTAAAGCAGCGCAAAACATCTATCGCATCATACACCTTACAAAAATCTAGACCAATCAATAAATATCCATTATTAATTACCTTATTATATGTTGTGATATCCAACTGCAACGTTGCTTGATACAGGTTATTATTATTTTTTATTGACCAGATTTTAATAATAGAACACTCAGATTTATCATCAAATATTTCGTCATTTTGTTTGACAATTAATTTCTGAAGAATATCAGCACTAAGTTTTTCAGATAGACCAACAACACGTACACGAGGATGTAATCCCTTGACTTCTCTAATTTCATAATCAGAGGATAGCTTTTGTTCTGCAATTTTCTTGAATTTAGATACTTCCTCTGATGTTTTACAGCCTAGCAGTAAACCACCATCTTTAATATGTTTTATCTTATTAATGTTTATGTCAGAACAGGATACATTGATATTTTGCAGAATGTCAGTTTTTGTTTGCTTATTCTCTTGCGGATTCTTAGGTTTTACCACGACTGCAGAATGAGAATTATTACATAAGGCTGCGGAATATGAAGGTTTCTGAATACTCATCGAGGAAGGATGTGCCTGAGTTTTAATCACAGACAGTTTTTCTTCGGCTTTTTTTAAGAATTCAGATTTAATATTATCAAAGGTATCATTAAGTTCTATAAAAAAAGAATTAACTTTATCTTCAAAGATGGTGAAAAGTTTTTTCTCATCAAATAAATTTTGAAATTCGTTGCAGTTATTACATTTCCAGATAAGGCCAGGAGTATCTTTTATTAATAAAGGTAATTCAGAAGAGACATCGATACAAACTGTGTGAAAATGTTTTTTACAAAAACCACCACAAGAAATTCCTGGCTTTTTTGTGGTGAGCGGGTTTGAACACAGTCCACAACGGGACATATTTGCAACACAGAATCAAATACCATCAAATAGCTTCTACACAACAGCACACACCGGCAAATAACTTTTTGTCACACAGACGTACAAACAAAGACCTTGTTTACAACACGGTGCAGTCAAATATTTTAGCTAATAACCACTTAAAAACATAAACAAAGCGGGAGCACTAATATTCACGGTTATCTACTTTAATATACTTTTTATTTTATTATCTGAAAAGCAATGTGTAATAAATATGTATAAACAGATGTTGAGTGAAAAAACAAAGGTCAAAACGTGTGAAATCGTAACTAAAATTATGAATGCAATGGGTAAGATATTAAAAATCGGTACCTGAATAACACTTAGGACATCACAAGTCGAACCATTTGCAACCGTCACAGTTGAAATATTTTTTTCTATATTTAAATTTAACCGTTGGAGTTTTGCCCAACCGGAACTACCAATAATTGTACGAGATGCTCCCGAACCTAAAAGTCCAACAAATGGAAGACCATATATGTCCACAGTCAAGTAAGGACGAGGATCACCTTCCCTGCCAGTAAATATACTTGAAATACGTTGACGTCGATACTCAATACCTATAAAATTCAACCACGATTGCCATGACTCATTAGCCGGTTTTCTCACTTCCAAAGCCGCCGTCCGACCTACCGTCGACTTGAAGGGACGATTTTTGAACAATTGCTACAAGAATATCTATAGTCTATTTTTAAACCAGGAGGACTCTTTCGAATTTGCCGCGCTAAATCATACACATGTGATTGGCTGCGCGTTCATCAGTTTTACACTAAGCCAAATCGTAAATTTTGACATAAAATTATGTCAGTTGAATATTTCAAACAAATTTTGAAGTGTCTTCATTAATTATTTATATTTATCATCACTCATTCTCATTTGTAGAAATTTGGAAGCAAAAGGAAACAGTTCTTTACAGAACTAATTATATATTATTTATATTTATTATATCTGGAAGTTTTTCAATATGGATGTTGTGGCAAATTCAAGTTTAGTGCAAGTTTCACCACTAAAGAAACGCAAGCGATTCGATTAGATTTGAGTGCTTTAACATTATCTGAAAAGCAATGTGTAATAAATATGTATAAACAGATGTTGAGTGAAAAAACAAAGGTCAAAACGTGTGAAATTGTATCTAAAATTATGAATGCAATGGGTAAGATATTAAACAATGTAAGATTTGTAAGGAACATAGGTACCTATTTTGAACACTTTTACTTTTAGGAATTGCAAGATCAACTGTATTCCGGGAATACGATACGGGAATATAGAAAGACTGGAAATATACGCATGCCAAAAAAACTTGGAGGAAGACCAGGAATTATTACCAGATTTGATGAAACAATAAAAAACTCTATTCGACAAATAATACATAGTTTCTTCTACAAAAATTAAATGCCTACCCTAAACAAAATTCTACATGAAATAATTAGTCGCCCAGATTTACCGAGGTTTTCTCGATCGTCATTATATAAATTCATGAAGGAAATTAATTTCAAGTAAGTTACATTTACATTGTCGAATGTAGTTATGACTGGTATTCGTTTAATATTTACAATATGATTAACATAACATGAAGATTTTTTTTTAAATAGTTTATTATAACTAAACGCTACTGCAGTTATGATACTAATCGTGCATTTAAAAAAAAATTGTGCTCATGGAAATTATTCAACATTTGTACCTATATTATATTTTCTTTTTGTAGATATGTAAGGCGTAACCGCAAAAGTGTATTAACAGAGAAGAACGATCACAGAGAAGCGACAGTGCCCGCGGAACGTTTGAAGTTCTATGGCCCATCCGATTTGAAGTAAACACACACGTTTACACTGAGAGAAGTTATCCTTTTGGTACATGTACACCGAGATGTACACTGAGCGAACTGCATGACTGTGTATTATATAATATTGTTCATCGCAATTAGAGCGCATTGGTAAATGTTATAAAATGTAGACCAATTAAAATATTTATAATCTCTATTGCAAAACTTTGGCATTATTTATAATAAAATATAAATTAGTTTGATTCACATTTAAACTAATATTAGAGATGTTTAATGCATTTCTTAAAATACATTTTAGAAGGATTTTGTGCCACATTCACACACTTATATTTATTATTAATAATATGTGTTAATAGTATGTATATAAAAATAAAACAAGATGTTTCACAACAAATATTTTTATTTATATATGGGTTAAAATTTTCAATTTTCTATCTACTTTATTTATTTTGAAATCCCTATTAGTATATTTAACAGAATAAAATATTTTAATACTTTCTCCTGATGTAATGTGTTCGCATATACCTACCTATTTCAATTTACTTCATAGCGTTTTTATAACCTAAATAAGTACATCAAAATTGGCAAGTTGATTAGGTATTTCGTTTACTTTGTCTTTAATCGTTAAATGAAATAGATTTAATAGTCGTTATTTTACTGCTTGGACAAATATTTTCAATATACTTAGGTATAACCTAAAAATATATTGAAATATACGCAAGTGACAAGTGACAACAACACACCATAGTTGGCGCATGCGCGTACGAAAACTGTTCACGCTGAAAGCCTTTATGTCGCTTCTCTGTGATCGTTCTTCTCTGGTATTAATTAGAACGTCATGAATATCATTATATGGAGACGAAATTATTTAAGATCTATTAAAGAATATAGAAAGGAAAATCGATCTATTTATTATCTTGATGAGACATGGGTAAACGAGGGTCATGTTAGCTTGATAAACTTTATGATAAACTTTATATTGAAGAAAGAATTAAAGATCAATAGTTTTACTTCAGTTTATATTTTTATTGATTAGATACCATATTTTTTGACATATCAACACTTGATATATATAAATAAATTATAACAATAACAATTCCTAATAAAATGATTAGCACTGATTAATTCACTTAACTCCTCCTCATTTTATTAAATCAACCCAATCATATCTCTATACTTCATGAGCTTTAGTCTACATAACGGCTTAGTCATCACATCTGCAATCATATCATCTGTTGGACAGTATTGATATTTTGTCATGCCTCTATCATGGCAATCTTTTGCAAAACAGCGTCTTACATTAATATGCTTTGATCTACCAAATGAACCTTCCTTTTTAACTAAAGCCAAACAGCCTTGGTTGTCCTCATATATTGTAGTTGGTAAATCTATTTTCATACAAAAATCTTGCATCAATGTATGAATCCATATGAGTTCTTTGCAAGCTTCAGATAGTGCTATAAATTCCATCGAGGTGCATTGCGAACGTGAAGCCAGGCGCCATATTAGGTACCTTTACACTTACGCTCAATCGTGAGCGACTGGAGCGCCCCGTTCCAATCACACGCGAAAGCTTGTTAGTGTAAATGTATATAATCGCGCGGTTCTTAGACGTGTCAAATCCTGCATTACTTCGCCAGTTGTTTTCATGCGGAAATTTCACGTAGGGTAAAAGTTTACTTCGATTTTCACGCGGTCTTGTGGAGTTTACTCTTAAAAGGCGTTAAGTACTTTTTTTAATTTTTTAATATAAACATATAGAATTCGCATATTTGTAAGCGTTTTTATATTTTGTTATAGAGAGTATGGCAGATGCACGATATTGGTCAAAAGAAACAATTACAAATTTTATTGAGCTATATAAATCCTATCCATGTTTATGGAAGATTAAATCTAAAGATTATACTAATCGAAATTTAAAAAATGCCGCTTACGACAAACTAGTTGAGTTTTCTAAAACTATAAATCCCGAGGCTACTCGGGATTATGTAGTAAAAAAAATCTTTTTTTGTTTATAATTTGCTCCATTTCAGAACAAACCGTCTATAAAACTGTTGAAATTTTTAACACTCCACGAGCCACGACTATCGTGCGAGAAACTTGACACTTTTCAATTTACACTAGCCGTGTTATCATGTCACATTTCACCGCGCAGGCAATACCGTGCGATTGGAGCGTGTAAATTTTTAACAACAAACTTTTAGAACGCGACACTCATGGTTGCGCGAAAATACGCGCGATTGGAACGGGGCGCTCCAGTCGCTCACGATTGAGCGTAAGTGTAAAGGTACCTATTTAGTATGACCTGTCATTAGTGTCATTAGCTTAGGTTATGTCTAGTTGAGTGGTTATTAAAGTGTGATTTTCTGTGTTTATTGTAGTTATTTTCAAACTTTGGACAGTGTATTTATTTGTGAAAGACTTATTGATATAAAAATGCCAAACTGTAGCGTTGTGGGTTGCCGAAATAGAAGCGATCGCAAAACTAGAAAGAGTATTTCATATCACAGGTACGTATTCAAAAATTTCTTGGTTTAAGTCGACTGAAGTTTTATTGTGGATTTCATTCCTGAACATGTGAAAGGTAAATAACTTTATAAAAATGATGTTAAAAACTACAGACAAACCATAGAAAAGCGTTTTAAATTCATATCAAATGTAAAACTACTATTTTTTTTCCATTTTATTGAATTCATATAGATGTTCATTAAAGTATTTAAATGATATTTAAGTAGTGCCGTGGTTATCAAGTAAAAACTGATAGTTTTTATTTGATTTTTGTGCATTCAAATGGAAGCATGTCGTGTCTGAATAGGTACCTACTCCTGTTATGGAATGGCGTGATTCCCAGAAACAAGTTCAATGAATACAACATATTTGTTTATTACAGATTTCCCAAGGATGAAAATAGACGAAGGGAATGGTTACAAGCGATCCATAGGGATGCGTGGACACCATCCAAATATGCAGTTTATTTGTTCTGAACATTTTCCTGATGATTCTTTTGATCGTTCTGGCAATGAAGTTAAATTAAGATTGCATGCAATGCCATTAATAATTATACAGGTTAGTGGTTATAAAAATGTGTATACGATAAGGAACTTGCAAATAAAATGTATTTTTATTTCGATCTGGTAAGGTCGTACTATATTTTCTCCACGGTTTTCAATACTGCTTTCTTCTAAAATTATCACTAAAAGCTCATATTTATAGTAGATTATATTCTAAACAATTACTTATTCATTGAATATTTTGGTCTAGAGTACACATATAAAATTATAATATATTTTATGCTTGCTTGTTGCCAGTGATATTAGCTGAAATGATAATAATAATGAAATGTTTCTGAAATTCTGCTTGATGAGAGCAATATGTAGGTATTAGAAATAAATAGTTCATTTAATTGCATAAATGATTTTAGGAGCACCAACAGTACGAGGAAAGAGAAGAGTCAAGTACGAGAAGTGATGTTTTGTTGTCTCGTGAGAGTCGCCCTAGTACATCATTCACTTTTTTTTCGTCATCAAGTGAAAGTCGACCTATACTATCTCCTGAATAATATAGATAGATTATATATGTATGGATGGATTATATTTACATCTAGAATAAAATAAAAAGAACACGAGTATTAAGTGAAATATTTTTTCTTTCCCATTCCTTCCTTATCACGTATTTAAACATTTTTTGATAATTAAATGATCTTCATTTGACTTGGTACTGGGTACTGGTAACGTGGTACTAGGTCCAACCTCACTTTAACAAAGTTACTACAAGACAGTTCCTGTACTTGTAGATGGAGGGTATGCTTTCCCTGTCTCCATGAATATAAAAATTCTAAAATATTTACGCTTTCAGAAACCAAGCAAGCCAAAAAATCCTTCATTTTAATACTGCATATAAATTCAATAATTGGACCCACTAACACAATACTAAATCCGCCATTGTATTTGCATATAATTTCAATCTTTCACATCATGGGTATATCTTATATTGTTTTATCAAAGGCTTTTTTAAGAACATAAGAAATCGGTTTATAACAAATATACCTATATTAACGTTAGAGAAAATTTCTTCTATCAATCGTTTTTTTTTTTATTTAAATATTTTCTATGAAGATATTCCTGAATCCAATCCTGTTCATCCGCCATATTTAGTCGGCCCTGTGACGTCGAAATAGGCTTCAATGAATTGTACAGTAATACATCTCTATATTCTCTCACCTCGATGATAAATTCTGCTTCTGTAGATGACAATGAAACACATGTTTGCTTTCTGCAACTCCAGCTTATCGTGACTCCAAATAACTTGAAAATATACCCACTATTTGACTTCCGATCAGCTTTGTTTTCTGCCCAATTTGCATCTGCATAACCAATGAGCTGCTCTTTGTTTTTAATGTGCCCCAGTTTCAATTTTAAATATTTTGTTCCATTTAAATAGGTACCTGATCAGCCTTTTAATTTCGGTCCAATCACCTTTCGTTGGTTTTTCAACCTTTTGCGCAAGTATTGACACACTTGCTGAAATATCTGGTCTTGTGTTTATTGCTATATATAGTAAACACCCAATTGCTTTCCGGTATTTGTCATTGTTTAACAATAATGATTCATTTGTACCTCGTTCGTAATCAGTTCTTAATGGAATTTCGCTAGGTGTAGCTTTATCTAGTTCAAATTCCTTTACTACTTTCTCAATGTATACTCGCTGATTAATTTCAAAATTTTCATGAACATCTTTAGTTATTTCCATTCCCAAATAATTTTTAACTTCTCCAAAATTACTCATTTTGAACATTGTTAAAAATCGTTCTACCTGTTCTATTACTGCTTGTGATCGACTTGCTATCAGAATATCGTCAACATAGATTAAAATAAAACATTTTTCATCCTCAAATTCTCCCCTATATAAACATGGATCTGCTTCACATTTTGTAAATTCTGCCATCTTTAATGTATTCTCCAATTTTTCGTTCCACAATCTGGCCGATTGCTTTAAACCATAAATACCTTTAAGCAATAAACACACTGCATTCGGATTTCTTTCATCTTCAAAACCTGGTGGTTGTTTCATGTAAATGGTTTCCTCAATATCACTGTTCAGAAATGCAGTTTTTGCATCCAAATGTACCACTTTCATATTATGTTATGATGCGAAGCACAATAACATTCGGAATGTAGTCTGTTTTGCTACTGGTGCAAAAACTTCATCATAATCGCAGCCATACTTTTGTGTGAAACCTTGTGCGACTAGTCTGGCCTTATATTTCTGAACTGTTCCGCCTGCATTTGTTTTAATTTTATAAACCCATTTGCAACCAACTATGTTTTTTCCACTTGGTAGTTCAACTAATTCCCATGTTTTATTCTCGGTGAGTGATTCCATTTCGTCCTTCATTGCGTCTATTCAATTTAATTTTTTATTACAACATAGAGCCTCTGCCAATGTCTTTGGTTCACTTTTAGCTAAATTTATGTGATTTATGAATCGTTTCGGTGGAATCCCTTTTGTTGTTCTCAACGATCGCCGTAATGATTCATCAACATCCTTATCATCAACTTCCTCTTCATCACCGCTAAAATGTAGTGAAGCATCACTTTCGGCACTAAAATATTGTGATATTCCATTTTCATTCTCCTCCTGAACTGCACCATAATTTTCTTGTTTGTCGCCTACACTTTCTGTTAACTTTTCATATGCTGAGTTGTTCTCACATAGTACACTACTTTCAGTTTGTTTTGTCTGTCCCATGAATTTCACATCACGGCTAACAATGATTTTCTTTGTTACTTTATTGTAGCATCGATATGCCTTTGAATGCTCATCATACCCGACAAAAATTGCTTCTACTGCTTTTTCTTCCAATTTTCTTCGATTTACATCGGGAATATGAACATAACACTTTTCACCAAACGGTTTAAAATAACTAATGTTTGGTTTGGACTTATTCCACAGTTCATATGGAGTCTTTGATACTGCTTTTGTCGGTAATCGATTCAAAATGTGATTTGCTGTTGACACAGCCTCAGCCCAAAATTTGGTTTCTAAATTAGCTGCAATTAAATTACAACGTGCCATTTCTACCAGTGTCCTATTTTTGCGTTCCGCTACTCCATTTTGTTGTGGACAATGTGGTGCTGAATATTAGTATTGAATGCCTTTAATATTTAAATAATTCTTAATTTCTTTACTGGTGTATTCTCCTCCTCGATCTGAACGAAATTTTAACGGATTCTTTGAAAATTTGTTCTTTACCATCTCAATAAACTCTTTATATTTATTAAAAACTTCTGATTTATACTTTATCAAATAAATCACTGTGTACCTTGAATAATCATCAATGAATGTGAGTATATACCTTTTCCCACCTGACGATTCCGTTTGCATAGGACCACAAACGTCTGTATGTATCAATTCCAGATTTCGTCGACTTATTGGACTTCTTTGGAAACGGCAATATGGTCATTTTTCCTTTCACACATGTTTCACATAGTAATTTGGTACCACAATCTTTGATTTTAACACCATTTACCAATTTTCCATCTGTAAGCTCCTTAACAATAGCTGGATCACGATGACCGCAAGCCAATAATGCACACAATTTTCATGTATATCTCTGATTGCACATACATGGTTTGGTCCTTTTAGTATGTATTGATTGTTACTGGATACACCAACACCAATTGTCTTTCCTTCACGTTTTAAATAACATTCCTTCTCGTGAAATTCTGTGATGAGACCCTTTTCAGCTAACTTCTTCACCGATAAAATATTTAGATCAATTTTCGGTATATAGTATACGTTAGAAATCCTCGCTAATGTATGTTCACCATTACTATTTATGAACCAAATTTTTGCTGCACCCATTCCACTAGAAGTGAGCTCTCAACCATCTGCAACTTGAATTTTCAATTTATGTCCTGAATCAAATTCCACTAAGCACGCTTTGTTGTTTGTAACATGACAAGATGCACCTGAATCAATTATCCAATTATTCAATGATACATTTTCCTTATGTGCCGTAACCGTAAACAACACTTCTGTCTCTTCATTTACAACATTTACTGTTTCAGCTTTAGAATATTTACTTGACTTCTTCTGTAACCATGACTTGTAATTCATACAATCTTTCTTAATGTGACCATCTCTTTTACAAAAGAAACACTTCATGGGGCGGGAACTAAATTTCAAAATGGTATCACCTGCGATTTGTTCATTTTTAAAATCAATGTTTCTCTCGATACGTTTTTTATATTCATCAATTAATCTTGCTTGCACTAATGACATGGATAATTTATTACCATCTTGAGTCTGCAATGCTGTAACAACTGTATCATAGAAAACTGGTAATTGTGCAAATAAAATTCCGATCATCCATTTTTCAGACAATTTTTCTTCACCCAAATCATCTAATTTTTGATACATATCTGTCAACCAATGAATATGAGTTTCCACGTTACCATCATCAGCCAATCTTTTTGCACAAATTTCTTTTATTATTTGTACACTGTTATTGCCAGTACCTTTTCCATGGTACATTTTAAGGGCCTGCCACATATCTTTTGCATTTTTATGTTTTCGTATGTGCACCAATTGATTATTTGCAATAAACCTACACAAAGAGCGATATAATTTGTATGTAACTGATGAAATGGCAAGAAGAAATAATAAAGTTGTATTGAGGTTACCACCATATCACTGTGTTACGGTATATTTTGTATTTATGATCTTTCCCAGTAAGCGTAGCGAACACATAGTTATCAAACCGCAAGCAAAAGGATATATTTTGTTTATCGTTCTATTTTCCAGCTCGTAAAGCATAGCGCATTCGTTTAACCTTCGACAGCACTAGAATTAAACTTCACTTCTTGTTCTTCGCAGTCTTTGATGGGCACAAATATCCTGTTACATCTACAAAGGGACAAATACAATTATTTAATTCTGACGATTGAACCAATCTCACCTGTTGAAAACGATGCATTGTCCATATAACGAGGGTTGTGTGGCTCTCCGCACCTTGTATTATACGTTGTGGGTATAACCTTCACTTGGCACACTGGAATAGGTCAGAGCATCAGTGTTTTATGCTTGAATAATTATCGAGGCCAGACATACACCCTTGGAAGCTGTTGAACTGATTTTTAGCTAAAACAATACGGTTTTATGAACTTAACCTCCCGTAGATTCGACATAGTTTGCATGCTTGTCGTGTCTAAATCATGTAATTAGGGGTATTGTGATTAGTGCTTATCTACCTTGTCGTTTTATAGTCCAAATTGCCAGGATTTATCCTATTTAGCAGTCTTCTAGTTGTTATGTTTTGGTTATCGCCATTCGCAGCTGTCAGTTGTTCTGTGCTGCCGGATGACAGATAGATGCGCGAGGTTGCGTTCGGTTGTCCACTGTGACGGAGTGGTCGAGTGTTTGCGGAGTAGGATCCTCTCAGAAATGTGCATAAAATACTTGCTGTGTTGGTTTGTAACTAATGCTTTGTAGGAGGAACGACTGAGATTGTGGGTTCAGGGTAATTCGTCTTATTACTTATCCTCTCAAGACATGCGAGGGATTTTTATGAGAGTTTTGTTCAGTGTGGGAGTAGGTCGGCGTACGAACGTACCTGATTGCATTTTCCGACTGTCCAGAGGGACGAGCCATTTTGTTTTCGTTGACCGGCGTGTGGATTAAGGTGGGTTTTGTGCTGTTTGCAATTGTTAGTTGCTCCATTTGGGGATTCAGGCATATTATCCACCAGAAATTAGCTGCTCTTATGTTGGTTTTGTTGTGGAGTATTTTCTGGAAAGTGCAGCTGCGGGTCTTCCCGGATTTGAACAATCCACAGGGACGGTGAGTCTACTTTTTTTATGGTGGCTTGGAATCGTTGTACTATAAGTTTTATTATATTCAGGTTGGCGTCTTCCTACCCAAAGTCCTCTTAGGGACAAACTCGTCTCGCAAGGACCACATAAAGCCCATCCTACACCTCAGGTATGGCTAGTTCGTTCTTTTTTTTTGTTGAGAGAGTCTACAGTGTTACTGGGGCACATGGAGGTAAGGTCTACTTTCTTCTGTTTCAGGGCTCCTTGGTACGTGCTTGCTTGATGCTACTTGATACTTGCTTGATGCTACTTGATGCTTGTTGGATGCTTACTTGTTTTGTTTGACTGTTACTTGTATTGATCTACTTACTGTCTGGAGTCGGTGTGGCTACTGGTTGTTTCTGGGTGTACCGTTTAGTCGCTGTATGTTGGTGGCTTACATGGTTGCAGCTGTCAATTCATTGGTGTTTGCTGCTGTCTGTCCGTCTGGAGGACGATATACTGGTGAGAAGGTTACGGATTCCTATGGACTACCACTTGTTCGAGATCTGGTTGGCTGCTGGAGTCTCGCTCATGCTAGCTTGTGTTCCTGGGTTTTGTTTTATGGTGGATGTTACCGGTAAGGTGGCGGCAGATAGCTGAACTCAGGTAACTGAAGAAATTCTGTTTAATAACTCCCGATGTGTTTCCAGAGGAAACGTTAAAGTATTCGGATTTAGTCCATTATTTTCCATAATTCCGTGTAAGTAGTCACTAGTGTACCGTGTACCTTGATACTTTGTTCTTAATTTTTTTTGTCTACGTAACCTTTTTATAAATTTAGACAGCAATCATAGATAATTTTTTTTGTGTATATATGAACACCTTGTATGGTGCTGTTAATAGTATATAATTAGTATTAGTATCGTGTGGCCACATCGATAGGGTACTTTTAAGGTATCTATCGTCAAATTTACGTATTTAGAATTTAACGGGAGGGGATCTTTTTTTTTTAAGCGGGATTTTAATTAGTAATAAGGTATTTTCGATAAGCGGTGTCTATATGTTTGTATTGTTTGGTATTCGGTACCTAGACATCCCAAAACCAGAAATTTGTTAATAAATATACTTATTAGTCTGAAATTTTTAGTATTATTGAATTTATGTCATTCAACCCTCGAACCCCATAGGAACCCACACCCCAGGGACCTGACTAGTCGGCCGTGTGAGGCCTCTTCTCCCCTGTGGTACTGATGAGAAGGGGCACTGCACGAAAAACTTGAAATTTTGTTTGCGGGAGTTACAGGGTGGCCAACTAAAGCCCTGAAGATTGTCAACAGTTAATAATTTTAAGGACCACCGTAACAACGTGGCCAGCACCGCTTACAACTGTGAATTAAACCCTATCGAGTTAATATGGGCTCAAATAAAGAGGTCAATGAACTTTTATTGCAAGATATCAAAGATGTTAAAAGCAGTAATTGGAAAATTTGTGTTGAGCATATCATCAAAGAGGAAGAAAAAATGTGCAAATTGGATGGAATCATGGACACTATAATTGAGCCGTTAATTATTTCTATTGGTGCTGTACACTGTACAGGGCCGCGCTTAGGCGGTTGCGGGGGTCTGCATTGCAGACGGGCGGCGATATTTTAGAGGCGGCCGAGCCGAGAAAAAATTGAAAGGAAAATCTGATAAAATTTATATGTGGGCATGGGGCGGGAAAATTGGTTAATTGCAGATGGGCAGCTATCGGTCTAGGCGCGTCCCTGGGCGCTGAAAGCGATACTTCATCTGAAAGTGCGGATACAGACACAGAATTAGCTCTTCAGTGACTTCAGTGATTAAGTGATAAGTGCTAAAGTATATTTAAGGACTTATTCTAGAGGTGTTTAAGATGACTGATATATAATTAATTATTGTTGTTACTTTAACTATATATTCTGTATGTTCATAAATGTAGGGTTTATTACTTCTTAAAATATCCGTATAATGTTCGATATTATCAGTGATTAGATTTATTAAGTTTCACTTATACATTACTTTAAGTTTATTAATAATTAATTTTATGTATAACATGTAAGGCTTGTTGTGTCTTGAGTGACAAAGTTACTTATTTAGTACTTAATTATTTTTTATAGTGAGCATGTCATTTTGATATTATGTTAGCATTTATGTTTTTTAGGAATGTTTTCTGATATCTCTTGCAAGTTTCTTCTTGGTTCTTCTTGCAAGCAGTAATCGAATCCTGTGATAATATATAGTTGTGTATTTAATAAGGAATTTTTTTTTTACTTTCATTTACACACTTAATTTTTTATAGGCATATAATTTAAAAATAAAACGCACTTTATATCTCAAAGCTTCCTCAGTATATGGCAAAATTGGACGTGGAGGGAAAATTATAACATTGACAAATCAATTGAAAAAATTGTATTTTTTTTAAACATTGGTTAATAAGTTTCGTATAACAAATCAAATTTCAAATATCTTAAACAATTTAGTTATAATTCATTAAGATTCATCCAGAATATAATACAATTATTTTTATGCAAATACATTCCATATTTTGAGGGATGAGACAGCAATTATTATTTTATAATATTTTCAGCATCCGTTATTACACTATTAGTAAATTGTTTTATTTTTCGATAACATTTTTTGTATCGATTGTTGTATAAAATATTTTTGAATATTTTTAACTGTATAGTTTGTCGCTTGTCTGTAAAGCTGTAGTATATTAAACTGCATACATCTATACTGCAGTCGTGTAAGGTTGGTTGCTTAGAACCCCTAACATTCTAGTGTAATTTTCTGGTAACTTTTATAGTGTAAATGGGGATTCTACATTTAGTCCTCCTGGTTTAAAAATAGACTATAGTAACGCCAACTTTACCACATCTGAAATAAAATTTCCGCTCTCGCCTTTTCCGGCAATTTCGAAAATTATGTCCTA
This sequence comes from Rhagium mordax, assembly GCA_963680705.1. NCBI lineage: Eukaryota > Metazoa > Arthropoda > Insecta > Coleoptera > Cerambycidae > Rhagium > Rhagium mordax. Next base: position 46,766,353 of record OY796660.1, on the reverse strand, counting down.
ACTCGTCACAGTTCCAACATGGTCGATTGCTCGAAGTACTTATTTCATGAAGATGATTTCGATTAACCCTGTTGGATGGCCCAGGCTCGCCAGCTAAGTCCGGTTCTAACATACTAATATTTGTATCCAGAGAAGTTCGAGGTCTATATGCTATGTCTATTTATTTCCCACCTTTTACATAGCTGTTTCAGTTCATCTATCGTCGCAATGTTCCCATGTGAACCTAATTGGTGAATATAATAATGTAAAATATTTCTGCGCAGGACGTACAGCTTCTCCGGTTCTGAGGCTGGATTTCCTAACCTATTAAATAAATTGATCATGCAAGCAAAATATGTACCTATCGACTCATCTTGATTTTGATCACGGGCACGGATCAACTCCCATAGTTTTTCATTATGATCATGCGATAAATACTCCTCCTTAAACAGTTTCACAAATGTCTGCCAAGAATCTACTTGTGAACGAATAGAAATGTACCAAATCAAAGCGTCACCTTTTAATAAATCAATAATGGAATTTTTCAAGTCGTCCTCCGATGCGTTGCGGGCAACGCTGTAAGTCTCAATCTTTTCGAGAAATGCGATAACACTCAACCCTGTTTTCCTAGCATCAAAAGTAACACCCCATTGACTCACTGGAACTCGATTTTGGTGGATCACCACTGCTGATGTGACCGGTTGCGATGTCGCAGCTTGACCTTGGTTGGTTCCTAAATTTAAAGTCTTTTGCCCTAAAGAAGTAGAAGATCTGAAAGAAAAACACTTCCTATCCATTTCCGATTCGATAGTTCCCAATTGAGCTAACAAATTTGTAATACAATCTCTCCAAGTCGCGGCACCCTCGAGATTATCGTCAACCTGTAATCTATTTAACCTTCCGTACAAATGATGTAAAACTGAAAAAATAAATTTACCCTCGTCGCTCTCAGCTACGCCCTCGAAAGTGTCTAAAAATTTCTCTAAGTCCACAACCTTTTTGTTACAAATATTAATCTCCTCCTCGACGTTCGGATTAAATGACTCGTGCTGCACAACCTTACCGAAGCCCTCATCTATCAACAATCGACGCATAGACCTTATTGTCTCCGCCTTAAATTCCGAAACACCCCGTACTACAAGTTCATATTCAAGTTCATCCCTTTTAAGATCATATGGATCCATATTTAAAATTAATCAGAAATATCGTAAATACGTAGCAATAGAAATTCCAAATATACTAAGTATACTTTTACTTTATATAGACTAGTAATATCACTAAATGTTACGGATAATAAATAAGTAGCGGTCAGTCCCCCATTTACCGAAAAGATCGCATGAATAAAATCCTAGGTATTAGAAAAATGGGTAAATAACAAAAAACCGGAAAAATGCACCAACAAGTTTACACACTAAACTAAAGATCGAATTATCAATCAATAATTATCAAATAACATCGATACAAACATTATAAGTATATTATACTGGGTGACTAGTAAGCTAATGTCCAATCTACATGAAAGACGTGCATAAGCTCGCACAGTCAATTTACATACCTTACTTTTCCTTAGTAGTATATATTTTGTAATTACCAATAGTGTAAGCAAGTTGGCACTTAAGGTTGAAAAAATTATATACAAATATTTCTCAACGGAAATGTACGAGGAATAACGTCTTAAACAACTTAGTAAAAGTCCCATCAAATATGTCTATGGCAAATTGCAAAAAACGGCCGCCATTTTGTTTTCTCATTTTATTCCAAATATCTCAAAAACTGTGAGGTTTATGAAAAAATGTCAAGAGATCTTTTTTACGTAAAATAAGAAAATACAATACATTGGATATACTAAATGCAAAAAAATTATTTAAATAATTGAGAAAAAATGTTTTTTTTTATTATTTTTTACGTTACAAATAATTATGTACAATTTAAAATAGGATTTTCATCTTCGTCATTTTCGAGTACGATGCTGATTGCAACAATCAATTCCTAAGCATTGACCATATTTCGAGGAACATCTTAGTCCAAGTTTTTTGCAGGAACATGATTTGCCACATGACCCTTCCTTACAGTTACAGAACACCCTTTTTAATATATCAGAGGGAGCAACTTCTTTCGTTATGGATATCGGAACAAGGTGTCCCTCTTGATCTAATTTCCATTCGTACAGTACCTAAGTAAGTAAAGTAATCATAATTAGATACCTGATAATAAACTCTTAAAACATGTACAGCAGCGTCTTCAGTTGGGGAAAGTGATGCCAAATTGAAGTTTGCAGATAGACCTTGACGAGATGTCACTCGATTGTATAAAGTGTACCTTAACTTATCAATTTCTTCTTTGCTATTCTTAGGTCGGTATAACTTGGTAATGAATTTTATGCCTACTTCTATTAACTTTTTTTTATCTGGACGTTGTTGGTAAAATATTTGAAGATTATCGCATAAAGGTATATTATTCTTTACTGTAAACAGAATTTCTTACTTTTTAAAAAAATGAGCGAGTTTGTGTCGCAACCTGATTATAGGCATGAAGAAATAATATGCATGGTTTAATATGCTTTAATTTTTCTTGAAGATTCAATATGTTTGTCACTCTATCAGCCTTAGCAGCCTTTCCTGGTCGAAGCAATAACATTTTATCATTCTGTGAATAATGAACCAACAAAACCGCAACATCAGTGTCTTCAGATACAACTACAATTGCCCTACCACAATTTGAAAGTTCTACTGCAGTTTTAATAATTAAATAGTCGGCGTCGCTTGCAGCCTGTATTATTTTAACACCTGCTTTTTCAAAACGAGGCTTTAAAGTTCCATCAGTTTTTGTTTGTTGTTCTTATTTCGTGTTCTTGTTGTTCTTGTGGCGTAACAATTGTATTTTCTAATTTTACTGATATGTCTACCGCATTTCTTGATCTTATCTGTTGCAAAGCATCCTTAGTTGAAAGACAATTGGAACTGTATCCATCAAAAACCACTACACAGTCCTGACCATAAACATGTTTAGCATAATTAATATATTGATCACAAATTTGGTGGAACGTAGCAGGCTTCTGCCATATAACTTTGTGAAGGAAAAAACTACATATATTGAATTTTGCTCATTCGACGAATTGGGTGTAGCTAAAGCATCAAATTCTTTAAAGAGAAGACTTTTTGCTCCTTTTCTCAAAACACCATCCTTAAAGAGAGACAACGGATATGGAGCTAACTCAAATTTGAAACAGTCCCTTATTTCTTCTGGGGTTTTGTTGGAGCAAATAATTCTATTAAATAATTGCATAGGCATTAAGCAATTTATTGATTCTTATAAAAACAATTGGAACAAGGCTGTCAAAAGCTTGTTATTCAATACATTTTTTCATTCTAAGAAAAAAATATCTGTTCAAATATAATCGAAAAACTATTAGTTTTTGAGATACATGCAATAAAAAAACAAAATGGCATCCATTTTTTGGCAACTTGCCAATGTCAGAATCGACAGGACTTTTAGTATGTCATTTGGAGCTATATTCCCCGTACATTCCCGCTGAAAAACGTTTGTATATAATTTTTTCAGAGCTAGCCTCTAAATCCCGCTAATTTGGCTACACTACAAAGGAATCCTCAGATTCTATCTACAAATTTATAGTTTGTAGACAGGGCAAGAAAAGTGACTATAGATAATAAATCCTTAACGTATATTTTCTATTCTTAATCGCCAACGTATTTGTTTATATTGTACCGGGGAATAAGTTACTGCTAATAATTATTAGAATAAGGAAAAATTTCCGAACAAGTTACGCTACGCGAAGGAACATTTTCTACCTATAATTATTTGGATAATACTTAATAAGAATTTACGAGTTGTGTGTGAATGTTAAAATGTTACGAGTACCAATACGTTTTGAAAATACCAACAAATAAACATCATTAAAAAATGACACTATATCACCTTAAGTTAATAATAATAAACATCACAGTTTGAAAAGAAACCAACCAATTATCATAAAAATATCAACAATTCACTCAAATCAGGAAAACAATGGCAATAATAAATTTAAAAAAACTTACTTACTAAGAAAATTCTTATTGGCTACAAACAAATAGCAATAAAACCAGCGCCAATCATAAATAAATTTCAATATTTTAAAAATGCGAACAACAATAATAAATATTAACGTTTCAAACAAATAACAACAAACAAATGGCAATGAAAAATGTCAACAGTACCAAAATATTAATAAATTTCAATGTAAAACCAATGCCAACAATTAATAATATATATTAACGCTTACAAAAATATATATAACAACAAACAAATGGCAATGAAAGATGTCAACAGTACCAGAATATTAATAAATTTCAACGTTAAAAAAACAAATGCCAACAATTAATAATAAATATTAACGTTTAAGAAAAATATAACAACAAACAAATGGCAATAAAAAATTTCAACAATATCAATATCAATATCAAAGTTTATTTCCAATCACAGGTACAATCATTATTAAATAATAATTATACAAGTCACTAAGGAGTACCAGAATATTAATAAATTTCAACGTGGAAAAAAAAAAGATGCCAACAATTAATAATAAATATTAACGTATATATAAATATATCTACAATCAAACAGCAATACTACCGAAACGTTATTAATAAATTTTACAAGTTACAAAAAAATACCAGCAAATAAAGGGAACCAAAAAAATATACGATAAAATTTTATATCAATGTAGAAATATTTCAATTCAAAAGCAAGTACTGATATTTCTTCACAAAACCTAAAAATATTTCATGTGTGTGTTTGAAGAACTATCGTAAAAACTCCTGAACATGAATTAAAACGACTAAAAAAAAATATGCTATCGGGTCCCACGTTGGGCGCCAAAATATCTGTTACGTTTAATTAGCTAACTCGCAAAATTATGGTAACGTATATGTGTATGCCCTCGGTTCGCTCAGCGGCTGCGTTAGGGCGTGGGAAGTAATTGAAGCTATTTTAGGGGCACCAAGTAATTTTATTACCTTCCCCGTAGGTGTAAACACATATTACAAAATTATTTGGTGATTAATTATTATAAGAGTCCCAAAATCACTAAAAGAACCACTATATAGTAAGTTAACTAACAAAACAAACAATGAATCAGAAGTATAATTATAATTTATTAATCAAAATATTAAGCTAATTCACAAAAAATATGCGGGTAAAATGGAAAATATAATAATAATTATCGTATTTTGGTTTATTTGCTGGTGTTTTATAGGTCGGTACTGTATACTTTTGGGTGAATAAAATGTCGGGATGTCTAGCTCCCTATTAGAAATGGTTAGGTACCACGGAAGTTCTATTATATTTAGTACTAAGTTACACGAGTGGAATTATGTAAAATATTAAATTTATCACAATACTTAACGGTCTCCCGCGATGAGACGGCGCGGCGAGGACGGTGCTCTGCGGGCAGGCTGGAGTTCCGCCGTAGGTATCGTCTCACCGTGGTATTGTATTTAAACCCTTCGTAATGGCAAAGACGATATAATAAGACCGCTCCATCGCGTGCTAAATTTTATTAACACTCTAAAACCCAGTCAAACCTCCGAGTAATGTAGTTGTATACCAGTCAACACGAGATGTCGCCCAAAAAATGTCTAGAGTTCTACCGTTTCATAATAATACATGGAATTCTGGCCTAGCAATGTTGCCATATTATTTTATAATACTCGCGGTGGTCGAAGTCGAAACAAAATGATATATTTAATTTTGAATATATTTCATAGTATACAATATATTTATTTGAATGCATTTTTTGACATTATGACATGAACTTACTTTAATTATTGTTGTTTAACATATAGATATTTACAAAATTACGTTTTAAAGTGTACTTCATTAAAGTAAATGATGACCACCTGCTATTGTCAGGAGATACAATTTTTTATTAGTTGCAATTTGTTAAGTATTTCCAATTTAATGCTTACGAAATTTTTGTTGAGTTGAGTATGTGCTGCAAGAATAGCTAGGCGGATGAATATTGGCATTCTATCCTTTACTATCCTATAGATACTCAGTGTGCAACAGTGGGCAAAGATTGCTTCACCCGCCTAGCTATTCTTGTCGCACTATACGCTTGCAAATAATTATTTGAGTAGGTACTGTGTGGTTTTTATGTTGTTTCTTAATTAACTTATGATTTTATTTTTTATAAAGAAGATCATTTCTGTGTAAACCGGAAGGGATAGGTATTTAAAATTTACTTGCATTTTTTACTAACCTTTTATTAGTCACTTTTGCCTAAAACTCCACAAAACTTGACCTTCTCTTTTATTATAATTACCTATATTTGTGAAAATACTGTAAGTTTTAACTGAACCTATATATTATTATAAATAAGAAAATAAATTAATTATTGTGTAAGAAGTATTTACGCATAAATTAATTTTTGTGGTTTTTATTTGTTTTACGTGGTAAAATCCGGCTCATGAATGTTTGCCTTTTTGCCTATGACTTATTATTTACTGAAGGCATACACGCTCTCAAAAGATAATCAAATGCAAAAATTATAAAAAATTTTAAACCAAATAAATGTGCATGTTCCTCGGCATGTTCATAATACCCTATGAATAATATGAATTTGCATATTTTTGCAAAAAAACTTACTTGTTTAGGTAATCATAAACTATAAAAAGTGTTATACTTGTTGAAATCATAAGAGAATAAGGATTCTATAAAAATTCAATATGGCGGAACGAAAAATAATTGACAAATACCTATCATTAATATTTATAGAAAATAGACTAAAAATTTAAGTAAAAGCAAAAAAGGTTAGTGAGAAAGATTTGGTCATCTAATTTCAATCACGTATAATATTTGTGTATCAGAAATCAGAAGACAAACGAACGTAAATGGTATAGGTAAATAGGACAAACGAACACCACATGAGCGTGGCCTTAAAGTGGAATCTGCGCAACTATTATAAAAACTAAAATTGAGAGACAGTACATGAAAGGGTTCCGACGCTTAGTGAAACGACTGATTCACAAGTGCTTTACGTACATGTCCGTCCTTGGTCGCCGTATGCTAGCGTCTCGGACTGTTTACAGATTAAAAATGCCGATTCCCATCTAAGCAGCGCAGAGCAGAGCGGCGCGGCGCGGCGCAGCGCAGAGCATGAGCAGTATTTTCTTAGGTATTCCCATATAAGTAGCATTTGGAAGCGACAGCGCCGGCAGCGGCAAGCAAAGCAGCAGATCGCAGTGTTTGAGCGACAATGGAGCATTCTACATCGTCGTGTTCCGTAATATTTATTCTTTTTATTTTAAAAATATTTCTTTGATTTTTTAAATGGCAACCTCCAATTTTCTTTGCACTTTCGAATTCCTTGTAAAATTCTAAACATTTTTTATGTTTTCCCTTTACCTGAAATCGTTTCTAAGTTGTTCATATTTAAAATTAAATTTTTTTAAAATAGAAAATATTTTTAATGGTAAATGTTTTATTTTTAGGTTATCAGCAAATTTTATCCGCATCCATACCTAATCGTTTTATAAATGCAAATTGTTCATACAACATGCAAGTTGCTGCCTGCTTTTGCCGCTACTAGATCCCCACTTGTCCGTCAGCACTCAGGGCGGCGTGTCGCAAAGCAGCAGTGTCGCGAGCCAATGCTCCCCGAAGAATTAAAAATTTGCTGCTACGGTCGCGTCGCTCTGCGCTGCGCCGCTCTGCTTAGATGGGAACGGTATCATTTAAATGTAGGCAAACAATTGTAAGCAGCATGTCGCCGCACCGCTCTGCTCTGCGCTGCTTAGATGGGAATCGGCCTTAAAGCTGCGATACTAAACAAAACTAAGCGGCAAATTTAGGTCCTATGTCAAGATGAGGACTTTCGCAATCTGTATATGACTTGCGATGGTCGAGATGGTAGCGTACCTCTCTCACCCAAAAGTCCCGGGTTCGATTCCCGGTCGTGGCAATGGAAAATACTGTGACAGGGATTTTTCCATTATACACGGATATTGGATGTGTGTCCCTTGTCTTTAAATGTGTAGCCCCCTCCCGCACAAGGCTCTTCTAGAGCCTTCTGGGATAAAGGGGGTCGTAATTGCATGTGGTGTATTTATTTATTTTATTTATTTATTACCTTAATTTAAAATTTTCTAAAATATTTCCTTACATATTATATAACGACAGTGATGTCATCAACGCTTTTTTATAAAAATAACTAGTTTTTCACTGTTTTAAACTATATATGTACCTATATTAGTTTTTATTATATTGTTTTCAACTTGTGAATTGTTGGAAATGGAAATACTCAAAAATGAATGTAAATGTTAAAAAGTACCAATTTCAAGTCCCAAGAAATTAATCATGAAGTTAAAGTTTTCCAAAAAAGTATTGGGCCATGAAGCCCATTATAACAGGTATTGATTTTAAATCGACGAGTTGCAGGCCATGAAATGGTCCCAGCTCCCTTAAGACGCATTTACAGGCCCATATTTATAGAAACTTCTTTTTATATTTAGTCACGGAGAATCAGCTTTATTGGCATGGATTTCAGAAAAACCCTGTACAATAATTCTGTGCAAATGTGGACGACGATTTTTTACCATCGCAATACTTTCGTTATATTAGGTATACATATATTATTATACAATCATAATAATATAACAAAGTAAAAATTTATTGAGAAAATATGCATGTTTTTATAATACCAATGTTACACCTATATTTTGAAATATTTTGATATTTTCATTTAAGACAATTTCACCTCCTCTGCCGTCGCCGTATTTATTGGCTATTTTTTCATAACTAACTTGGCGAATATACACATATACCTACCAAATCTCATGAAAGTATATTGACGCTCTCAAGTTATCATGACAGACTACAGACAGACCGACCGGTCCGACCGACCAATGGGCAAGTATTTTATAAATTGTTATTTGGATATTTGTTACTAGATTCTTTTTCAGAATAACATAATTTTTTAAAGTGAAAAATTTTTAATCAAAACGTAGTTTTTTTTAAATAGATACAAAATTTACGTATGTTATTACTTTTATTCACACGTTTTTTAAATGATTTTAGATCAATTATTTTTAGGCAAATACGAAAGGAAAGAAATTTAGTAAATGAATGAATTACTAAAAAGAAAATTATTTATAGACAAAAAATGATTTCTACTAAGTTAGAGTTGTTATTCAGTTACAAAATATTCCCGTGAAGTAAAATAAACAAACACGTGCGGATCAACTAGCTACTGGTGCTAATTCATTGGCCATGCCATGCGCGTGTTGAGATACACATTTTATATTTGGCAACAACGGAATAACTACTAATGACCTTTACAGGAGATTTGCTTTCAATTCCAAATCACACCCAAATAAGTGAATGCTCATGACATCTGTAGTTATTAAGTGTCCTGCCATAGGAATAGAACAGTCTTTACATATCGTCTTTGGTAATAGAGTTACGGGAAGATTACCAGGCTCTGGAGCAGGTAGCACAACGTAATACTCGGGAACCAGGATCATCCACGGAGTAAACCATGTACCAGGCAAAAAAAGGAGAGTAAAAAACGCCTAAATAGAGAAAAAACCGAATGAGCACAGCGGCTAATAGAAATTGTTTGATATAAAAGAAAATTAAAGTTATAATATTAATTAATTGAATTTACAGATTACAATAAAAGCTTATATAAAAGTTTATAGTCCAAGCAATGGGTACAATAAAAGGTGTTCTATTCGCAAAAGGTCGGAAAGAAATGAAATTTGGTGGGATGGTAGACATAGGTCCCCTGATAGTACACCTCAGTTTGCGACCTCGGGTGGTTGCCGCTCGTGGGTTGGGGGGATGAAAACTTTGCGTCGCGACGCATTTTGGGAAATAGCGCCGTTGTGGTAAGTGCTATCGAAAAAAAGTTCAAATGAAATATGTAGAGATCAAAATTGTGCACAATTTTGGTCTTTGGTCTTTACGTTTTTCGTCTGCGACCAATAGTTTCCGCTCTACGGCGCGCCAAAGGTGGGGGTTGATTTGCAATTTTCAACAAAATTAGAATTTCATCGCGGATTAAGACGAAGATTGCTTTCAAACAATTCTGTAATATTTTTTTTCTGAAAGAGTAATGTTTTCTGAGTCTGCTGATGCCCGATTTGATACATTTTGGTCGTGTATAACAAAAGATATGATTTTTTAAAGCGCACCCCTACATACTCCGATATGGGCATTTTTTACTTATCATTATCTACGGTCAATATTTCCTTATTATTGTTGACCTAGGCGCCAAATTTTTTATTTTTGTGAATTAGTGGTCATGAATATCCTGATAACAATATTGTGTCCTCTAGGACATTGGGTATGGTATATTTGTATAATATTTGCAATGAAATTGAAGACTTTTGTTGTGTATCCATGCATAGCACAGATCAGCATGTAGACATGGACCATCACGTATCTTGCGCGACACACGAGGTCTAACCAAACTCGATGACTGGCTATCACTACACAATCCTTTCCCAGAAGTTGATGTTCTCATGTCAATTAATACGGGAGTTGTTGGAGAGGTCGACGTGAATTGCCACCAGGCGTACGAAATCGGGTCACTTGCGATGACACAAATGCTTGGTCATACTTTTGAGTCGGTGAAATTTAAACGTAATGAGAGAGTTCTCTCTCTAGCCGCTGGTAAATGTAGTGTGAAGATTGCGTCGGTTCCTGTTATTATTAATCCGCTTTTGTTGTTTCAACGCATATGCATTGCGAAAAAATCTGACAATGAACTGAAAGAATACTTTCAGTACGAACTTGCTCCTCTTCCGCTTTCAATGTTCACTGAGGAAGGTATGCGCAAAGGGGCAAAATCTTCACTGTACAAAGCTTATGTGCCCGTAACACCAGTCATAGAAGTTGACACGATCATGCACGTTGTTGACGGTGGCTTCTTGCTCCATCGTGTAGTGTGGGGCCGTCACAATTCATTTGCAATGATTTGTGAGAATTACATTCACTATATTACAAGGCATTATGGGCCGAATACAATTGTTGTTTTTGATCGATATTCCGAAAATGGGACAGAAACAAGTACGAAATGTGCTGAAAGAAACCGCCGCTCGAAGCATCACTGCAGCACTGATGTACTCTTCGATGAATCCATGATTCCAACTGTGTCGCAAGAAATTTTTTTATCGAACAGCTTCAACAAAAGGCGCCTCATCGCATTGCTGCAGACAAAGTTGGAAGCACATAATTACACGGTTAAGCAGGCGGTCGAAGACATAGATTTGCTTGTGTTGTTGACTGCTAAAGCCAGAGAAGTTTATTTGTGCAAGCCGGGTACAGGGAACAAGGAGGATGTGTTCTATTCGCCTCAGAGTTTGCAATATAGCGATACTATTGCGAAAAATATCTTATTTGTGTATGCCTTCAGTGGATGTGACACTACATCGGCGTTGTTCAATCAAGGCAAGATTCGATTCCTCAAAACTTTAGTAAAAAACCCAACATTAACAGACGCGATTCAGGCATTTGACGACCCTGAGAATTAACAGAAGTCGTTGCCGCTGGCGAACTGTTTATGTTCAGGCAGTATGGTGCAGGAAGCGAACATCGTAAGTTGGACTATCTGCGGTATACGAACTTTGGACTTTGGCCGTCTCCAAAAATTCATTCAATCTCGCGGCGCTGCCGCCTGCCACCAACATCAGATGCGTGCCGTCATTGCGTACATATTGTCAAGTACAGAGCTGGCGGGGAAATCAGAAATCTTCAGAAGATCATGGATGGCGAAGAACAACCACACGACTGGACGCAATACGGATCGCAAAGGAACCAGCTCCAGAGGTTTTACTTAAGAGCATCTCGTGCAGATGCCAGAAAGGTTGTGGACCTGCTTGTGGTTGCCTTAAAGCAGGATTAAAATGTTCGGTACTGTGTTTACCCTACTGGGACGTCCTACGAAAACATTCCCGACCAGATTGTGTTACACGACGATGATGCAGAAGATGCCGAAAACGTTCCCGATCAGATACAGGACGATGAGGATCAAACAGACAACACCGAGTTTGCCGATTCTGGCTCGGAATTGATGTCTGAGGATGATATCAATGAGGCGAATCAGTTTTACAACGTCGCAACGACTCAAAGTGAAATAAACCCCTATATCGACCGTGGATTAGGCCTCGTGGGATACCACATAAAAAAAACGCACCGATCAACTCTACCTCAAGGGTGGTGTGGAAATGAGTTGAAAATGATATTTCCTTGTATCATGTATGCACAAAAATAATAAATTTGGCGCCTAGGTCAACAATAATAAGGAAATATTGACCGTAGATAATGATAATTAAAAAATGCCCATATCGGAGTATGTAGGGGCGCGCTTCAAAAAATCATATCTTTTGTTATACACGAAAAAATATATCAAATCTGGCATCAGCAGACTCAGAAAACATTGCTCTTTCAGAAAAGAAATATTACAGAATTGTTTGATAGCGATCTTCGTCTTAATCCGCGATGAAATTCTAATTTTGTTGAAAATTGCAAATCAACCCCCACCTTTGGCGCGCCGTAGAGCGGAAACTATTGGTCGCAGACGAAAAATGTAAATACCAAAATTGTGCACAATTTTGTTCTCTACATATTTCATTTGAACTTTTTTTCGATAGCACTTACCACAACGGCGCTATTTCCCAAAGAGCGTCGCGACGCAGAGTTTTCATCCCCCCACCCCTCGAGCGGCAACCCCCCCGAGGTCGCAAACTGAGGTGTACTATCAGGGGACCTATGTCTACCATCCCACCAAATTTCATTTCTTTCCGACCTTTTGCGAATAGAAAACCCCCATTGCTTGGACTATTACTACAAACCTCCAACACAGGATCCTTATTGTTTGAGGCGTTTTCATCAAGAAAGGAATTTACCCAAAAAAAAATCCGTAATTATACGATAAAGCGTAATATAAGGATTATTGAAAAGAATAACTGTACTATACTATATTTACGCCGACCTCACAACTTGTTATCCGTTTTAAACGATATTTTAAATTCGGTAGTAGGTATTGTTGAAGTTGTTTACGCCGGTTCCCTCGTTTTTGTAATTAATAATAATAAAAAATTGATTTCTGATTTGCGTCGATTAATATTTTCTCCCTTCGGTCGCCGTCAATGAAATAGTAAAAGAAGGTATCCGTCGGGCGCCAGACGACTTAAAAAAGGAAGCTTTGTTGAGAGAGCGGCGTAAGCGTAAATTTCTCAGGGGGACGCGTTGTTTACAAACCACTGATGTTATCGAATTCTTCCTAATGATGCCGGATGAATAAATAGAAGTGAAGCACTGCACAGTAATCAGAATTATTATTTTTAGGACTGTTCAAACTAACCAACACTGAATGTCTAGGTAATTAATAATTGGTAAGTATACGTTAATTAAAGCACAGAGTTCTAATTTTACAGCTCTTAGTGCCTAGCACGCTAAAATACAGTTTTTTTAGTCGCTGTTTAATTTGGACAATCCTGTGTTAAGTTAAATGTTTTATTTATTAAGACAATGTGCTTCGGCCTTTTTTTTTTTTTTTTTTCTGTCCCACACTACGTTAATTTATTATTTATATAGCACTTGTTTATTAATCTGGCTCAAGCCACCTGAAAATACATAAACTCTCTGCCACTCTACCAATAAAAGTCATCTCAATGTTCACAATAATTATATTACAAAGTTAATAATAAACACTTGAATATTAATGAATCAGTTAAGTTAAGATTGTTAATTAAAAATTTTACATCCGCCAAAGTTCAAATTTTAATATAATAATTTGACTAAACGATTAAAATAATCAGTCTGTTCTGAATATGTTGATTGGAAACGAGAGAGTCACTAGGTACCTAATTATAATTGTTATAATTGTTAATATTTCACCAACATTATATTTCGGGACATAATTGTAATTTAAGTCTGATGATATACGGATCAAGTCACTAGGCCGAGCAGTTCTAATGTGAATCGCGTGTCGTTAAGTTTTTTACCTCATCCTATTGTCTCTGCCGAAGTACACTTTGTTTAGTAAAGTTTAAATAAATAAATCATATATTTGCCCATCTGGTCTTCCTGAGAAGGAAGTGGCGGATACGTACAACGGCTTTCTTTTGTGCCTATTTGTACGTTGGGGAAGTGGATGGAAAAGGATTAACAACACTTTATTTTATTATTTATATCGGCTTGAACGTAAGAAATTTGAGATTATTTTTAATATATTGCGCCTGGTTCCATTCGCGTGATATTGAAAGTTGATGACTTAGTTCGATGAATAACTTTGACGACGTATTAAATCGCGCCCGCTTGACAAAATACTAAAAGTGAATTGAATTGAATGCAGAACACCGCGTGCCGTGTGCTCGTCGTTACAACGCTTGTCGATCTCGATTTCGATCTCTCTGCTGTGAAAACTGTGGCTGTCTTCGGGGGTCGTAGGGGTTCGGGGAGCGACGTTCGGTCCGCCAGACGCCCCAGAAGTTGGTTGGTGACCTTGCGGCCACGTGATATCATCTACCACCGGCAGGAGTGACTCGAGCTGCTCTGAGAGCGAGCGATGCTCTTCCCTTGCCGTGGCGACGGTCCTCGGGGAAAATCCGAGAAATGCTGGTGGTTCTCTGCTCGGTGGACCTGCTGGATCGTTCTCGTAGCGGGGCATCGTCAGAGTGGTGTTTTGCGATATTGGAGTGCTGCTGTCAGTCATGCTGAAGCTTAATGAATTTCTTGTGTTGCTTTGAATTTCTTTTGGTTGCACTGTTAGTGTCTTTTATTTATGAATTTAATAAATAAAACCTTTCTCAAAATTAGAACTGAAAGTTAATTGTCAAACTTCTTGAGATAACGAAAATAAAATTAAAGTTCCTTTTTTAATTTAAAATGAAGCACTAGGGCACTGATTATCTACTAGACAAAATAAAAAAAAATTTACTCTTAATTTTTTTTTACACTGCAAGTCTCAACTCGAATAGTTATTAAAATTGTCTCGAACTTAAATAACCAAGAGCAATGTTTGTCTGTTCAGCACTTATTAAATGGCATGAACTCTCACTTATTCATTTTGCTGACCAGCCTAGGCTGACAGGTCTCGGCTGCAGGTAGGAGGTTGAAATTTTTTTAAGTTAAAGTCGATATCAATTTAATTCGGTATATTGAGTGCAAAGTTCAAAGATTACAATGGACAAATAAATGAAAATTATTTGCCAAATTTCCAGTTGAATGATTACAAACGCGAAGTAAATATGCAAATGATCTTAACGCGACCGAACGTCAAAGCAAGTGACTAAGTCGAAGCCGGAATGAGAAGTAGTGACTTTTTGGCTAAAAACGTCGTATATTTATACGGAAAATCGCGCCCTTCCCCAGCGCACGTCAGAGCTGTGGGCGGAGCCTGTTGGCTTACCCCTGCGCGCTGTTCGCGACCGCGGCAATGTGGCTATGGAAATCGAGGCAGAAACATATTATTTCTGAATTTTAGGCAATTAATCCTGACTGTTTGAATTTAATTTCCCCAGAAAAGAAAACAAATTAAATTTAAAAAAATTCGCAAATTGTCGGTCCGATGACATGGCTTATGACTAAGTAATTCAGGGCGGACGGTAGACTGAACGGTACTCCCGGGCCCCGCGTATTAAGATTTTTTATGCTAAATCTGTATTATTTTGTGTTATAAATCCTTTTTCGCGTTGAAATTCTTTATGCTATCTTTTACATAAGATGAGGCATTATTATTACAATTGATTAATTTAGATTAGACAGTTATATTTATTTCTGAAATTAATTTATTTTTTAAATTTATTTAGGGTGATGCCCGTTAACACCCCCGTGCTTTGGAGAGTGAATTTTACTGTATAAAAAATTTATTTGATGCTTATTGGTGAAATATTTTATAATAAAAATCACGAATATTTGTTGATAGAATTTTCCTAGTGTCTCCCTTGATTCTGAAACAGATCAATAGTAAATTAATAAAAGTTTTCTCTAGTTAACTTAATTGTTTGATTTCTATGTTAATATGTGAAGCTTAAGATATTTAACACTTAACCTAAATTATGCTAGGGTATTTGAACTTAAGATATTTTATACTTAACTATTTTATACATTTATACAGTACATACAACGTGACTCGGACATTAAATTCTCGCGGTAGCCCGTCGTTGATGCTTCTTTTGCTTTTGGGTTCTGAAGTTCATCACAGCGGGGTCCTGATGTTCATCTCGGAGAATTACATTCGATTTTGGCTCGTTCTCGAGATTCGAAGGGAATATTGTAGGATAGGCAAAGGATAGGGAGTAGTTTGGTGCCTTGTCCCGACACATACGCTCGTTCAGATACTGGGAATTTTTTTTAAAGTGTGGCCTATGGCCGAAAAATACTCGGGTAGATTGAAAAGGTAAATAGGATCGTTGGGGGGCCTCCTGGCCCCGCAGTGCCATCAGAGGCTGGATTGGCTCGGATTCATCGGTGTCTTTCTGTCGGTCTGCATACGGTTGGCTTTGCGTGATTCGTGACGGCCCAGGGATAGTCTCTTCTATATCTGCTTTCCGTAATAGTTTTGCCAGAGGTTCGTCATCCGACGAAGATGTTTCTGCTGCCGCCGGTTCTAGTCTTGGCTCTTTTATATCTGCTTTCCGTAGTAGTTTTGCCAGAGGTTCGTCATCCGACGATATTTCTGCCGCCGCCGGTTCTGGCTTTGGCTCTCCGGTGTCTTTCTGTCGGTCTGCATCTGGTTTACTTGGTGCGATTCGTGACGGCCCAGGCATAGGCTCTTCTATATCTGCTTTCCGTAATAGTTTTGCCAGAGGTTCGTCATCCGACGAAGATGTTTCTGCCGCCGCCGGTTCTGGCCTTGGCTCAACATCCTCCATTGACTCGTCACCGGAGTCGCTGGCCTCCGTTTCTCGTTCTATTTTGGACAAAGGTGCCGGTCGTAAATCATCGAGGTGTGCTTGGACATTATGTGGACCTTTTTTAACTTCATAAATCTCTCCTGATATTTTATTTGTTATTAGATGCGGCCCTGTCCATTTGGGTTGGAAGATATCTTTTCTTGGCCGCAGGATACGCATCATCACTCTATCACCGATGTTAAAAGCAATTTCAGGTAATACATTCCTGGGCGCGTATCGCTCTTGATACTCGGCTTGCCTCTCTGTTATCATTCGGTGTCTCGCTTGAGGACTTATATCCATGCCTCTTTGTCTTTCTTCTAAGAATTGGGGTAATTCCCAATCTCCTGGTTGTGCCAGTTCGTGTCCATAAATTACGTAACTGGGCGTCTGGTTCGTAGCTGCATTTTTTCGTGTTCGTAGTACGTGCAAGGTTTTTTGAATATATTTGTCCCATGTATTCGATGGTTTTTTGTAGGTCAGGCTACGGAGCGTCTTTTTAAATTCTTGTACGCGTCTTTCTACTGGGTTCTCTCTCTGATGATATGGAACAGAATAGAGCATTTTGATTCGGTTTTTGTTACACCACTGCGTATACCACCTTCCTTTAAAATGGCCCCCGTTATCACTGATTATTATACGGGGTGTGCCAAACCTGGCGATAATCTCTTGTTGCAGATACTCTTTGATGGTTTTACTGGTAACTTGGGAATACGCTCTCGCCTCCACCCATTTACTGTAGACGTCCTCGACCAGTATAATGTACCGGTGTTTTGTGTCACGGCTTTCTGTGAACGGTCCTAATATATCAATGCTAACCATCTCAAATGGGTGCGTTGGGGTATGAGGTTTTAATGGTGTCACTGGCTGTAGTTGTCTTCCCTTGATTGTGTGGCAGATAAGGCAATTCTTCACGTATTCACTCACATCTTTATGTATTCCCTTCCAATGATAGTAGCGGAGAATATTGCGAACCGTTTCGTCCCGCCCTGGGTGCGCCGCTAACTCCTTGTCATGGAAGTGTGATATAATTTTGTCCACCATCCGTCGAGGCGCTGTTACCTGGCGGACTCCTCGATATACTGTAAATAATATGTCAGTCTGTACTATGTGGTTTTCGTGAAATTTTCGCTCTTCTTCGGTGTTTGGCCCTCGTTGTTGAATTTCTAACCACCTTTGTTTATTTTGGCGGAACTGCCTCGACCTTCGTTGCGCTCTGATTACATCTTCTTGCAAGGCCGAGTTTGTGACTGCGTTCAGTGTCGCCGTAGGCGGAAACATTCGCTCTTCATCAATACTCGGGCGTTTTTCTTGTGCGTCCGGGTATCTAGATAGGTAGTCTGCAAGTAGGTTTTCTCTGCCCGGTATATGTCTTATTTCAAAGCTGTATTCTTGTAAAAGCAGGCTCCATCTTGTTAGTTTGGCTTTACTGTCGTTGTTTTTATTCAGCCACAATAATGCTCGGCTGTCGGTTAGTAATATAAATGGCTTGTCCGCTAAATACATCGAATATTTTTTTACGTGAACTATTACTCCGAGGCACTCTAACTCATTTATATGGTACTTTTTTTCGGCTTTATTGAGGGTATTACTGCTATATGAAATGATTTGTCGTTCGCCTTGTTCGTTTAATTGGTATAATACCCCGGAAATGCCTTGGTACGACGCATCTGTTTGTAAATAGAAGGTTTTTGAAAAATCGGGTCGGTGTAGTGCCAAAGGTTTAGATGCTGCGTCCTTTAGTTGTTGAAACGCCTCTTGACATTCGGCGGTCCATTGGAATTTGGCGTTTTTACTTAGTAGGTTATTCAGCGGCTGAGCTAACTGGGCAGCGTTGGGTAGATATTCTCTGATCCAGTTCAGTGTTCCTAGGAACGATTGTAGTTGTTTTTTCGTGGTGGGCTGTGAAAATTCTTGAATGTTCGTTAAGTGTTTTTCCTGTGGTATGACTGTGGTTCCTGCAATGTGATGTCCTAGATAATCCAAATTTTGCACAGCTATCTGACATTTTTCAGGTGATACTTTTAGGTTGTGTTGTCTCAACCTCTCCATTACTAACTGCAAATCTATTTTATGTTGTTCCAAATTTGGGGAATATACCAAGATGTCATCCAAGTAGACTGTGACGAAGTGGTGAAGAAATCCGGGTAGTACGTCCCTGGCCATTAATTTTTGGAATGTCGCAGGCGCTGTTTTTAGCCCAAATGGCATTACTGTAAACTGATAAGTGGCGCCGTCTGGTGTGGTGAAAGCGGTCAAATGTTTATGTTCGGTTTTCATAGGCACTTGCCAGTATCCTGACTTTAGATCAAGTAATGAAAAAATTCTGGCATTTCCTAGGTCTTTTAGTGCATCGTGAATCCTTGGTAGGGTAGAAGCCTCGCCCTCTGTAATTTCATTCAAACGCCGGTAATCCACACAAAATCGTGTTTTTTTGTTGCTCCTTTCGACAATAACAGGTGGCGAACTATAAGATGACGAACTCGGCTCTATAATTCCTGCTTCTAGCATTTCTTGAACTTGTTCGTATAAAATTCGTTTTTTTTGTTGGCGACATCGAATAAGGTCGTACATTAATTGTCCTATTTTCCTTTAATCGAATGCTATGCGTTGTTGTCACTGTCGTGGCGGGTGTTAGACGATCCGTGAATATGTCAGAGTATTCATTAAAGAGAGGTTTTAATAGGTGATCATGTTCTTTTGGCATTTTTAATTTTTCGTGTAGTTCCCTCTTGATTAATTGTAGTGGCTTCGTTTGATTCCAGTAGACCGTTATTCGGGAGTCCACCCCCGCGTACAAACATTTTCTGCCATAATCAATCGTAATATTTTCCTGATGCAGGAAAGGTGCACCTAATATTACTTGTTCGTTGAGGTTTTCTATAATTTCAAATGTGGTTTGAAAAGAATGTTCTTGTATGCTGAATTTTTGCGTCACGTTCCCCATTGATTCGACTATGTTGTCTCCACATGCCATCCCGAACATTTTTCTTTGATCACCCTGTATGTTTTTGTCTGCTAGGTCGGCTCTGATAATATTTTGGGCAGCGCCAGAATCTATTAACGCCACAGCCGAGTGTCCATTAATATTAATATTAATTTTCGGAAGAGTTGTTGCTATTTTTGTGATGTTCATCGTGGTATATGTGACTGAAATTGTTTCATCTGTCTGTGTACTGGCTTCCTTTTGTATCGGCCATTCTTCAAATAATACTTCCAATGAATAAATCTCGTCGTGTTCGATGGGTTGACGCGGTATTATTCTTCTGCTTAGTGTGTTTGGTCGCTCGGAGCGTGGGGTGCCCGAGATACCATCCGAGCTGCGGTATGACTCGCCCCTTGTCGGTTTTCCTGATTCTGTCGCCTATATGGGTTGTTCGGACACTCCGAGTGGTAATGCCAGGTCTCAACTTCACAATTCCGGCATGGGGTAGGTGGTCCGTTATTCATCCTGTTATTATTTGCTCGAGCTTCTTGTGCTTGTGGCAATCCGGTTGTTCGTTGGTTATTGTACGTATTCCTCGTAGTTTGCTGCGTTCGTTCCGCTTGTGAATTTTCAGCGGTCACTTTTCGTGTGCTCCTCTTGGCCATCTCGTTCAAATCTCCCTCTATTTGCATTGCAACTACTACCAAATCCTCAGTAGTCTGTATTATTTGTCCTCGTAATCTCGATCGAATTTCTGGTTTTAACTGGTCGATGATAATAGCGGTTCTTATGTATTCTGATGTGTTGGCTTCTAGTCGGTTAAATAAGGATATTTTCCGTGTGATGAATACCGATACCATCTCGTGCTCGTTCTGCTTTTCTCCATATAATTTGGACATAGCTTGGGTGATTTGTAGTGTAGAGTCGAACCTTGCTCGAAGTCTTTCCAAAAATATGCCGTAGTGATTTATTAGATTCTTGTAAGGCTCGTACCATTTCATAGCCTCTCCTCTCAGTTGCTCCGCTATTATTGTTAATTTTTCAGCTTCGTCGATAATTCCAGCCCGTGTAAAGTACATCTCCATATGTTTGATGAATTGTTCAGGGCTTTCGTGTTCTGCCCCATAGAATTGATGCAGCGTCGGTAACCTTACGTGTGTTTGTACGTTGCTCGCCGCAATCTGCTGAATAGTCCTGGTTAATGCATCTGCAAGTCGCCCAAACGCGTCGTCCGCCGGTGCCGGTGGCCGCGAAGTTTCTGACAATAATTTCCTTTGTGGAATCGGCGGTGCTGGTCTCGTCATCGTAGATACTGGGATGTTGTTTACCGTGGTGTTTGGGGTTGACATTGTCATCGTGGTTTGTAACGCGTCGCTTCGGTTCGTTTCCGTCCCTTCGGAATATCGCATATTTATGTACTATTGCGAGCAATAAATTTTCAACGGTTCATTTTAGCTTTGTAAATAGGAGAAAACGCAGTGGCGACGGATGTCACTCTATTTTGTTAGTGACTGTCAGTGTCACTTTATATTGATTGTCTCATTATGCATTTTTTAAATTTTAAAACATGTCGAACCACAAGCTTACAGACGTCGAATTTAGGGATTGTAATGGCCAAATTAAAAGCTGAATAGTCCTTACAACGTATGGCAGATGAGTTTACATTGTCACAAAACAACAATATTTTACCTAAAGCGCAAGTGGACACAAAATGGAAATCTAGCTCGTATGCCGGGGTCTGGTCGTCCGCGTCTTCTAATGTGGAAGATGCTGCTTTGGTGGAATATAACACAAATTATCTCTTTTCGACAGCATTAAAGGCTAAGGAAGAAACACATTTTCCAGCATCTAATTCAACTGCCCCATAGAAGCCGTAGAATAATTCAGCAACATTGGTTTTTAAGTTTTACATATTACTAGTTTTATGTTAGAGTAGTGTTGTATTTTTTCGCTTCAGCTTCAGGATTGTCATCTATGTTTAGTGCTACTGGAAGGTATTCGTAATTCGGCTGCATAGCTCTAAATATTGTAGATAATACTGTAGTTATTGGCAAAAAGATACAACACTAAAATCTCGAAACCTTGACAGTTGCGCCCCTTTATTATTATTTACTTAATGGTTATTTAGAGATTTAATAAATAAATTTAATGTTTCCTTTATAGATTTCTCTTTTGATACGTCAATGTATTGTGTCAAAGATTTTATAAAATGTCAAATATGACTTTAAAACCATTTTTACAAAAACTAATTTTACAAAAACCAATATCACTTGATTAAATATCGTTTAAAATTTATTGCTCGCAATAGTACGTGTCGTCCCCAGTGTTTATCCTCGGCGTTTGATCTTGTACTTGATACATGCTGTCCATAATTAACTTACACAGAACTCGGGGTGCAATGTTCTGGTAAAACTTGAGTGCTTTTTATTTTCTTACAGGTGCTCTTCTTATTGTACGTACGTTTCGGTCAAGCCCCACGTTGGGGGCCATGTTTACGCCGGTTCCCTCGTTTTTGTAATTAATAATAATAAAAAATTGATTTCTGATTTGCGTCGATTAATATTTTCTCCCTTCGGTCGCCGTCAATGAAATAGTAAAAGAAGGTATCCGTCGGGCGCCAGACGACTTAAAAAAGGAAGCTTTGTTGAGAGAGCGGCGTAAGCGTAAATTTCTCAGGGGGACGCGTCGTATACAAACCACTGATATCGAATTCTTCCTAATGATGCCGGATGAATAAATAGAAGTGAAGCACTGCATAGTAATCAGAATTATTATTTTTAGGACTGTTCAAACTAACCAACACTGAATGTCTAGGTAATTAATAATTGGTAAGTATACGTTAATTAAAGCACAGCGTTCTAATTTTACAGCTCTTAGTGCCTAGCACGCTAAAATACAGTTTTTTTAGTCGCTGTTTAATTTGGACAATCCTGTGTTAAGTTAAATGTTTTATTTATTAAGACAATGTGCTTCGGCCTTTTTTTTTTTTTTTTCTGTCCCACACTACGTTAATTTATTATTTATATAGCACTTGTTTATTAATCTGGCTCAAGGCCACCTGAAAATACATAAACTCTCTGCCACTCTACCAATAAAAGTCAACTCAATGTTCACAATAATTATATTACAAAGTTAATAATAAACACTTGAATATTAATGAATCAGTTAAGTTAAGATTGTTAATTAAAAATTTTACATCCGCCAAAGTTCAAATTTTAATATAATAATTCGACTAAACGATTAAAATAATCAGTCTGTTCTGAATATGTTGATTGGAAACGAGAGAGTCACTAGGTACCTAATTATAATTGTTATAATTGTTAATATTTCACCAACATTATATTTCGGGACATAATTGTAATTTAAGTCTAATGATATACGGATCAAGTCACTAGGCCGAGCAGTTCTAATGTGAATCGCGTGTCGTTAAGTTTTTTACCTCATCCTATTGTCTCTGCCGAAGTACACTTTGTTTAGTAAAGTTTAAATAAATAAATCATATATTTGCCCATCTGGTCTTCCTGAGAAGGAAGTGGCGGATACGTACAACGGCTTTCTTTTGTGCCTATTTGTACGTTGGGGAAGTGGATGGAAAAGGATTAATAACACTTTATTTTATTATTTATATTGGCTTGAACGTAAGAAATTTGAGATTATTTTTAATATATTGCGCCTGGTTTCATTCGCGTGATATATATTGAAAGTTGATAGTCCGTCGATGACTTAGTTCGATGAATAACTTTGACGACGTATTAAATCGCGCCCGCTTGACAAAATACTAAAAGTGAATTGAATTGAATGCAGAACACCGCGTGCCGTGTGCTCGTCGTTACAACGCTTGTCGATCTCGATTTCGATCTCTCTGCTGTGAAAACTGTGGCTGTCATCGGACCGACAATTTGCGAATTTTTTAAATTTAATTTGTTTTCTTTTCTGGGGAAATTAAATTCAAACAGTCAGGATTAATTGCCTAAAATTCAGAAATAATTCATTAACATGTTTCTGCCTCGATTTCCATAGCCACATTGCCGCGGTCGCGAACAGCGCGCAGGGGTAAGCCAACAGGCTCCGCCCACAGCTCTGACGTGCGCTGGGGAAGGGCGCGATTTTCCGTATAAATATACGACGTTTTCAGCCAAAAAGTCACTACTTCTCATTCCGGCTTCGACTTAGTCACTTGCTTTGACGTTCGGTCGCGTTAAGATCATTTGCATATTTACTTCGCGTTTGTAATCATTCAACTGGAAATTTGGCAAATAATTTTCATTTATTTGTCCATTGTAATCTTTGAGCTTTGCACTCAATATACCGAATTAAATTGATATCCACTTTAACTTAAAAAATTTCAACCTCCTACCTGCAGCCGAGACCTGTCAGCCTAGGCTGGTCAGCAAAATGAATAAGTGAGAGTTCATGCCATTTAATAAGTGCTGAACAGACAAACATTGCTCTTGGTTATTTAAGTTCGAGACAATTTTAATAACTATTCGAGTTGAGACTTGCAGTGTAAAAAAAATTAAGAGTCAATTTTTTTTATTTTGTCTAGTAGATAATCAGTGCCCTAGTGCTTCATTTTAAATTAAAAAAGGAACTTTAATTTTATTTTCGTTATCTCAAGAAGTTTGACAATTAACTTTCAGTTCTAATTTTGAGAAAGGTTTTATTTATTAAATTCATAAATAAAAGACACTAACAGTGCAACCAAAAGAAATTCAAAGCAACACAAGAAATTCATTAAGCTTCAGCATGACTGACAGCAGCACTCCAATATCGCAAAACACCACTCTGACGATGCCACGCTACGAGAACGATCCAGCAGGTCCACCGAGCAGAGAACCACCAGCATTTCCCGGATTTTCCCCGAGGACCGTCGCCACGGCAAGGGAAGAGCATCGCACGCTCTCAGAGCAGCTCGAGTCACTCCTGCCGGTGGTAGATGATATCACGTGGCCGCAAGGTCACCAACCAACTTCTGGGGCGTCTGGCGGACCGCCAGGGCCGATGCAGCCTCCAGGGATTGACCTCTGGAGCACGTCGCTCCCCGAACCCCTACGACCCCCGAAGACATGG
Organism: Rhagium mordax; assembly: GCA_963680705.1. Lineage (NCBI taxonomy): Eukaryota > Metazoa > Arthropoda > Insecta > Coleoptera > Cerambycidae > Rhagium > Rhagium mordax. The sequence continues at coordinate 46,741,480 of OY796660.1, read as the reverse complement.
CTTATGACTAAGTAATTCAGGGCGGACGGTAGACTGAACGGTACTCCAGGGCCCCGCGTATTAAGATTTTTTATGCTAAATCTGTATTATTTTGTGTTATATAAATCCTTTTTCGCGTTGAAATTCTTTATGCTATCTTTTACATAAGATGAGGCATTATTATTACAATTGATTAATTTAGATTAGACAGTTATATTTATTTCTGAAATTAATTTATTTTTTAAATTTATTTAGGGTGATGCCCGTTAACAAGGTCACTGGGCACCTTTCTTTCACGGAGAGAAAATGAATCGTCCCCGCTTCTAGGCCACGGCTCGTGAACAATTTTTCAACAAAAACTTACATGTGTTACTCACGCGCAGTGCGAACTACAATATACAGGACGTATTTTAAATACGTATCAATGAACCATGGGGAAAAGTATTTCGCAGGTATTTAAATAAATCAAAAAAGTATTCTTAACAAATTTTTAACAATACTTTACTAGTTAATACAACTATGGAAAATGTACCAAACAGAATTTATGATATCTTTAACAAACATATTTTTTGATGAAGAACCATTGACAATCACTCTGTGGGATTAATGACATTAATTTAAAAAAATTATTTTAATATTAGATTGATTACATTACGAATTTAATAAAATGCAAGATGGTCATAGAATAAGACATAGGCTAACAAAAACCATTTTGTTTCAAAATCAATAAATACATTTATTAACATTTGCGTCTTTCATTTTTCATTATGTGAATGCATTTTCCTTAATTGTCGAAACATATAAATCCATTGATATCAATTTATTTATTTATTATTTTAGACTTATTTACCACACATTATTTGCAATAATAAGGAAAACCACATTCTTGCCACTGTACGGGTATTTTTTGCAACATGATCCCCTTTAATTGATACGCCACTGTCGCCGGACGAAAGTAAACATCTAATCAACGACGTTTTGGCTTCACGCAGTCCATAATGTATTACTCATCTAGGTCTTTTGTTTATCTGAGATTTAAACCGATCCTTTCGATTGATGTTATATTTTTTTAGTTTAAATTTTTATGTAATAATACGTCACATAAAGTGAATGTAAACGGTCTATTTTTTGATTATCTGATTTTTCAATGCCGTTGTACGACACTTAGCTAGATTACGTCTCACTGTATTTAATTAATGTTCTAATAAATTTTGTTCCTTTTTTAAAAATTTGTTTTTTGGTCCAACGACTAAAACTGGCGCAGTCGGTAGGATTAGTGATAAAAGTTCTATCGAAGATTCTTTTTGGATTCCAATCCTTAAATCGCTAAATCAAACCTACGAGGAAAAAAAAAATTTACAAGTTCGGTGAATTTAGTAGTCGAGAAGACAAATTAAATCTGCGGTAGTGTACAAGTCATTTAATTACTAAATTACAATCGCTGTAATTATCGGGCAATAGAGCCAAGTCATTAAAAACCCAGATCATCGCGATCAACCACAGATGAGGGAAATTCTCCAAAAATCTAGAATCGCCTAGACTCTTCGAGGGAAACTTAGGATAAGGTAGATTTAAGAAGAAAACGAAGACAAGAAGAAAGTTAAGTGATAAGTGAAAAGTGACCGTGATTCTTATACAGGATTACAGTTTAACACAAATTAGGATACATCTTTCAATGAAGCCATCTATACTCTACATGCTGTAAGCGACGTTTATTTTATTAACTCTTTGTAACATTTTATTATTATTCTTACGATTTTATTATTGTACATTTTATTCTATCACATTTAAACTGGACGAACTCTTGAATAATTTTCAAAGTCTAAATATTTCAAAGTCAAAGAAATCTTCAGACATGACAGAAATTAACTACGGATTATTAAGGTATCAAGCCGATAATATCCCAACCTTTGACGGTAACCCTAAGTTGCTGCAAAGATTTATCTCAGCGTCTGAAAACTTACTAAGAGCTTTTCAAGATATTCAAAATCCAAATTCCCCTATTAATATTTGTTTATTAGATACTATCTATTCAAAATTAAGTAGGTAATCTAATTTGCTCACGTTCCGATCTAATTTGCTCACGTTCCGAAATTAATAATTGGCAATTAATTAAAGAACTATTAAAAAACACCTTCTCTGACCAAAGAAGTATAGACTGTTTAATACAGGATATGTTATCTTTAAAAATTAATAAAAACGAAAATCCTATTGCCTTTGGTATGAGACTCCAAGATACTCGTAGCCTCTTATTTTCAAAATTAAATGCAACAGATGAAGACAGACAGACGAAACTTATGAAAATACAACATTACGACTCGTTCGCTTTAAAGACCTATATAAATAACTTACCTTACAATATTCAACTAGTGATCAGATTAAAAGAACCCATATCACTTGAACAAGCCATGAGCTTTGTACAAGAAGAAGAAAACTTCCAACAATTTAAATTTCGATCAAATTTTAATGTTAATGTCAACAGACCTCCTCAAAAACAATATCCAGTTAACCATTCGTCGATGACCAATCCATCGACAAGTTTTCAAACGTACCCGCGTAATCCAAATTATTATAACCCACCTCAAACATCTTATCAACCAAATTTTTCAAATAATAATACTCAAAACTTTCCCCGACAACCAATACCAATCACACCCAAACCTAATTTTAATCAAAGATTTCCTACTAATAAACAAGTATTCGGTAAACCAATAAATGTTTGGAGACCCTAACCTAACCTAACCTAACCAATGAGTGTTACCACAAGAAATACTACAGTACCAAATAATTTCCAAAATAACAAAACAAATCAATTGTTTAATCAAGAGGTATCAGAAAACATAACGTACGAAAACCCATTCGAGCAACAAGCTACGGAAAACAACTCTGAGAACATACAAAATGATTATACTGCTAATCATTTACAATTCGATCATTATAATTATTATCCATCATGTTCCTATAACAACGATCAAACAAATTCTGATATTGATTATACTGCTAATCAATCTAACACCGATTCATACATTAATCAAAATGCATTTGATAACTCTAACTCAACTTACAATGTCGAACAACAATCACAACAACCGGATTTTTACGAGACTTACATGACACAAAATACGACATAATACATTTAAACAATTACTCTCCCGAATTACCTTTCATAATAATTCCCGAAATTCAAGCCAAATTCTTAATAGATACAGGTAGCACGCGAAGTTTTATAAAACCAAATTTAGCTTATACATTTTTCTCAAACTCGATAAAAAATGAATTATTTCAAGTATCAACTGCCCACGCAACATCCTTTCATGACGAAATTATTACTAGCCCTTTATTCCCTAGTTTTAAAACAACAGGAAATCATAAATTCTACTTATTCGACTTTTCTGAAAAATTTAATGGACTAATAGGATTAGACCTCTTATCTCAAATTAAAGCAAATATAGATTTACAAAAATTCCAATTAATAACACCCAACGCTGTATTACCAATTTATTCAACCTTCCAAAACGACTCTAACGTAAGTCAACCACAAAAATTCAAACCTTATCATATTATAATCCCCGGAAGAACACAACAAGTAATTAAAATTCCAACTATACAAAATAAAGGTGTAGGAATACTAAATTACGTTAAAATATCAAATACAGAAATACCCCGATCGTTAGTTAAAATCCAAAATAATTTCGCTATAACAACTATATTAAACGTAAGCGAAAGAGAAACTAAACTAACAATTTCAAAACCTTTTAATGTTGAACTAATTGATGAAACTGAAGTACACTTTTTCAAAGAATCGATGCCAACGGAAAATACTGAATATACACAAGACTATGACAACTTACTAAAACAAAATCAAAAAAGACTAAGCCACTGTAATACCGAGGAATATCAAGCTATTCGAAATCTATGCTTTGAATACCGAGACATATTTCATCACGACGATGTCCCCTTATCATTCACTAATCAAATTAAACATGACATCAAACTCAAGAATGACTCCCCAATTTTCACTAAATCTTATAGATACCCTCATATACATAAAGCCGAAGTTGACTCTCAAGTACAAAAAATGTTAAGCTCTAACATAATCCAAAATTCGAATTCACCATGGTCCTCGCCCATCTGGATAGTGCCAAAAAAATTAGATGCGTCCAATAAAAAGAAATGGCGTGTAGTTATCGATTACCGAAAACTAAACGAACAAACAATTGACGACAAATTCCCATTACCCAATATCACTGACATTTTAGACAAGCTAGGAAAGTGTAATTATTTTTCGACTCTCGATCTAGCCAACGGATTCCACCAAATAGAAATGAATCCTAATGATATTGCAAAAACAGCATTTTTCACTGACAACGGACATTTTGAGTTTAAACGTATGCCCTTCGGTCTAAAAAACGCGCCCTCGACTTTTCAAAAGAGTTATGAATAATATACTTCGTGGCCTACAGAATGAAATCTGTGCAGTTTACTTAGACGACATTATTATATTTTCTACATCCCTTCAGGAGCACATTCAAAGATTAAGATCAGTTTTCCAAAGAATACGCGAATCAAATTTTAAAATCCAACTTGACAAGTCGGAATTCCTTAAACGAGAAGTAGCATACCTAGGACACCTAATTACATCCGAAGGAGTAAAACCTAACCCCGATAAAATTTCAGCTATCAAAAATTATCCGATTCCTAAAACCCCTAAAGAAATAAAATCCTTCTTAGGACTTGCCGGTTATTACCGTAAATTCATAAGGGATTTCGCCAAAATATCCAAGCCTATGACATCATGTTTAAAGAAAGATTCTAAAGTTATCCATTCTCCAGAATTCGTGAACTCATTTAATCATTTAAAAAACTTAATAAACGCCCCCATTTTACAATACCCAGACTTCTCTCAGCCTTTTGTACTGACAACCGATGCTTCAAATGTGGCCATTGGATCGGTACTCTCGCAAGGAACTCCACCTAACGATAAACCAATATCCTATGCGTCTCGAACCCTTAACGAAACCGAACAAAGATACTCGGTAATTGAACGCGAGCTATTATCAATTGTCTGGAGCTGCAAAGTTCATAACCATATCTATTTGGAAATAAATTCAAGATATATACGGACCACCGCCCGCTAGTATGGCTCTTTAACCTAAAAGAACCCAATTCAAAATTAATAAGATGGCGTTTAAAGCTCGAAGAACGGCAAACAAAACACGAACGCTGACGCCTTATCGCGTATTCAACTAAACACAAACGAGACCGACTAAATAGCTAATAACCCAGGCGACGTAGATCAAGACGTGCTAGACTATTTGAGACAATTAGCTGAAAATCCGACTGAAATCACTAATTCGCAAACCCCTGACGAAACCCAAAATACTGAAACTCTTGTTAATAACCAACCTATTAATAATCAACAAAAAATTAAAATAATCCAAGATATACAAATTAACGATACAAACGACACGGTTCATACAAGTAGTAACGAAACTAGAAATGACGGAATACCGATATTAGATGAAATAATTAATACTAAATTAAATCAAATCATAATTGACAAAAATGCCCATCCAGGTATTAAAATTAGTGAAACGAAATTCGATGACAAAACCATCAAAACGATAAAAATTCCTTTAAATGACCCCCAATCTATAATTGACGCCTTAAAAAATTATATCGATCCTGACAGACGGACATACATATATTTCCAGTGTAAAGAGTTAATTCCATTAGTTACTCAAACGTATATGCAACATTTTAAACCATTAAAGTTATACCAATGCACTAAATTAGTTAATAACATCACCGGAAAAGACGAACAACTGATGTTTATTAAACACCAACATGAAGGAAAAACAAATCACCGAGGTATCGGCGAAACGTATGATAAACTAAAAATTAATTACTATTGGAAAAACGACATCACAAATTATATTAACCAATGCGATATTTGCCAAACAGCCAAATATTCCAGACAAAACCCTTATGTACCCCTAGTCCTAACCGAGACACCGAATAAACCCTTCCAAGTATTACATGCTGACCTTTTCTATTTTGACCATCAGTCATTTTTAACCATCAGAGATAAATTCACGAAACTAGGTCAGGCGTACCCATGTACAAAAGACGCAATATCAGTGGAAGAAAAATTAATTCAATATTTTTCAACCTATGGTATCCCCGACTCGATAGTGATAGATAACCGTACCGAATTTAAAAACGAGACAATACAAGAACTCTTAAAATTACAAAAAATCAAGGTTCATTTTACCACTCCAAAACATCACGAATCTAACTCTCCGATCGAACGATTTCATTCGACACTGATCGAACACCTAAGAATTCTAAAACAAACACATACAGATTTTACACCAACAATGTTAATGCCCTATGCAATCATCGCCTATAATAATACAATACACTCCTCTACAAAATATACTCTGTTTATAAATGACTTTATTTAGGCTTTATTCAAGCATAATAACAAAAACCTATCTAATTTGATATACTCATATTGATGTTTCATCTCTAAACATACAATTATTAAGTTTATTGAATCTTCTCTAATGCATGATAAAAATTGAATTAAAAATTACAAATTTCAAAACGTCTAAAAATTAAATTATGGCAAAAAAAAGAGAGTGATATAATTTTTTAATAATTAATTTTTGATATCAATGTCAGGGTAGAATGTAACTAAGTAGTTTATTTTGATTTAATTTGACATCAATGTCAATGTTAGAATGACATTGGATTTAGGTTATATCGATTTTTTCATTAATGTCAATTTGACATTAAGAGGTTATGTTATTTTTGAACGTCAATGTCAGAATAAAATTAAAACTAGGGAATTTTTAACGTCATAATGGCACAATCGAACTAAAACTAGATTGTATTAATTTTTTATGGAGATTAATAATTTTTATTTTCATATTGACAAGAAAAAGAATAATTCTCACAAAATTTCTTTATTATTGTGACCGGTTTCGTGACCAAAATTTGCATCACATCTTCAGACACAAGAACTACAATTAATAAAATAAAATAACACAGTGACATAATACAATATTAAGAAATAATATTATAAAGCAATTATTAAAATATTGAAATTACCTGAACTTTAAAATAAATCACAGAGAGTAACCAGAGAGTATTTAGACTATAAAAACCAATAAAAGAAACCTAATAAAAAGGATAACATTATTAAATTAAGAATATAAAAAACATTTAACAAAATATTTAAACAACAAAGATTATATTAGGAAATTATAACATGCAATAAATAAAATAGTTGTATTATTAATAATTAAAGAAAGAATGTACTTACATTTTTATAAAAATAAAATAGGGTAGTCAATAAATATAAATTGTTTAACAACATTGTCCATAGTATATAAATGTCTTTAAATGAAAATCGACTACAGTACAGTACAACAGATTAAAATCAAATGTATGAAAACGTTAACTAAATGCAATAAAGTTAACGTTTTCATACATTTGATTTTAGTTAACGTTTTCATACATTTGATTTTAATCTGTTGTACTGTACTGTAGTCGATTTTCATTTAAAGACGTTTTATTAAAAATTAATTATTTTAATATTTATAACATAGATACATTTAAATTAACTTTTTACATTTATATACTATGGACAATGTTGTTAAACAATTTATATTTATTGACTACCCTATTTTATTTTTATAAAAATGTAAGTACATTCTTTCTTTAATTATTAATAATACAACTATTTTATTTATTGCATGTTATAATTTCCTAATATAATCTTTGTTGTTTAAATATTTTGTAAAATGTTTTTTATATTCTTAATTTAATAATGTTATCCTTTTTATTAGGATTCTTTTATTGGTTTTTATAGTCTAAATACTCTCTGGTTACCCTCTGTGATTTATTTTAAAGTTCAGTTAATTTCAATATTTTAATAATCGCTTTATAATATTATTTCTTAATATTGTATTATGTCACTGTGTTATTTTATTTTATTAATTGTAGTTCTTGTGTCTGAAGATGTGATGCAAATTTTGGTCACGAAACCGGTCACAATAATAAAGAAATTTTGTGAGAATTATTCTTTTTCTTGTCAATATGAACAATTACTCACATAGGATCAATTTACCTACGTTAATTTTTATTTTTTTTATTTTTGATTTGAATGTTATGGATTTTGTGATTTAATTCAATGCTGTATGAACATATAGTCCTGCAGAGTATTTTGTTTTCACATTATTCGACAATAATAACGTTCTAAAATGTTTCAATGATTTTCTTTGAATTCAACATAATTTATATTTGTATGTTCAGAAGTGGAACATCAATAAATATATTAGATAATTTTGTTATAATAGGGCCAGTATAAAAAAACTTAAATAAGTTTGTTTATTAGCAATGCGTCTCAAAAGAGAAAGTAGAGTAGATTACAAAAGGATATGAAATTATAGGAGAAGACATATCAGTTAAAGGAATGAAAAAATTTGTTTGTTATGGTTACAAAATGTTTTATTAATGTCAATAAATACAATTTTGAGTATAAGTTTTCAAGATAAAGGTAGAATTTGAATTGAACGTGATTTTGGGGTCCCTCTGAAGAGCCATATAGGCGAAAGAACATGTACATCTTCTTAGGGACATCGTGTTTTGATTGGTGGCCATAATAAATGAATTTGTGGTAAGTTAAAAATAATTTTTGCCATAATTTAATTTTTAGACGTTTTGAAATTTGTAATTTTTAATTCAATTTTTATCATGCATTAGAGAAGATTCAATAAACTTAATAATTGTATGTTTAGAGATGAAACATCAATATGAGTATATAAAATTAGATAGGTTTTTGTTATTATGCTTGAATAAAGCCTAAATAAAGTCATTTATAAACAATGCATATCAAGCAAAGAAAGAGAATTGTAAAAAAATATACTCCTTTTAAGCTAACCTTCGGACACACCAATCTCCGAGACCCTTTCGATTTAGTATCTACTACTTTTTACTCAGACTATATCTCAAACCATAAAGACAAACTAACAACATTATACCATGAAATATCAAAAAACCAAAAATCAGAGGAAAAAAAGATAATCAACAAACACAACGAAAAAGGCGATAAACAGTACCACTTTAAAATCAACCAAACAGTTTACAAAAAACTAAGTGAACGATTGAAAAGCAAAAATAAATTTAACGGTCCTTATAAATTAATCGAATTACTCGAACATAATAAGGCAAAAATAAAAAATACTAAAAATAACAAAACCGAAACTATACACCTAAAGGAATTAAAGAAACCCCATATCCTTTCAGATTCCTCGTCATCAAACCAGGAATAAACCACCCAACCTACCACAAAATAGAAGATAACCCTGGACTATTACCAATAAGACTAGGCACTACACAAATAACCAGCACATACTGGACCTTTATACAAATATTCAACTTAGAACCAATTGTTAATGAATTCCAAATAATAAGAACTAAATTCAATAATTTAAAATCTTCAATAAAATCCGACAAAACATACGATGGAGAATATTTTAACTCATATAACATAATTCAAAATTTAGAATTGAAAATTCTAGAACAAATTAATCAATTAAATCCAAAATCACCTAGACAATAATCAATGGCTTAGGATTAATCGTTAGGAAATCTAGATAATGAAGATGCTGAAAAATTTAACTTTCAAATTAACCAGCTTCAAGCTAATCAAAACAAATTCAAAACGATCCTAGAAAATCAAATTACATTATTAAATTCATCAATAAACAATTTTAATATTCTAGCTCGAAACTTATCACACAATCAAATCATTCTAGAATCTCGCATTATACAAATTCAAGATATAATAAAAACTACAACTATAGATCAAATGAACTACCACCACTATTTCTTAACACACATGGTCCTAAATCAAATTACAGCTATTTTTCAGACAATCTACAATATTTTGACAAGGTAGAAATAGCCACATCCTTTGCAAAATTAAACACTCTACATAACTCTATTGTCAGACCCACTGACTTATTGTCAGAAATACAATCAATAGGCAAATATTTAACCGATGTCAAACTACCTTTGGAACCCACCTTAGATAAAATTTTGGGATTCGAAAACATTATAAATATCAAGAGTTATTCCAAAAATTATGAAATAATCTTTATACTCGAGATTCCATTAGTTGAACCTAACAATTATCAATATTATCAATTGTACCCTTTACCAATAAAACATAGAGAATCTTATCACATGATTCTGCCCAAAAATACGTATTTGGCAGTAAGTGACTATAATTTTATACTATCTAATGATAAATGTAAAGAAATATCAACAGAAGAATATATCTGTAATAACATGAACCCAGTAAAAATTAATGACAATGCACCTTGTGAAGTCAATTTGTTAAAATTCTCAAAAAATATAGACAATAATTGTTATCCAATACCGGTTAACATTAACAAACTTCAAATTCAAAAAATAATAAACGAAAAATTAATCGTTATCGCACCGCAACCTCTAGTTGCTGTACAACAATGTAAAAATGTTAAAGATAACATACCACTCTTTGGTAGCTACGTCATTCATCTAGACACTATGTGTACGATTAATATAGAAAATCATATCTTAAAAACTTGTTCAAATTCAAAAAGCAATTTTACGAAAATCGACTTGCCAAATCTTAACTTAGAATCAAATTCAAGTAGTAAAGTAACAAATTATAATCCAGAAATGTTTAACCTCAACTTAATTAATACCCATCAATCATCAATTGCTAAAAACCCAAAGAGATCTGGAATCTCAAAAGAGAGAAATAAGTAAAATAAATAATTCTGTTTATATTTCTAAACCGTCCATTTGGACAATACTATTAATTATACAGTAAAGACCGAGGAGGTTCGAACATGGGTATTAGGTTGCGCGATTTACTTGTGCCCGTTGTAAGCGGACACAGTGGTCAGTGGTGGGAATCTTGGATCTCTGCGCTGTAGCCGATGGCTTTCATCACGTCTATACTATTCCTTGTTTGAATTCTTTTATAATAATTTTTATTAAACTTGAAACAGTCGAGGTGCAGCGACAATTAATTAAAATTAATAATTAATTTTAATTTTATGTTGTAGAATTACATTTTTGTTGCGAAAAAACAAACAATGGAAATATTTAAATGTGTTTTGAGATTTTTTTAAAATTACAATTATTAATCCTAGGTATCTAGGATGAATTATTGAAGTTAGAAAAATTTCGAAACGTAAATCAAATTTCTTTCAGACATGAGTTCTACATCCCAACAAAGGCTTAAACACAATGAAAAAAATAAGAGATAAGAAATAAGAAATTAAAAATATGGAATAGAATTATTAACAAATAATGATATCCGAAAAGCAATTAACAATTTGAACAGTTGAATTTTAAATCGAATAAGAACTAATATTATCGCCCAGAGTATTGTGTATTTACAACTTGGAATAATTATTTATCTTATTTCTTATTTCATTTTCTTATCTCTTATTTTTTCATTGTGTAATGAGATTACTAACAACAGTGCTGACTGCTGAGCGAGCAGTGAGTGGCCACGGCCACAGTGCACAGCCCTTCTCCTAATGTACAAATAATTTCGAACTGAGGTGAGTTGTCGGCCGCTCGTATATTCGTCCCAATCCCTGTCGTGTTCGAAGCATCCTGGACTTATCTGTATTATAATAACTATAATTTACCTGATGTATTCAAAATGCTTTTTAAAACTAAAAATAAAGAATAATATCAATAATCCAGATGATAATAATATAATTATTTGAAAAATTAATTAAAGGATTAATTTTTCATCTAAACACGGAGAAGTTACATTAGTAGCTTCCTTTGTCTATAAAAACTGCATACATCAGGTCTAGCGATAAGACCGATGTTATAAATATATATAAAACTGCCGTTGTACGACACTTAGCTAGATTACGTCTCACTGTATTTAATTAACGTTCTAATAAATTTTGTTCCTTTTTTAAAAATTTGTTTTTTGGTCCAACGATTAAAACTCGCATAAATAGATTGAATGTTGTAATATTTATCTTTATGTAGTAGGTAAGGTTGATAAACTTAACACTTTTGGGAACTAGAAGTATACACTATATCGCCAACGCGGCTATTTGATTCGGTTTCGTCCACGGTAATATCAATGAGCGGGTTGGGTTATCTACCTTGTCCCCTGAATTTACGTTGTCGACCGTGCTAGACTCATCGTATGTTAGGTCCAAAATATTCACATTTTTATCAGTGTTTTTAGTTTTTTCTGTCCCTCCCTAAACCTTGGGTGTTACGGGCATATTAACTCTGCTTGTTTATTTTTTCGTCATTCAACCGCGGTATAATTTTTAATTATGATCACAATTAATTATTGACACATAAATAAACACTATTGTATGATAAGCTCTCTTTACACATGTACTAGCTTGCACAAATTCGATGTATTGTTTAATAAAAATCTTTTATTTTGCGTAAAACATTTTTATTTTTTCTCTTCCTTTTCTTTGCCACAATTAACATTTAAACAATATTTTTATTTTTTATATAGAGATATACTTATTACTTTTATCGAAAAGTAGATAATATTGGATCAGCCATTTTGAATAACCTTTTTTTGACATCATAATCTGTTTCAGCGACCTTGAAAACTCTTAATATGTCAATTTCGAAAATCGAAGATTCCCGTAATTAACCCGAAATAATGCATATTTTCAGCCTCTGTTGACTCCACTATTAATTAAATTACATTTTGTAGAGAAAAATGTCCAATGATGATTTCTAAAATTTTTTTAGAGAAAGTGGGTATAATCTACAACACGTTTAGAATAGCATATTCTACATTCGCAAACCGTAGTCCTCGCCTTAAAAACTTTTCGCTGTGGAATATGGGCCATTCTAAAGCTTGCTGTAGAATATACTGTTTTATATTCTTAATTTTAATATTTTTTTGTGGCAAATATCATATTTTAATGAGCAGAATAAAACATTACATTTTACACATAAATTGTATAAGTACACTGATATTAAAATTTAAGTTGTAGAAAAATTAATATTTATTGATATCAAATATTATTCTACAAAATACAGTCAGTCTTAAAGATATAACACTTCTTTTGTAAGTTTTGTACAAGTTTCATATAAAGAACAATACTTTTTAATCATAATTTATATAATTCATTATTAACAAATAAGGTTTTTTTTATATTATCAATAAATGTAAGGATTTGTTTAATTTTTTTCTCAGTAGTCCGCTGAGTTGTAAGTAGTTGATCTTGCTGGCATTTCTGATTTTTCAAGGAAATGGTTAGTTGAGAATGTCGATTTTGAAGATGAGTTAATTCTGCAGTTAAATTCTGTTTTTTCTCTTCCAATTGTTGTTTCTCTTTCAGTTTTTCTGTAAAATAAGTTTGCTTAAATTAAATTAAATAATTCTTTTAAGTAAATATACAGGGTGTCCCGAAATAACGTGAAAACCTCTTAAAGGTAGATTCCTCATAAGTAAATATGTGTAGTAATAATAATAATAATAATAAATCTTTATTGGGAAAGATGTACATACAATACATGCATTCACAAAGGTGAAGTCTACCTACAGCTATTCTACTTAACCTAATCTAACATAACAATAATAGTACACTAAAAACAGAAGGTAATAAGTAGTACACATGGTGAATGGATATGCGAAAAAAGAAAAATGACATAAATGAAATGGCATAAGTAATATGATAAAGATAAAGACAAAAAGTCATAATGTACTTGCAATAATAAGATAAATCAATAAAAATATCAAGCAGTGAAGGACCAGTTAATAAATATCGTTAGGAAATTACTGCAGTGAAAAAAAGTTAGTTTTTACTTTTTTGCGAAAATTGTCTACGGTAAGACCTTTTAGAACATCATTTATATTGTTGTGAATTATTATAAGAGAAGGATCTGCAAAACAGGGTAAGACGATAAGCGATGGTACTGACAATTTATTTGCGTGTCTCAAATTTACATTGTGGATATTATTCCTAAATACAAATTTACTGCGAAGATATGTTGGAGCAGAATACGGTGAGTAAATACCGACATATTGTATTTATATACAGTGGTTCAGAATTTACCGATTAAACTTCGGGAACTAATAGAGTACGTTAAAATAAATGGACTTTCTTTAATAAACTTATATCTAAAACCGCATAGTTTCTGAGATACAGGAGGTCAAAGTTTAATTTAAAAAAAATATTTTTTTAAATATTATCTTAATTAGTTGAGGTATTTTAACGAAACTTGCTTGACAAATTAACAGTAACAAGTAACGTTTTCCAAAAAAATGCGACTCGCTAATTTATACAGTGGCGGAGTATTCACTTTTTTAACTTTTACTTGTTAAACAATAGTGATACGTCACTGGATAAATTTAAAAAAATTAACATTTTTAAAAACTACAATTATTTCTTAATAAAAAAGTATTCTTGGCATTTTTGTCATAACCCAAAGCTTTGTCCAAAAAATTGGTTCAGAAAACGTTCTGAAAAGCTATAAATTAGATTCTTGAATACTCCGCCACTGCATAAATTAGCGAGTCGAGTATTTTTCGGAAAATGTTACTTGTTATTGTTAATTTGTCAAGCAAGTTTCGTAAAAATACCTCAACTAATTAAGATTACATTTAAAAAAATGTTTTTTTAAAATTAAACTTTGACCCCCTGTATCTCAGAAACTATACGGTTTTAGATATAAGTTTATTAAATAAAGTCCATTTATTTTAACGTACTCTATTAGTTCCCGAAGTTTAGTCGGTAAATTCTGAACCACCCTGTATATTCCCAACTCGCAACCAACAAGATCATTTATTTTTGAGGAAGTACGATGATCTTTCCGAATACGATAGACAAATCAGCAACAGCTATTCTGTATTTTTTGCAAGCGATTTTGTGTTGCTTTGTCCAGGCAACTATAATAAACGACATTGTAGTAGTGTAATATAGGTAGTACAAGTGTTTCGCACAGTTTTCTGCGTAATTTGAAATTGATGATATTTATATTGTTATACAATAATTTTAATGCAACGTAAGCCTTTCTGACTATTAAATTTGCATGCTCTTTAAATCTTAAATTTTCATCAAAAATTAGACCTAAACTTTTCACTTTATCTACAACGGTTAGGGTTTTATTTGATATCTTTAACTTTACGTTATCTTTGACATGGTTGATGTTTTTTTTATTGCAAAAACATATTACCGCACATTTATCAACATTTATCTTCAGATTATGAGTATTAGAATATCGCTCAATAGAGGTGAGGTTAAGATTTATGTTATCAGATATGTTTTTTATATTATTTGGATCAAAAGAACAAGATAACTGAGTGTCATCAGCGTAACATTGTATTTTTGTGTGGTTTACACTACCGAAGATATCCGCTGTATATATTAAAAACAAGATAGGTCCTAGAGCAGAACCCTGAAAAACACCTGAGGTAATTTTGGCAATGGTTGAAAAAGTGTCATCCAGTTTGACAGTTTGGTATCTATCGCAGAAGTAAGACCTAAAAAACTCGACACAACTTTGGCTAAATCCAAAGTGACTAAGTTTGGCAAATAATAAGGTATGATCAAGAGTATCAAATGCCTTTGAAAAGTCCAAGAGCACTAACAGTGATGCATAACCGCTATCTAGGGATTTTAAAATATCGTCGGTAATGTTTGCCAATACGCTTACGGTACTATGACCTTTCCGATATCCAGACTGTAGATGAGAAATTATATTATTGCATGTAATATATTTCTAAATTTGGGACTGGATAAATTTTTCTAAAATTTTCGAGAGTGTCGTTATGATGCAAATAGGCCTCAGATCGGAATATGCTTTAGGGCTACTAATTTTTGATAAAGGTGAAATAATAGTTGTTTTCCACACAGTGGGAAAGTATCCACATTCCAAACAGGAATTAATTATATGTGTAATATGTTTGCATATAACAGGTGAACATAGTTGTAGCATGTATGCATTTATGTCATCATTACCATATGCATTTGACTTCAGACTGTGAGTTATTTCATTTATTTCATGTGCGATGGCTAGCTGAAAGTCAAAAGATATTTCCTCATTGAATTTATTTACCAAATATTGATTTACAGTTGTAGGACAATTGTCAGGGGGACTATAAACAGTTGTAAAATAAGTGTTAATATCGTTCACATTTTTTAAATTATGCGGAATGTCAGTAACATTGTTTTGTTTTACGTTTAATTTTTTTAAAGTTTGCCAAAGGTACTTGCTATCTTGTCTATTTTGAAAGTAAGTCAAATATGCACTTTTTTCCTGTCTTATAGATTGTAAAGTAAAATTACGTATTTGTTTATAGTATTCCCAATTTTGTAACGTCTTGGTTTTTTTATACTGACCTAACGCTTTGTCACGTTCTTTCACCATCTGCCTGATAGTATGAGTTAACCATGGACAATAAGGTTTAATAACACGTTTTGTGACGATTGGTGCTTATTAAACAACGATAAAATATTTTCAGTTAAAAAAGCTGGTAGTTCAGCTTTGGTAGTGAACGGACGTATATAAAATCGAGCTGTGTATAGTTAATAAATTAAATAAACTGAATTCCCAAATGGGAGGTAAAACGAGAAGTGCAGCGGAATTAAAAGCTGTCTTATGTGAAATATTTGAAAATAAGGATATCCACACGATTATCATGGATTATTCATTAGAATATTACTCAAGAACTATAGAAAAAAAGATAGGAGAGATCTCCAACGAAGCAATCGAGTCTAGTAAGATAATTTCAGGGCTTAGATCAGAAATTGGAGAATTAAAACAGGTAATAGCCAATTTAAAAGACGATGTTAGTAAATTAAGAAGAGTTTTAAATAATCCGAAAACGAAAAAGGATGAAAAACATGATAACATGGTCGAGGCCAAACATGTTTTCAAGCAGATCTCTAGCAACAGTAAATTGCAAACAAAAAACTTAGAAGATAACATGCCTATTAATGTAGCTTCGACGAGCCAGGGTGAACCAAATACTGCGATGCCAGTGGCGGAGTCTGAAAACGATGGGTTCATCGAAGTTAAAAAGCGACGTCGACTAGTTCACAGATCTAAGCCAGTCTCTAAAGTAAGCACAGCTACAGAAGACCTTTCAAATGGGTTATTAATTGGTGATGCTAAACCTAAACAAGTGTGGTTTTATATAGGAAAAATTAAAAATAAAGAGGTAACCGCTGATAACATGCGCGCGTACTTAAAATTAAAAGACAAAGATGTTGACTTTACGGTGGAAAAATTGAATACATTGGGTAGATTTGCAGCTTTTAAAATAGGTGCTCCATTTCATATGTTGGATAAGTTAGACGACGAAAATTATTGGCCACCTAAAGTCGAAATTAGACGTTTCAACTTTTGGCCCAATAACAAACAGAATAAGCACAACAATAGACAGTCAGCCAACGAGAATTCTGTAAATGAAGAAAATATTTTTTTAGCTCAGGAATAAGTAAAATTGCTAATAAAAAACATATAAATCTTTTTTATCAAAATGTTAGAGGTCTTCAAACTAAAATCAAAGAGTTCTTTGATAGTACCTTGCAAAATAACTGGGATGTTCTTTGCATAACTAAAACATGGTTAAACAAGTGTTTCTATGACCATGAAATATGTGACTCGCGTTACATAGTGTTTAGGAATGATAAAAACTATGAAGAAGCGAATGTTAATCGTGGTGGAGGTGTAATGTGTTGTGTAAAGCGGAAATATAAACCTACTTTAATATCAAAAAGTACAAGCATCAACTTCCAGAGGATTATTGTCAGAATAACATAGAACATGTTGAAATAATTATATGTTGTGTTTATATAACTTCAGGATCAGCGCTGTATGTTTATGAAGACTTTCTAGAATCTTTAGAAACCTGTGAAGGTTTTAATCTTGCTGATAGGTTATTTATAATAGGGGATTTTAACATTACAGAAATCCCTGGAATGTCATTTGACCTCGGAAATAATACGTCTAAAGCAAAAATAATTGATCAGTTGGTAAGTGAATTTGACTTATACTCCATCAATAATATTAGTAACGGGACCAGTACTCTAGACTTAGTGTTAACAAATATGACAGAAGCACGAGTAACTGAATGTGATATGCCTCTCGTAAAAATAGATAGATATCATCCCTGTTTAAATATTACTTTTAATTTAAATGACGGATTTTCTAATAATAATAAAGATAAGAATGATAGTAACAACGATGAGTTTGACTTCAGGAGGGGAGATTTTGTCCGCCTCTATCAGATGCTCCGTGAATGTACGTGGTTTGATGAATCGCTTATAAAAACAGTTGACGAGTGTGTCGATAATTTCTATGATACATTAAATAACATTTTTGACCAATGTCTGCCGAAAAAGAAAGCCTTTGTAAAAAATAGATTTTCATCCTGGTTTAATAAAGAACTTATTTTTAAAATAAAAGAAAAAGAGCATTACTGGAAAATGTCAAAAAAAGAATCACATCTGCACGAGTATTACAAACAAAAATTTTCTGAAGTAAGAAGAGAAGTGAAGACTCTATAAAACTTGTTATAATAGTTAGTTACATTCAAAATATAGAACACGACATACAAGGTAATTCTTCCAATTTTTGGAGGTATATAAAAAATAAAAGAAAAAACTCTGATATTTCATACAGATTTGAATATAACAATGTGGATCTCGATAAGGATGATCTTATAGCGAATGCTTTCGCTGATTTCTTTAAATCTGTTTATAGTCCAAGTAATTTACCCGATAACTTTAACTCGAGCTTTCCGAGCTACAATTTAAATAGTTTTCAGTTAAGTAACATAACAGAAACGGAAATATTGGTAGCGATTAAATCACTAAAACCCAAAGTGGCGATTGGGGTAGATGGTATACCGGCGTATTTTTTCAAGGCTTATGGTGAATTGCTTATAAAACCATTGTGCGTACTGTTTAATAGATCTATAAATGAATCAGTGTTTCCGGACAAATTTAAGATTGGACGTATAGCTCCCATTCACAAAAATGGGAATACAAGTTTCATAAAAAACTATAGACCTATAACAGTATTGCCTAGTCCTGCAAAAATGTTTGAGAGGGTAATATATAACAGAATTTACTCACACGTTAGCCCTGTTATAAGTAATCAACAGCATGGTTTTGTACGTGATAAGTCAACCATCACAAATTTGTGTGTATTTAGTAACTTAGTAGCGGAAGAAATAGAGAATGGAGCACAAGTTGATGTTATATACACGGATTTAGCGAAAGCATTTGATAGAGTCAATCATCAAGTACTTATCCTGAAGTTAGAGTCATTCTCTTTTAGCAGAAATACTTTGGATTTTCTTCGTTGTTATCTAACAAGGCGAACGCTTTTTGTAAGATTTAATAATAGTGACTCATACAAATTTCATGCAACATCAGGAGTGCCACAAGGTTCCATTTTGGGACCCATGCTTTTCGTTTTATTTGTTAACGATATAAGTCAATACATTAGGCATTCTAAATGTTTGCTGTATGCAGATGACCTAAAATTATTTCTGCGAATTGACACTCCAGAGAACTGTAATCAGTTACAAAATGACCTAAATGGCCTTTCAAATTATTGTGTAAACAGTGACCTAAATTTTAATGAGGCCAAATGCAATGTAATTAGTTTCACGAGAAAAAAAAAATCCTATTTTAAATGACTATTGACTATGAAATCAATAATATTGTGTTAAATCGCGGGTCGGAAATAAAAGACTTAGGGGTTAAATTTACATCTAATTTCAGTTTCAACAATCATGTGTTACATATAGTTTCAGAGGATTACAGAAAATTAACTTTTATTATTAGATCCAGTAAAGACCCAGTAAACCATCCTGTGATATCGATATCACTGGTACATACCAATAAGAGACACAAAATGATATACACAATTACATATGCCTGAGATATACTTGGTATATGAATTGAATTACGTACCAAGGCGTACATACTGGCATCATAATTATGCCTACATTAAATGTATGTACTCTTTGTTACATCATTACGATATTATAATGCCTATATCTTTTCTATATCCACACAATTACATTTAAGAGATATAACAGTTATTACATATCTAGTATATGTGTTCTTAGATATATATTTCACATAACATTTTTTGTATAAATGATACGTGAGATTATTTACATCCTTGCGATGTAATATTATGTTAGTCCCTGCTACAGTCAGTTTGATACACATATATTACGACGCCAATGCCTCTATGCCGTAGCCATATTGAATTGAAATAACAGATTGACATTTGACAGCATTTTGTTTGGAGAGGTTTATGTGAGGTCGTGAGTGAGTATAGTGAGTGATGCAGAAGTTTTATGTTGTTTCTGGTGTATTTTATGCCGTTAAAGTGATTATGGTGTAAATAAAGACGTGAAGTACTTACAGGTAATTAAGAAACTTGGCTGTGACCTTTATTTAATGTGATTAGAATAAAATAGAATATTTTCATTTTCTAGGCGTCATCAGCAACGAAGCATATTAATTAACCGCATTAATGAACTTGATGATCTACAAATTACAATCACAGAATAGAATTGTTATTTGTTCTGTGCGATAATCATGTACAACCTCCATTAAGTTGTTAGTATTGAGTAAGAACAACGAAAATAATGCATTTATATTTGGTGACTAATGATCGGCGTATTCATATCTTTCATCTTCAAGTGCAGAATGACTCAAGATACAAGGATCATGAATGTCGTCTACTATTTTAATAAAAATAGTGAATCTCGAGTGCATTGTAAGTAAATTATTTTAGATTTTTAATAAATATTACTATTGTAAGACTTAATAAGTATAAAATCATAATTGGATCTGTTTAAGAGAGAACAATCATATTAGTTATATATTATTAGATTGCTTATTTGTAGTTATATCGTCACTCGTTTTTTATTACATTTAAATAATTTTTAGATTAATATTGCTTATTACGATAAGAATTAAAAGCTAAAAACTGTTGTTGGTTATAGTGATTTGAGTAAAAAAATAATATATATTTAATCAATGGTATAATCCCGAGTATAATCCCCCTAAGCACTATAAGAAAAATGTCTTCTAATTTTTTTTGATTGCTTTATTTTTTACTAGGAAACTTTTAAAATTTTGTAGCACACATTCGTCAAATCCCATTTTATAAATATTGGAGAAAAAATTAATTAATGCATAGTTATTCCAAATTTATCAACTACCTCAAACGAGACCTCAAATCTGTTAATTTAAAATTGTATTTTTATGACACTCCAGTAGTTGATAATGTAAGATTAGCTAGTTCTTAGAATTAAATACACCAAATTGTGTTTAATTTTGCTGGTTATTTTTAGGAGCAGTACTTACTTCCCAACAAAGAAAATTTGAAACGGCATCTGCTGAATGGTTTCGCTATGCCAAACAGAGGTTTCAGCGAGAGAAGAACTAAGGAATAAATACCAAGTATTTTTAATTAAACCATTAATATTAACGTTAATTTACTCTGAATAAACATTAAAAAATATTTGCTTTATTTATTTTTAGATTATTCTAAACACCCCTGTATAGAAGTGATGGCTCATGGACTTTCAGGATACAGTATTTCAAGTTTTAAGGATGTAAGGCCTACACCAAATCGTAAGAGATTTCACACCCTGAATCGAAATAATTAATATTTGGTGAAAAAATTATTTCAATATCAGTTTACAAAAGAAAAGTTGAGAAATAAATCCCGTGTCGACCCTGGAAAGTGTTGAAAATCGTTGTTTTAATCATTTCTCTAATACCAGCATAATATACGATAAAATATATGTCCTTCCTTTTTTATGTTGGTATTTTTGAAATTATTGAAACAACGATTTCCATCATATTTCTTGGTCAGTTGAGGGATTCACAGTTTTTTTTTGCAAACTGATACTGAAAATTTTTTTCACCAATATTATCAGTTCGATTGGTGGTGAAAGCTTTTATGATTTGGTGTAGGTCCCATATCCTTAAAACTTGAAATATATGTAATCGTTAGTACGTCTCATGTATGAGCACAAAACTACATTGGAAGTATATACCCTGTAGTATATTTTAGAGATAAAGTAAAGTTATATGCCAGTGCTGTCGCGATGTAATATTCTATGAGAGTACTCACTGGTATGTGCCTAGAATGTAACATGGCCTATATACTTAGTACGTATCATTCAAGTGTACATGCGGAGGACATTAAGAGGTACCATGTACAGACATGCGACGTACATGGTACATTGCCTGTAACTTCTAAGTTAGATTGTTATATACCAAGTATATGTCTGGTACGTGCATGTGTTTACTGGGGAGTTTAACTGTGGCACTTGTATACTGTTGTATAATGCTTATGTTCGTTCCCAACTAGAATATGGTGCCATAGTATGGAATCCAAAAGCTATTTTATATTCAGAAATGATAGAAAAAATTCAAAAAAGGCTAATAAGAACTTTGTATTTCAGAAAGCATAATTACTGGCCGTTGTTTATATCTTATGCAACACAAATGAAAGACCTTAATGTTATGTCTCTTCTTGAAAGGAGAAAACAGTCTGAGGTACTATTTATATTCAATGTGTTTAATAAATTCAATGTACCTGAAATCCTATCTCAAATTTATATTATTGTACCTGATGTTAGACTAAGGAAAAGAGAACATGTTTTTAAGACACCTAACACAGTCTCTCCCTTGAGTCAATGTCTTGTTACCACAAACGAGTTTATTAAGAATCATGACAGATTTTTTTAATATCAGGAATGATAAGTTGTCAAAGATATTAAAATGTTAGCCCTAAGATTTATATATTAATGATTTATTTTTTATTTTTATTGTCTTTGTATTACTTATTCAACTGTCTTTAGTATTACTAGTAACTTGTAACTTATAATAGTTACAACACTGTGCAACATGTAAGTGGAATGTAATTCTGTATGATGTGCAGTATAAATAAAATTCTTCTTAATAATAATCTTAATAAAAAAAACTAAGTTTAAGGTCTATATCATTCATAAAAATATATTATCCCATTGAGTATAGTTCAAGTCATGTAAAAAATTAGTATGATTAAAATTTCTAAGATCCCGATATGTTATCATTTTTGGCTTTGATTTTTGCACTGCCAAATTTTTTAATTCACAAAATATCACTCGATGGTCGGATATTAAATCTGCATTTAGTGTACCAGAGGTAGGCAATAAATTTATATTATTAAAATAAATGACGTCTAATATCTTTTGTGATGTCTCAGGGATGCGAGTTGGTTCTGTTATAACTTGTGTAAAATCGTACGATACCATGCATTCGTTAACGGGATTTTCAAAATTGTGATCGACATTTATATCTCCTAATAACATTATGTTTTTATATTGTGGAGCTACATATAACAAGAAGTCGTCTAAAAATTCTATAAACACATTACAATTATTGCATGGAGCTCTATTGTACATAAAAGGAGATTTGAGTTGCCTGCTTTAATTTCTATACACAGATATTCCGTTCCATCTACGGTACTAAAGTCAGCAAAAACGACTCTGTATTTTTAACGTATACTCCTATACCACCACCTCTACTATTATAATATATAAAAATGTAGGTAACAAAGTACTCAGCGAACAAAAGCTCCGACCTGCATTGAATTACGCCTACAAATTCAAATTGGTAGCCAAGTTTACTATTTGTCTTTTCTTTACCAAACACAGACCGGTTTCGAACTTATTATGTTCTCGTCAGTGTGCCATAGGTAATCGAAAGGACAACTAATAAAGGCAAACCATACTAGTCTTTATGACAGACAGCAAATTAATAATGATGGGGGATAAGTGTATCCCTCTAGTGGTCAGTTGCTACTACCTGTCAAGACATACAATGTCTCTGTGACAAATAGCGACTCTACTAAAGTACCTTTTAGAGCAGGCGACCTCTAGCCCAAGTGGACTAAATTATAATATTTAAAAATGTAGGTAACAAAGTACTCAGCGAACAAAAGCTCCGACCTGCATTGAATTACGCCTACAAATTCAAATTGGTAGCCAAGTTTATTATTCGTTTTTTATTTACCAAACACAGACCGGTTTCGAACTTATTATGTTCTCGTCAGTGTGCCATAGGTAATCGAAAGGACAAATAATAAAGGCAAACCATACTAGTAAAGACTAGTATGGTTTGCTGTCTGTCATAAAGATGACAGACAGCAAATTAATAATGATGGGGGATAAGTGTATCCCTCTGGTGGTCAGTTGCTACTACCTGTCAAGACATACAGTGTCTCTGTGACAAATAGCGACTCTACTAAAGTACCTTTTAGAGCAGGCGACCTCTAGCCCAAGTGGACTAAATTATAATATATAAAAATGTAGGTAACAAAGTACTCAGCGAACAAAAGCTCCGACCTGCATTGAATTACGCCTACAATTTGAATTTGTCGAAAATGCTGCTTGTTTACCAGCTGGTTTTTTACAACTCAATACTAACTTAACTAAAACAGGACTTACTAACAAGCGTCGGCAGGGTGTACCCAAGTGACGGTAATACTTAAAGCAAAAACAGATATTCCTGGACGGGAAAAATCACTTCGTTACACCCCCTCTTACTTCGGTAAAAAAAAATTAATAATTCATTATACAATTTTTTTTTCTTCACCCTGGTAGGCTCCAGGTAAACAAATGCAAAAATTAACTGAAACGGAAAGATCCCTAATTTAGTATTTACAAATCGAGTACTAAAGTAGCAAAAAAATTACATTCATGAAACAGCCTCCCGGGACCGGTTTCGTGACGTAGCAGGTATTTCGTTCGATGATTCTTACCAGGTGGGCCAAAGATGGTTCTGGACTGTGAAAGCTCCCTGGATGGTCCTTCAGCTGAGGTGAAAATGATTCTGGGCTGTCAAGGTTTTCTGGCTGGTCTTTCTGAAAATTCGAAATAAAACTTTAGCTTTCGTGCAGAGCTAAGTTACGGCGGTAAACGGGGCATAGCGGACGGTGTCAGGCGGTGACTACGTCTCCTGGAACTGATCTGGAACTGGTTTGAGTTGCTTCCGGTGAATATGTCGCAGCTGTTTTCCGGTATCATTTTGTCACTTGGATACACCCTGTAACCTCTGGTAGTATGTAAGTTTGAATTATTTAAGTTTAATTTGAGTTGTACGAGCCGTGGGTAAACAAGAATTAAATTAAATAACTAGGTTAGGCGGCGCCAGACCCTACGGGCCTGTCTTGCCTACATTATCTCTGCGAGGCTGACCCTCTATATCAGTAGTTTTATCTCGGGGTTTTTAGTTGAAAGACGTTTTTTAAATTTCGGGACAAAACCGGTTAGCAGTGATCAAAATTCAAAAAACTGTATTTACAGTATTCCGTGTTGTGAATGTGACAAATATTATGTTGGTGAGTCATCCAGACCCTTCAATGTAAGATTGGGCGAACACAAAAGTTATATTAGAAAAAATTAAATTGTAAAATCAAAAATTTGTGAACACGCTTTCGAAAACGGACATCCGATAAATTGAGGTGGAGCAAAAATTTTAACAAAAGAACCGGACAGCAAAAAGAGAAAAACTAAATAATCTGCAATAATTTTACTAAATTAAGACAAATGCGTATCAAATTATTCTGCAGATTGTTGTACAATATGGTTACCGATGCTAAAAGAAGAACTTAGGAACTTGAATCATAGATAAAACCCTCTAGATAGGAAACTCACTATATTAAGCAGTCATGAAAATGTGGCGCCTGAAGTGGTTGATCTGCAAACTATGGACAAAATGCGGGAAATTTAAAATGGCATGCTCATTTAGGACCAGTTGTATAAAAGTGATTAAGCGAAAGTTCAACTGAACTTGGTTCAAAATTCAAGGATGCCGATTGTTGCAAGAATGATATCCTTAAATTTTGAACCAAGTTCAGCTGAACTTTCGCTGCACCACTTTTATACAAGGATTTTTTTGCTTAATTACAGATAGGTAGATATGAAAATAAATTATTTTCATCCACAATTTATTGCGAGGCAGCTGAAAATAAAATGTATGTTTATATCTATCCATCTGTAACACTGGTTGATATCGGTGAGATATTTAAGCAACAAATCCCTACATGCAAATTGATCGCAATATGCGATAGTGCGACCCTCTATGGTTTACTGCAGATATTTTATATTTAATTTTTTTATTAAACAGTTCAAAGTAAACACACAATAACATTTGAGAATATTCCATCTACTAAGGTCTATAATAAATACTTCTACCTTTAATGAATAAGAGAAACATTGTGTCCATTTCAACATTCTTTTTGGGAAACTCTTTTGAACATACCAATATTAAACCATAAAACGAAGTGAAGTATTTTGAAATGTATTTATCAAAATATGAAATATAAAATTAAAATATCAATAACTAGGACATCGATGCCGTTTTAAACTCATTTCTATTTCATTCTACATACATAATAATTTTTATAAGTCTTGCGCGAATTTTTCTCTCGTCCTATCCTCACAATCAGGAACATAACACTTTTTAGTTTTATATACGTTTCGTCGTCACAAAGCATGTTAAAATCACTGGATTAGTATCACTTAAGAATTAATAAAGTACAAAGAACAATAACGCAGCTTCAGAAGTCACAAATACTCACATCAGACATAAAATCAAAATTCAAAATGGCACGCGACACAAATGACAGATGTCCCTACTTTACTCAGAGCTGGCATCAGCCTTGCCTACTTTATCCATCGAGCTGATTGTTTGGCGATAATGGCCTCGCATTTGGTTGATCCAGAAACTATATTTATAAGTGGGGACTAACAATCAAGTTTCCTATCTAGAGGGTTTTATCTATGACTTGAATATCCTGATCAACTTTTCTGTGAGCGTAGTAAGCATCTATGGTTATGAAATAAACATTAAAATTGTGTAATTTCACGATTTACACAAGAGAAAGATTATAAGCATTGAAAAAGGAAACAGATTAAGTTTCCGAAACATCTGCGAAACATCATTGTTTTTATTTTAGTTTATTTGTATTTTATGTCAAGAACCAATCTTTAACTGTTCCTTTGACGTAAAGTCACAGGCGTAAAGGTTATTTTTAAAAAAAGCCAGATATTTTTTAAGTTGGGTAGGTTAATCCCATATGAGTAATTGTTCATAATGTGGGAAAAAATGGAATAATAATAAAATTCCTTTATTGGACGTTACCGGTTTCGTGAACAATATTTTGCTTCACATCCTCAGACGTAAAAAAAATTAATTAATTAATAATTTTAATTAATTGTAGTCCTGTTATGTCTGAGGATGTGAAGCAAAATATTGTTCACGAAACCGGTAACATCCAATAAAGGAATTTTTTCTACTACCGATCCTAAAGTACTAACTTTCTGCACGCTGTAGAGTGCGTAAAGTTAAACTTTACGCACTAGTGCGTAAAGAGTTTTTACCTTACGCACTAGTGCGTGAAAAAGTTATATACTAAACAATTGCATACCTATTAGAGCACGTATAATGATATGATATGATTATCTTATTTTAAAAAACGTTAAATGTGGTTATTTAATTTTATGTAGTCCATTTATTTAATCAGGTATTATTATAAAACATACCACCTAATTTTCAGTATTCTTTAACAATAATGATTGAATTTTGAAGTTTCATTTATATTCTTGACATTGACATTAGACAAAAAAATAATAGACATTGATTAATTTCACTCATTTAAAATTAAGTGGGCTATAACAGTATTGTGATTTTTAAATGACATATGAAGTTTTGACGTAATAGGTAAGTTTTGACGTTTCACATTATTTAGAGAATTTAGCTGCATTTCGGTAGTAGAAAAAATATTGTATGCAATTCGTGCGAAAAGTGAGCTTTTTTCACTCATGCGACAAAATTCTCATTCGTGAAAAAATCTCACCTTACGCACTTGTTGCATAAATAACTATTATGTGTATTATTCTATTTTTTACACATTATGAGATATTTTTTAGATTGTCTGGGTAATGTTCAGAAGTGTGGCACTAAATCTCAAATAAGAAGAGAAAGAAAAAACTAAAAGATGCCACAAATAACTTTTAGACAATATTAAGTTTCTAACATAAAAAACATAAAACACACCACCGAAATTAGACAACCCCCAAATCCAAAGCCAAAGGCTGTCCGGAGGGGACTACACATTAGAAAAAACGCAGACAAACATCCATACCCACTGACATTGCCATCTGCCGGTGCCGGGTCTCGAACCCGGACACGATAGGCAGTGTGGCCAGAGCCATGTCACTCATGCTCTAGCCCACTACGCCATCGAGTCTTGTTATAGTATTTCAATTATTTAAATGATTTATTATCAAAAGTTTCATTTCCAATTTTTTTTTGTATTGTCGTATTTGTTACTACTTTTAATACCCTTCTCAATTTATAGCTGTTAACCTAATACATATTTCTCAAAGATTTATCGTATTTGGTAGATTTGATTCATGACAACTGGTGAGACTTACGATAAGTTTCCAGGAGAGATGAAAGTAGTAGAATACATGTGACGTTCTAAAACAATTTCATCTGTTTAAAAGTTCTGACTGAAAATTCAATAGGGGTTGTTTATTTAACGTATTTAAAGAGTGGAAAAATAAAAATACATTGAAAAAAGGCCTTCCGTAAGTATGTACAGGGGTATTCACGAGAGATTTTACCCCCTTAACTTTATTATTTTTTATCCTAGTAAAAAATGGTTAAGACAAAAGTTTCAGGAAATTTTCTTATCATCTCAATGCACCTATCGCAGAAACAAATGAAAATCGTATTTCGGAGATACTGACCAAACTTAAGATTTTTTAATGGAACACCTTGTATATTTTTAGATTTTTGAAATCAACGTTTCGTCCTGATTACAAATATATATATGTTATATATTTGCT
The DNA here is from genome assembly GCA_963680705.1 of Rhagium mordax. Taxonomy (NCBI): domain Eukaryota; kingdom Metazoa; phylum Arthropoda; class Insecta; order Coleoptera; family Cerambycidae; genus Rhagium; species Rhagium mordax. The sequence goes on along the minus strand of OY796660.1, from coordinate 46,712,535 downwards.
CCAGCCGTTTGCGCAATATGCCTAATTCAATTAAATGTTTCGAATTTTGCACAAAATCAGTATTGCCATGGAAAATATTTTGTTATTCTGCAGCAACATATTGACAATTTAACATTTATTAAGTAGTGTATTTACTGTTTGTGCTTAAGTCAAAATGACTTATTACCCGGGTCCCATTAGTGAAAAAAATGATATTGTGGAGATATAGAACACCTTTAAAATTTTTTTGTTAATAATATATTTATATTTTCCAAATCGATTATATTTTATTATAAATAATAGCAAGCAGATCAAGTCAGTTTGGTCTGTATCTCCTAAATGCGATTCCCTTTTTTTTCTGCCACAGATTACTTAATAAATGAATTGTCAATATGTTGCTGCAGAATAACAAAACATTTTCCATGGCAATACTGATTTTGTACAAAATTTGAAACATTTAATTCAATTAGGCATATTGCGCAAACGGTTGGAGCAAATATATAACATATATATATTTTTGTAATCAGGATGAAACGTTGATTTCAAAAATCTAAAAACATATAAGGTGTTCCATATAAAAAATCATAAGTTTGGTCAGTATCTCCGAAATACGATTTTCATTTGTTTCTGCGATAGGTGCATTGAGATGATAATAATATTTCCTGAAACTTTTGTCTCAACCATTTTTTACTAGGATAAAAAATAAGAAAGTTAAGGGGGGTAAAATCTCTCGTGAATACTCCTGTACAAAGACCTGCCCAAATTTTATTCTGCTAACATTAGTCACTTTCGAGAAAAAAAATAAAATTACTTTTTAGGATGCCGATCTCGACTTTACTATACATAAAACACTACACATATTTTTTGATGAGGAATCTGTCCTTAAGAGGTTTTCACGTTATTTCTGGACACCCTGTATACACCTAAATTTCAAAATAAAGTTACTCAAAAAAATGTTCAAAACTGATTATACACTTTATGAACTTTATGAAAATCAACTTTTAAAACACAAAAAAAGAGTTTAACGACATTTATTTCATGTTTGGAAAAAACATTCTATTGTTTTTATTCCCTCACGGGTTGTGGTTTTTGACCCGCTGCCTGTACTGAAGGTTAGCTTATTGTACCACCATAGTCTCCCTATAACATGAGACCCGTTCCTCCCACAAAAGAGAGTATACGGTCGATGGGAGCTTTGACTATCTCTCCGGTGTCACTGATGGTTCCCTGAAGTGTGCAATCCTTCTTGCCGTTAGGGCTGGGCATTCACTATCACAAACGATGTGAGGTGTTTCTGTTAACGAACGCAGCAGAAGGCGTATGAGTAGTTTTAAGCAAAAAGATCCATTTTAACTTTAAGTAACAAGCATAAGGCTTGAATGGTGTATATGGAACATCAGGTTCCATATGCACCATTTTTTATCAAAAATTTATCACAATTTTCACACCAGTTCCTAAACCCCAAAATTCTATTTTTGCCTGATATGCATGGAATATGAGATTTCGTGCAATTTTAAGTCGATTTTCAGTACACTTTCCAAAATTCCCTTTATCTTTTTCGGCCATTATCCCATACTTGAACGAACGCATCCAGGTACGATACAGCATGTAGAGACGACCAAGGATAGACACTATCCTCCGCCAGACCCGAATCCTCAATGGACGGGCTGAGCTTTTAATCACAACAATAATTATCGCGCAAATGATTATTGTCACAAGCCGGTCTGACGGATCACGAGTGAAGAATCCACATAGGCGCGTGAGTGAATCTACCGTAGATCAAGTGTCTCTCGATCAGATCTATCATAGACTGATCACCTTCGTAGTTGCGTTGGTCTACGGAAGAATAGGTTCATTCTACCCTCGCTTTCTGGAATTCCTCGTGAGTCCGTGACCAAAGGCTTCAATGGGAGGTTGAGCGGGCCTCGTCTTACCATTGGTCATCGTCTCTACCGGGATCGTGTCTGATAGCGCCATTTTAAATTTTAGGAACTGAGTTGAAAATTGAAATTTTAGTATCAGAAGCGACTTGTGGGCGACTTGAAAGGGTCCCGGGTAATTTCCGTATATATATCAAGTGACCACCTCGTGAAATCACATCCGAGAGAAATAACTTTCTGAAAGATCCACGGACGTCTAATGGTGTATATTATTTTGGAGAATATTACAATAAATTTCTAGTAAAGGTTTTTACCTATTTCAAGCATAAAATAAATCCCACTCACTAAATTGCCAATTCATGTCCATGTAATACCAATCGGCAATCGATCACTCTCCTTTAAGCGCGGCCGTCGCGGTCGCTGACCCTTGTGGGGGTATCGTGGCTATGGTGGTAGACCTTGCTTTGTGAAGCTTTATATGTAGACTGATGATTATAGAATATATCTTTATATATCTATTTCTTCTTTTATTGCATTCTAGTGGTAATTAAGTACTTGCATTGTGCGACAGAGACCCTTCGACTGAAGCCAAAGAAGAGTGAACGATTCCTGTCTGGGCAGGCGTCTAAGGTGAATTGTGTATTGTGCATAGTGTCTTTATAGTGTTGTATCTTTAGTTCAGGATATTGCGAAACCTGTCAGTATACGAGAGAGCATTCATTGTCGACGGCTACCGTTAATCTATCGATAGGGTATATCGATATATTAAAAGCTTGTCCCGACCTGCGTTGAAGTCAACGGCCAAAAGCTGGTTCAGAGGTTGTGATAGCGGCTGATTGACTTAATACGAATACGGTCGTTTCCTCCAACTATTCCTGATTCGCAAGCGGATGGTTAACTGAATCGTTGACACAGCCTTAATAATTTAGTTATTAAACGTTGATATTTCCTCCTCTTCACCACACATCATGCAGTCCGGATCGTCATTCACCTTTATGTTGGTGAGATGTTTATTCAGTGTGCAGTGTCCTGTTAGGATGCCCACTGCATATCTTAGTTGTTTTCTGCTCAGCTTCAGCAATTCGTTAGTCTTTGATTTGGATGGATCACCAATGAATATGCGTGATTGCCTCATTCTTGGTGCCCCTGTCTAATGCAAGTAGTGTTTTTCTTAATAGTTCCTTTACCGCACCTTATGCGGTCTGTATACAATCCCACAAGTCGTTTCAAGGAGTCGGTTCAAGGCTGCTCTTGCGCCTTCTTTGGCCAGCCTGTCCGCTTTCTCATTACCTCATTTCCCTGGTGTCCTCGCATCCACTCCAATTGTTCATTGTAGTGTTCTTCCAGTTTCGCCAGGGGTTTCAGGCAGTTCTTTAATTGTTTTAGAACGCATTTCTACTGCCCCAGAGCTTTAAGAGCTGCCTGGTTGTCAGTGATGATGCGGATTCTTCTGTTAGTAAATGACAACCGTACCATTTCTTGTGTACATGCCTCTGTCTATGACTTCTGCTTGCTGCCCAGGTTCAGGCTGAAGTCTGTCCCTGGTTGATCTCCCGCAATTCCAGCTCCGGTACTACATGACGTTTTTGATCCATCAGTATACCATATGGTAACGTTTGAGTGTCTTCGCATTTGTCTTTTTCTCTCATCTTGCCCGTCAGGTATATTACCCTGAAGGTTTTTGTGAAGTTGTAGGCTATTTTTGTATAATATCCTTTCCTTGAAAAGGTCTTATGCCCGTTAGTTCTTAGCCTGTAAGTCGCTAGCAATGCTTCACTCTCCACTACTAAGCGTAGTGTAGGCAGAGCAGCGCTTCCATAACTGCGGTGGGCGTTGTTGCCATTGCCCCCGTTACCCCTAGGCATGCAAGTCTTTGTAACTCGTTTAGTTTCCTCAACGACTCTCCTTTTCCAGCTTTATGCCACCAGATCAGGGAGGCGTAGGTTATTATTGATACCACAACCCTTTGGTATAGCCAATGTACCATTCTTGGTTGTAGTCCCCAGTTCTTGCCCACCATGCGTCTGCAGGCCCATAGAGCCCGCGTGGCTTTGGTGGTCACTTCATCTATATGAGTTTGAAGTTCAGTTTGGTATCTAGAGTCAGTCCCAAATACTTGGCTTCAACGCTTGTTTGTCTTTTCCCCGAAGAAATAATTTCTTTAGGTTCCGGATTTTCCTTTTCCTTGTAAAAGTCACCACAGTGATCTTTCCTAGATTTACGTATAGACCTCCTGGGTGCACCACTCATCTACCATTTTAAGGGATCTCTGCATCGTTTCTGATGTGACGCCCTCAAATTTTCCTGTTGCCAGGAGGGTGACGTTATCTGTACATCCCTGCGCATTAGCCCAATCAATAGGTACTTTTACCTTGCAAAAGGTATAGGAAAGTTTATATTTGGTACGATGGTTTAATTAGATAAGTAAATTCCAAGTTTTCGGCCTGGGGAGGGGGGTGCCACTCGCGCCGCCATATTGGCTTTAAGGGGTGGAAAAACGTTTTTTTCGCGATTGTCTCAGCACCGGTGCGAAATACGTCAATTGAGGTCATTATAAAAAATGGAGAGCGTGCGATTCTCTATATTTCTTGTCTAAGATTCATGGAACAAAATTTTTCTGTTTATTAAATTTTTACTTTTGTTACTCCGTTCCACACCACCATAGAGGTCGAATTTAGGGGTTTAAGTTCAACCAAAAATTTTTCCCACGCACAAATAGTATCTGCACTGTTAGCATTTTTACCTTTGAATATTTGAATTGAATAAATTACTGAGTGAAAGTGACTTATTCATCTGAAGCAGGTTGAAAAATTTAACTTTACCTTTATTATAGAGACAAGACGTCTTGTCACTCAGTGATTTATTCAATTCAAATATTCAAAGATAAGAATGCTAACAGTGAAGATATCATTTGTGCAGGGGAAAAATCTTTGGCTGAACTTTACAGAATCAATAATGATGAACGTTACCTTTTAAATGATCTGCGCTATCAAAATTTTATTAAATCTATTATAAGAAATAAATTCACATTGGCGTCTTTGCCTCCTACAAGCGATGCTGTACGATATCATTATTTACGGACCTACCTTCAATTTCAATTATGGCACAACAAATCGAGAAATGCAGCTGATTGGGGATGGAAGAGTAAATTTGGTTCTACTCCAATACATATGATGAAAGATCCTGCATCTGAAGTTTTATTAAAATGCTTTTCATGTAAATGTAAAAGAGGATGTGGAAAAACATGCAGTTGTAGAAAGGCAGGCAGGCAGGATTATATGCGCCACTTGCACAATAATTTCATGTAACAATATTCTGGAAATAATCCCCGATTTCGACGACGAACCACCTAAAATCAATCAATTTCTCACTTTACAAATGCCATGCAGATGATAATGATGATGATCCTGAAGAACAAGAGGAAAATTCTCAGGAAGAGTCCATAATCTCTGACGAACTAAATTTTTGAACATTAATTGATCCAGAACAACCGGGTCCATCAATGAATACTGGGAGTTCGAAAAAGTCAAAGTATTAATCAATCATCTTCAACATGATGCTTCGTGAACTGGGGAAACCATGTTAAAAAAAACACGCCCTAAACTCTACCTCTATGGTGGTGTAGAAAGCAGTAACAAATAATACAATTGATTTTCGGTTTTTACATAATAAATAATAATAATAATAATAATAAATACACCACATGTAATTACGACCCCCTTTATCCCAGAAGGCTGAGCCTTGTGCGGGAGGGGGCTACACATTTAAAGACAAGGGACACACATCCAATATCCGTGTATAATGGAAAAATCCCTCTCACAGTATTTTCCATTGCCACGACCGGGATTCGAACCCGGGACTTTTGGGTGAGAGGCAGGTACTCTACCATCTCGACCATCAGTCATATATTCAAAAAAACATGTATTATATTAATCAAACCTTTATCTAATTTTGCTTTAATAAAAAAATACTTTATATCCATATGTTTTACTCTCCTATTATTTTCAGGATTATTAGCAATTTTAATTGCCGACTGATTATCTTCAAATATTGATATCGGTTTTTCTACAGGGCACAAATCAAAATCTATTAAAAATTTTCTTAACCAACAAGCTTCACTTATTGCGACAGTCAAAGAAATATACTCAGATTCGGTAGAGGATATCGATACAGTTTGCTGTTTCTTGCTTGCCCAAGAGATAGTGCAATCGAATAATTTAAACACATAACCCGTAGTTGATTTTCTATCAACGATATCCCCTCCCAAATCTGAATCTACATATCCATAGAGGACGTCAACCTCACTATTGGCTCTAAAAGCTAGTTTCAAAGTCCCTTTAACATATCGTAGTGCTTTATACAAATTTTCATTTGCCTTATCTTGAAATCTACTAAGTATAGTTACACTTTCACATAAATCAGGTCTTGTACCAGAAACTGCATACATAATAAGGCTGCCGATAATCTGCCTACATGGTTTTTCTAATTTTTTATCACTGTTAACGTCTTTTAACAAATTAAAATCAAAATTAGGGTCTAACGGAGTATTCATAGAATTACAATTTATCATTCCATATTTTTCTAAGACTTGTTTTAAGTAGTTAGACTGATCTAACTTTGTATACCCTTGTTTTAAATTTCGTTCTACATTTATACCTAAATAATTTAAAACAACTCCTAAGTCTTTCATAGAAAAATTCTCATTTAGAATCATTTTCAACCTTTCAACTTCTGATAAATCCGTGCTCAAAATAAGCAGATCATCGACATATAATAAAATGTACAACTTGCTTTCTTTGGAACATTTAAAATAAAGACAAAAATCATTTTGGGATCTAATAAAACCTTCGCTTTTCATTAACGAGTCGAATTTAGAGTTCCAACATTGCGGAGATTTCTTAAGGCCATAAATCGACTTGTTTAACTTACAAACAGTTTTACACTTAGCCTTATTTTTACTTGGCAAAGACATATATACTTCATCAGAAATCTCCCCATACAAGAAAGCACTTTATACATCCATTTGATATACAGGTAAACCTAACGTGTTTGCTACAGCTAACAAAATTCTAAATGTACACAACTTAGCTACAGGAGCATAAACATCATATAACTCATTACTACAATATTGCTGGAACCCGCGAGCTACTAATCTCGATTTGAACTGCCCATCATTTTTAATTTTAAACACCCACTTGCTTTCTATAACCTTCTTATTAACTGGCCAAGGCACTTCACTCCAGATATTATTTTTATGTAACACACTAAGTTCCTTTTTCATTGCCTCCTGCCACTTCTCCGCATTTTCACTAGAAACCGCCTCTTCATAGGATACAGGTTCTTCCAATGAAGTGAAGAAACTAGTGTTGTAGTCCTTCAACCAGTTTGGATTCTTTAGCACTGGTCCTCTTCTGTCTATATTATTGGTTTCTGTCACTTCCGGGGTCACAACTTCATTTCCTCCACTTTCTTCTATATTCTGTTCGTAGTTTTCATACTCTGTCCCTTCGCTGTTCTCTTCGATGTTATCTCCGTTTTCTTCGATGTTATCTCCGTTTTCTTCGATATCTTTCCCTAAGTTGAAATCTAACATGATCACTTCTTCACCTTTATCTTCCTTCCACCCATTTGGTAAGAACACTAGGTATTTCAACTTTGTTACTGTGAGGAAAGTAAACTCTATAACCTTTTACTTCATCGCTATAACCTACAAGTATCCCTTTCTCAGATTTTGGGTCTAATGTCTGCCTCTTCTCTGTAGGTACGTGAACCGCGACGTGTGTTCCAAAAATCTTAAATACAGATAAGTCAAAATCTTTCGCATGCCATAGCTGGAATGGTGTCTTGTCGCTAGTTGTACTTTTACCGACCCTGTTCATTACAAAAACTGCCGTGTTTATAGCTTCGGCCCAAAAAACGTTTATCTAGGTTTTTGCTGTGAATCATTGTTCTAGCTGCTTCCACTAGGGTTCTATTGTCCCTTTCTGCCCTACCATTCTGCTGAGGTGTATGTATACGCACAAGTCTTTTCATGCTTGATACCTTTTTTTCTCTAACAGGCCTTGTAATTCCATGTTTACGAATTCCAAGCCATTATCTGTTCGTAATGTTACCATTTTGTTTCCTGTTTGAGTTTCGATTAACTTAATGAAACTCTCAATTCTTTGTTTAGCCTCTGATTTGTGTCTCAAAAAATAAACAGTTCTATAGTTCGAGAAGTCATCTTTTAAAAGTAGAAAATACTTTGCGCGGCTTATCGAGTCTACCTCAAATGGGCCACACAAGTCGGCATGAATCAACTATTTTTGTTGCTCTCGATTCACTATTACCAAAGGGCAATCTGTGTTGTTTTCCAGTAAGGCAATTCTCACAAAGTGATATGTCATTTCCTTCATATTTAATATTGTTTTTCTTTAAAATATCTCTTATTTGGTTAAAATTTATATGTGCCAATTTACAGTGCCAATCAACTAAAGTTTCGACTACATTGCAATAAGAAACTTCATCTTTCAACTCACATTTAAAGGCCATTTTAAAAAACTTACTCTGTCTTTGTGCCACTGCTCGAACCATCCCATATTTGTCAACAAATTCACATCTTGTCTGGTCTGATCGGATAGTATATTCTTTGTCTAGAGCTTTGCCTACTGAAAATAAGTTGATTTTAAATTCTGGAACGAACAGCACATCATTCAGTACAGTTTTTATCCACTGTTCTCTATTCCAGGCTTCGAGCTGTATTTTTCCTACGCATTTTACTTCAATAAGTGAACCATCCCCCATTGTTACCAATTTTCTAATGATTTGTTTATGTACACAAACTGGCTTGAGTCGAAGCACATATGGTCACTGGCACCACTGTCCATGCACCACTCGAGGGCACTCACAGACTCTCCAACTAATGCAACTGCCTCCACGTCAGTCTCCATTATTACTGAGTTTACAAAAGCATTCGATGTCGATTTTTCTTCTTCCTCTTTCTTTTTCTTTAACCAACAATTTGCTAAAATGTGTCCCTCTTTTTTACAGAAATGACATTTTCTTTTGGACTTATTTTTCTTATTATGCCAATCAGGGCAATTCTTCTTCATGTGAGCTGGTTTATTGCAGATAAAACATTTGAATTCTTTTTGCAATCTAACCTCACCTTTACTGGCTACCATTGCCATGGCTTGTTCGCTCTGTTTATTGCTTTCTTCTTCTATTAATAATCTAGAAGTTAACTCCTTCATTGTTTGTTTATCACTTACTGTCGACTCCCATGCAGAAACGAAATGTTTTAGGTTTTCAGGCAACGACATCAATATCTTTGTTATTATCATCTTGTCACTTAACTCTTCACCCAAATGTTTAAGATTTCCCTTTATTTCTTCTAGCTGGAAAATAAATTCAGCTACACTGCCTTCCTTGTACTCGAGACTGAAAAATTTCTGCTGCAGCAAATGTACACTAACTTCCGATTTATGTTCAAATATGGACATTAACTTGTCCCACATTTCTGCAACTGTGCAATATAAATAAATATGGGTAAGATGTTTCTCATCTATTCTTACTGCCAAAACTTCTTGTGCTTTAGCATTTTTACGGTCCCATTCACCAGTGTCAGCCTGTGGTCTCGGAACTAAGCCTGTTGCTACGTCAAAAAGCCCCTTTGATCTCAATACAATTTGTGTTTGAAACTTCCACGTCGTCCAGTTCTCACCGTTAAATTTCACACACGAAGCCGCCCCTGCCTGATCCATATCGTCACACTTCAATTACAACGAATATCACCTTCGTTCCCGCCAAAACACCAGCCAGTCCCTAACTTTTTACTGACTTCTTATAACGAGTCTGGGCCCATAACCTGTTGAAGGTTTTAGGGTTAATTAACACGATAAATCAGGATCACGGGGAGTCTTTATTAGAATATTATAACGTGGAACAAAACATAAATACTTCAATGATTTCTCTTAACAGCTCTAGCTCGCAACACACATAACATTGCACAGAACACAGGATCACTACTATCTGTCATCTAACTAGATTGTATTGCCAACTTAAAAGATGAACTAGTACCTACTAAAAATAATTTCATTGCCAACATTATTACCTAACAATAATATAAAGGCAAATCTATTAATCAGATTCCAGATACAATTGGCGACGCTACGCTAATATTATTAACATTCACTTTATAAATTCTAGCAAAAGTGATTTTACGGTAAGTGCCCAAGTAACACAGTAAGCTGTAAAGTTTCTGCCATAGCATAGTTTAAGTTGGCGCACTCTCTACTAGTGCCTTTGATCTCTTTGAACATGAGTTCGCGGACAAAATTTTGCGAATTAAGTGATAAATCAAGTTGCCTGTCGCTGATTCCATCGCGAAAATCATGCTCAACAGATGGCGTTAGTGAAATTTCAAAATGTCGGATATAGTGAGGAAAACATTGCGGCTGTCATAACCTGAAGTCTATTATTTTCGTATAAATAACTATTTAAGGGAAGGGTTTTCCAATATGCCAAAAGTTATAATAGAATTAAGCGACATTTTTGGTTATGTTGGAACTGAAAGTATACTCATGAAAGAAAGCGAAGCCGTATTTAAAGCTGCTCAACAGATGGCGTTAGTGAAATTTCAAAATGTCGGATATAGTGAGGAAAACATTGCGGCTGTCATAACCTGAAGTCTATTATTTTCGTATAAATAACTATTTAAGGGAAGGGTTTTCCAATATGCCAAAAGTTATAATAGAATTAAGCGACATTTTTGGTTATGTTGGAACTGAAAGTATATCCATGAAAGAAAGCGAAGCCGTATTTAAAGCTGGTCATATCATTCTCTGCCAGGTTGAAGATGTCAGGCAACAAATATTTGCCCTGTGTTTGTAAACATCTGCATTAAATTCTCCACCTCATGAAATAAAAATTGTATACGAGATGAGCCCAATTATTGACAATACGTATGCAGCTGCAAAGCGGGTCGATCTGGGTTTTGTAAGCATATAATCGCCACGCTCATTTACATAAATCGGCAAGATTTGTTAAATTATAAAATAATTCAGTAGTTTTTGTATTTATTATACTTATTACTATTTAATTATTCTAAAAATACATTAGTTATGAGGATTGAGGAATTAGAGAAGCTAAGTCGCACAGATGTAACGTAGGCATGGGGTAAGGAAAAAGAAGCTTTGAAAATGGTGTATGAAGTTGAACCAATTTTTAAGGACTCCTTCACACTTGGATTCCTTAAATCGCATTCCGGAAGAATGCATATAGATGCATTCTACGGAATCTCTGTGTGACTTTATTTAAATGTATGGATAGTTTCATCGCGCTTCTGGAATCAGATTCTGAAATGCCATTGAAGGAATCCAAGTGTAAAGGAGTTCTAAGTCTTGCCATCCTGAAAAGAAGTTCAGATGTGATATCAAAAGCTGTGAAAGCATAGACAAACAAAATTTAAATTTGCCGATTATTATATTTTCTAATAGTTTTAACATTGTTCACAGCACTTTATCATATCAAGGTCAACTCCAGTGAAATACAACAACTTTTTGTCACTGTTTACAATATCAGGTAGCTGAAAATAAAATAAGAAAATAAAATAAAGATATAGGTAATTTGATATACATATAATACTAACTAATGAAAGAGTCATCAAGAATAAAATGTTGGCTACATACACACATACAAATTGGTTATTGGTATGGCAATTTTTAAAGCCTTTTTCCATTTATTACAAGGATTTGCGTCTTTCGGAAACCAGTGCATGCGGACAATACTTTTAAGCTGTAAGTCTCGCACTGAGGCATTAAACAGAATCTTTGCATTTGCTATTAGTTTCACAACTTTAATTGATGTTATTAAACAGTTTTAGACTTTCAAATATGAACCCTTACTATTTGTCGGATAACATTACCGAGTAATCTATAACGTCAAATATTTGTTTTCCTCACTATACTGGTTGCATATTTACATAAGAGATGTCGCACCCTTTGTGATTTTTGCGAATATGCGAGGGAGTGCTGACGTGCGACATGTATGCAAACATACGAGGAAAGTTAACAAGTACTTGCTCGCTTTTTTTACTACCTACGTCTAGTTGGATAAATTATGAAAATGGATGAATTTATTACAATGTTTAGATGTCTTTAGAAATGTGACTATGAATGATGTCGAAGACATTGCCTGGATGGCTTGTTAATATTTTATGATCTTATTTTTGTAGGAGGGTTCATGAATAACTGGATGAGAATCTGCATCCAATAATAATTACAAAATAATACGACTAAATGTGCAATAAAAGATTTATATTATTACTATCATATCATATATTATAGGCTAATCTAATTTTACAATAAGCTAAAAATAAAACTGAAAGAAACAAAAATTTATGTTTCTCAAAATTGTGATTTTCGAATGCGCTTTATGCATTTTCTTGCTTTTTGTAGTCCTGTTTAAAAATTTTAGTGCGTAATAAATACGAACTCGTGTGTACAATTTCACTAAATATTAATATGGGAAATTTACACATGGATGGTTCAAATTAACATTCCTAAAAAAAGATATTAATGTAGAACCAAGACTATCTTTGCAAGCTATTTCATTAAAGTATTTAACAAAAAGATTTTCCAATTCTATGATATATTCCGCAACATTTTTTGGAGGAACTACTAAGCCACCAAACGGTGTTTTCTCATAATTGTATGCTTTCAGCTTAGAAAAAAGTGTTGTTTGCTCATCTAACGTAATTGAATTGTTAAACGCTATGCATATTTCACAGGAGTGTTGTAGCAAACATTTTTTTAAAAGATACCCTGTGACATACACCAGAGCGTGCCACTCTATATAACGCCGCGATTCGTGCTTTATACACTAGCTACGTTCTTAAATTCGCTCGATTGGCTCTTTTAAATCCTTTGTCGTTCTTTTATTACTTAGAGAGCAGAAAGAGTAAATCTGTCCGTGTTCTTTTTTAATCTCGGCGATGCTTTCGAGCTAAATCTTTTTGCTCCGAGCAACAATGCCGAGCTCGGAGAGTTCATCTGAAGGAGGATAATCTCATTGGCTACAAGACAAGGATAAAATACTCCGTGGGTTGTCTCACAGAACTTATTTACTATTTAGGTCTGTGGTTGCCAGTGAACTCTATACTCGTAGTATAGAGTTTACTGGTGGTTGCTGATTGTCTAACCTCACTATTGCTGTATTTAGAATTTTCAACTTTCCTACTTACTTAAATAAATGATGGATCGATTGGAAATACAATTAGTGACCATGACCCATCCAAGTGGTGTAGAATTTAGAGTCATTTTAACAAGTTATGAGTTAAATAGGGCTCAAAAAGGTAAATAAAAGAATTGTAACATTTTTATGTGTAAAACCTCATTGTTTTGATAAGGTGCAAGGTGCAACAAATATACAAAATTAGGTTAAGTTCAAATTCAAATTCTCATATTCCCAAACAAGTCATCTAGCATCTAGTCTAGTCATCGTTCCCCGTTCTTTTATTTAATCCGCTAATTCGGAACTCGAGTACCACGTGACCCAAAATCTGCTCTCGCTCTGCTCTCATGTCGGAGCGAATTTAAGAACCTAGCTACTAACGTAATTCACTGTGTATTCAGTAAGCTCACGTCACACGTCACTTACTGGCCACTAGCTGGAGGTTAGAGGAAGCAAGGGGGGGTTCGCATGTCGGTGTACGCACAAGTGATTCTACCTAGGTTTTATATGTACGGTGGCCATAGCGTTGCTGCAGCCGCAGGGAGCGCTATTTTTAGGCTGCGATAATAATATCGCAGCCATATAGTCTTGTTTGTAAAGGTTACTTATTAGCCATATTTGGACAGAAAAGTAATTAAACTAAAACTAGATTATATTAATTTTTTATGAAGATTAATAATTTTTATTTAAATGTTTTACGTTTTGCTTTGAATGTTATGGATTCTGCAATTTAATTCAATGCTGTATGACATATAGTCCTAGTATTTTGTTTTTGCATTATGCGACAATAATAACGTTCTAAAGTGTTTTCAACAATTTTTTTGGATTCAACATACTTTATATTTGCATGTTTATAAATGGAACATCAATAAATATATTAGATAATTTTGTTATTATTGGGCCAATATAAGGCTTGAATAAGGTTGTTTATAGACAACAAGTCTCGAATAAAGAAACGTAGAGTATTTTATAAGAAAGCATGAAAATGTAGGCGGCATTAATTATAGAAATTTGTTTCTAATGGTTACATGACAGCTTATTAATTGTAAAATGTAAATTCAAGTAAATAACTTTGTTTTGCGAGATTAATCGTCCACCTGATGAGCTACTATAGCGAAAGAATATGTACATCTTCTTGTGGACTTCGTTTTTTAATTGGTGACCATAATGAATGAATTTTGTGGTGAGTTAAAAAAAGGATTATTAATAATTTGTTTTTAGACGTTTTGAATTTTATAATTTTTAATCCAATATTCATAATGTATTAAAGAAAGTCCAATGAATTTAATAATAGCAAGTTTAGAGATGAAACATCAATATAAGGATATCAATTTGGATATGTTTGTTATTATTATGCTTGTATAAAGCCTAACAAAGTCATTTATAAATAATGCATATCAAGCAAAGAAAGAGAATTGTAAAATAAGAAAAGTAACATTATGTACTATTTGCTCCAGCTGAATTTGTGATGTTTTATCCACATTACAGCTTATTTGGCTAAAAATAATTATTTTGCCCATCTGTATTTTTGCTATTAGGAACATATTTAAGTAATATTTTGGAAAGTTTAGCTGCGACGTTCTTTTGTCAGTTATGCCAACATATTGCTAAATCTAAACAAAATAAACAATATGGACTTTATTTTCTTAATTATGTTTCTAGTATTACTTACCTACATAATTTTCATGAAGTAGTGTTAAAAATGTCAGACATTTAGAGTATTGTAATTTATGTAACGTATAATATATTGCCCGGGAGTGCCTGAAAGTCATTGCAAGAGCCACTTTATCGTGAAATATGTATGCAAAAGTTCGAAAAAACTGCCGCGCCCTCTGAAATCAGAAAATTTATGAAAAACATATATTTTTAAAATTTTTTTGTTGAAGTATTTAAAAAAAATATGCATTACTATTTGTTACTATATATATAATTAAATAAAAAAAGCTTTAAAATTAATTTAATTAAAATAACTGCAGAGCTATTTATGGATAAAATAGAATACAACAAACTCCAATCATCTGAATTTCCAATGTTGTCAGTGTTTATATTGCGTCAAATGAAAAATGTTTTCACTGCAAAATATAAATTTGCTAAATAACACTATCCAGTTTAGAAAATTGTATTGAATAAAATGGCAGCTTGACAAATTTTTTCAATTTTTAATTTTTGATCTCCGTAGTTCTGTTCATTTTGGAGAACGAATTGGAAAAATTTTAAAAAATTCCAAGAATATACCTTTTCTTGGAATTTTTTTAAATTTTTCCATTTCGTTCACTAATTTTGCAGATGTTTTCATTTCTTATAAAGAAAAAAAAAGTTATTGTTTGTCAATAAACTTGATTAATAAATTTTTATAGGTTAGGTATTAAGTTTAAAAATATAATTTGAACATTATTGCTATTGCAGCCAAAATGAAGCATTTACTTCTACTTTTAAGTTTATTTGGCTGTATTTTAGGAGTTTATTATTTCTGTTGTTTTTGCAGATAAAAGTGCTATAAATTCTATATCTGGCTGATAAGTGTTACATACCCTCAATAAACTTACTCAATTAGAACCAAACCACAATCTCTATTTGGTTTCTCTATATTGTGTTAAATAAATCTACAAGACAGGTAAAAAATAGAGCCAAAGCTATGTTCGATTGGCGTTAAATTATTTTATGAATTCGAAGGACCGAGTTTACAACGATACTTGGAGATGTCGTCCAGGCTCGCCTTTGGTCTATAATGTCTATATCTTCTGGTTTACATACGCGTAGAGTATATAATAATAATAACCGACACAAAATTGTTTACTTTTTTTGACACCCTTCACTTTTCGTATATATTAATTTATTAGAGAGAGAATTTTCACACACTTGATTTTTGGTCAATTCAAAAGTAATGTGTTCGTGCGTACTTCTCGCGCATGCGTGGCGTATTCCACTCCAAGCATTAGTCGCGATAAGTAAGAGATAGAAAAAATTAGTTACTATTGCATTTTAAATAATCATAATAATAATAAAATAGATAATAATATATTTCATAGGTAATAAACAAATAAGACAAAACTAAACATACTCCCCCCTTATAAAATGATTAGCATTTTATAAAGTTGGTAAGGGGCAAATTTTTACTACAGGGCGTTTCAAAATGCCCTGAACAGTACGCAAAGTCACAACTCGCGACACGCCGTCCACGCCAGGGTGTAATTCAATTACTCGCCCCAGGTGCCACTTAAGTGGAGGCAATAAATTATTTTTAATTAGTACCAGAGTACCAGGTACTATAGGGGTAGAGGGAGATGTCCATTTTCCCCGTTGTTGTAGTGTATGGAAGTATTCACGAGACCATCGTCTCCAAAAAGATTGGTGTAAGTTTTGCAATAATTGCCATCGAGTTAGGCGATTTAAATTTAATTGAGTTAAGTCTGGATCGGGGATAGCAGTTAAGGGTTCGAGTGTGAGAATATGTCCTGGTGTAAGGACAGACAGGTCGTTAGGATCGGAGCTCAGTGGGTAAAGAGGACGTGAGTTTAATATTGCCTCAATTTGTATTAACACTGTGTTCAATCCCTCATAAGTGAGAATTTGCTCTCCTATAGTACGTAACAAATGAGTTTTTACTGATTTAATTCCCGCCTCCCAGAGCCCTCCAAAATGGGGGGCAGAAGGGGGATTAAAGTGCCATTCAATCTGTTCCCGTTCGACAGCAGACTGCATAACTTGTCTCAAATATTTATGAGCACCCACAAAATTAGTGCCACAATCACTGTATATTCTAGAACAACGCCCACGACGTGCAATAAACCGTCTCAGAGCAGCCAAAAAACATTCTGAGGTTAGATCCGAAGCTAATTCGAGGTGCAATGCCTTTGTGGTAAAACAGACAAATAAACATATGTAACCTTTGAGGGTTTTTGATCCGCGAATTTTGCTATTTTTGAATAATATCGGCCCGCCAAAGTCGACGCCACTGATGGAGAAAGCTTTAGTTATAGAGATGCGTTCAAGTGGTAAGTTACCCATTATAGGTTGTAAAGGTGTTGGATTTAAACGCCAACAAGTATGACATTGAGATAATACTTGACGTACAGCTCTTTTAGAAGACAATACCCAAAAGTGCTCCATTAATAAATATTGTACAGTTTGTATACCAGGGTGTAAATACATTTTGTGTATTTTTTCTATAATTAGATTCGTAAGGCGATGAGCACGGCGCAAAAGAGCTGGGTGTTTAATGTTATGAGGCAAATTTGAATGGCTTAATCTACCACCAACCCTTAAAATATTTTCCTTATCTAGAAAAGGATTTAATTTTCTTAAACTTTTAGAGACGAGTTTTCCTTTTAAAAGGCAATTAATGTCGTGAGAAAATGAGATTTGTTGTACGTATTTTACAAGAAACAACAAGGCCTGATGTAGTTGCGCCATTGTAAGAACACCAGTGCGTTTTTCATGGGAATTACGAACATTAAATACAAAGCGAAGAGCGTAAGCAATAATTCGTTGGATTTTGTCCAGAGAGGAATATTTTTCTAACAGAATACCTAATGTATCGAGAGTGACAAATGTAGAGAGAATAGAAGTTTTTTCTTCGGATTTAATTTCAGAAGAACCACTAGAAAAGTCTAGAGACGAGGAAGGAAAATTAGTTTCCGGTTCCTTTAACCAAACAGGACCGGTCCACCACAAGGGGTGATCGAGTAATTTTGAGGGTAAAATACCTCGGGAGGCACAATCTGCCGGGTTTTCATGAGTAGGCACATAATGCCAGCATGTTGGAGGGAGTGTATTCTGCACGTGCGTTACTCGGTTACTGACGAAGGTTTTCCAACGATAAGGATCACCTTTTAACCAAGATAAGGTTACCATTGAGTCAGACCAAGCGAATATTTTATTAAAAGTGATTTTGTCTTCCATCGATATCAACACAAAGGACATTAAATCAGCGAGTAGAACGGCTGCACACAGCTCTAAGCGAGGGATAGAAATCCTTTTTAGAGGAGCTACCTTTGACCTTGCACATATGAAAAAGGTTTGAAAAGACGAATTGGTGTCGAGCACTCTAAAATATACAACGGCTGCAAACCCTTTTGAGGAACTATCGCAGAATCCATGCATATCACATGACGTAATATTATCACAAAGAATGCGACGGGGTAATTGAAAGTCCTTAACCTGCAGAGCTCATTTTTATATTGCGTCCAAAGATTTATAACTTCTTGTGGAGGAGATTCATCCCAGGACAATCCGAGAGTCCATAATTGCTGAATAAGCAATTTGGCAAAAAACGTGAGAGGTGCTAAAAAACCCAAAGGGTCATAAATGCGGGCAAGTTCAGAGAGTAAAGTTCGTTTCGTACAATCCCTATCAAGGGGCTGAACGGAGTATGAGAATGAGTCAGACATGGGGTGCCACTGTAGGCCTAAAATTTTTATTATATTGTTTCCCTCAAAATCGATGGCGAGAGAAGCATCTTTTAATGAACTTTCAGGTAAATGTGAAAGGAGTTTGGGAGAATTGCTGGCCCACTTTCGCAGTTCAAAACCACCTTTTTTTAACAGATTAATTAAATCATGTTGGAGTGACAGGGCAGTATCCAGTGAGTTGGTTCCGGAGACAATATCATCCACGAAGGAATCAGATATTAATATTTTAGAGGCAATAGGATAAAGAGCGCCTTCATCCTTGGCTAGCTGTACTAAAGTACGTAAAGCGCCGAAAGGAGACGAACTAAGACCATAAGTAATGGTGTTTAAACGAAAGTCTTGTATGGGCTCTTGAGGGGAAAAGCGCCATAAAATACGTTGGTAATCCCTATGCTCAGGAGTAACCAATATCTGACGGTACATTTGCTTAATGTCCGCAGTAAAAACATAAGAATAAAGCCGAAAGTTTAACAATAATGCTACTATGTTATTTTGCAATTTTGGTCCAGTTAACAATGAATCATTCAAAGATAAATTATTAGAGTCTTTGGCCGACGCATCAAAAACTACTCTTAATTTAGTAGTGGAGCTGTCTGGTTTGAGTACGCAATGATGTGGGATATAATAGATTTTATTTAATTTGATATTGTTATCAATTTTTTCCATGTGCTTATTATCTAAATATTCCTGCATAAAGGCAGAATATTCCTTATAGAGTGTGGGATTTTGAAGAAGTCGACGTTCCAAAGACAAAAAACGGCGAAGGGCTAAGGTGCGAGTTTCTGAAAAGCTCGGTTCATAGCTGCGAAAAGGAAGCGAAACTATGTATCTCCCCATATTATCTCTGCGAACAGTATTAGCGTACAATTCTTCACAAAGGCGGGCATCAGGAGACATAGGCGGAGGTTGAGGAATTTCCTCGAGTTCCCAAAATTTTTTGAGTGTATCATCTAGAGATATAGCATCATGAGAGCAGAAAAGACTGTTTATTACTGAGTTAGTAGGACATTTAATACGGCCCATTAATACCCATCCAAAGACAGTATTAAGAGCGGAGGGTTCATTTTCGTTACCTTCTATACGGCCATTTCGTAATAGTAGAGGGAATATATCAGCACCTAATAAAAGGTCAATAGATGAAGAAATATTAAATTCTGGATCGGCCAGTTGAAGGTTAGAAATGTGTGAAAGAGAGCGAGAGTCAAGATTAAAGTTAGGCATTGGCGTGCAAATTTTATCAAGAATAACAGTGTCGATTTTAAATGTAGAAGTAGAGTTTTGTACCGGACTTAATTGACAGGTTAATCCGCCTGAATTAATAGAAGTCTGCATATGACCTATACCATTAATTGATAAATTGGATCTAAATTTAGGAAGTCCTAAACGATTAGCGCATTTTTTTTAGATAAAGTTGGCCATCGAACCGCAATCTAAAAGCGCTCTGACCTTGTGATAATTTCCGTGGACATCCTGTATATTTACTTGAGCTGTGGATAATAACACCGTTATTTTTTCGGGTAAAATGCTGGTGAGAGTGGTTACCGAACTACTATTCTTTGAATTATTATTTGTATTTGAAGTGTTAATAACTTGTTGGCTAGTAGAAGGTTCTGAGAAATGTAACTGATTACTTGAATTCTGTTCTATGGGAGTAGCTTGTGAAACCCGCTCAGGAAAATGCAATAATGAGTGATGTTTTTTATGACACGCTTTACAAAATTGTGAAGAAGTACAATCTCTTAAACTGTGGTGGATTCCCAAACAATTAACACACCAGCCATTTTGTTTTATAAAATTAAACCGTTCAAGAGGATATTTTGCGAGAAAATTCGGACAAGTATAAATTAAGTGATCTAATTTACAAAATGCACAAACAGTCTTTTTATTTAATTGATTTGGTGATTTATTATTAGCACGCGTATTTGCATTAATAAAAAATGTGGAGCTTTGTTTAGGTGATCCATATGTTGATGGTGTACTTTTATTCTTTAAATCAGGTTTGCGAGTTTTCTTTTGAGTAGAAAATTCGACAGTGTCTAGAGCTGTACACTGTTTTGTTATGAAATTATTTAGCATTTGATACGAAGGAATCTCATTAGATGAACTGAATTCGAGTTCAAAGCGCGTAAGTGTGTCACTGTCAAGTCTTTTCAACAACATGAATGCTAAAATAAAGTCCCATTGATCGACTGGCAAATCCAAATTTTTTAAAGAAGCTAAGTTTTCATTAAAAACATCTAATAAGTGACGTAAGTTTTGAGAGGTTACTTGATTATCTAAAAGTTTTTGAGTTTTGTCAATTTCTCGAAAATGAGTAAAAGCAATTAAACGTTTATTTTCATAACGTTGAATCAAAGCTTTATAAGCATCTAGATAATTTTCTTTAACCATGGGCGTGCACTGTACCAGGGCGAGCGGCGGACCTCTTAATACAGAAATTAAATAACTAAATTTCTCAATATCTGACAGCGTATTATTATTATGTACCATCGAATTATATAAATCAATGAATGTACGAAACTGTTTTACATCACCAGAAAATTTCATCATTTCTATTTGTGGCAATTTAATGTGATTGCGTTCACTAACCGGTGGAGGTTCATTTTTCAAAGGTTTCTTTTCAAATAATTCCGAATAGATAACTTGAGTGCTAAAAAAATCCTCTTCGAAAAGTGACCTATTTACTGCCTGTTCTGTCAAATCGACGTTTTCCTGAGTGGAAAGCATCGTAATTATGTTGACATGTTGTTTATGATAATCATCAAAAATACTATGTATTAGTTTATAACGCGCTTCAAATTGCAAACGACCGGCAGGGTTTGCTGCAGCGCCTTCAGCTATAATTTTTAATTCTGACATTCGTTGAATGGCATTATCGCGTAAGGCAAAACATTGCTTGAGTTTATTTTGAGTAGAGGTAATTTTGAATGAGAGCAGACTAAATGGCACTTCAAAACCTTATTAGAAAATCTTAATAAACCAAAGAAAATAAACGATTTTTGTTAATTAATTATTAATGTTTACAGTTTAACAGAGTGAAAAATTTGAGTATAGTCGTTAAAATTTAATTTTACACGCTATTACGAATTATTAAAACTTATGGATGGGTTGAGAATATAATAAATAGTAAAGTTCTATGAGAGTGAGAGTGCGAGAGAGAGTGTGTGATATCAATCACTATTATAGGAGATTAATTTATAGGGAATTACTCAATCTTAATTGTTGAGCGTCTCGCAATCAGTACAATAAGGTAACTACCCCTTTATGATCAACTGAACACAATGCCAGAAAATCTAAATAAATAATAACTTAATGAGAGCAAATTTAAATTAATCAAGATTAAATTATAATGTGACAATTTAACATTGATTATTAATAACAGCAATAATCAATTGTTGTGATTTGACATCAACAACAGGGAGAAATTGTAATTAATGTTTTTAAATCAATTAAAATTGTAAACAAAAAGTGTCGTCGTACTAAATACGGAGTAATCTGATTTTAAGAAATTTTATTGTAAACAGAAAAAATTCTAGCCAAAACTACAGTCTGGCGCGTTCGAAGCAGCGAAGTATGTGACTTGGCGATATTTGAACTGTAATGAATATTATCTGAATAATTATGAAATTCAAAATGCAATCCAGAATTTAGGTTCACAAGGACCATGTTCGATTGACGTTAAATTATTTTATGAATTCGAAGGACCGAGTTTACAACGATACTTGGAGAAAGAATTTACCACTTACCACGTTTCTTCCGATGTCGTCCAGGCTCGCCTTTGGTCTATAATGTCTATATCTTCTGGTTTACATACGCGTAGGGTATATAATAATAATAACCGACACAAAATTGTTTACTTTTTTTGACACCCTTCACTTTTCGTATATATTAATTTATTAGAGAGAGAATTTTCACACACTTGATTTTTGGTCAATTCAAAAGTAATGTGTTCGTGCGTACTTCTCGCGCATGCGTGGCGTATTCCACTCCAAGCATTAGTCGCGATAAGTAAGAGATAGAAAAAATTAGTTACTATTGCATTTTAAATAATCATAATAATAATAAAATAGATAATAATATATTACATAGGTAATAAACAAATAAGACAAAACTAAACATATTCTTAGATTTATTTGGCACTATATTGATATTAAAAAAGCTAATAAACAGCAAAAACCTGTTTGCTGTTTATTAGCCTTTTTAATAGTAATATAGTGTCGATTACATCTAAGTATATAACTAACTAGCTATGGCTGTATTTTTTACATGTCTTGTAGGTTTATATAACACATAACGCGTATGTGTATGTGTATGTGTGCATAGCAGTGTACGTATCCTCACACGTGTCTAACTTTTAGGATTATATTGCTATGCTTATTTGCCATACAGAACAGTCTCTACAAGCTCACCACAAACAATTTATTGTTTTTGTGAGGTAAATATTTATACACTCAATGATGAAGATTTTCTTTTTCTTTCTTATTAATTATCTATAAATAAATGGAATTATTTTGTATATTATACAATTGTTACTTGTTTTGTGTGTAAATAAATTATTATTATTATTAATAAAGAGAAACAAAATAGAAAATATGGTTTGGTTGTAATTGAGTAAGTTCGCTGAGCGTAAATAATACTTTACAGCCAAATATAGAATTTACAGCAATTTTATCTGATATTTTTGCTGCCGCAACAACTGTAAGCTAAAAGTTTTAAAGCCAAAATACAGAAAAAATAAAATTCTAAAATGCAGCCAAAATAGAACTAAAAAGTAGAAGGAAATGCCTTCATTTTGGCTGCAATAGCAATAACTTCCAAGTTGTGTTACTTGGATGATGAAACAGTTGAATTTTATGATCAACATATTAGACACAATACAAACATTTTTACCTTCAAAATGGTTACCGAACAACAAATAAACCAAGTACTAAGACCTATTAGACGTTGAGCCAAGGTGCCGACCAGGCTCATCTTTCCAGAATAAGGTTATCATACGTCGTTCGATTCCTTTCTGGACCAGGAATCGAATGGTGTATGATAGCCTTCTGAATTTGGCAGCTTAAGGCCGCCATACTGAAAAAAATGCCGCCATTTTGGTGTTTTTCACGTTTTTAGCGTTTATTTCAATTTGGGTCATTCTGGCATAAAAATCTGCGGTTACCAAATTTGTAGAGCGTCAAATTTTCTTTACAATGAATAAATAAAAGTTGCTAAACATTTTACCGTTAGGCAGCCATATAAAAAATATGGCGGATATATAATTTCTTTTGTCGCTTTCTGCAATTTTAATGCATGTAGATGATTTATAATAAAATAAAGAAAACATATTTTTTATTAGAAAATTTTTTGATAACTTTTTATCCCCACCTCCTACATACTAAAGTTAGTATTATGGTAGGTGCAAGCAAAAGTTGTCAAATTTAAATCTTATTTGAAATAAAAAAAAAAACAAAAAAATTGACAATGTATAAGCAAAACTAATCCTCATCCGAATTATCTTCCTCAAACAGGTAGTACTTTTCTTCTTCCTGAGATGGGGTGTTTGTGCAGTTTTTAAGCCGACACATCTCAGTCCATTGTAAATTGTTCTTTATGCATGAACAAAACGTCGGTACAAGCTTTTAAGCATGCACCAGGATATAAACTCCACAACTGAATCAGGGGCTGGGGAACAATCCATCCAGTCTAGATCCAGGGAAATTTTTCCATAATCATTTTTTTAATCCAGCCATGGTTTTCTGGTTCTGGAAGATCTGACTGATTGTTTAAATACATTTTCCATATAAAAGATTGGTAATTTGCACGAATAATATGATACAGGGATCGGCAGAATAGACTTTAAAATTTAAAGTATAAAGCATGCTTTGGAATTTCTTGACAGTTGTCAAAATATTGGATCGGCAGAATTCACTTTATAATTCCAACTGGAAATAAATATTTTATGTATGGAGGTATCAATATGTAACAAAGAATTTTACAAAGAAAAAGAATGGGAGTTATTTTTAAAAATATTTGTGTGGGTTAAGTAGCTCCCTTTCTCTCCATACACTCTTCTAACCGGCCGACGAACGAAATTACTCATTACAGCTCTTAACACCGCGCCAGGAATTCCATGAATTTCGTCGCGAATCGCTCTTTTAATTAGTCGATGTTTCGTGCCCTTCGAAATACCCGACTTTTGAGAAAACCGCACAAAAAATATCGAGTGCAGTCAAATCGGGTGATCTGGCAGGCTAATTTATGTCACCACGACGTGAGATTAGACGTAAAGGGATTTCTCTTGAGGTAGTTAATCTTACATCTTTTGATTTTTTTGTGTTTACTGATCGCTGACGACCTGAATGTTTAGCGTTGACAACGAATCTTCCAGTTCACCATTTTCTGATCCAACACATAATTATTGTAGGACGCGATGAAACACTTTCCACGCCAAAAGTTCTTCTAAAATCACGTTGCACTTGAATAGTACTATTATTTTTGATAAAATCTTCAACACAAAAAATTCATTGGTCTATTCGGCAATCATTTATTTTGACAACTGTCAAAGTAACTTAAAAGCATTCCTTATTTAATGGATAGAAACTTCTGAAGTTTAAAAAATGTATATTGAATTTAAAGCAATTTTATTTTAAATTGTAAAATCTATTCTGCCGATCCTTGTATAAGGCATTCTGGTATGGTGGCAAATTGTAACAACTGAATTATTCTCGAGGTAAGACAAATTGCTATTAAATTAGCAATTGTGCCGTGAAGAACAGAAACAAACACAAATGTCAACAAATCGACATTTAACATTAGTTTCACAGTTTTGTTTTATGATGTTATAACAATAAAATCTCTTTCCATGGCACAACTGATGATAATTTAATAGCAACTTACCTCGGAAAGAATTAAGTTGTTAGGAGGTTATTGGTGGGAAAATATTAACTTGTAACACATTATTGGAAAGGAAATTTTATGCTTAATAGAGATTTAAAAAAAAATGTATAGGGTGCTATTTAAAAAAATGACCATGAAGTCACATCCGGTAAAACCGGAAGTAGTACCTCCATATTTTATATGCTGAAAAGAGCGTTTTGTGGGCCAATATATATTCCACAATTAAAAAATAAAATAATTATATTTTCACTGAGTTATACCTTTGGCCGTTTTTTAGAAGTATATTAAAATTTTTTGAGGGAGTACATAACCCATTTTTAATAAAACCTAAAAGAAATTTTTTAATATTAAATAGATTTAAAAATAGCGCCAAAATTAAACCTGTTTTAGTGCACAAAAAAATTACAATAAAGAAATAAAAGTAGGCTCTAATAGTTTTTGAAATTTGTATTTTTGAAAAATGATCATAAACTATTAGAATTATTGCAGAAAACGACAAAGAAAATTATATGTCCGCCATTTTTTTGATATGGCGGCCTAACGGTAAAATGTTTAGCAACTTTTATTTATTCATTGTAAAGAAAATTTGACGCTCTACAAATTTGGTAATCTCAATTTTTTCTGCCAGAATGACCCAAATTAAAATAAACGCTAAAAACTTAAAAAACACCATAATGGCGGCCTTTTTTTCAGTATGGCGGCCTTAAGCTGCCAAATCCAGAAGGCTATCATACACCATTCGATTCCTGGTTCAAAAAGGAATCGAAAGACGTATGATAACCTAACTCTGGAAAGATGAGCCTGAAACAAGATTTTTAGGGGTCTGGCTCAACGTCTATATTAAATCTGAAGCAGTTGGCGTTGACGACATAGGACTTGGTTTACTTTTGTATCTGCGTCCTAATATATTGCCCCCTTGTGACACATATTGTTAACCTGCTTTGAAAATGATGTCTATCCGTTTCTGTGGAAGTTTTCTAAAATACTACCTTTGCCAAAAACGAACAATATTTCAGATGTAACAGATCTTAGACCAATTAGTATGTTACCGACTATGTCTAATATAATTGAAATAATTATGAATCAACAGATTCGGGAACACGTGACGTTACATAATATATTACGGCTTAACCAATCTGGCCTTCGTAAGGAGTATAGTACAACAAATGCACTGCTGCAAATAGTGGATGATGTAGTGCGATCATTAGATAACAATAAGGCTACAATTTTAGTGTTACTTGATTATAGTAAAGCTTTTGATCGCATGGATCATCGGCTACTTCTGGCAATTCTACATTTTGGATTTTGTCCCAAATCTCTCACTTTAATGAACCAATATACCACGAAATGACGTTCGCCCCTTTATAATCTAGGTTTTACAAGAAATTAATTTCAAATTTGAACACGTCAAATAACAGCTAAATATGCATTATTTCGGCCGATTTATCATTTTCTATTGCTTCCGGTTTCACCGTAAATGACACTAACTTTGGTTTTTTAAATGGAACACCCTGTATATTTTTACATTTTTTTATTCAGGAAGTCATTTAGGATACAGTTATGGCATATTGAAATAAAAATATTAATTACTGACATGAACAAACCTAATTCTTGATCTAGGCAGCCGTGACCCCAAAAAATTGTTTTGTTTTGCTCAATAATTAATAAAAAAATGCAATCATGATATTGACATTTGTCTTATAAGATCTTAAACATTTCGGATATCGTTTTTCCAGAATAACTATTTTTTTTTTAAATGGCACAATGGTGGCTCACTACATTACTTCAATAAAGCATTTTATTCCTAATAACTTGGTACCAAACACTTCACTGTTTGTACATATGTTACGTTAGTGGTTGATTTTAATGAGATAAATACTAAGCCACTCTAAGTTATTTTACTAGATAGTTGACTCGCTTGGCATAAATAAGATAAATGATTCGCTTGGCACATGAGAGGGTTTTATTTATAAGAGTGGTATTTAGTAAATTAAAACAAGGTGATAAGATTCCAACAATAACAATATTTATTAAATATAAAGAAGCAAACGAATCATAAACACAATTAACACAAAATATAATATTACTTACAACAGGGGTCAGAGCAGCCTGAGGAGAAGATATGTACTTATCCGAAGGAAGCCCTGAAGGGGCAACCCTTGCGACGTGTTGTCTCAGCAACCCCAAAAAACCAACTAACTATAATACGTTCCTACTATCCCCTCCGTTGATGACATCAGTTTTACATCATCGAAAAAACACCTTGCTAAGCTTTTATCTTGAGAGTTCGTTTCCATGTCCGTACCTACGTGCTGAATTGAATTAATTTGTTATCATCTTTTATAATGCAACTCTAATGCAATAATGACCTGATTCCAACTAAATGAAGCAATATACTGGGCGTTGCAGTAAATAAAGTTTGGAATAAATAATTAAATTTGCCCTTGGTGACAATACATAAGAATAACATCCAACAAGACATAAATAAAAAAATCATAATATTTAATAGTGGATCTCTATCAAATGCCTTTAGTAGATAAGACCCCACCTCAGGCCATCCCCTCCACTTTTATTGTACCTAACTTCACATTATATGGGGCCCCTTTTAGGGCTCCGCTCATGTCCATGTAATGGAGCCCCCGGAATGTAGCTGGTTGCCTAACCCTTTTTTAGTTGAACCTCCCTTTTCAGATATCGGGTTACACATCCGGTATTAATACACACGTGTCACATATCGGGTTATATAGGTCAATGTATTCATGTCGGATTTCCGGTGGTGCCAAATTAATGCATATATAGGGTTACACTTCCGGCGGTGTCAAATTAATGTGCCCGGGTTACATAGGTCATTAACCGGCTGTGTCAAATTAATGCACACGTGTTACATATAGGGTTACACATCCGGCGGTGTCAAATTAATGTGCTCGGGTTACATAGGTCAATGACATGGGAACAATTCTGTATATATATATTTTTTAATAAGCCTGGCTCGTGGTACACCTAGTATATGTAATAATTCAAAGACTTAAGTAATTTAATACGGTGAATTACATGTGGTGTATTTATGTGGTGGAATGAAACTAAACTCCGCGCGTGCAATCCTTATCGTTTTGCAAAACAGATGCGAACGTAAAACACTATTTAATTGTTAGGTAATAGTTCAATGAATGAACAGAAACAGGATGTAACTTCCTGCCTGAGAAAAACTATACGTCTACATTATTTGATACATAGTGTGAGATGTACCAGAAATGACAATTAAACAATTATGCTTGCAAAAATTCCTTATGTAATGTGACTCGCAGCAAATGAATGAACGTAAATTATTATCAGTCTAACACTTTAGAGAGGCCAATAACTTCACATTATTCTTATGAAGTAAAAACTATATAGGATGTAAATTCAACTTTTAAGGGGATCAAAACATAAGAATCAAAAGTACAAATTGAACCAAATACACACAATTAAAATAATTTGAAAACTTGGTATGAATTCTATAACTTACCTGCATGAGGGCATATGGAGTAGTATTCAGGGTCAATAACTCATATATGGTTACAGCTTGTCTCGACAAGTTCAATTATACATCCGGTGTAGTGTTCAATGGATCAATAAAAGTGGATAAATTATGATATGAGTAATACTATAAAATAAAACATTTAAGTAATATTGTCTAAAAGTTATTTGTGGCATCTTTCAGTTTTTCTCTTTGTTCTTATTTGGGATTTATTGCCACACTTCTGAACATTACCCAGACAATCTAAAAAATATATGGATTTAAAAAAAATAACCTTCACGCCAGTGACTTTACGTATTGTATTACAATTAAATTAAAACTTATAGAAAAATAACAATAATCTTTGTATAAGCTCTAAATATAGCTTCACCCCTCTCAAAAATTAATTCTAGCTGGTTTTGTGTAATTCGCTAGCCATAGAATATTTATATATCCGGCTGGACAATAGACATTAACTATATAGATCTTTATATATCAGACTAGATATTTTTCAGTTTAAATTA
Source organism: Rhagium mordax (assembly GCA_963680705.1). Lineage (NCBI taxonomy): Eukaryota > Metazoa > Arthropoda > Insecta > Coleoptera > Cerambycidae > Rhagium > Rhagium mordax. Next base: position 46,683,155 of record OY796660.1, on the reverse strand, counting down.
CTTAACTGCTTGATTATTTTAGTATACGATTGATCTCCTTGAAATGGTTCATACGTTTCCAAATAATCTACATTGCCATTAAAAGCTCAAGGCTATCTGGAGTCTGCATCATGGAACTCTATACACTTACTGCGTTCGGTTTTTACATATCTGAAAGCTCGCTTTGCTCGTTTACCTCATTTACCGTTCGGTAATAGACAATGCATGCTCTTTTAGATCTGCTCTGCGTTCGGTAAGCATAAATACGAGCGGTCGGCGCTACCCCGTTTAGCTCGGCTTCAAGACGTCGAGCAAACAGATTTTTTAGGGTTCTTCTGTGATCTGTGTATCAGACACTATCTAAGTACAACCAAGAAGACATGTTCTCTAGGTTTATTGAGTACAACATAACAGAACACATAGATTAAATAAACTGCATTGTTTTTTCTGAGTGATACACCAAAATAAAAAAAAAATAATAATTTATGGGGTTATGTTTTATGTTCCTCCTTGGTATCCGTTCGGTAATTAAATTAGGCTCATTTGCCTCGGTGATCACGTGTGATAAATCTGTATCTGCTCGTTCGCCTCTGGATTTTTAAAACCGAACGCATCGACTGTCCCCTATTTCACTACTCAAATCTAGAATTACATTATTCAAGTCATTATTATTAAAAATCTGCTGCGACGAATAATAATAATTTTCTGTGTTAGATTCCATGCTTTGAAGATATGCAGGGCTAGTTTAACAGTTTTACAATACGCATCTGCTTTTTGACGGCGATAGCTTGTGGCGTTTTGCGGGAAACAGTTTTGATATTATGTTACTGTGTATTTCCCCAGTTGGATTTGCATTCACCGTTTGATTAGTGTCATATTTCTTTTATACCCATTAGTTAAAATCAAAATCAGTTTGTAGCTCAATAAATCCTCATTAATAAAAGTATTTGATGACTGATGTTTATTTAATAACTCTTTTAAGCCATCATTTAGCTGAAATTGTCATTCTCCAACAGATAATGTATTATCCGTAAATTGTACAGATCAATAATGAATCCAGTGATTGTCATTATCTAAGACCATTTTTTATTTTACCTAGCATGATAGGTATTTGTAGCTAGTATGGAACTGTAGAGATAAATTACTTTAACTTATATAGTTCTGAAACATTCCGACACATCCCGGCACATTCCGGAACAACCCATGCACTTATTATTAGCTTTTTTTGAATTGAAAACTGCACAAATCCAGCCATGATCTTTTTAGAAATATTTATTTATTAAACTGCACTATGGCAACAGTAAATTCTAATTTATCTTTTCTCGTTACGCTTGCATTTGTATTAGTTTCACATACGTTTGTTTCTCGCGGGGATAATTTTAAATTTACACGTCGACACAATGCTTACGATAACAAATGCCGAAAATAATAAATATCTCGCTAAGTGAACATATTCCCTATTATTCATGTTCATTGCCACCACACATCTTAAATATTTTATAATTTTATTCTAATAATAAATTTCCGTAATATATCGTGAGTAACAAGAATATTCGGGTTAAGTGGTAGAGTAGCATATGCTAAACTTCGTCCACGGAACGTTGTACTTTGTACCTAAGGTTCAATGTTTTTTATTACTATATTATTATTTGTTATGTCTGGTCGGTTGACGTTGAAAGGACCCACACATTACTCCGTATATACAGAATGTAACAAAAATGTTTCTTCTCGTGAGATTTGATGAAACCGGATGTTCCCGCACAACTTTGAACAGCTGCACGCCAGATGTTCATGAATTACACTTACACCACCAGATGGCGCTTCCGTTAAAAGTTATGTCGCCGCTACTACTCGGCGCTTATTTATCTTAAGACCTACTAGGGCGTCATTTAGGCACTCTTTTGACATTTGCTAGTGTTGTTTTCGGGACTTTTTAGAACGTGCTAAAATGGAAAAGTTTATCATTTCAAAAGATACTGTTAAGCGGGTGAAGCGTTTCAACATGATCGGCCGCACCTTAGAGTTTAAAATTAAACCCATACCAGTTAAAGAAGAACCAGTGAAATGGGTAAAAGATGCTTTTAACCAGATCATTGAAAAAGGTACTGAAGGACTTCAAGCAAGTGATCAGGTCGGTTTTAGCTTCTGCAGCAAAGATTTCGGGCTTGGCGATGCATGGATTGCTTTTCGTGAAGCCAGTAAGGTTACATACGATGATATTTGGGGTGTTCAGTCCAACTCCAGTGGCCTCAACACATCTACTTTCTGTCTAGGTGTCACAAGTGTCAAAATGCCTACTGGAAAAGGTAGAGGTTGTCGCTATAACAGTTTCGAAGAAGAGTGCAATATGCGTCGGGGAATTATAACCATAAACAATAAAGACGATTTGTGTTTACCTAGATCTTTAATAGTCGCAATTGCATACGTTAACAAGGATCCCATGTGGAATAAGGTGCGTAAAGATACTGGAAAATAAAGTGGTTTATCTCTATGGTAACAAAGGTAGGGATGTTATGTTTGACGGGTGAAGCGATGGAAAGAAACTATATCACAAAGGACATTATAACGTCATAACCTCTTTAACATCTGCCTGTTGTGCGAAATATTATTGTGAAGAATGCCACGTACCTTATGAACACAAAAGCAACCATCGCTGTGGAGGTAAATGTCCCTGCTGCCTGTGCTCACCCGCGTGCCCTAAATTATTGAATGTAAATGCTTAGATTGTAAAAGATCGTTCCGAGGACAGAGTTGCTACGATAATCACAAACGCTCCGATTCTCTAAGAACTGTTTGTGGGCAGATTAGACTTTGTACGGAGTGTTTAAAAACAGTGAAAAGTGATAAGAAACATACGTGTGGAGATATTTTGCAAAATTTGTTATGTTCACGTGCCTCAAGACCATCTTTGTTATATACAGCCGGACAATGGTAAACCCAAGACCAAGGACGTTCTCTTCATCTTCTATGATTTGGAGACGAGGCAGGAAAAAATGTTAGAAGACGGGGCTCACCAACATGAACCAAACCTGTGTGTTTTCCGTCAGTGTTGCGACGAATGTATGGAAACGGCAATCAGCGTGTGTCACAAATGTGGGGTGCGTCTACAAATTGTTAAAGGGGCAAACCCAGTGGCCTCATTTATGCATCACATACTAACCATGAGGAAACTATTCAAACAGCTCATATGTTTAGTCCATAATGCTCAATCATTTGACGGACAGTTCATCCTCAACTATGTATTGACGCAAACAGATCTTAAGCCCGAGCTGATTATGAGAGGAACCAAAATTAACTTCATGGTAGTTGGAAATGTAAAATTCTTGGACTCCCTAAATTATGTTCCCATGGCATTGTCAAAACTACCTAAGGCATTTGGTCTCGGCGATAATTTTAAGAAAGGCTACTTCCCTCATCTGTTCAACACAGAGGAATATAAAAATTACGTAGGACCTCTACCTGATGTAGAATTTTATGACCCAGACAATATGAAAGAAGCTTGTGAAAAGTTTTTAGAGTGGTACGAGATAAATAGAAACGACGAATTTGATATGTAGCGTGATTTGGTCGACTATTGTGTATCAGATGTAGAAATTTTGACTAACGCATGCCTTAAATTCAGAAAACAACTGCTGGAAGCTGGTGGTGTATGCCCGTTCACAGAAGCCTGTACAATAGCATCTGCTTGTAACAAAGTATTCCGCCGTAATTTCCTCAAGCCCAACACCATAGGAATTATTCCCAAAGGTGGTTACAAATGGAGCGACAATCAATGAAAAATCGCTATTCGGTGGCTCGTTTGGGAGAGCATCAAAGACAAATTAATATTATACACACAGCCAAACAACAAGAGGTCAAAGTTCACGGGGTCAAAGTGGACGGTTATTGAACTGAAACTAATTAAATTTTCGAGTTCCATGGGTGTTATTAGCATGGGTGTCTTATCTGCTTAAAATATAACAGAGACGACCCCCTACACGATGACCCCACAGAAACTTTAAACTTAGGGCGTTTCCTTCAAAACTATACCCCCCTTATTTCGGTCAATTATTAACGATTCAAAATTTTCAAAACCTACACATAGAATTTTTCGTAGATTTCATATATGCTATTATACTTCAAATCACGAGAGATGACCGTTACGTCACAAATTAATTTCTAATCTTCAACGTACGCTTCAAGCGTTCTTTGTTTATAAAATACTAAAACGAGAGAGACAGAGAAAGGGAGTCCATTATATGTGACTGTTAATATCTCCGAATGACGTTGTTGATAACTAACTCTGTACTGATTTGATTCTTACGAATTATAATGATGACGTAACGGTCTTCTTTCGTGATTTGAACTATACTTTTTTTCTCCCTTCAACGGTATACGAAGGGTGGAAAAAAGTATGTTTTTTTATGGAATGCCCTGTATTTTTTTACATATTTAGATCCGCCCTACCTTTCTGATTATAAATATATATAATACTTATATACGTAAAAAAGTACAGGGCATTCCATAAAAAAAAACATACTTTTTTCCACCCTTCGTATACCGTTGAAGGGAGAAAAAAGTAATAGCATATATGAAATCTACGAAAAATTCTATGTGTAGGTTTTGAAAATTTTGATCCGTAAATAATTGACCGAAATAAGGGGGAGTATAGTTTTGAAGGAAACGCCCTAAGTAATTCAATTATTTACGCCATTTTTATAGCAAATATATAAGTGTCATATATATTTGTAATCAGAAGGACGAGGCGAATCCAAATATGTAAAAATATATAGGGTGTTCCATTTAAAAAAACTTTTTTCTGCCCCTCGTATACGGTTGAAGTAGGAAAAAAAAAGTAATAGCATATTCAAAATCTACGGAAAATTCTGTGTTAGACCGGTTTTTGAAAAATTAAAATCGGTGGTAATTGACCGAAATAAGGGGGGTATAGTTTTATAGGAAACACCCTGTACGATATGTAACTACTACTGCTAAGACAGAAAGACTTAAAGAACTGGGGTTACGAAGTCATTGAGATGTGGGAGTGCGATTTTAGAAGACAAATAAAAACTAACGAAAACATTACAGCATACACCAACGCATATCCTCTAGTTATCTCTACACCCCTCAATCCACGTGACGCATTTTACGGAGGTAGAACAGGAAACACTTTCGAATATTATAAAGTTGAGGGTGAAAAAATAAAATTTGTTGATGTATGCTCTCTATACCCTTACGTTGCAAATACGGAAAATTCCCTATTGGACATCCTGAAGTTTACGTGGGTGAAGAATGCAGCCAGCTAGATTTAGAAAAAATGTGTGGGTCGATCAAATGTAAAATATTACCGCCGACAGATTTGTACCACCCTGTATTACCCGGAAAAATGAACAACAAGCTAATGTTTGTCCTATGTCAAATTTGTGGTCTAACAATGAGTCAGACTATCTGTAACCACACAGATGAAGAGAGAACACTAACTGGAACATGGATTATTGATGAAGTTTGTAAAAAGGCAGAACGTAGATGTAACGAAGTGAAGAAAGCCAAAATTCTCTCCGATGGTGAATTAAAAGAGTTTTTGATGGAGGCAAGAGACGAGGTATATTTACTGGCCAAGGTATGTTCAAACTATATTGAAATTCTGTTGAAAAAAGTTATAAATCCCATGTTATCTTTAGGTTGTTGCAGTTTTCGGATTATTTGGAGACATATGGAGACTTCAGAGACATCTGTCCCAGGAATTAACTTCTCTAATTTGACAAACTGTAATATTAATGTCTATTATAAGAAGCAGGACAAGTAGTTATATGTTTCAATAATTAGTTACTATTTCAATATTTAATTATTATTTAGTTTTCTGTATGTTTGTATCAATAAATAGCCCTATAGTCTCATTATTTATTATTTCATCTGACAGTTGTTGACAGATCTGTATTGTAATATTACCGTACAAGCTGTTGGCATGGCAATAAATATTACTGTACAACTTTAGTTATGACTTACTTACCAGCCTACTTTTGTATATGTAAACAAAGGATTAATATCCTGAAACCGATAAAACACATACGACCTTCTAATATGTCGGAAATATTTAATCGAAGTTCTGTACACTTAGCAATTCTCTGTCAAAAGCAGAATACCTTTTTTTAGTTTCAGACAATTTACGGGAGAAAAGGCTAAAGTTGTAGTTGAATCGTTAAATTTTTGTTCTAAAGCTGCGCCCATAGATACAGCTGAGCACTCCATAGACAAAATTAGAGTTACATCCTTACTGTAGTTAGGATGAGTCAAAACTGTTGCATTTACTAAAGCGTGTTTAGCTTTTAAGAAACTGTCAGAACAGTCGGCTGGCCAAGTATCTATAATTTTAATCTTAAGACCTTTTCGGAAACTTTCTGGGTTACTTAATCGGTTGTTTGATGTCACGTGACAGTTATACAGGTTAGTTGTGACACCCCGGAACAGCTGTTTGTATACTTTTCTTGGCATACCTGCCGTACCTACCATTTTTCTGAGAAACATAAATCATTTTCTTTCGGATATATAAATATTTAAGGTAGGAGTAATAAAACAGAAAGGCATTATTTAATAATATATTTACTATATTTAATAGAATGATTGCATTATTAAAAATAACAAGAATTGTTTTACAATCATATCAAACTAGTGGTAGGTACCTAACATATTATTCTGAACAACTTGCTGTAGAAATCTGTTTCTATTTGGGTACTTCCTTTTCTAATACAGCTGAAATACACACATTTTCATCTGTCAGCTGTCACTATTTGCCATTCACCACAAACTCACGACCGCTTGGGCAGTTCAAAATTCGGCAACATGAAAAACGAAGGAAAATACTTTCTTAACCAACCGTTAACACTTTACGAGATTCTATTGTTGGTGCCTCACAAATTTTAATGTACTTCAGGCACCAATAGGAATGTAAGGTACGGAAAGCAAAATGCAAACGAAAATGGTTGGGAATGCCCCTTTATAGCAAACTGCTGCGGCGGTTTATATTCATCCTGAAATTGATTTCAATGTTTTTATACGACCATAAATTAAAAGATCGACAGAATATTCAATTTATAATTTTGATTTTGCTGCCATTAACGAGACAGTAGCTAAAGTTGACTATGCCATTCTTTAGTATCATTTCGAACCAAAAAAACTTGTTTCCTGCATTATATAACGTATTTATTTTCAGTGATATTGGTCTAGTACCTAGTTCGGCATTTTTTAAATAATTACTTAATAAAAGATTAAAATTTAAACATGTGTTTAATATAGCGTATCGGATTGGACCAGTACTATTTTATTGAGATCACTTTTTTAATTATTTCAAAATTAGGTTAAAAGTTTACGAAGTTTGGTAAGAAAAGAATCGTCATTTTCTTGAGTTTTTTTAGTAGTCCAGTACTATTCTACCGAGTTTTTTCTAAAAGCCTGTCAAAAAATATTTTGAATCGGTTCAGGGGTGCGCAGAAATTGTCGCACTACGCTTATTTTAGGCAAATCTAACCTATTTTTCCGCCCACCTTAATACAATTAAAATATAATATAGTCGAGCATACTTAAGTTGGCCGGTTCAAAGTCTCAAAAGAAGGGACAGAGAAGCTTGGTCGACATACGGGAACAATGAGTGTATGCTATTGCTTTAACTTTGTGTGAGAGAGAAAATTAAATCGTACACGCATTATCAACTCATACACAAGCCAAGTTAAAATATACTCGACTTTAGATAGAATAATTTTTTAGTCAGAGTCCATGATTACGTAGTGATCCTCATAGGAGAGTTTTTTAGGTAGTCTAATGTATGATATCAGCTACCATTCCCGCTCTACGAGGAGCTAATACTTTTACCTCTGCGGGGGTTGAAAATATGGTGAGCCTCAAGAATGCGATTTCAGTCTTCGGAGACTCATTTCTTGGAACCGACATCTAAGCCTTCTTTGTTCTAACCTACATCTGAAATATCGTCTGTGACATCATGGTAATCTCGTGATACGTAAGTTAATTGCTTTGTTCATAGCAGTGAGTCATACCTTTTTCCTAAATTTTTTTATCAATTCTTACACGTTCCACAGACTAGTTTGGTTGAGACTTGCATATATTTTTTTTATTATTTATATTCCAGTTTAATAAAAATATATTATTTAGCTTTTATATAAAATCATTTTCGTCTTCAATTATTTTCACTTTGTTCAAGGAACTAAGTGTTCCCTCTGATCTGAATCCCATTGCATGTTTCAAAGCGGGTGTCTATAATTTCATTACATTGGTGTGATTTGAATCAGAGAACATATACACTTTAAGTTTAAAATACCAGACTGTAAATGTTAAATTTCAGTCTTAGAACTAAAATTTAGTTAAATTATTAGTATAAACCTTGAGATGAAAAATTTGATATATCCCATGAAATATTTTGGAGTACAATGAGATTCTAACCTAAAAAATTCCACGTCTATTACGTATATTTTATGGATTTATTTGCCTATCCTTATGGTACCGTTACAATCTTCATTAATATTTAAGATGAAAAAAATTAAAGTATAAAACTGCTGCGAAAATTTTTCATCAGAATGTCATTCGATGCGGGTTTAAGACTTTTTTCATACATCTTAGTAGATGGCCAATTAGAATCTAAAGAGATTTTTTTGATATTTTCAATCGTTCTCAAGTTATTTGGAAAACTTATATTGCGCATGTTTACAGTATTAATTGTTTTTTAATGAATTATTAGAACAGCTTAATTGAGTTATGGTATTAGAATATTAACTTCATATGCAAAGAAAGGAACTGCTAGATAAATAATATTAATTATGTCCGTTTATATCACGTTTTTTAAATGTAATACCAGTTTTATAACATTATAGATGAACGGTATTTCGAATTTAATTACATGATTAAAATATAGGTTTATTATGAATTTAAAAATATGCTTATTGTAACGACCAGTTGTTTTTTGTCAGATGTTCTATTCAATGCAAGTGACGCCAATACGCACTAGAAACCACATATCTAATACAAAGTTCCCGCAGTACAGGTTACACTTTTACATAACCAAGTCAGCTAGTCGGAAATGTCTGAAGGCTTAACCTAAAAAGAATAAAACATGATGCTCTTTGTTTTGCCTAAAAATATTAGGAGCTTAAAAATTTACATCAAAGATCATTATCTGTATCTCGAAGAAGGATGCTCTTTGTTTTGTCTAACTTCATAACATTGAAAATTAAAAACCTCAAGTCATATGCTTAAAAAGAATAAAACATATATATATATATAATATATATATATATATATATATATATATATATATATATATATATATATATATATATATATATATATATATATATATATATATATATATATATATATATATATATATATATATATATATATATATATATATATATATATATATATATATATATATATTTGAAATGAAATCCAAAGAATTCAGAAATCCATAGAGGTAAGTTTATAATTTAATAAAATAAATAGCAAAAATAAATTCTACTATTTAAGTCAGAGTGTACGTCTATTATCCTCTAATGTCTTAACAAGACATGAAACTCTTAAGGAGCTTATTTGCAAGTCCACATTTAACTGATGAGTTCAGTACTACGAATGTAGAAAGCAAATAATGTATTGCAATAAGCCTCACCAGACGGATTAATCCAAATGGACTCCTTCTGTTATTAGGCAACGCACATTACCATCCCATGGACCGGTTTCTGGCTTATTAGCCTTCATCAGCATGGTACAGGTAACGCACGCCGCCAGAAAGCAGAAGGTCCAGTTCTTGTCAACCTCGATCGACATGAAGTCGGCGAGATATAAATATGGACCGTGTCGTCCTCTGGTGAAACCTATTGAAATGTGGATGATTGCCCAGACAAGGCGAATATATTTGAAATGAAATCCAAAGAATTCAGAAATCCATAGAGGTAAGTTTATAATTTAATAAAATAAATAGCAAAAATAAATTCTACTATTTAAGTCAGAGTGTACGTCTATTATCCTCTAATGTCTTAACAAGACATGAAACTCTTAAGGAGCTTATTTGCAAGTCCACATTTAACTGATGAGTTCAGTACTACGAATGTAGAAAGCAAATAATGTATTGCAATAAGCCTCACCAGATGAAGGCTAATAAGCCAGAAACCGGTCCATGGGATGGTAATGTGCGTTGCCTAATAACAGAAGGAGTCCATTTGGATTAATCCGTCTGGTGAGGCTTATTGCAATACATTATTTGCTTTCTACATTCGTAGTACTGAACTCATCAGTTAAATGTGGACTTGCAAATAAGCTCCTTAAGAGTTTCATGTCTTGTTAAGACATTAGAGGATAATAGACGTACACTCTGACTTAAATAGTAGAATTTATTTTTGCTATTTATTTTATTAAATTATAAACTTACCTCTATGGATTTCTGAATTCTTTGGATTTCATTTCAAATATATTCGCCTTGTCTGGGCAATCATCCACATTGCAATAGGTTTCACCAGAGGACGACACGGTCCATATTTATATCTCGCCGACTTCATGTCGATCGAGGTTGACAAGAACTGGACCTTCTGCTTTCTGGCGGCGTGCGTTACCTGTACCATGCTGATGAAGGCTAATAAGCCAGAAACCGGTCCATGGGATGGTAATGTGCGTTGCCTAATAACAGAAGGAGTCCATTTGGATTAATCCGTCTGGTGAGGCTTATTGCAATACATTATTTGCTTTCTACATTCGTAGTACTGAACTCATCAGTTAAATGTGGACTTGCAAATAAGCTCCTTAAGAGTTTCATGTCTTGTTAAGACATTAGAGGATAATAGACGTACACTCTGACTTAAATAGTAGAATTTATTTTTGCTATTTATTTTATTAAATTATAAACTTACCTCTATGGATTTCTGAATTCTTTGGATTTCATTTCAAATATATTCGCCTTGTCTGGGCAATCATCCACATTGCAATAGGTTTCACCAGAGGACGACACGGTCCATATTTATATCTCGCCGACTTCATGTCGATCGAGGTTGACAAGAACTGGACCTTCTGCTTTCTGGCGGCGTGCGTTACCTGTACCATGCTGATGAAGGCTAATAAGCCAGAAACCGGTCCATGGGATGGTAATGTGCGTTGCCTAATAACAGAAGGAGTCCATTTGGATTAATCCGTCTGGTGAGGCTTATTGCAATACATTATTTGCTTTCTACATTCGTAGTACTGAACTCATCCGTTAAATGTGGACTTGCAAATAAGCTCCTTAAGAGTTTCATGTCTTGTTAATCTTGTTAAGACATTAGAGGATAATAGACGTACACTCTGACTTAAATAGTAGAATTTATTTTTGCTATTTATTTTATTAAATTATATATATATATATATATATATATATATATATATATATATATATATATATATATATATATATATATATATATATATATATATATATATATATATATATATATATATATATATATATATATATATATATATATATATATATATATATATATATATATATATATATATATATATATATATATATATATATATATATATATATATATATATATATATTATATATATATATATATATATATATATATATATATATATATATATATATATATATATATATATATATATATATATATATATATATATATATATATATATATATATATATATATATATATATATATATATATATATATATATATATATATATATATATATATATATATATATATATATATATATATATATATATATATATATATATATATATATATATATATATATATATATATATATATATATATATATATATATATATATATATATATATATATATATAGTTCAAATCACGAAAGAAGACCGTTACGTCATCATTATAATTCGTAAGAATCAAATCAGTACCGCGTTAGTTATCAACGTCAGTCGGAGATATTAACAGTCACATATAACGGACTCCCTTTCCCTGTCTCTCATGTTTTACTATTTTATAAACAAAGAACGCTTGAAGTGTACGTTGAAGATTAGAAATTATAAATTTGTGACGTAACGGTCATCTCTCGTGATTTGAAGTATATATATATATATATATATATATATATATATATATATATATATATATATATATATATGTTACACATTTGAAGCCTCAAATGTGTAACTGGCTCCTGTAACTGGTTTTCCTTTGCTTCCTTCCAGTTTTTTCTAACTGATAGGTCAGAGTGGTTTGGACTGTTGCGATGAAGTGCGTCGGCATGGCGGAAATCTTGTGACAGCTGTGGTTGGGTTGAAATCCAGTGACAACTATAGTGGGTCATATTGACCTAGTGGCGGCTATAGGGGGTTTTGACTCTAAACAGGAGGAGGTTGTTGCTATTGCTGTTGTTGCTTCATCGTCGTAGTCTGTGTCATTCTGGTCAATGTCTTTCGAATTAACTGTTCCTTTTGATACTTCTAAGTCACTTACATCCTTGAACTTAGCTACACCGTACTGATGAGGACCAATAAGTCCGAAACACGTGTCTGCGGTTGCGGGAATCCCTGTGAATTTTGTTCATTTGTTTATGTACTCCCCGCGTCTAATAACTACCGACTTTTGCTTTTATATATATATATATATATATATATATATATATATATATATCTATCTTTGTCTCACCTAGTGAGGCTGAATAAAATATTTGAAATTATATCGGTTCAATTTACCTTCCAAACTGTGAAGCCCGTACACGTGTAAAATGTTTACGCAAAGAACACGTTTTGCTTAACTCCAGACGCTGAATGCCTCAATAAAAAATAAAAATTTCTACCATGGGCGTACTCACTATTAATTAACATAATTATATCCCTTTTTCAAACATTTTAACCTATGCCTAGCCTTTTTGTTTACATTACTATCTGCTTCGGGCTTATCGCTAAGACGTCATTGCTTACAGCTGGAGAAATGTGGTGACTAATTTTAGAACTAACCTTCTGGTCATTGCCGATTTTTCTTAAGACTACATCTGAAGAGCTAGGTTAAAGTGACTCATCGATTATTCTTAGAACGCGCAGGATGATGCAATTTTGCACAATTCCTCTTAGTCATGTACCTATGACTCGTCGGAAACCGTTAATCACCTATATCTCTGACGGCTTCTTGGAACCACACACACACCATCAAATACTTCTTTGTTCTAAAAACGTTGACACACAATCAGATAGCACTGGGACATACCAAAAACGTCCTAGGGATGTCTGCGTAGGACATTTGACACGTCTTGAGGACGTCCACTTTAAGACGGAAGACGTACAGAAGACGTCTTGGGGACGTCCATTGTTACAAATCAGTTCGTCTTTGGGATGTCTTATTTTGATCCATTCTAGACCAAAACAGGACCTTCATAGGACATTATTGGGATGTTATCAAGCCGATGAAAACCTGACATACAGCTTGGCTTTTTTGCTTTTTGTCGGCGTTTTGGATAAAAATATAGAAATAAAAACTGAATTTTTCATTAGCCAACGTGTTGATATTTTTAATTGTCAAATTCAGGACTAATGGGGCAAGAGGTGTTTTTAGTTGCCCCACTATATAGTCTTGAAGAAGACAATATAAATTGTCGACTACTTAAAAATTACGATTTTTTTCTAAATTTATATGCAAAACATCAACGAAAAGCAAAAAAGAAAAGAAAAAACAAATTTGGACCCGGGAAATAAATTTACATCATTTCGTGGCTTTCGCCACCTTAACACAACATAATTTCAATGCCTTATAATCCTACCAACCTTTTCTAACTCAATGTTATTACAATAATTACAACCAACTAATGGGAAATTTCTCGTTATATCTATAATTCTACTTATTATTTTCTCGTTTGCGACTTCTTTCTATCGGTTGCTCATTTCAGCCAGGATTGGATGGAGGCTTCAGTTTCTTTTCCTGTTTTTGCCAATTGTGCCTTCTCCGTTGCATCTAAAAAGCTATAGTGTTTTTATTTGTCAAACTGAGAAATATATTCTATCTATAATATCTATTCACACAACTTACAACTTCGTAGTGCTACTTACTCCACTTAATTACCGAATTTAACAACTAAAAGTGGGAAAACCGTTACCAGCTATACTACGAAATTGTATCAGAAGAAAATATCATATTTGGAGAGTAGGGTGAAAAATCAGATCGAGTTCTCTTAGCTCGTATATAATATTTTTTATAGGTTAATTCGACATTATGATTTATATGGATACTTAATTGAAAAAATATGTGGATAAAAATCGAATCACTTACCAATTATTATTGTCAGGCATCTAAAAATAATATCTGAATGCACAATGCTTTTATGGCAGGTTAGCTGTCATATAGAGAAATAGTGCAGAAAGCTGTCCGGCAATCGGATACGCGGATATCGGATGTCATTTCGACTATGTAAAGAACACACCCGTAAATCAACCCGAAAGAATGACGACGTCAAACGAATATAGTCGAGCGGAAGTTTTTGTTTGACCATGAATAGATCGAAACGCAGAAAATTCAAAATTATCATGAATTATAACTTTATGAAGTGTAATTTAAAAAAATTGCAGTTATTGTTAAGTTTGTGGATTTTCTATATAGTTCTACATTTGCTAAATATGCAGAACTTTATTTCTGTTATTATAAATTAATTTAAATATTTTCCAAAATCATAATGTAAAATGAGTAGGGGCCTAATTTGGACGTACTGAAGACGTACTTTTTCTGACTTTCCAAGGACGTACCGCTATGGACGACGTCCATAATAGGTCCCAAGCCGTTTAGCCCAAATCAAGGATCAAAAGAGGACGTCTCTGGGACATCGTGTGCTATGCGGGAAGTCTCGACAAGTCAGCATAAACCGCTTTAGCCTTGATCTCGCACCTTGAACGCAGGTGTGCCTATGACGCATCGATTATGCCGAGTGATGTAATATTGCGCAATCCCTCTCTCTTAGCTACGTAGCGTTAACGATCACTTCTTAGTCAGAGATATGCTTTGGCTGTATCTGTATTATTCAGACAAATTTTGTTTTTTTTTTTAAATTTTTTTCTTGATGTATTATTTACAATCAAGTTGCCGATTTATACCGGGTTGTGTTGCTGTCACAGGAATAAGTGCGTTATATAAACTGTTGGTAATGGTATTAAATAAATGCAGAGATTGCTTTTTTATTGTATACGTTTGTGATTGACACTGACCTACCGCTACTAAGATATTAGGTTACGTGTTATGATCTTTTCATAGTAAATTTACTACATTAACATACTAGACTAGTATTAATTACCTATTTCTAATATTCAATTATTATGTAATGCAACGATGAAATTATGTTCTACAAGTGATTTGTTATGACGAAATAACATTAGCTTAGCCACGATAGGGAAAGCACTATATATTACTTACGCAGGAAGAGAGTTTGGTCGTGGTGCTTTACATACATTTCTACTTATATCGATGAAGTAGTCCATAACTCAAAGTGGAGTAAAAATGTAAAGGGTTAATTTTTCCAAAAAGCACAAAGTCTTCTCCTCATGTGTAAACAAGTTTATTAATAAAATATCATAAAGTTATAAAACGGTACATGTTTCGGAGATATATATCTCCATCTTCAGCCTACAAAAAAATAATATTCAAAAGTAGAGAATCGTAGTAACTTACACAAAAATGTAAAACTCAAATGTGAAAAAGCACAAATGGGAATTTTTTTTAACACTCTTACCTAAACAGAACCAATCAGAATCAATAGTAACATTACATTTAAGTACAAAGTTAAAAATTAAAAAATGTAAAATGAAACAACATCGTGAACCGAATAGAACCTGGCAACGATGTCATGTCAACTACACAGAAATTACAAAATGGTGAAAGGAATAATTAATTAAAATATTGAAGTTACGCGACATCTATAGGAAAACGAAAGAAGCTTAAGCTAAAAATATAAAATGGGTAGAATCGACGCAGTGCCATCTAATATGTGGATGACGAGGGAACAAAACAGAAACGCAAAGAATTGAAGAAAATTAGGCAATTAAAGGTTATTTACTCATTACAATGAAAGTTATTTGTTTTTTGAATTTTATTGATTTCTAAGATTTCTAAAAGGTTGAGCTTAATGCTTTGTTACAAATATGCAAAATTTTTAAATTGGTGTCTCGATTAAAAAAGTGATTGGAAAGATGATGACGTATTGCTATTTTGAAAATTATTATTATTATAGTGTTGGGAAAATACTCCTTTTAAATTTAAATTATGATTAAATACAATAATTTCAAATAGTATTATCTAGTTTAATTAGTATATACAGGGTGTCCCAGCCTCGCGTCGGCCAAATGTCCTGGCTCTCCTATAAGAGATATCGAAAAATTTCAAAAACGAGATGATAGAGGACACAATGGTGCATAGTATAAAAATATTTTGAAATATACAGGGTGATCGATTTAGGCGTGATGTCATAAACTTATTTTTTTTAAATGGAACACTAGGTACGTATATTATTACATATTTGAATTCTCCTTTTAAAGTCGACTCAATCGATATGCCACTTGATGGGTCGGTACCATGATATGGATGAGTTTGTACCAAAAACGTGCCAACTTTGTGAGCTCACTGTGGCGTAGCGGAAAAGCATTTTGAGATCTAGTTTGTGCCAAAAATTGTCAAAAACCCAGTAGTTTACGCTGCTGTTATCAGATCTAACGAAATATCAGTCATTTTATACCGGGTGAGTCAGGAAACGCCAAATCTACTTTTTCCCATTTTTTTCAAACGGAACACCCTGTATATTATGACACCAAAGGAGAGCCCTTTGAAAGAGCTTTCCACTGATATAAAGGTTCAAGGGTCTATCTGTCATGGGTGCCAAGATATTTGATGGCAAAGTGGCACAATTCGAGGTTTATTAAAAAATTGCACTCAATTTTCAATTGTTTTGTGAATTTTCGGTGAAATCGGCTCTGCCATTTAAAAAAACATAAGTTTATGACATCACACCTAAATCGATCACCCTGTATATTTCAAAATATTTTTATACTATGCAACATTGTGTCCTCTATCATCTCGTTTTTTCAAATTTTTCGATATCTCTTATAGGAGAGCCAGGACATTTGGACGACGCGAGGCTGGGACACACTGTACAAAGTTTACTAAATACTATAAGTTACCTCACTCCTTAGATAGACTTTAAGCATTATGTGGAGAACCGTTCTACTGTGCGGCACGTAAAATATATGGAGCTAAAAGTACTTAGTGTTTTATTTAAACTAAAGAGACCATCCCATATCCTTTATACCTTTACACTTCAGAAGTGAGGATATACCACAAAGCAGCAAATGATTAGTGACAGTGATGATAGTGAAATTCTAAGTGAAGTTGAGACGGGAAATTATAAAAGAAATTCAGTGAAAGCAGTGGTGCAAATAAATAATCGTGAAAGCCCTGATATTAATTACGAAAAACCCAGGACACATCACCAAGAGATCTAAGCCAAGTGACAGGATCAGCAGCAATCCTTCCCATCTACCCCTAACTCGAGGTCCATTTAAGAACTGGTCCAACTGTGTAAAAAAAAATTGCCATTTAAGAGAGGAATGCTGGGCACTTGAAAGCGGCCTCCGTGAAGTTTCTCCAAAGGCAAGTACTTAATGATTCTTATATTCAATAAGTTAAAAAAAAATGGTATAACCTACTTTTACAGCATATCTCTCGATACCAGTAGTCAAATAAATGTTGGACATATTAGCATAGCCAAAAAAAAAAAAATAGAATTTAAAACTGGAAAGAAATAATATGTTTGTTAACGATTTTGGTAATAAATGACTTTATTTAGGTTTTATACAAGCATAATAATAACAAACATATCCAATTTGATACATATATATTGATGTTTCATTCCTAAACATTAAACATATATAGGTACAATTATAAAATCTATTAGACTTTGTTACACGTACTTTCCGTTGTTGGGCCTGAAAGAAATAATGGGTTGCTACTATTATAATATTTAATAAAAGTAGCAGCCGGTGATTAACGCGGAGGTCCGATATATGCCTCCACAGGGTGTGGTAACAAAAGTAGCTGTTTTTCTTTATACTCGAAACCAAACAGGTCAAGACGAGGGGATACCTCGATGGCTACTTCGTAGGAATCTTCGGTACCAGGACTCTACAGGTGGGTCTTGCGGGTGAATCCTCAGAATGAGGGCTCCAGACGTGAAACTGCGTCGCCAGTCGAAACGGAAATCTGGTAGAAAAGCTTGGTGAAACGTAGGCTTGCCACGTGTCTCGTCCAACAAAATCATTCACAATGAAGATGTACTATGCCCTCACAAAACTCCAAAATAGCACACACAGAAGGGCACAATACGAGTGGTAATAATTAACGATCCCACCTGGGAATTTATAACTATAAAACTTAAATTAATACCGACATTAGTTGACTTCACACCGGCATACATACCAAAAGTCACCTTCCTCTTCGGGATTCGACCACGTGCCCCGTGACCGCGCATCTTCGCTCAATTAATCGTTTCGATGGACAATAATCTGCCATTGGGATAGGCAACCAGTAATTATTAACGGTAGACCTAAACGGGATTATATAGTTTAACCCGCGCCGGGTTTTAGAAACGTTTTCGAACCGTAATAACTTTTTAAATACATGATAAAAATTGGATGAGAAATTACAAAATTCAAAAGTTTTGGTAATAAACTGATATCCTGTATATCAATCATCGTTGGAAATAATGTTTGATGAAAGTATTAAAACGTTGATTTACTTTGTCGACGTATATATGGGGGTAGTAGGTAGTAGTAGTAGATTATAGGCCAACCAATAATAAACGATGATAAGTTGTCACTACTTATTAGTGGGCAACGAGTAAGAAAATACGAAAAGTAGTGTTTCATCACTACAAAAACCAAATAATTGTAATAATAATATTATTAATAATATATCATTACTGTTTAATTGTAATTTGTTATTTTTTTTATTATTGTTGTTAGAATTTTGTTTTATTTCTTCACTATGCATATTATATATCTTCTAATTTTTATTTTTATTTTATTTTTTATTTTTATAATAACTTTATTGTACTCTGTTACCTTACCATATACTATTTTCCTTTTAATTATTTATATAGTCTAAAATACTCTAAAATTACATTACATACTTTCTGTTTGAGTGCATATACAGTCGGCGCCATCCAAATGTGAACGGCAAAATTGTATAGTGTAATTTACACTTTAAATCATAGTCGCCGTAAAATTTGAAAATAGTTGTCAAACATATTTGTCATAATTTGTCAAAAGTAAACGCAAAGATAACTATGCCAAGGCATTTAACTGAAGCACAAAAAGCGAGGTCTATAGAAATTGGAAGAAAATCAGTCTTTGAGTGAAGTGGCTGCTGATTTAAATGTTAGGAAAATTTGTACATTTTATATAAAAAGAAGCGCTGGCAAGAAGAACAAAGACTGCAAAGACCTATAAGGCAAGGTGTAGGGAAGGTCTTCAATGAGAATGAAGACAATGCTCTGGTCGAATTTATCCATCAGAATCCTTTCGAAACCGCTGTCAAAACTAAAGAGAAAACATTATTCCCAGGGTCTTTCAGAATATCACAAAGACGTCTTAAGCTATCTGACCTGAAGAACTGCTGATTTTTAAAAACATATAGAGATTTTTATTTTATTATTGTTTTTCTGAATTACAAATTATTATATAATAATAATAATAATAATAATAATAATGTTTATTTCTCAACAAAAAAGTTTTTTAGAATACAAATTTTACATTATATCCAATTCCTAATGGAAATAAACATAAATAACCACAGAAGTATATATCTCATATACTTGTATGTGAACTTTTAAAACATACTTAAAATTAGGTGTGCATAGACAGAATATAATATTAAGGTAATCACAAATTGAGAAATTATGATATTTAGGTCATATTTGGGGTTTATTCACAATCGAGAGGTAAGGTTATATATAGGGGGTTTAGTCACAATCTGGGTTTCACTAAGTCACATTTTATGTTGATCACTATTTGAAATTTAGTGTAATTACGGTAATTACATTTATACAGAATTATTTAAAACAATGTGTAAATTAGGATTATAATTAGATTAATATTATTTAATAAGCATAATGTTATATAATAGGATTAGTATATTTATATAATATTATATTTTTCTTCTTGTTATGTTAATTTATTGATTATAATAAAGTATTTGAACAAATTACGTCTTTTATTTTATTTCTAGGAGTAGAACTTATCCATAACTTAATTTTTTTCTTAAACAAATTAATATTTTTAATATTCCTTATATTAATTGGTATTAAATTATACAGCCTTGAAGTTAAATAAACAAAATTCTTTTGACCTACTGTTTTTTTACTCCTCGGTTGTTCACACTTTCCTTGCTTATATCGCGTATCATAATGATGATCTATTATTTTTGTATCATTTTTATTCTTATAGCTGAAAATAAGTATATCTATACTATACAATTGCCTTAAGTCAAATATTTTACTGTCTTTATAGAGGTTTTCAGACGGATCAGTTATTTTTTTATTATAAATAATTCTCAGAATCCATTTTTGTAACGTCTCTAAATTTTTTAAATAATAGTCACAGACTCCTCCCCAACCAATGATACCATATGATAAGTGTGATTGCACTAATGCATAATATAATATACATAGATGATTTATATCTAAATAAGATTTTAAATATTTAAATTTTGCTAATAAACCTCTAATTTTTTTTAGTATACTTTTTATTTGCAGATCCCAACGAAAGTGTCTGTCAATAAATATTCCTAGATATTTAACATATTCAGATTCTAAAATTTTTAAATTATCACCTATGACTAAAGGTCCTAGATTAGGTAGGTGTATTTGATAGGATGTAAATACCATATAAGTTGTTTTTTTGAAATTCACTGTCAATTTGTTATAGTCAAACCAATTTTGTATTTCTTTAAAGTCTTCCTCTGCGATATTTTTCAAATCAGTCCAATTATTTGCCCTATATAATATTGCTGTATCATCAGCAAAACTAATGATTTTTCCTGAATTAATAGTCCTAGTAAGTAAACTGTTTATGTAAAGTGAAAAAAGAATCGGTCCTAAGACCGTTCCTTGGGGTACACCGCATCTTACTGTTTGAGGATCGCTAATTACATCATCTATCGTAACAAATTGTGTTCTACCAGTCAAATAACTTTTAAACAAATTAAATACATTTCCCCTTAAACCATAGTTATATAATTTATCCAACAGACGTTCGTGATCGACAGTGTCGAACGCTTTAGCGAGATCCACAAATATACAGAGGCATGGAGTTTTATCATCTAATGCTGAATATACATATTTTGTTAATGAGGCTATTGCATCTTCTGTACTTTTGTGGTCTCGAAAGCCAAATTGGTTATCTGACATAATTTTAAACTTGTTTAAAAACTGAGTTAACCGGTTTTTTATGATTTTTTCGAATATTTTAGCGATATTTGTAATTACGGAAATGGGCCTATAGTTAACAAGTTCTGTATCACTGTCTCCTTTATACATTGGTTTTATTAATCCTATTTTTAATGATTTTGGAAAATAACCTGTATCGATACATTTATTTATAATATATACCAACACTTCAGCTATCTCGTTTTGTATTTCCTTTAATATCTCAGCCCGTATGTTATCTATTCCTGGTGACTTTTTGAGTTTTAGTGATGTAATTATTTGCTTAACTTCATCTACATCAGTGGGATATAAGTGCATTGAATTTAATAAAGTTTCTGTTATTTCTTGATAGTTGTTGGGAGTATTTATTTTATTTGCATAATCCTCACCCAATTTAGTGTAGTATTTTACAAATGCATTTGCTATATCTTTTTTGTTTTCCAATATTACACCATTTTCATTTATACTATTAATATTTTTGTCAATAGTTTTTTTATTACAAATATCATTTACCGTGTCCCACAGCTGTTTTGTTGTTTTGTTGTTTTTATTTATTTGATTCCTGAAATATATTTTTTTTGTTTTAGTTATAAGGCTACTTAGTTTATTTTTATATTTTCTATATTCTGACTGTAGTTATTACCAATGATTAAAATATGTTGAAATATATTAATCATTGGTAATATACTTAGTTCGTATCATTTTATTTCACAATCGTTAAATATGAATGAATTAAAGGAATAATAATATTAACCTTCTTCCACTAACATGTAGGTAATATTAGTTAATTATTTTGCTAACCTCTTTTATATTATTATTGTCGTCCTTCCAATTATTATTATGGTAACAGAAAAGAATAAAAGTAATATTATTTTCTGTCAATATACCCTCTCTGACCTCTCTGTGTTACGCCTCTAAACAAAGTCTGACTTACTACAATGAAATTCAGAAGAAATTTCTATGACAACCAATATGCGTTCACATTTGGGTGGCGCCGACTGTACAGGTGGTACTTCACCTAGGTGCACGTATAAAAAAAAACATACATGTATATATAATAAGTATAAGGATAGAAATGTATAATGTATAAACAATTCAATAAATAAATTTGAAATTTGAAGGCGGGGCTCACCCACAGGCTGCTTTAGCACAATCTTGAAAATTTTACAATTTTGGTAAAGTAGGATACATTTTACATTTTAATACTAATTATAAACAAAAAGAATTATTACAGAATAAACAGAGTATTGATGATTTGGGTATGCTGACGAATGATGGAATTTTAGAGCTCTACTAAAATCATTATTTACTAAAGTACTCCTTAATTCTTCATTTAAAACTGAAAAAAGCTTTGAATATACAGGGTGTTTCATTTTTAAATGTCGTCCTTTAAGGAGGTGATAGAGCATCGAAAAATAAGTCGACCAGGTGACGGAAGTGACCTCAAATTTGGAATTTTAAATGGAACACATTGTATAATATTACATTTTTGGAATAATGAGAAAATTCTGAGTACGACAGAACTATTTTGGGGACTTTTTAAGACCACTTGAAGTTTTTAGAGCCAATTTCATTTATTAATCTAGAGTGCCATGATTGGTCTAATTTGGTTCAAATGTACTGGTATAACTCCCAAAAAATTAGATCGACAGAAAAAATATAAAAATGGCGTCTTGGCGTGCATCCAAATTTGACCAAATCACTTTTTGTCCATTTTGACCATTTTCCCAAAAGATATCATATTGGTAAACCAATACCATAAAATAATACATTTTGTATGGAAACCATTGATGTACCCATCCTTCATAAATCTGCAATGTGCAAGTAATAAAAAAAAGGGAAAAAATCATCGAACACAACACGTCATTTTAAACTATTTATCACACTAGCTTTGGAAGAAACAATTAAAAGACGTAACTTTGACAGGTGAATGAGTTTTTTTGGACGTACTATCGCGGCCGAAAAAAAGTAATCGACTGATTTTCCCGTTGTAACTATGGTTCTATTCAGTGTCGCATCAATTCCAATATTTTTTTATTACTGTCAACGTCATTTGTCATATTAAGCAAAAATAAATTTTTTATTACTTAATCTCTTATACCTGTATGCACCGTATACCGACAAGCGAAGCTTAAGGTTTAAGCTCGCTTAACGCTACGATTTTGTATGCACCGTAACCACAAATGTGTTTAAGT
Organism: Rhagium mordax; assembly: GCA_963680705.1. Classification (NCBI taxonomy): domain Eukaryota; kingdom Metazoa; phylum Arthropoda; class Insecta; order Coleoptera; family Cerambycidae; genus Rhagium; species Rhagium mordax. The sequence continues at coordinate 46,659,508 of OY796660.1, read as the reverse complement.
CCAAAGTTAAGCGGCCAAATTCGGCGGCTTAAAAATTTAAACCCGGGCTTATTTCAACACAACCTCACTTTTTTCTTGTTTTGCATTTACTGACAGAAAGGCCTGAAGTTAAAATTGTTTCTGTTGAGTTTTGCGGAATTGTCGAATTGTGAAGGGGTATTTAGCGGCGAGTACCTTATTAGTTATTATGGAAATTGAAGATATTATTATGCTGGAAGACGATAACGATATCTTAGAGATTATTGACTTTGGATTTCCACGGAGGGTTTTTAGGAGAATCAACTATGGCCTTTTATAGAAGGTTTAGACTAACGAAGCATACAGCATTGTATGCTCTGGAGCTCATTGAAGATGCTTCTCGGATGTTGTAAAATTTGGAACTCTTAACTTTTCGCTCATTTTGCTAAATAATATGACAATTAAATTCTAGCACAATGATAATATAACCAAAATAACACAAACACGTGCAGGCAAGAATCTATTTTATAAATAAAATATTAAATCACGAAGTACGATATTAAATATGTTCAAGTTCAGCGAATTACGGATCACGGACGACAACGGACAAATAAACAACTTTGACTTTAAATGACTTAAAACAAACAAAACATTAAAATTCCCTAAATAGATCTAAGCCAAGTTTATTGTTCAGCGGTGCATAACGCAAACATTTAAGCTTAGCTCAAGTTTTAAGCGCGCTTACGTAAGCTTCGCTTATGAAACAAAACGGCGAATACGGGCATAAATCGTGCCTTATCATATTTTGAGTGAAGAAGAAAAAGGTTACATCATCGCCAAACTTGGAGAAGGGTGGTCTCAACAACGCATAGCAAGTGAAATTAACTGCAGTAAAGGCACGATTCAAAAACTAAACAAAAAGTGGATAGAAACTCATGATCTGAGCAGAGCAGTGGGTTCTGGGCGGCCAAGAAAAAGTACTCTAGAAAACAACAATACCCTGGTTAACTATGTGAATTTAAACCCATTTTCTAATTCTATTGAAGCCAAAGAGCAAACCAACTTCCCAGCGTCGGTTAGGACAGCAAGAAAACGGTTGCGAGAGCAAAGTCTATTTAACTGTGCCAGTGCTAAAAAGCCCCGACTAACAGATGTTAATAAAGAGGCAAGAATGCAGTTTGCAAATACTTTTATTAATGACAACGATCGTTACTGGGAGCGAGCGAGTCATTTCCGACGAAAAAATATTTCAGTCCTGCTACAATGGTCAACTGCGAGTTTACCGTCAGGGGTCATAAGTTTGATGAATATTTGCACAAAACAGATAATAGCGAAAGGTATTCTGTCTTTTTGCTTAGTTTTTGAATTGCGCTTTTGCTGCAATGCGTTGTTAAGACCACCCTTCTCCAAGTTTGGCGATGATGTAGCCTTTTTTGCTTCTCTCAAAACCACACTAATTAATTGTTCGCTTATAATTAAAAAATATTAACAACTTATTTCTTATTAGTTCTTTTTTAATAAATACGACCCCACCAATGATTTCTTGTCAAAATAATTTAATTGACATAACTGACGTAAAAACTCCCATTTACAAAGCAAAATTTTTCGAAAAAACATACTACTTGATAAAAAATCGATTACTTTTTTTCGGCCGCGATAGTACACTGCGCGTCATATATATGTGGTACACTTTGATTTTATCAATGTAAATCTGGCTCAACTTGTCAAATTTGACATTATAAGATCTGTCACAGATACTTATAACGTGAACTGGAGACGTTGCAATTCTGACGTCTCTGATTTGATCATAACCTATAAAGCTCTTAAATGACAGTTTGCATCAGTCAAGCTCAGGAAGTTCACCATACACAACTAAAAAAACCTGATTTTCAGGTTACAACTGTTAACTGCTGTACCACATATATATGACGCGCAGTGTACATTACTACTGCAAAATTTTATTTGGATAGCTCAAAAATTGTGGAAATGGCGGGGGTTTACCATGATCCGTGGTCACCCGGTATAGTTCTAGCCAAGTTAGGATAGAAGATCAAAGTTGAGCGTGACATAGTTCTAGAAACGTAGAAATTAAGACTACTAAGCAATGTTGACGAGTCAATATTATTATGAATTTTATTATGGTCCATTTGGAGGTGAAGTGGAGTAATAAAACCCTATAATCAGGGACCGCCATGGGCGTGATACAAAGTTTTTTTAAAATTCATGGAAATAATAATAATAAATAATAAATATAATAATAATAAATGACATACTATATAGAAATATTACAGTATTTATTATGTACATTGTGTTCGAAAAAAATTCGACTGGCCAGTCGTATACTTCCTAGTACAGAGATTTAAACGATGTCAAGGTTTTGTTAACCAATTCCTTGGACCGAGTGACTGCAGATAAGTGGAAAAGTTGTATAAATCACGTACTAAAAGAAGAAACTAAAATGGGGAAACTCGACGATCTTATTGACATAACTGCAGAACCTCTCATTATTCATGTAGGATCCAAAGATAGTTCGTCAGAATCTCCAGAAGAAGGATTTTACTGAACTGATTATTATACATTTATACAACACTACATCGTATTTTTTTATAGTTTACAATGAACTAAATCACATTTCCATAAATTATAAATTATAAATTATTTAGTTAAATAATTAAAAATAATTCCATAATAATTTTATTAGACTACCTAAAAACCCGTAAACCCGGCTATGAAATTCCATACAGATTATAAACAGATCTCAACTGGTAATGAGAGAGCTCGGCAGATATAGTTTGAAATGCATTAGACAAGGACAGATCACAAGGGTTCAACTCAAGCAGGTATAAATTTCCTTACTACGGGTAGCAAACTATAAATTGTAAATAAATTTTATAAATATTATAAAATGCCTTGTTTCTACAGATAACATCCCATATCTATCGAGAAGAGGCAAAGTATCAATGCCCATTGGGATATACCTTGTCTTCATTGAAAACTAAATGCTTTAAAACCTTTCTTTGAACGCATTCCATATCAGTTATATAAAATTGATACAGAGTGTAGTATATTAAATATCCATATTCTAATTTAGATCTAACATACGCACAATGTAATAATTTCTCTACGCTCGTCATTTAATAACGGTAATATGACACTCATTTCGTGTCATGGTGACGTTGTTTGTGGCGCTGGTGCGATGTGTATTTGTCGCAGAAGTTTTATAAAGGGAGGCACGCGGGCCACCGTTTGCTGGCGAGGTATCCACAAACAGCTATTGTTCTTAACTTGGTTATTGGTTATTTGTAGATGGTGTGTGGTGCTGACAATAAATAATATTGGCTGATTGGTGGTCTTTTTATGTATAAAGGGGGTTAATAAGTCGAGCGTAGGTGGAATATTGTAAGTTGTGCGTGCCATGTCTGTATTTTGTGGCGCTCGTCAGTTTGCAAGGCTCACCTTCGGTTCGTTTTGTGAACTTCAGACGCGTGCTGTGAAAAGCCTCGTGTGGCGCTTATAATATGGGTAGCTATTAAGACTAAGTAATATAATATTAAAGCATGTACAGGTTCTAAGAATAAAACCCAACATCTTAAAGGCATTAGATGATGCTACTTGGTCTATATGAGATGCAAAAGTTAACTTGCTGTCAAATAAAATTAATTAAAAAAAGTGGGTAAGTCATGGGCATAAACGCCACATGCTTCAAATAAAAAAAAGGTAAACAAAAAAAACAGTGGATAAGACATGGGCACAAACGCCACATGCTCAAAATAAAAATGGTAAAAAAACAGTGGAGAAGACATGGGCACAACCGCCATATACTCCAAATAAAAAAGGTAAAAAAACAGTGGATAAGACATGGGCACAAACGCCACATGCTCCAAATAAAAAAATACAAGGTAAAAACACAGTAGAGAAGACGTGGGCACAAACGCTCCATGTTCAAAGAAAAAAGTGATGACGTAGGGTAGATGCCCTATGCTCCAAACTATCCAAACTAGACATTGAATAAGTAAGAATAAGTCATATGTAATATTCTATGTAAATGAATATATTATGAAATACTGTCCATGCCTTTGTTTTAGGAACATTTCCAAGGAAATACCCAGACCATGAGAGGATAATTCACGTATTCACGGAAAGGGATCCAAATAATCGAGGACGCTTAAGGACAGGATGGCCGAGTGTTGGGAAAATGTCCTTTTAAATTTAAATTATGATTAAATACAATAATTTCAAATAGTATTATCTAGTTTAGTTAGTATATATCATGAAGACAGTAATTGTGGTTTGTTTACGTAACCAAATGGAAATATTCAGGAATCGCACTTATGTACAGTCGGCGCCATCCAATTGTGAACGGCAAAATTGTATAGTGTACTTTAAATCATAGTCGCCGTAAAATTTGAAAATAGTTGTCAAATATATTTGTCATAATTTGTCAAAAGTAAAAGTAAAGATAACTATGCCAAGACATTTAACTGAAGCGTAAAAAGCGAGGGCTATAGCTAAATTGGAAGAAAATAAGTCTTTGAGTGAAGTGGCTGCTGATTTAAATGTTGGTAAAAGTTGTATACTTTATATAAAAAAAGCGCTGGCAAGAAGAACAAAGACTGCAAAGATCTATAAGGCAAGGTATAGGGAATGAGGAATGAGAATAAAGACAGTGCTCTGGTCGAATTTATCCATCAGAATCCTTTCAAAACCGCTGTCAAAACTCAAGAAGAAACATTATACCCAGGGTCTTTCAGAATAGCACAAAGACGTCTTAAGCTATCTGGCCTGACGAATTGCTGATTTTTAAATATAAAGATTAGTTCTTACCATTTTTATTTTATTAATGTTTTTCTGAATTATGAATTATTAGGTATGTGTTGAAATATATTAATTATTGTTAATACGCTTAGTTTGTGTCATTTTATTTCTCACAATCGTTATACATAAATGAATTAAAGGAATAATTAATATTAACCTTCTTCCACTAACATGTAGGTAATATTAGTTAATTATTTTGCTAACTTCTTTTATATTATTCGTATCGGTCCTCGTTCTTCCAATTATTATGGTAACAGAAAATAATAAAAGTAATATTATTTACTGTCAATATATCCTCTCTGTGTTACGCCACTAAACAAAGTCTGACTTACTACAATGAAATTCAGAAGAAAATTCCATGACAACTAAAATGCGTTCACATTTGGCTGGCGCCGACTGTACGTTTTTCTGTTGAAATATCTAATTATTTATAGCGGTAGGATAAGAAATTAGGTAGACTTTAGGCATTATGTGGAGAACCGTTCTAGTGTACGGCACGTAAAATATATGGAGCTAAAAGTACTTAGTATTTTACTTAAACTAAAGAGACCATCCCATCCTTTATACCTTTACAATATCTATCTATTAATTTGGTGTGTTCATCGACACGAGTTGAAATTTTTCTGCCAGACTGACCAACATAGCAAGCTTGACGCTTGACAGCCAGGAGTAGAGAATGAAATTAAATATACACCAGAATTATCAAAAATGGTTTTTTTGTCTTTAGTATTGACTATCAAGTTTTTAATAGAGTTATTAGTTTTGAATGTAATTTGAAAATTGTGATTTTTAAAAATATTTTTAATTTTTAAGGAAATATGGTCTAAAAATGTGATACAAAAAATAAGGTAAGGAAGTTTTAGGTTCCAACAAAAGCCTTTTGGAACCTAAAACTTCCGTACCTTATTTTATGTATCACATTTTTAGACCATATTTCCTTAAAAATTCAAAATATTTTTAAAAATCACAATTTTCAAATTACATTCAAAACTAATGTTGGTCAGTTTGGCAGAAAAATTTCAACTCGTGTCGATGAACACACCAAATTAATAGATAAATATAATAATAATAATTTTCAGAATATCAATACGACATCATCTTTTGCTAAACACATTATAAATTCCAATCACTTTTTTAATCGAGACACCAATTTAAAAATTTTGCATATTTGTAACAAAAGCATTAAGCTCAACCTTTTAGAAATCTTAGAAATCAATATAATTCAAAAAACAAATAACTTTCATTGTAATGGGCAAATAACCTTTAATGGGGTTATTTCACAATTTATATTTATGTTAAATGTACAATCAGGAACACTTAAAAACACTGTATATTTGGAAAAAAAGTATTTTTTTGCGCCTACGTATTTTTAAACTCGGTTTGTAATTTGAAAATATTAAGTTCCCGCCAACAGTCGTGACGTGCATGTTTTCGCATGCGCAGTATAGCGTAGATGAAATATCTCAAGAAAACTAACCTCACATTTTTCACGCTCTTAAACTCGACACTGAAATAGTCCATATTTTTCGCAAACAATTCCTGAATCATAACGTAGTTCACTTCAGGTAAATTTTCACTGCTAGCTTTAACGAAATTGGGCTCCATAATAGTAAAAAATTATGAACTAACACAAACTAAAGCAAACTGTCAAAAGTGTCAAATGACTCTACCACCGTTTTTCTATTGCTAATTGCTAGTGAGGAATCTTAACAAAAACAAATCTTCCTAGATTTAGTTCTAAACCGTGACGTCAGAAGTTAATAAAATTCGAAATTATTGACGATACTTTTTATTGATTTATGAATAATTAACAAATAATAAAGACATGGTATTTACCAATACATTATTCTTGCATATTCTACTATCCAAATTGATAGGTATTTTTAAGTTTTTCTTTAACATGAAATAACCGTATTGCCTATAGGTTTCTTCAATTCTTTGCGTTTCTGTTTTGTTCCCTCGTCCTCCACATAGTAGATGGCACTGCGTCGATTCTACCCATTTTATATATTTAGCTTAAGCTTCTTTCGTTTTCCTATAGATGTCGCGCAACTTCAATAAATTATTCCTTTCACCATTTTGTAATTCCTCTGTGTAGTTGACATGACATCGTGGCCAGGTTCAATTCGGTTCACGATGTTGTTTCATTTTACATTTTTTAATTTTTAACTTTGTACTTAAATGTAATGTTACTATTGATTCTAATTGGTTCTGTTTAGGTAAGAGTGTTAAAAAAAAATTTTCCCATTTGTGCTTTTTCACATTTAAGTTTTATATTTTTGTGTAAGTTACTACGATTCTCTACTTTTGTATACCTATTCAATATTCATTTTTTGTAGGCTGAAGATGGAGATATACAGGGTGTCCCGATTTTAAACCGACAAACTTCGGGTACAGAAAGTTCACATGAAATTATGACATACCCCTTCTAACATTTCTTCTCTATCGAGCCTCCTAACGGAGATACAGGGTGTTGAAAATTCAATTTATTTTTTGTTTTTCTTTAATAACTTCCACAATATTAAAGATAGGGAAACCAAACTTGGTACACATAGTTAGGTTGTGAGGGTCCATCTTTGCTATGGTTCAGAGTTAAACTGAGGCGCACCAGTGGCGTGCGGTGTGGTCACGTCGACATAATTTTAAGGAGAAAAGTATGTGCACTAATTTTTTTCGCAATTCTGATCAGATTTTCATAATTTACGGTTAATTTTCTAAAAAAACTTGCTCATGTAAAATTTTGACCGAGGCATTAGTTTTCGAGATATTTGCGTCCGAACAAAACGATGCACCAAAAACACCGCCACCACCATTTATTATTCTATACGTTAAGATTCATCATATAATATGTTGTACCTATTCACTTTCCCCCTTATTACGCTACAAGTTTTATGATTATTATTCATCCTTATTTTAATTTTAGAGAAAAAGCCTACAGCGCATGCTACGCAGTGGGGTTTTTCTGAAACAAAAATATTCGCCGGATAAGTACGCTAGGGTTCTGATTGGCTAGAGTAGGTGGAGCTCTCTCAACCTCTGATTGGTCAAACCTGGCTGTGTGGGTGGGGATCTAAAAGTTATGGATGACAAGCCACAATGCACAATCGACAGACACGCAATGGTTCTGATTTGCTGAAACCTGACTGGGGTGGAGCTCTTTCTGAATGAGCTAGGCTCTGATTGTCTAGAGTAGGTGGAGCTCTTTCTGATTGGCTGACTGGGCGGAGCTTGGCTGGAGTGGGGGGCCTCTCAGGGCGGGGATCGCCCTCATTGGCTGACTTGGCGGAGCTAGTGGAAGTGGAGGGGTAAAATCAGACAAAAGTCCCAATTTTCCTCTTATGGAGATTTACATGGGGTTTGTGGTCCAGAATCGGCATAGCATATCTACTTGTAATATATTACAAAATAGGTAACATAAATAAAACTTCCAAGAATTTTTTTTTTAAAAGTACTAAGTTATCGGTGCATATTTATTGAAATATTTCTCATAACATGTACTATAATTCAAAATAAGAAAAAATTGCACATAAACATATGTAACACTTACAAATAAGAGATACAATATATTGATTGTTCAAGAAATAGACCTGTCCTAGACATTTCGACCATGGTAGGTAGCACAGCTAATGTGAGGAAAATATGCAAGAAAAGTGCGACTTTTATTCTGTGGTCCTGAGTTCAAGCCTCCTTTTTATCAGAAAGCAATAATAAGAAATGGTTGTTCACTTCTCTTGAAACGTAATTTACTTTGGTACAGACTTTGCTTCTTGAATTTTGAATTATTGTCTAACTGTCGTTTTTCTTATTGATCATACAAAGAAATTCTGATTTTTAGGCAAAGACATTGAGCCTCATAGCCTTGATACTGATTGGATTTTTAGAAATATCTTATTATTTAACATCTATCTCTGCTATAATGCAACATATATTTATACAGAATTTTTTCTTAATTTTGATTGTAGAATAAGACGAAAGCAGTACGTCTAAAATGTGTCGTATATAACCATTGAGATAGAATATATTCTATCTCAATGTATATAACTAAAATCTTATTGCAATAAAAGGAATACAAAAAAAATAAAATAAAAATAATAATAGTACCTAACACTAAAGTATATTTTGCAGGCATATTTTTAATTTTCATAATTAGGATGTCAAAAACGTAGGTATTTAATATAGCCCCGAGATAATATAATGAATTATATTGTAGAAAGTCAACACTGATAATAACTATTTATCTTCTTTTACTATCATAATCCAAAAATGGTTCATAACAGTGTCCATTTACCAGCAATGAAATAAAATTTTGAGGTAACAAATACAACATTTTGCGGATGTATTCTAACCTGAAACTTCGGAAGGAGTCACATAAGACACACTCATTCCGGAAGGCACATTTAGGGAACCAACTGTTCTAATTGCTTTGTTAATACATTGTGGACATTGCTTTGGTATTTGAGCTAAAGGGCGATTATGACAACTTATGTGGAAACCATTTGAACAAACTTCACAAATCGAAAATAACCCTGTAAAAAATGTAAAATTTACTTTAGTAATATATATTATCATAAGAGATCAATTAGTATTACTAGATAAAGTGTCAATAACTTTAGAAAATTATTTTATAGTAGTGAAAATTTTTGAATTTGTCTAGTATTTTAACCGCATTTAAAATCTCTAGTATTTTAACCGCATTTAAAAGTAACTTCATGAAAATATAAGATACCTATTGTTAGGTAAAGGGACTCCACAGTTTATTGCAGACTGATATCTACCAAATGGTTAGGCTCATATTCCACTGCCGGATGATAGTGGTGTATTCGCCGGCTGACTACAACTCAAGATGGTCTGGATCAAGAATTTATTTTGATGTAGCTGAGTACCAACTAAATTTAATGACTCCAAGTACCACAGTTTTACCAAATTATAACCCTTAATTTATTAACAAGTTACAGACATTACACAACAAAACAAAATTTTGTACGATTTTGAAATAATAACTTATTTATTTATTTACACTGACGATCAATTGAAGTGACCCAAGAAAAATTTGCATTAACTTCCAACTCATATATCTTTTGATACAAGAATCGCAGAACCATAAATCTTTTTAGGTATTATAGATATACGCCTCAAGAATATGTGACACATTTTGCTTGTCCTTGACTCGTTTATTTTTGGAGATACGGTGATGAAGGTTGAGCTATGTTTTTCTGCCAAAGTTTGAGGTCGTGCATGGAGTGTCCCAAACCGTTTTCAGATATGACAATATAGTCATTTTGTACCCTCATTCATTGCGTTCATTTTCATTTTTGATTGATTGTGCTAACTTAATTGTTGTTGATTTTATGAGGATTTCTATACAACAGTACATTTTTTGCCTTTTTGACAGGGGGAGAACTGAATTGATATTTTTCGCAAATGAAATTATGAATGCGCGGGATAGGTACCTCAATCAAATTTTGCGGTCTATTGTATTGCCTTTTGCAAATCAAAGAGACCCTGAATTTCTATAATGTGCAAGACCACATCGTGCTCGAGTAGTAAACAATTTTTTCGAAGAACATATCACAAGAATGGTATGGCCTTCCTGCTCGCCGAATCTTAACCCTATCGAGCATGTCTGGGGCGCACTTGGAAGACGCCTTCGCAAGCGAATGGTACCAGCTATCAATTTGGAAGAACTTGCTTTTGCGGTTTCAGAGGAATGGCCTCTTGTGGATCAGAAAATTATAGATAATTGCATTGTCAGTATGCCCAGACGGTATCAAGCTGTTATAGGAGCAAGAGGTGGACCAACTCGTTATTGACATTTAATGCTAAGATTTTTTATTTGTGTATTATGTTCGTGTAAGATTTAATTGTAAACATTAAAAAAAGTAAGCATTTAAAGTCAAAAAATGTCCTGTTGTATAAAAAACCTCATAAAATCAACAACAATTAAGTTAGCACAATCAATCAAAAATGAAAATGAACGCAATGAATGAGAGTACAAAATGACTATATTGTCATATCCGAAAACGGTTTGGGACACTCCATGCACGACATCAAACTTTGGTAGAAAAACATGGCTCAACTTTCACCACCGTATCTCCAAAAATAAACGAGACAAGGACAAGCAAAATGTGTCACATATTCTTGAGGCGTATATCTATAATACCTAAAAGGATTTATGGCTTTGCGATTCTTGCATCAAAAGATATATGAGTTGGAAGTTGATGCAAATTTTTCTTGGGTCACTTCAATTGATCGTCAGTGTATTTAGGTTACAACTGCCCAGACAGAAATCCATTTATAGGGCAGGGAAATTTACAAATATATATATATATATATATATATATATATATATATATATATATATATATATATATATATATATATATATATATATATATATATATATAAATTATATTCTCATATGGTATTATAATGATATCATTTCTATCAGTCATTTTCTTTAGATAAATATATGTAGTTAATCTTGTTGGTCAGCATTATATCGTACGCGTGCATTACTGCTGCGCTGGCATTCTTATTGTTTTCATAATTATAACATTTTATACGTAGATTAAACTTGTGTCTTGAGTAAAATAGTCGCATTTGTAGCTATATTGAATAAACGCATTTTGTGTACTAGACTTCGAAATTGTTTTTAAAAAGTGTTCCACCCCATCTTGAACCAAAATTGGCGCAGTCGGTAGGATAGCGAGGGTAATTTACTGCAAATCTACCCTTCTATGTCTATAGAAAAAAATCGCTATTCGAAAAAAAACAGTTCGTGGTCAACCTAAGTGCAAGTGCAAGTAATCTCCAAGAGGGCCTAGCCAGATCTACATCAAAGTAAGTTTGTCTATTTTCCTTCTTGTCCACTTCAATTTCTATAACGAATAGATTTTCATGAGTATTTAATTTTAAGACAGTTCATTGCGAACATTTTTGTGAAACTTCAATCAAGAAGCATTTTACAAAACCACGTAACTATCTTTGTTACAAGTAATTTAAGAAAATCAACAAGCAGTATTTTGTTAAAATAAAAAGAACTTTTATTTTTCAAATACGAATTTTTACAAAATATTTTACGATTTTAAATTTTTGTGACTATTTTACACTTTGTAACTATATAGTCGGTAAGTGGTACGATTCCATTAGCCATCCTAAAATAAACGTTTTTATTGATAATTAGTTTTATAATCATTAATAAAAAAAAATGGACTCAGGTTTATATAGAATTTATTCCGAAAACATCCCAAATTTTAATGGTGATAAACATATGTTACCCGCATTCATAGGTGCTTGTGATGATTTGGTAATAAGTTTCCAAGATCGAAAGGAAGTAAATAATCCGATTAACCGTGCAATAGTTCGAACTATAATATCAAAATTACGGGGACATGCATCAGAATTAGTTAGTCCTAGAGATGAGCTAAACTCATGGCCTTTAATTAAAGAATTTTTACATTCGGCATTTTCAGACAGACGGAGCGAAAAAACTTTATTAAACGATTTAATGACAGCATACTTAAATAAAAACGAGACGTTTGCAGAATTCGGAACTAGATTACAGTTATTACGTAGTTTACTTGTTGCAAAATTAAATGAAGCAGGCGATCCAGCCGCAGTTAAGCAAATAAAAATTGTTAATTATGAACAGTTAGCATTAACCACCTTTATTAATAATTTAAGTAAAGATATTCGCATAATTGTGAAATGTAAAAATCCTGAAACATTAGAAACGGCGTTGCAAATTGTAGCTAACGAAGAATCTGAAATTGAATACGATAATCGTATGCAAAAACGGAGATATCAAAATTTTTCAAATTCACAAAATTCACAGGGACAACAGAATTTCACCCGAAATCAAAATTTTCAAAGAACACAATTTCCAAGTCAACCTATTAATGTACAACCTAGAAATCTACCCGCACATAGATTCGCGACAAACCAACAAGTATTTGGAAAACCTAATAATTTTAATAGAGTAAATGTTTTTAAACCAAATAGCAACTTTATTCCAAGAAATAATCCAACACCAATGTCTGTACAAAGTAGAATACCATCAGTACAAAATAATCAAAATTTAAATCAAAATTTTCAAAGACCAATGTCACATTCACAAATAAAAAATAACTTCCCATGGTTTAAACCCACACAAAAATTAAATTATATTGCGGAAGAATTGCATAATGTTGAAAATGATTTATTTCACGAGTCTATTAGTGAATCGTTCGAGATTTCTGACCCAGCAGAACAACAGTTTTTTAACGATAACCCACCAAATGAATACCCGGAATATTATACTGACGAATTCTTAGAATTCCTATCAAATACCCCAGATGATAAAGAAATTGAACAAAATTTTATCAAAAGTCCAGAACCACAGCATCAGACATAGCATTTAACGGTTACGTAAACGCACTTCCATTTATTGAAATAAAAAACCCTAAATTAAAACTTTTAATAGATACTGGATGTAACATTAACATGATTAGACCTATAGTAGCCGAACATTTCTATCCTGAATATATAGTAAAAAGTCCTTCGGTTTTAAAAACGCCTCTTGGTGATAAAAAAGTTCTTGGTAAAATAAAAATTCCAGCTTTTCCTGAATTTCAAATAATAAAAGATATTGAATTCACACTATTTCCATTCTCTGACTATTTTGACGGAATAATAGGTTTAGAAGAACTTAGAAAATTAGAACTAACCATGGATTTTCAAAACCAAATTTTATATAATCGAAATCAAATTCAAATACCGTTCAATTATAGACATGAGAGTACACAAAACCAATTTACTATTGAAATTCCACCATTTTCAAGTTTACAACAAAGGTTTCCTGTAGATATAGAGGAAGGTGATATAATTATACCCGATGTTAAATATAAAGAAATCTGGATTCCTGAAACAGCTGCCCTAGCTGATAATTTTAAAGCCATTTTTGAAATTCAAAACACGAGCAATCATACTATATGTTATACATTTTTTGAACCTTTTCATGCTACAAAACTTCAAACGGACGAAGTAGAAATTTTTAATTTTGAAACATTCATTCCCAAGTATAAAGACAACAAAATTGATACCCTAAATCAAATTAGGACCGAACATATGAATGACGAAGAGAGACATGCAATTTTAAATGTAATCTCTGAATTTTCTGACTTATTTCACAACAATGACAACAAATTGACATTCACAAACAAAATTAAACACGAGATAAATACGACGGACGAAATTCCGGTACACACGAAAACCTATCGATTTCCCTTCTGTCACAAAGAAGAGGTAAATAAACAAATAAATAAAATGTTAGACGACGGTATAATTAGACAGTCAAAGCCCGTGGTCAAGTCCAATTTTGATAGTTCAAAAGAAGGCTGACGCTAGTGGAAAAAAGAAATGGCGTATTGTATAAAGATTATAGGAAAATAAATGAAAAAACAATTAACGACCGATACCCTATACCAAACATCGACGATATCCTCGATAAACTAGGTAAATGTAACTATTTTTCTACCCTTGATTTAGCCAGTGGTTTTCACCAAATTGAAATGAATCAAAATTCAATTAAAAAAACGGCATTCAACGTCGAAAACGGCCATTATGAATGCCTCCGTATGCCATTCGGACTAAAAAACGCACCAGCGACTTTTCAAAGAGTCATGGATCATGTATTACGCGACTTACAAAATAAAGTTTGCCTCGTATACATGGATGATATTATAATTTTCAGTACCTCTCTTCAAGAACATATTGCAAATTTAAAATTAGTTTTCAAAAAATTACGTGATGCTAAATTACGCATACAACTTGACAAATCAGAATTTTTAAGACAAAATGTTGAATTTTTAGGTCATATTATAACTCCAGAAGGCATAAAACCGAATCCAAAGAAAATTAAAGCAATTCAAGACTTTCCAATTCCAAAAACTAGTCGTGACATAAAATCATTTTTAGGTATGTTAGGATTTTATAGGAAATTTATTAAAGATTTCGCAAAAATTACTAAACCACTAACTTCGTGTCTAAAGAAAAATGTAAAAATACTTCATGATAAAAAATTTATTGACGCTTTTGAACTTTGTAAAACACTTCTTAGTAACGAACCCTTATTGCAATATCCTGATTTCACGCAACCCTTCATACTTACCACAGACGCTAGTAATTTTGCAATAGGCTCAGTATTATCTTAAAAAATAAACGGTTTAGAAAAACCGGTTGCATATGCAAGCCGAACCCTAAATGACGCAGAGAAAAATTACTCGACAATTGAGAAAGAACTACTCAGCGTAGTTAACTTTACAAAATACTTTCGACCATACCTTTTTGGTAGAAAGTTTAAAATCATAACAGACCACAAACCTTTACAATGGGTTAATAGCCTAAAAGAACCAAATTCTAGACTCATGCGCTGGAGGTTAAAACTTCTTGAATACGACTATGACATCGAATACAGAAAAGGAAAAGACAACAAAGTCGCGGACGCACTTTCACGCATTGAAATTCACCCGTTAGAAAATGAATCTATCATAGGTAATCCTGATAACGACGAAAACCGTGTTGAAAACGATTTCCTAACACTGGAAGACCTAATACAACTCGACCAAAATCCTATTGAACCTCTCGTCAACATAATCGACCCCCAACCTTCAACTAGCAAAATTAATATTATCTCAGATGTAACTATTGCACCCCCTGTATTTGAAAAACCATCATCTAGTAACGATACTTTACATTCTGCTATAGAGAACCCTATTTTAGATATTCCTATATCAGATCGTGCTATAAACACTTTCCATAATCAAATAATCGTAACAATGAGCGACGATATTCTCAATACAAATATAAAAATAGAAAGACCTTTTGGCACAAAAACCAGACTCTCAATATTTTTCCCGTGCAGAGATACTCATAAATTAGAGCAAGAGATAGTTAAAACTTTTAAAGAAAAAATTAAACCACAATCGTTATATGGTATTTTAATTGACGAAAATTACAAAAATTTGTTGATACCTATCTTACAAAAATATTTTAATAGCAAAAGTTTTAAATTAATACAAGCCACAGGTTTCCTCACAGAATTAACAAAAGAATCTGATATTCAAGAAACCCTAAAGAAACATCACATTAACAAAACAGGACATTCAGGCATTACAGAAACTTTAAAAGACATACGAAAAAACTACTATTGGCCAAATTTAATTAATGATGTAAGAAATTTTACAAATACATGTGAAAATTGTCAAATTTGTAAATATGAAAGAAAACCAAATCAAATCGTATTACAAAATACACCAATAGGAGAAAAACCTTTTGATCATATTTATATCGATACTTTTTCAATAGATAATACAAAATTCTTAACAATCATAGATAGTTTTAGTCGTTTTGCACAAGCATACGCAATAAATCAGAATGCTCAAGGTGTAATCGAAGGATTACTCAAGTTTATGTCACACTTCGGTGTACCCATGAAAATAACATGTGACAGGGGTACAGAATTTAAAAACTTACTACTAGAAGAATTTGCAAAAATACATTGTATAAACATACATTACATTACAGCCAATAACCCCAACAGTAATTCTCCTATTGAACGTTTCCACTCTACTATTATAGAAAAATATCGCTTATTAAAAAACGAAAGCCCGTACAAAAGTACCTCAGAAATGATAATGAGTCAAAGTTTATTAGTGTACAATAACTCTATTCATTCCGTAACGAAATACACACCATTCCAAATTGTTAAAGGAAATTTAAGTATTAAAACAAATTATGAATTAACTGATCACTGTATAATAAATGATTATTTAAATAAACAAGCAACTCATTATAAGTTAATAAATAAATTAGTAAACGAAAATAACGAGAGAGCTAGAAGACACTTAACTGAAAAAGAAATTCGAAAAGAAAACGTAGACTATACACCACGGGAAGGTGAACAAATCTATAAAAAAATAACTATCAGTTCTGCTAAACATAAACCACGCTATCTACCTATAGAACTAAAAACGGATTTAGACAATAAAGTTGAAACGTCACGCGGAAATTATCATAAAAAAATAATTAAACCACCCAGAAAAATAACTAAATAAAATAATGTTGCAGATGTTGCTGACAACATGGACATTAATATTTCTTCACATAGCAGGAGCACAGATAACCCTAATACCGATAAATAACCCCTTATTACCTTTCCTAGACAGTAAAGCTAAACTAGTTAAACAAAAACACACATATGTAAAATATGTAGATGTGCAAAAATTTGAGGACCCATTAAAAGCAATAAAAATTAATATAGAACTTATACAAAATATTATCGATAAAGATGAATTATCACCCTCTTTACTAGAAATATTTAATCACTTAAAATACTTGCACAAAAAGGCAATGAATAAATATATAAATTTAAAACCAGCAAATAGACAGAAACGTGGACTGTTAAATATAATAGGTAAAGCGCAAAAGTGGGCTCTTGGACTTCTCGATTCTGATGACGAAAAAAAATACGACAACGCGATTAAAACAATAGACAATAATCAACAAAAATTACATCACGACTTGAAAAATATGCTAACCATCACAAAGCAATTTATGAATGAAACAACTAACGTAATGGACAAAATAATAGATAATCAAAATCAAGTGTATGCAGAAATTAAAGTACTACAAATAAAAACTGATAAAAACACTTCATTTTTGAAATTGCAAAATTGGATCAACATAATGATTATAGATTGTCAGAACATGATCGAAATTTTGGACACTTTAGAAAATAGTGTATTATTTGCTAAATTAAACATTGTAAATAATAATATTCTATCCCTAATCGAATTAGATAATATTCTAGAGTCAATGAAATTAATATATCCCAAGGGTATAATAAATTTTAAATATAAACAATCATATTTAGAAATAATTAAAATAGAAGTTCTTTATGTCAAAAATAAACTTTTATTTAATTTTCACATACCAATAGTCGATGAAAATCTATTCGACTATTATGAACTATTCCCTATTCCCCACAAAGGCGAAATCCTAATTCCACCTGAACCCTATATTATAATAGACAATGAAGACCACTATTTCTTACGAGAAGCATGTAGCATCGTAGAAAATTACTGCATTTATTTTGAAAAAACCCCAAATAAACTTCCAAGCTGTATTCCACAACTTCTAAGAGGGAATCAACTCCACAACTGTCATACTATTATGGTAAATTCTATATATAAAACACTTATAGAACCAGTTGACGACGCCAACGTAATTATCGTCCCTGCAAAAGAAGAAAAAATAACGAAACTATGCCCACATCAGGAATACGTGGAAATCAACGAACCTTATCTTATTAAAATTCCCGAAAATTGCCAAATTATAATATCTAATTATTCATCTCGAAATAAGGATGTGATCATTGACTCAACATCTATAAATCTCCTGCCCATAAAAACAGCTGTGCAACTTTCATCACGTGACTCACCATTAGTGCTACGAGAAATACACACGGACAGACTTACAGACGTTTGCCAAATTAACCCATATCCAGGACTTAGAGAGTGTTACGTTAAAAACAGACTTTAATAATGTGTTACTTTACATTGTAATAACTATTATAATTATTCTTTGTATTTTATTAATATATAGATATTGCATGAAAAATAAAAAGCAAATAGTTCAGATGCTAATTAGACATAAAAATGAAAATAATAAAATTCCAATGACTGAACAAAATGAAATCATATTAGAAAACAAAGAAAAAATTAACCCTTTGTTTTCCTCTTAGAGGGGAGTAATTATATTCTCATATGGTATTATAATGATATCATTTTCTTTAGATAAATATATGTAGTTAATCTTGTTGGTCAGCATTATATCGTACGCGTGCATTACTGCTGCGCTGGCATTCTTATTGTTTTCATAATTATAACATTTTATACGTAGATTAAACTTGTGTCTTGAGTAAAATAGTCGCATTTGTAGCTATATTGAATAAACGCATTTTATGTACTAGACTTCGAAATTGTTTTTAAAAAGTGTTCCACCCCATCTTGAACCAAAATTTATATATATATATATATATATATATATATATATATATATATATATATATATATATATATATATATATATATATATATATATATATATATATATATATATATATATATAACATGTTCAGTTAATTCTAGATAATATATACTTGCATAATATATACACTCAATTATACACATACACATATAATCCACATAGACATAATTGAAATAAAATTGCAAAGACTAAGATTTACGTGAGCTCCAACTGAAGCTTGTGGGTAAATTTTAGAATTTTACTAATAGAACAATAATAATAACTAAAAACTAAATCTTAAACTTAAATAATAAAAAAAAAACATTTCACGCACATATTTCTTTTAAATCAGTTTTCAGACAAGTTATTTTAAAGGCTTATTAAGTATGTTATTTTAAAACCATGGTATTAAACGTTGAATTTCAGTGAAATTCTCAATTATCCACTTGTTTAAACAAGATGATAATAATTTTTTTTTACTTTTTATTTCCTTAGGCAACAGGTTATATATTTTGAACCATTTGAATAGAACCATAATTACAACGGGAAAATCAGTCGATTACTTTTTTTCGGCCGCGATAGTACTAACATCATTAGAAACAACAAAAATGTTCTATTATTCTAACTTCCAAGGTATTATTAATTATGGCATTATACTATGGGGTGACTGTGCAAGCATAAACCGCATATTTACTTTACAAAAATGTGCAGTTCGGGTCTTAGCTATTGTACATTACAGAGAACACTGTAGACCTTATTTTATAAAATTACGTATATTAACCGTAGCTTGCATTTTTGTACTCGAATGTGTGGTTCACATGAAAAACAATCTAGATAAATATAATTCAGGTACTCACTGCTACAATACACGCACCGCAAATAATTTAGTACTTCCATATAATCGCTTAACACGAACTCAAAAACAACCTGTATGCTACACTGCGTTTAAACTTTTCAATAAGCTCTCAGAGAAGACCAGAAATTTACCAAAACAAAAATTTAAAACATATATTAAAACATATCTTCAAAACCAGGCTCTCTATAGTGTGAAAGAATTTTATGACAATTGTGTAGTGTAATCTGATGATTTTCTGTGATATATATATATATATATATATATATATATATATATATATATATATATATATATATATATATATATATATATATATATATATATTATGTATTGTATATGCCAAATTTACTTTTATTTTAATTTATTTAGATTTAAGTAGGTAAATTTTATTTTATGTTAAAACTGTTCGGCTTTTAAATGACCAATGTATTAGGGCGTGTTCTCACCAAAAGCGACCGGCGACAGCAACGCAACAACAACGCGACGTAGCGCTAATATTTCAATACACGTGTTTCCACTGACCGCAACTCAACTCAACGGCAACCCAACCAATGAGAAACCGGTTGCTAGAAGTGCTGTTATCCGCGTCGCGATCGTCAGGTTTCAGTCAAAGTTGTTTGAAAATACATGCTAAAATGGACGAACACTACTAAAAATTTTAATTTTGTGGCAATTGTGGAAACATCAAAATGTTTATACGATATAAAGAACGATTCTTACATCCGTCTGGATATCAAGGAAAAAGCCTGGTTGGAAATTTCTCTTGCTTATTTCAGGTTTTAATATTTCTACCAGAACTTGAAATGTGTGCTTGCTCATACGGTAGAATCCGTGAAATTTAACAGGATCATGATTTAATTTCTGAGCTACTACATAAGAACTATGTCCCAAATTTACCGTATAAGAAGGGTTAACCCAAAATTTTCTATTTGTCGTCTTTTTACGCTTTCTTAGTAGCAAGTATGCAGTATTCATCTGATGAGGAAGACATTTTTCTCACAACTGACTTCTAAATGAGTTGCTTCTAGTAAGTACACAAGACCAACGCAATAGAAACCGTAGTTGGGTTCATGTTGCGTTGCTGTCGCCGGTCGCTTTTGGTGAGAACGCGCCCTTAGTGTAAATGTGCTAATAATTTGTTTATGCAACACATATCATTGTACATAATATATATGACTAGCTTAAACATTTTATAAAAATGTAAAAAGTGCAATAAAGAATTGAATTGAATTGAATTGATATTCAGTATTCGATTAGCTTAATTGTAACCACTTAAGTAAGGTCCAAATGGAAATACGACTTAATAATTTGTTAGGTTCAGGATCACGCACATATTTTGATATCAATAAAATTAGATTCTCTATTTGTTTTAATAACACCTTTGATTATTAATTTTTTTTAAATATGTTGTTGGTGGCATAAAATCGTATTTAAATAATGTTATTCCGGCAAAACGGGTTTGACGTCACGACCGCCATGTTATGACGCCACTCTATTTGTTTATTTTTTTGACATTGACAACAGCGGTGTCAAAGCGACAAGAGTGTAATTCTTTACATCTCGTTTACTGTTTATTACTGTTAAATTCATTTTAAGATTCACTATGGAAAATTATTTGGATCCATTTACGTAAACTTTGTGCGTACATTGCATTGTGAAATACCTACAAGAGTCTAATAACTGTATCACCTTGGTCATTTATTTTGATATTAACTTGTTTGTTAAACTATATTGCACATTGCAAATCTATTTGTTAATTTTGATATTAACTTGTTTGTTAGATTATATTGCACGTTGCAGATCTACTTGTTAATTTTGATAGTAACTTGATTATTCAACTATATGTAAAATATATATAATATACAGGGTGATTCGCGAGCAGTGTACCATAGCCTAATGGCAGATAGGGCACTTCAAGGTAAGTCTAAATCTACAAGATACAGAGTGTTTTATGCATTTGGTCTGACAATTCAAAGAGGTATATCTCTGTAACGGATGGGTGTAATCGAATGAAATTTACCAGTAGCATTCCTTACCTAGGACTTGTCAGAAAGCTCTACTTGGTTTGGAAAAATCCAGGGCCGGACTCGTTAAAAATTTGCCCTCTTTGTTTTTGGCAAAAAAGTACTTTTTCCTATCGCCTTTCTGGAAAACTATTAGCAGATTCGGATAGTTCACAAAAAATGCTATCAAAATAGCGAATCAATTTTGACGGCACACCTAAAACGTTGCGGCAAAAAAATCACAAAAAAAATTAGCACACCCCGGCTAACACTTTAACCGGGCATTATTAATAAAAGTTTGATAGAATCTATGCAAATGCTTCTGATCCATATCCCTTCTGAGGCATAGCAAACATAGCAATAGGGTATGCGCATATGCGAGATTTTTAAGCAAAATTGGTTATAAAAGATAGTTAATGCTATAAAAAAATCAATAACAATAAAATTTTATCGACAATGTACCATGTATTTGTTAATTAAAATTCATATTATTTTTTAGTTTACGACCACTGGCCGAGAACAAACGATGGAATTCGAATCTCACCGTGACGTCAATCACCGGTTTTTTTGACAGAACTTTAGAGAATCTTTTATGTTTGCCGTTGTGCAATATGTTATACTGTTTAAGGGTACATTCAATGTGCGATTTCGGTGTTAAATAATACATTTTTCACGGAAAAGTGTGTGGAACAGATTTTGTAAAAGCCCAGAAAGATAATTTGGCCAATGTTGCTCTCTTTGTTGCTGTACTACTTTTAAAGGTCAATTTATAAACTTGACGTCCGTTTTCCGTTTGCGTTCGCCGTTGGAACTTAAAACTACGAAAACCCATAAGACCTTTTATAAATACCGTTGACGTTGCCGTCGGCCGTTCGCGCTGGCGTTCGTGACGTTCAACATAAACCAATTTTATCTTTTGCCGTTGGCCGTTCGTAGACGGCGTCGTAGCAAGTTGAAAGAGCCAATCAAAACAGTTCTGGAATGTCATGTGACTGCGGTCATGTGATGCAATTGTTTTGGTGGCTTGGATTTGTAAATCCGGTAATTCGTAATCACGATCCATAATAAATTAATTATTAGTGGAAGGCGCCTTTTTCTACCAGTTCGACAATCAAAATACTTAATCTTTTAAATGTATGTAACTACCCATTAATTTAAACATCATCTAGTTTTCTAAATCTTCCTCTAATTGAAAAAAAAAGTAAAATACATACCTAACCTAAAATTGTATGATTATAAAAAGGTACAAAATCGCACTTACGTTGAAATGATCCTCACATACAACCCCTTTAGTGTTTTCTGATATATCAGTTTCACTCCTCATGGTACGTAACCATAATTTTCGTTTTTTCTTTAATTTAGAGCTTGATCGTAAATTGGTAATGAGACAAATCTTTTTTCTGGTGTTTTTTTTTTATGGACGACTGGCACTGCGGTATTTAACAGTACCTTGGATGCTTAAAATCAATAATATCCTTGTTTTCCATTGTAAAATGCTGCATTAAACGCTATTTTAACAAACATTAAATGGAAATGCGAGTTTCTGACGTCACAACACCGCAGCAGCCATTTGCATGACGTCACAGTCATTTTTGGAATAACCAATTTTTGTTAATTTTTTTTGGATAATGGGTTACATTTTAACCGTTTTTTATTATAGCGATAGCCATTTAGGAAGTTAATTTACAAAATTACATTTAATTCAAAAATCATGCGCATACCTTATTCTGAAACATAGCAAAGAGCACGTAGAAACAGGAATTTAAAAACTATACAACATGATAAAATTTAAATGGATTATGGGTATAATCTACAAAAAAGCATGCGCACATAAACGTGATAATAATTTTTTTAATAAACAATAATTAATTCTTCACGAACTCAACATTGTAAGAATAAGAACATCATCAAACGATATCAAAGAACATCAACTTAACATAAAGAATTGAGTTCGACTTAAAGCAATTCAAACTGAATGCCTCAAAGCAGGTTCTCAAAATGTCCTCCCCCAACTTCGATGCATCTCCTGCACCGCACCAACAAATGTCGTGTGGCCTTCCTAACTGTCGGTCCCTGGTTCTTCATGGCGTCACAGGCTTCCACTACCCGCTGCCGTAGTTCTTCTCTAGTAGCGACTTCTGTGCTGTACACCGATTGTTTCATGTGGCCCCAAACGTAATAGTCGAGTACAGTTAGGTCAGGAGACCTAGCTGGCCAAGCCTGAGGACCTCCGCGACCGATCCAGCGATTAGGAAACTCACCGTTGAGATGCTCCCGAACATGGAGTGAGAAATGAGGCGGTGCCCCGTCATGCTGGAAATAAAGACCTCTCCTGTCGACATTTTGCGCCAATAATAAATTGGGCAAAATTGTCCGGAGAAAATCCAAGTAAATTTCTCCAGTCAATCGTCCTTCAAAAAAATGCGGCCCCACCAATGTGTCATTCACCACTCCACACCATACATTAAGGGAGAACTTGACCTGGGAGTTTTTCTGGACAACGGCGTTAGGATTGTTGTGACTCCAAAGGTGACAGTTCCTAGAATTCCACACTCCGTCGCGAGTGAATTGAGCCTCGTCTGTGAAAAGAATTCTGGGCAAAGTTCTTGGGCGACGTATTATCCAATGGCAGAACGTAAGACGTGCGACTCCATCACCTGGTTCGAGACGCTGGACCTTTTGTATGTGGTAGGGATGTAACCGTTCCGCTTTTAATGCCCTCCATACACGGGTTTGAGGAACACCTAGCGCGTGTGCTACCCTCCTAGTACTTGTAGAAGGATTTTGTTTACAACCTCCACAATGTTTTCTTCGGCAGGTCTAACTGCTCGTTCTCTTGTACATTTCCGCGAGTTCCTGGAAATCTTCCATGTTTCCGAGAGAACTGGAAAACTCTGGCGAAAGTATGATACGACGGTACTCGTCGACCAGGAAATCTTCTTTCATATTCCCTAACGGCAGCCCTTGCATTGCCATCGCAAAACCCATACACATAGATGATATCAGCGTATTCATTATTAGTAAACTGATTAGGCATATTTGAAGCACAAAGAAATCGCGGAACAATTAGAACACCAAATAGACAAAATAATAATTTGACAGTACTGACAGGTCCATACATAGCACCCACTATTCTTTTCAACTTTAAAATAAAAATGTGTATGTGTCTTTTTATTGTTTATTCTTTTTACTTCTTCCTATCGACTAGGTAGGAAGATTTTTTGCTATGCCTCAAAAGGGATATGGATCAGAAGCATTAATAATGCCCGGTTAAAGTGTTAGCCGGGGTGCGCTAATTTTTTTTGTGTTTTTTTTGCCGAAACGTTTTAGGTGTGCCGTCAAAATTGATTCGCTATTTTGATAGCATTTTTTGTGAACTATCCGAATCTGCTAATAGTTTTCCAGAAAGGCGATAGGAAAAAGTACTTTTTTGCCAAAAACAAAGAGGGCAAATTTTTAACGAGTCCGGCCCTAGATTTTTCCAAACCACGTAGACTATTGTAGAGCTTTCTGACAAGTCCTAGGTAAGGAATGCTACTGGTAAATTTCAATCGATTACACCCATCCGTTGTCAGACCAAATGCATAAAACACTCTGTATCTTCTTAGCCAGCGGCGAAAAAATGTTTTCCTTGTAGATTTAGACTTACCTTGAAGTGCCCTATCTGCCATTAGGCTATGGTACACTGCTCGCGAATCACCCTGTATATATAAAAGTGTATGAACGGATAACTAACTGCAATGCAGTTTTTCCCACTAATGTAATTGACAAATCAATGTACTTAAAACCAGTTTGTGAAAATGATATGATTAAACATATACACAGTTTAAAAAGTAGCAGTGCTCCTGGGTTTGATGGTATAACAGTTAAACATCTAAAACTACTACATTTATACCTAATAAAACCTTTAAAACATATAATAAATCTAATTTTTAGCACTGGAATCGTGCCAAAAGAATTTAAAAACTTTATTATAACCCCTATATAGAAAGCTGGTAACCCAAATGTAATAGGAAACTATAGATAGACCAATTAGTTTAATTAGCAACATTGCAAAGATATTCGAGAAATGCCTAAAAGAAAGATTAATTGATTTCCTAACATCCAATGACTTGCTGCCGAAGCATCAATACGGTTTCACTGAGGGACTTAACTCAAGTGATGCTATGCATGAGCTGTTAGCACACATTGCCAACGAGATGAATGTTAATAATAAGTGTATTGCGGTTTTCCTTCGACACGGTGTCACATGATAAACTCCTGAGCGTGTTGGAGCAAAACGGAGTGAGGGGTATCGTGTTGAGGATCTTCACGAATTACCTAACAAATAGAGAACAGAAGGTGAAAATTAGGGAAACTGTTAGTAATTCCGAGAGTGTACGCGTTGGAGTACCACAAGGCACAGTTTTGAGGCCCATTTTATTTAATCTATACATAAAAAACCTTACTGAAATTAATATTCAAGGTAAAGTAATATCTTATGCAGATGATACTGTACTGGTCTTTGCTGACAAAGATTGGGAAACTGTAAAGTTACGAGCCATATCAGGAATTGATCACGTCAAAAACTGGTTAGATGTTTTCAAACTATCATTAAATGTCAATAAAACAAATTATATTGCATTTTCCAAAACATCAGCTGACCGCCCACAATGGGGTTATTTCACAATTTATATTTATGTTAAATGTACAATCAGGAACACTTAAAAATACTGTATATTTGGAAAAAAAGTATTTTTTTTGCGCCTACGTATTTTTAAACTCGGTTTGTAATTTGAAAATATTAAGTTCCCGCCAACAGTCGTGACGTACATGTTTTCGCATGCGCAGTATAGCGTAGATGAAATATCTCAAGAAAACTAACCTCACATTTTTCACGCTCTTAAACTCGACACTGAAATAGTCCATATTTTTTCGCAAAGAATTCCTGAATCATAACGTAGTTCACTTCAGGTAAATTTTCACTGCTAGCTTTAACGAAATTAGGCTCCATAATAGTAAAAAATGATGAACTAACACAAACTAAAGCAAACTGTCAAAAGTGTCAAATGACTCTACCACCGCTTTTCTATTGCTAAAGTCGAGCTCACGAATGTTTGCGGATGACTCAACCCTGACCGTCGTCCGATCTAATCTGTTGAAGGTCCCGCTTGATATGATTTCACTGGCGGCGCGCTGTTTCGATATGCTTATCAACAACGCAATGTTTTAGATTTACACGTAATTGATGTAAATAATTGAGAAATCCGTATGGCAAAATGTACTTTTGTACTTTCATACTAAAAATGTACTTAATTTATTACAAATGTATTAATACAAATGTATTAAAGCGGCATCCCTGAGAGAGTCTAACATACGCCACTGGTGGATCCTAAGTGACATTGTGCGATACGCACAATAGCAATGTCTTTGTCAAACGTGTTTACGTTATAGAGTGAGAGCGAACCGCACAGATGGCGTAGATTGGACCGGCCAACTGAAGACTAACGTTTCGGTAAGGTTCCATATTGCATTAAATGTGCAAAGGAGATAGGACTACAGCGTGCATGTCTGTGATATTTTCAGTATGTAATTAGTCATCCGCAAACATTCGTGAGCTCGACTTTAGATTGCTAGTGAGGAATCTTAACAAAAACAAATCTTCCTAGATTTAGTTCTAAACCGTGACGTCAGAAGTTAATAAAATTTGAAATTATTGACGATACTTTTTATTGATTTATGAATAATTAACAAATAATAAAGACATGGTATTTACCAATACATTATTCTTGCATATTCTACTATCCAAATATAGTTGAGACTAATACATTTAAATACTTAGGTATTATTATAGATCAAAATTTAAAGTGGAATTCTCATATAATATACAGGGTGATTCTAAAATGTATGGCCAAATTGATACAGCGTCAACAGGAGATCAAAATAGGTTGATTCAACCCAATTTACCTATATACAAAAATGCACCCCTAAGAAGTTACAGCCCTTTAAATTTCAAATAAAAAAAACTTTAATTATTGATTATTCCCAAATGGCTGTAGATATCTTTTTCTAATTCAGTGTACATTCATTACCAATAAACGCCAATGTTTTGAGATTAACAGCAATAAAATACATTAAAGGGATGGGGTAATTTAGGGGCAGTCACCCTTTATTTCACACACTTATTTTTCTGTGCGTTAACGTATAGTCGATTTTCCAGTATCATTTGATAGATAATTTAAATTGGAAACTTTTTTCTATCTTTTATTTTTTTAATAATATCAATAGTTTGCAAATTAAACAAGAAAAATGAAGAAGATGCATCGAACTATTTTTAACCTCAGTATCAAATATGTAATATTATTATTTAATGTACAAGTAGGCTGGTTAACCATGTTCAATCAAATAATTCGAACTGTCATACAAACGTTACCTGCAAGAAAGTAAAAGTTTTTTTTATTTGAAATTTAAAGGGCTGTAACTTCTTAGGGGTGCATTTTTGTATACAGCGTGCGTAAAAAGTATTGAAACATGACCATAACTTTTAAAATATTGATTGTATAAAAAAACCCTTGGACAGGTCGATTTTTATTTTCAATTACGCAACTTTTGGTGCGATTTATAATTTCTAGTTCTACACACCCCCTCCCCCAGCCACCCCCAACTTTTTTTCTTCAAATGGCAACCTACCCTTTGTGATACCCCAAAAGAAAGGTATTTTAATAGACTATTCAACGCTGTAAAGAAATCCGAAATCCGTCGATGCAATTGGCTTCCCAAACTCATGAAATACATTTTTTTTATTTAAAAATTTTAAGAATGCCATGCATGTGAAGTGTCAAAAAAGTGACAGCGACTTGTACAGTGCCTAGCTGTTAACGGAGCTCAGTTTGAACATCTTATTAGATAATTTGTTAATTTTTTTCAGTAATAAAGTTTTACTAATTTTCCTTTTTCTTAAAAAAAAATGTATTTCATGCGTTTGGGAAGCCAATTGCATCAACGGATTTCGGATTTCTTTACAGCGTTGAATAGTCTATTAAAATACCTTTCTTTTGGGGTATCACAAAGGGTAGGTTGCCATTTGAAAAAAAAAAGTTGGAGTGGCTGGGGGAGGGGGTGTGTAGAACTAGAAATTATAAATCACACCAAAAGTTGCGTAATTGAAAATAAAAATCGACCTGTCCAAGGGTTTCTTTATACAATCAATATTTTAAAAGTTATGGTCACGTTTCAATACTTTTTACACACGCTGAATAGGTAAATTGGGTTGAATCAACCTATTTTGGTATCCTGTTGACGCTGTATCAATTTGGCCATACATTTTAGAATCACCCTGTATATAGCAAAAAAACTCAGAATCCTTATTTACAAATTTTACCTTTTAAGACAATTTCTTAATCGCAATCTACTAATAATGATATATCAGAGTTTAATAGAGTCCATAATACGTAATTGGTATGGGGTGGCCTGTATAAAACAACATTAAAGCCATTGAATGTTATCCAAAATAAAATTATAAAAATAATTTTTAAGAAAAGTCATTTATACCCCACTGTGCTATTATATGATGAAAACATCTCTAATATTAGATGCTCATACATACACACAGCATGTTGTTATATATATAAACACGAATTTTTAAAGAAACGTATAGATCATCGTCACAATACTAGAATTGCTTTCAATATACACATCAAGGTTCCTAAGCCAAATAGTGAGTTTTTTAAGAATTGCATTAATTATCTAGGACCAAAATTTTATAATACTTTACCTCTTAATGTTAAACTTTTAACTAAATATTATAATTTTAATTTCACATACCTAATTGTAATGTAATTGTAATAATTGTAAATTATATTCTAATCATGTCAATAAACAATAAACAATATCACACATGTGAACTCTATTGTTGATTTTAATTTTAACGTGTTATTGTGCTCACATATCGCTTTTAACGATTTACCTTTTTGATTTTATTTAAGATATACCTGGAGGTAAATTACTTTGTAGTTGCTACTATATCGGATGACCACGGATCATAAATAAATAAATAAATAGACTTTATTGTTCAACAGTATACACCAATTAATGAACAACACAGCACCCACATAAAATGTGGGTAATGTACCTTAGTACTTTTTGAAAAAATAATAACAACAACAACAAAAAGAAAAGTATTCATAGATTCCGATATGACTATCTTTCAAATGACCAATATGAAGAAGCTGAAAGAAGAATTAAAAACCAGAAAACAAAATGGAGAAGATGTCTTTATAAAGTTCGTGAAAGGTGTACCTCAAATTGCAAAAAACTTAAAAAAGTAGCTGTTACTAACTCTATTTCACTGTATTATCATAATGTTGGCGGTATGAGGACCAAAATTATGGATTTTCAAAGTTCAGTGTTATGTTCTGTTTATGACATTATTGTTTTGGTGGAAACTTGGCTCAATGGCGAATTTGCAGATGATGAATTCGGTTTAACTGGTTATGATATCTTCCGACTAGATCGGGATCCTCAATTAACGGGAAAAAATAGGGGTAGTGGTATTTTAATAGTCACAAAAAATAACTTAACTGCACAAATCATCAAAATACCTCCCACCACCGTAGAACAATTGTCTGTCGTGACAAGAATTTGTCACAACGATGAGCCAGTACGGCTCTGGCGGTCAATATGAATCGGAGCAGATCGAAACCGGCCACTTGTGGAAGGGAGGAATGCGAAGCGGGAGGACGACATCGGATTAACGAGTTTCTTGTTGAGGCAGGCGTTTCAAGCAGACGTATTTTTTGGTCTTTCTAGTTTTTAGGCAATAATGTTTTGGTATTACTTAGTAATGTGCTTTTAAAATTGTGTTTGTGTTATTTGTGGTTCGCAGGACATATAAAATTTGCGGTATGTATATTTTTTGGAATTTTGAATTGTAGCTGCTGAAAATAGCTTAGAGTAGATTTAATTTAGTATTTAATGTTATGATGTGCTTTGAATTGCAGTTAACTGTCACTTATGGTCTGTACTGGTTCTTTATTACGAAAAGATTTTAACCTATTTTAGATTTTTGGTATTTAATTGTCTGTTACTTACATGGTTTTTATATCAAATTCCGCGTTTTTGCACGTATCGAGTTCCAGATACGCCCACTTTTTCAGCGATTTTTTTTGCTAGTATGTACCTACTGAGTTCAGAACTCGATTCGAGTAGTAAAACTACGATCCGTTTGTCTTTGTCTTTAAATTTAACCAATAATTAAATTTTTGCTTGCGTCTCTAAATAATTAATACTTAAATCTCACCATAACATTTAACTACTTTAAATTAATTAATTTCTCATACCCCTATTATTTGGTGTTAATTTTGAACTAGCACAGACTGCTGTGATTTTGTACGAAATTTTATATGCCTGCTTTCCTTTGTCACGTTTTTTTTGCTTTCGATTTTCGTAGTCGATATATAAGGTGTTGGTAAGTTTAGGTATTCTTAATGGTACCACCCCTGCCTTCAGCAGTTTCATGGTAACCCCAAATACCATTGTTTTTTGTTTAAAAATTTAATCTTTAAACCCTTTGGCCATTTTGTTTTTTGGGAGATGTTATGTCCACGTAAGAAGAGAGGTATCCTGGTGAGACGAGGAAAGTGAAGCTAGTAACTGGTTGGTGTTTATTTTTGGCTGCAATGTTAAATGGTACTGAGTTATAGGAGATAAATCTTGGTCCTTTTGGTTTTTGCCAGTTCTGTGAAGGGTCATTGTGTCAATTTACCTGGATCCGTTACTTGGAGATCGTATTCTTTTTGGTAAGTGTTAATAGGCGACACCGATTGTTGATAAATTTATTTTGTTGATGGGTTGGCTTGCTTGTAAGTAGCAAGGCTGAAAATTTTTTGAACAAACGTACTGTGAGGAGACGTAGAGATTTTGTCTCTGTCAGAACTGTATCATTTTAACGAGAGCTCTCAAAATACTAACCACCTCTTACATTTCTTAACATCTTGATTTTCATTCTTTTCTGTCTTAACATCTTTCTATCTCTTATCGTGGAACCATACCGGCGATTTGTCACAACGGGGCTGTCCCGTTACATTTTCGTGGCGGAATTATCGTCGTAGATAGTCACGTTTAACTAGTTTATTTAATTTTAAGTAAATTGATTTCGGGGATAGTTGTAGAATAGTTTTACTAACCATTATTAGGTTATTAATGATAAAGCAAAGAAAATATTAAACGTAAAATTTTATGCCAGTTTTTTTTTTATTTAGTCCAGTAGTTTAAGTACAAAAAGCTTAATGTAACTCACAGTGCAAATTTAACTTTAGTGACCTTTATGGGAACAATTACTGCTGTTTTTTTCGCTTTTCAGGGTCGGTTGGTGTCGATGGTGACTTTGGTGCATGCTGAGTGGTAGGAGAAGATAGGAAACTCCAAGTTTCCAGTTCCAGCGCTTTCCTTTGGCAACAAGTTGACTTGAAAAAAAATCCCTTTTCGATTGCAACTTGACCATCAGACCAACAAAGTTATAAACCTGTTCCTAGGAATAAACAAACATCTGTTACTGAAGTGGTGATGATCCCTGGATTGAACAACTTAAAGAAGAGGAGTTTATATTGACCCTCGGCTGCCCAGAGAGTCCCCATTAGCAACAATTGTCCCCGAGTACCCAAAGATCTATCATTTGCCTTGCAAGAAGAGAGGTCAGAAAAATTTGTCGTTAGGAAAAATTATTGTTTAATGCACTTGTGAGTATCTGTAAAAAAATATTCAATTTTAAATTTTCTGTAGTCACCCTACAAACATTTTTATATCTATTGTTAAAATTCTATTGTCATCCTATTTGTAGTACCTGAAAATCATTAATAATTTACGTAGACCTGATTTATAAATTTTATATAATCATTGTTGCCAAACTGTTTTATATATATACCCTAGTCAAATTATACAATTGTTACCATTGACTAGATTTTTATTTGCCCTAGCAACTTTCAGTTCTTTACTTGTCCGTAATTATATCCCTTCTCGTTCCTTAAGGGGGTAACGACCCTTTGGCGCCCATTCCCATAGGATAACCAGGAAATATATAGAGTGCTCACTTATCCACCCCTTGCTCCCGCTGCGACTGAACTAAGCTAGCCGGTGCATATGTTGACAAAAGAGTTAGAAGTTCACTACTAGAGCACAACAACAACTTATCACTCATAACAATAACCTGTTTTTTTGTCATAATGTCTTGTTGCATATTAATAATAGTAACATTATTATAATAATAATAATAATAATAATAATAATAATAATAATAATAAGGGGGTGCGAAATGCGGACCGGCAACCTCCTCGCGGTGCACCCTGGACAGGGAGGGGCAACCCTCTCTGACAAATGTCGGACGTGGGATTTCAGGGCTAACCACCCTGTAATCCCAAAACCCTCTGGTTCAAGACCAAAACAGAGGACAGGCCCCTCACAATCGACCCCATTCGGATGGGGGTCAGAGACAGGTGGGAGGGGCCTTACCGGACGGTCTCATTAATGACGAACTCGCTATGGAACATGGACGCTTTAGGTGGACGGAGGGATTAAGGGATGACCTGCTTAACTGCTATGAGAGCAGCGAACCTGGGCGCAGGGGATACATGGCGCGATTACACCGGTTGTGGTGCGATATGCACCCGGAGTATCGCGCCTTCTCTCAGCAACATCTGAGAGACCAAGTATCCTTTTTGCGCCGAACAGGTTACGTAAGGGCACCTCGTCGGCGTGAGGAAGTACCAGCCGCACTTCCACCGCGGCAAATTCCAGCTGACGAGGAACTTCCGCTTGAGTACACCGACGTCGCTTTAAGGACGAGGGTTAACATTAACACCAGGGTTAACCCAAAGCCACAAGACCTGGCACGAATGGATTCGTTGATCAGTGAGGAGCTTCCAGAAGATGCCAACATCTGGAAGATCAACAGCGCGGTGTACGCTGCCGCAAAGCAACTCGTCCCACAACAGCGCATGGCAAGCGCAGTTGATAGGGTCGAGAAAGCTAAGCGGCGCGTACAGAAGATCGAAGTTAAAATTCGATCAGCAAGGCAACACGCTTCTCGAATCCAGAGTGTGGTGGATTATATAGTCGCAGGTAGACCATTTACACCGAAGGTCCGGCGAGTGGCAGCCGGACTGAGACGCCAACACCACACTCTAAATCGCACAGTGCTGCAGACCATCAAGCAGCACTGTCTAGATAGGATTCGAGCCCTTATGGCTATTAAGAAAACTTTGGTCAGGCGAATGCGGAGTTTGGAACAAAACAAATTGTTTCAAACAAACCCGTCTCGCCTGTTCCAAGAGCAACAGCGTGTTGTCGAAAATCCGCCAACTGTTGATAATGTCGAAGCCTTCTGGAAAGGAATCTACAAAGTCGCGAGTCCATTCGATAATGACACTCCAGATATAGCACACTTCGAGGCTCTCTGTCGTAGAGTCTTAGAAGAGCCAGACGAAATGTGCCCGGCAATCAGTACGGAAGAGGTTCAACAAGCACTTGTTGGAACCAAGAACTTCGCTGCCCCGGGTCCAGATGGTATAAACAACTGGTGGTGGAAGAAGTTTCCTTCCACCCACC
This sequence comes from Rhagium mordax, assembly GCA_963680705.1. NCBI lineage: Eukaryota > Metazoa > Arthropoda > Insecta > Coleoptera > Cerambycidae > Rhagium > Rhagium mordax. Next base: position 46,625,233 of record OY796660.1, on the reverse strand, counting down.
GCCATCTGGCCCGAGTTTTCAACACATGGTTGAACGAGGGGCAGCAAATTCCGGACTGGTTTGTCGAGGGGCGAACTGTGCTAATCCCCAAAAAGGGGGATCTGTCTGACCCAAAAAATTATAGGCCGATTACCTGCCTCAACTCCTGCTACAAGTTATTTACTCGTATCTTGTATACCAGGATGTTGAGGTCTGTTGATCCGGTCTACCAACAGATAAACGAACAGCGTGGTGCCAAGAAGGGCCTGGCAGGTTGAAAGGAAAACCTGCTGATAGACCGCTGTATTACACAGGATTCTGTGCAGTACAAGCGGAATCTGTCAATGGCCTGGATTGATTATCGCAAGGCATTTGATACAACATCCCACGAGCTTTTGTTACACTTGCTCGGATGTCTTGCGGTGCCAGCACCACTAGTGAGATGCATCGAACAACTGTTGCCGCTTTGGAGAACTCGCTTCACCATAACATCTGGTGCCGAGCGAGTTTCGACAGAGTTGGTGACATTTAAGAGAGGAGTGTTTCAGGGTGACTCTTTGAGTCCGCTCCTCTTCTGCATCTCACTGCTGCCGCTATCTGTTGGACTCCGCCAAACCCGCGGGTATCACTGTGGGCCACCCAGCAACCGGAGGCATAAGGTCACCCATTTATTTTATATGGATGACCTTAAACTCTATACCTCCGGAGAGCGAGAACTTCAAAATGCTCTCAGGGTGGTCGAGGAATACACGCGGGCAATTGGAATGGAGTTTGGGTTGGACAAATGCGCAGTCGTCCACCTCAAGAGAGGACGATGCGGGGAATTCCACGAAGATGCGCAGCTCGCAGACGGAAGCATCCTACGACATTTGGATGCCGGAGAGACCTACACATACCTGGGTGTGGAACAACGCCACATCCAGGATGTGAACCAAATAAAGGATTCTCTCCGTGGCAAGTACAGACACCGACTCCGAAAGATCTGGTCATCAGAACTTTCGGGGAAGAACAAGGTGTCTGCCACTAATATGCTTGCCGTTCCGATTCTGCTCTACTCCTTTGGCGTAGTCAAATGGGGAGTAGATGAGCTGCGTCAATTGGATAGGAATACCCGCAAGATGATGAATATTCATAGGAGTATTCATCCTAGATCGTCCGTTCCTCGTGTGTACCTCCCACGTCAACGGGGGGGCCGAGGACTCTTGAGTCTGGAGTGCATGCATGGCAGAGTGGCACTGAGTATGGCATGTAATGTCATCAGGAGCTCGGACCCACTCCTACAGTTAGTGAGAGATCATGAAGCTGTGGGAGTTGGCGCTTTATTGTTTAGGGCAGCACAGAGGGCCGCAGATGAACTCGGTCTCGTGTTCGACTACAGGCGAGAAGGCCGGCGAGGTGACTCAGTCACTGAGCTTCCGCCTAATCGTCTGACAGCCCACATCAAAGCTGCCGAACAGAGAAATCTGTTCAGGCAGCACGTCGATAAACCCCTGCACGGTATCTTCTATAACAACATAGAAGCACTGGGTTTATCGACAGAGCTGACCTTCGCATTTTTAAGGTCAGCGGGGCTGAAGTCGGAGACCGAGGGATACATTGTGGCCTGCCAAGATGGTGTTATTAACACATTGGTCTATCGCAGTCGCGTGATGGGTGTAGAGGTGCCTGATATCAACTGCAGGACCTGCCGTCAGGCGCCGGAGTCGCTCATGCATTTATTATCTGCATGCCCGATTTATGCGACTTCGGTCTACATCCAACGACATAACGCGGCTTTACGAGTGCTATACTACCATCTACGGCACTCGTACCAGATAGACCAAACACCAGTGCTGCCTTACGTCCCCGGAGATATCGAGTCCGTTGTCGAGAACGAGAAATGCCGGATTTACTGGAACTACTCGTTCCCGACCGTCAGGCGAATTCACGCCAATAAGCCTGACATAGTCCTCCTCGACCATCAGACCAAGGTGATGTATGTCATCGAGTTCTCAGCACCTGCTGAGACAAACATCGCCTTGAAAGAGGAGGAGAAACGAACTAAATACAGAGATCTCCGGTACGAGCTCCAAGTGCTATACCCAGGCTACTCTGTCAAAATGGTCGTCCTTATAATCGGTGTACTCGGAGGTATAAAGCCCACGCTGCTCTCCGCATTGAAGACCATGCCTGCCTGCCAAACATCGGCAGAATGGTTGGCTGGTCAAATGCAGAAAGCGGTCATCCTGGGATCCCTTCGTCTACTTAGGGCACACGAGTCTGGAATCTACAGTAACTAACCCTGCGGGATGTGGGGAGTTGCTGTAGATTATTCGCTGGCGCTCTCTCTGTGTGGTGTCGGAGGCCACAGGGAGACTGTCCAGCATTTTCTTCCGGAAACGGAAAAAAAAAAATAATAATAATAATAATAATAATAGCTTATGGCTATTAAGAAAACTTTGGTCAGGCGAATGCGAAGTTTGGAACAAAACAAATTGTTTCAAACAAACCCGTCTCGCCTGTTCCAAGAGCCACAGCGTGTTGTCAAAAATCCGCCAACTGTTGATAATGGCCTTCTGGAAAGGAATCTACGAAGTTGCGAGTCCATTCGATAATGACACTCCAGCTATAGCACACTTCGAGGCTCTCTGTCGTAGAGTCTTAGAAGAGCCAGACGAAGTGTGCCCGGCAATCAGTACGGAAGAGGTTCAACAAGCACTTGTTGGAACCAAGAACTTCGCTGCCCCGGGTCCAGATGGTATAAACAACTGGTGGTGGAAGAAGTTTCCTTCCACCCACCGCCATCTGGCCCGAGTTTTCAACTCATGGTTGAACGAGGGGCAGCAAATTCCGGACTGGTTTGTCGAGGGGCGAACTGTGCTAATCCCCAAAAAGGGGGATCTGTCTGACCCAAAAAATTATAGACCGATTACCTGCCTCAACTCCTGCTACAAGTTATTTACTCGTATCTTGTATACCAGGATGTTGAGGTCTGTTGATCCGGTCTACCAACAGATAAACGAACAGCGTGGTGCCAAGAAGGGCCTGGCAGGTTGCGAGGAAAACCTGCTGATAGACCGCTGTATTACACAGGATTCTGTGCAGTACAAGCGGAATCTGTCAATGGCCTGGATTGATTATCGCAAGGCATTTGATACAACATCCCACGAGCTTTTGTTACACTTGCTCGGATGTCTTGCGGTACCAGCACCACTAGTGAGATGCATCGAACAACTGTTGCCGCTTTGGAGAACTCGCTTCACCATAACATCCGGTGCCGAACGAGTTTCGACAGAGTTGGTGACATTTAAGAGAGGAGTGTTTCAGGGTGACTCTTTGAGTCCGCTCCTCTTCTGCATCTCACTGCTGCCGCTATCTGTTGGACTCCGCCAAACCCGCGGGTATCAGTGTGGGCCATCCAGCAACCGGAGGCATAAGGTCACCCATCTATTTTATATGGATGACCTTAAACTCTATACCTCCGGAGAGCGAGAACTTCAAAATGCTCTCAGGGTGGTCGAGGAATACACGCGGGCAATTGGAATGGAGTTTGGGTTGGACAAATGCGCAGTCGTCCACCTCAAGAGAGGACGATGCGGGGAATTCCACGAAGATGCGCAGCTCGCAGACGGAAGCATCCTACGACATTTGGATGCCGGAGAGACCTACACATACCTGGGTGTGGAACAACGTCACATCCAGGATGTGAACCAAATAAAGGATTCTCTCCGTGGCAAGTACAGACACCGACTCCGAAAGATTTGGTCTTCTGAACTTTCGGGGAAGAACAAGGTGTCTGCCACTAATATGCTTGCCGTTACGATTCTGCTCTACTCCTTTGGCGTAGTCAAATGGGGAGTAGATGAGCTGCGTCAATTGGACAGGAATACCCGCAAGATGATGAATATTCATAGGAGTATTCATCCTAGATCGTCCGTTCCTCGTGTGTACCTCCCACGTCAACGGGGGGGCCGAGGACTCTTGAGTCTGGAGTGCATGCAGAGTGGCACTGAGTATGGCATGTAATGTCATCAGGAGCTCGGACCCACTCCTACAGTTAGTGAGAGATCATGAAACTGTGGGAGTTGGCGCTTTATTGTTTAGGGCAGCACAGAGGGCCGCAGATGAACTCGGTCTCGTGTTCGACTACAGGCGAGAAGGCCGGCGAGGTGACTCAGTCACTGAGCTTCCGCCTAATCGTCTGACAGCCCACATCAAAGCTGCCGAACAGAGAAATCTGCTCAGGCAGCACGTCGATAAACCCCTGCACGGTGTTTTCTATAACAACATAGAAGCACTGGGTTTATCGACAGAGCTGACCTTCGCATTTTTAAGGTCAGCGGGACTGAAGTCGGAGACCGAGGGATACATTGTGGCCTGCCAAGATGGTGATATTAACACATTGGTCTATCGCAGTCGCGTGATGGGTGTAGAGGTACCTGATATCAACTGCAGGACCTGCCGTCAGGCGCTGAAGTCGCTCATGCATTTATTATCTGCATGCCCGATTTATGCGACTTCGGTCTACATCCACCGACATAACGCGGCTTTACGAGTGCTATACTACCATCTACGGCACTCGTACCAGATAGACCAAACACCAGTGCTGCCTTACGTCCCCGGAGATATCGAGTCCGTTGTCGAGAACGAGAAATGCCGGATTTACTGGAACTACTCGTTCCCGACCGTCAGGCGAATTCACGCCAATAAGCCTGACATAGTCCTCCTCGACCATCAGACCAAGGTGATGTATGTCATCGAGTTCTCAGCACCTGCTGAGACAAACATCGCCTTGAAGGAGGAGGAGAAACGAACTAAATACAGAGATCTCCGGTACGAGCTCCAAGTGCTATACCCAGGCTACTCTGTCAAAATGGTCGTCCTTATAATCGGTGTACTCGGAGGTATGAAGCCCACGCTGCTCTTCGCATTGAAGACCATGCCTGCCTGCCAAATATCGGCAGAATGGTTGGCTGGTCAAATGCAGAAAGCGGTCATCCTGGGATCCCTTCGTCTACTTAGGGCACATGAATCTGGAATCTACAGTGACTAACCCTGCGGGATGTGGGGAGTTGCTGTAGATTATTCGCTGGCGCTCTCTCTGTGTGGTGTCGGAGGCCACAGGGAGACTGTCCAGCACTTTCTTCCGGAAACGGAAAAAAAAATAATAATAACACCACACTCTAAATCACACAGTGCTGCAGACCATCAAGCAGCACTGTCTAGATAGGATTCGAGCGCTTATGGCTATTAAGAAAACTTTGGTCAGGCGAATGCGGAGTTTGGAACAAAAAAATTGTTTCAAACAAACCCGTCTCGCCTGTTCCAAGAGCCACAGCGTGTCGTCGAAAATCCGCCGACTGTTGATAATGTCGAAGCCTTCTGGAAAGGAATTTACGAAGTCGCGAGTCCATTCGATAATGACACTCCAGCTATAGCACACTTCGAGGCTCTCTGTCGTATCAATGGCCTGGATTGATTATCGCAAGGCATTTGAAACAACATCCCATGAGCTTTTGTTACACTTGCTCGGATGTCTTGCGGTACCAGCACCATTAGTGAGATGCATTGAACAACTGTTGCCGCTCTGGAGAAATAGCTTCACCATAACATCCGGTGCCGAGCGAGTTTCGACAGAGTTGGTGACATTTAAGAGAGGAGTGTTTCAGGGTCACTCTTTGAGCCCGCTCCTCTTCTGCATCTCACTGCTGCCGCTATCTGTTGGACTCCGCCAAACCCGCGGGTATCAGTGTGGGCCACCCAGCAACCGGAGGCATAAGGTCACCCATCTATTTTATATGGATGACCTTAAACTCTATACCTCCGGAGAGCGAGAACTTCAAAATGCTCTCAGGGTGGTCGAGGAATGCACGCGGGCAATTGGAATGGAGTTTGAGTTGGACAAATGCGCAGTCGTCCACCTCAAGAGAGGACGATGCGGGGAATTCCACGAAGATGCGCAGCTCGCAGACGGAAGCATCCTACGACATTTGGATGATAGATAGATAGATAGTTTATTAAGTTAAAACAAAATTACAATTGTGTACACTCGTCAACAAAATATAAAATTTAAAACTACTTGTAGGTATATAGTAATTCATAAAAGAGAACATATTAAAAAGAAATTTACATATATCACTACAAAAAATATAAATATATAATACATTTAAAATATAACATTATTATCCAGATATTCAGATATATTATAATATGCTTTTTTTATTAAAAATTGTTTCACCTTAAATTTAAAATTTTTCAAATCTAATGATGCCGGAGAGTCCTACACATACCTGGGTGTGGAACGCCACATCCAGGATGTGAACCAAATAACGGATTCTCTCCGTGGCAAGTACAGACACCGACTCCGAAAGATTTGGTCTTCTGAACTTTCGGGGAAGAACAAGGTGTCTGCCACTAATGTGCTTGCCGTTCCGATTTTGCTCTACTCCTTTGGAGTAGTTAAATGGCGAGTAGATGAGCTGCGCCAATTGGACAGGGATACCTGCAAGATGATGAATATCCCATAGGAGTATTCATCCTAGATCGTCCGTTCCTCGTGTGTACCTCCCACGTCAACGGGGGGGGGGGGGGGGGGGGGCGAGGACTCTTGAGTCTGGAGTGTATGCATGGCAGAGTAGCACTGAGTATGGAATGTAACATCCTAAGGGCCGGTTTTTCAATGTTGAGTTAACTCTAACTAAAGGATAATATCCAAGGAAACAATTATTGTAACAATGGTCTCCTTGGATATTATCCTTTAGTTAGAGTTAACTCAACATTGAAAAACCGGCCCTAAGGAGCTCGGATCCGCTTCTACGGTTAGTGAGAGATCATGAAACCGTGGGAGTTGGCGCTGTATTATCTGCATGTCCGATTTATGCGACTTCGGCCTACATCCACCGATATAACGCGGCTTTACGAGTGCTATACTACCATCTTCGGCACTCGTACAAGATAGACCAAACACCAGTGCTGCCTTATATCCCCGGAGATATCGAGTCCGCTGTCGAGAACGAGAAATGCCGGATTTACTGGAACTACTTGTTTCCGACCGTCAGGCGAATTCAAGCCAATAAGCCTGACATAATAATAATAATAATAATAATAATAATAATATATCTTTATTCATCTCTAAATATTACATGGTACATGTACAAATTATCAGACTTGTCAATAAAATGAATAAAATAAGTAGAATAATAATAAAATACGTAATGAACATTGAATACCTCAACTCTATTCTTAAGCTAAGTGATTCTGTCTCAGGAGATTCCATGTCAAACATTCTGTATGTTTATATATGTATATATCTAATTTTAAATTTGTATGAAACTATAAATATTTTTAAATGTAGCCAGTTCCCTGACATGTGTAAACAATTTTTAATGTAATTAACATGAATAAATTTACTTTTACTTTTATACATTGACCTTAACTAACACAGACACGACAATTATAATCATTAAAACTAACACTATATAGATAAAAACTCTTCAAACGAGTAAAAAGCCTTACATACTAAATACAGGTATATTTTATGTTTGAACTGGTTGAAGGTCAATGTGTCTACACTACCTAGTATCTGAATAAATTTATTATAGCAAGTGATGCCTAGATAGACATGTGAGTTTTGGCTTACAGACAGTCTGGAAAAAGGCATATGAAGTTGATTACATAGTCCTCCTCGACCATCAGACCAAGGTGATGTATGTCATCGAGTTCTCAGCACCTGCTGAGACAAACATCGCCTTGAAGGAGGAGGAGAAACGGACTAAATACAGAGATTTCCGGTACGAGCTCCAAGTGCTATACCCAGGCTACTCTGTCAAGATGGTCGTCCTGATAATCGGTGTACTCGGAGGTATGAAGCCCACGCTGCTCTCCGCATTGAAGACTATGCCTGCCTGCCAATCATCGGCAGAATGGTTGGCTGGTCAAATGCAGAAAGCGGTCATCCTGGGATTCCTTCGTTTACACGAGTCTGGAATCTACAGTGACTAACCCTGCGGGATGTGGGGAGTTGATGTAGATTATTCGCTGGCGCTCTCTCTGTGTGGTGTCGGAGGCCACAGGGAGACTGCCCAGCATTAGGTTCGGGAAACCGAAAAAAAATAAATAAATAAATAAACGTCTTTATTTCTGCAAAGATGACAAAGTTTGCACAAGAATATACAATATTCAGTTGGTGAAGCAAGTGGCGAAGTTTAGCCACTCTTACACTTATCCACTGCGGAATTAGACTTAACTACTAAACTTAACCTAAGACCTAACCTAAGAATAGTTTAAATAAGACTAACAAAACAGAGAAAACAGATAAACTACACATATATTACGGCATAAAACATAGTTATTTTATAATTGAAGACTGTGGGAGAAAAATAAAAAGAGTTACTATAGTAGAAATATACAATATATTTTAGTGTAATATACTAACAGGCTATAAAATATTATTTTTATTTAATAATTCTAATTTTACTGTTTTGCGAAATCTATGAATGGATAAAGATTTGTAATTATTATTTAAGGAGTTGTACAGTTTAATTGCATTGAAAGTAAATGATCTTGAAAAGAAAGCTGTTGAATGCTGAGGCATGTATTTTGATGTCTAATATTTACTTTGTAAATGTCATTGCGAAATATAAGTTTTTCTTTTAAATAGTCTGAGGTAGAGGTAAGCAGAAGTTTATGAACTAAAACTAAAAGGTGGTGATCTATTGTGTTGGACATGTTTAACCACTGAAGCCGTTTAAAGTGGGACGAGATATGGTAAAATTTTCCTAAGTTAATAAATCGGCAACAGTTGTTTTGATTTTTTTGTATTCTCTTTTTATTTACCGCGTCCACACACAGATAGTACACAACATTACAGTAACTAAAAATTGACAATACAAGACTGTCACAGAGCTTCTTCTTTAAACATTGGTTTAATATATGTCTGTTTAAGAATAATAATTTCAGACGGGTATACGATTTTTGTATTAGCTTATTGACATGACCTAGTATGTTATTTACCCGTAAATTTAATTGATCTGTGATTTCTTGACGTTTGTTTTTAGGACAATACACTTTTTTCCGGATTTAATTTTAAATTATGGCAATCTGAATACGTGCTTATAGATCTTAGATCAGCATTGATTAAGTCAGAGGCTTCATTTGTTTGATTTAAATTAAAATGGTGAGATATCTGAGAATCATCAGCATATGTCTGAAGACAGGAAAATTTAACGTGATTAAAAATGTCGGAGGTATAAATGATGAACAATTATGGAACCAGAATTGAACCCTGTGGAACACCTGAAATTATGACTGATTTTAGACGACTGTTCGGAAATGACTACTTGCTGACACCTTCCCTTAAGGTATGAATTAAAAAAATTTATGACTATTTCATCAAATTTATAATATTGCAGCTTAGCACAAAGTAAGTCATGATCGATGGTATCGAATGTTTTCAAATAATCTAGGGAAATTATTACTGTGCCGAGTTTGTTGTCAGTATGACTGATGGTCGAGATGGTAGAGTACCTGCCTCTCACCCAAAAGTCCCGGGTTCGAATCCCGGTCGTGGCAATGGAAAATACTGTGAGAGGGATTTTTCCATTATACACGGATATTGGATGTGTGTCCCTTGTCTTTAAATGTGTAGCCCCCTCCCGCACAAGGCTCAGCCTTCTGGGATAAAGGGGGTCGTAATTACATGTGGTGTATTTATTATTTATTATTATTATTATTAGTTGCTCGAATTAAATTATCAGTTAAATTCAGTAAAGCAGAGGTGGTACTATAGCCTTTTCGGAATCCTGACTGATGTTTGGGTAATAGATTGTGAGTAATACAATATCGCGATATTTGCCAGTAAACTATTTTTTCTAAAATTTTGGATAAGATTGGGAGGAGACTGATAGGACGAAGATCTCGTAGAGAAGCTGGTAAATTATTTTTTTTAATATTTATTAAGTTTGTATTATTTTTGAACTAATATCTTGGCATGTAAGAAAATTTTTTATGAAGTAAGAAAAACAACAAATGTATACTATTACAAAACACGTGTTATTAAGAAAATAGCATTGAAATTATAAGAAAACTTGGAAAACAATATTCTACAGATCAACAAATTCAAAAAAAAGCAAAGCACTGCGACTGTGTCAGTCTGCCAGCTGACGTCATGCGCGGCGATTTCGTTTTTAGGTCTGTCTAATAATCATACCGTGTAAACTTATTTATAATAATAATAATTCATTTATTCACTTGTAGATCACAGTACAGGATATCAGTTTCGTACAAAATTACCTAATCTAATCTAAGTCTAACCTAGAATACAAGTAGCAACAAACAATAAACACTACAAATACAAAATTAAGTTAAAAAAATACAGTTAAAAGTTAAAATACAGTTTTTAAAAATACAATTGAACTGTTTGAGTTCTATATGTTTTGATCAAGATTACACAAGAAGAATTCCTCTAAAGAATAGAAGCTGTGTTTTAATAGCATGATTTTAATTTTTTTCTTAAATAAGACCTTGTTATTCGTTAGCTTGATGCTCTCAAGCAGGTGATTGTATATTTTAACAGGCATTACATAACTACTGTTAGCTGTATGTGAAAGTCTATGAGGAGGCACTCTTAAAGTGCTTATATTCCTTAATGCATAATTGGAAGGCATATCTTTTACTGATGGAAAGTTATGTACAGTTTGCCAAGACTAGCATGAGCCGTGAATTGCGCAAACGAGGGAAAGAAAGGGTCAGTGTTGAAAAAGGATGCAATACAATGTGACATACGAAAGTACAATCTGTGCCAACGAGAGTGTTAGGTAAAATGAGCTCTCCCTACTCCAGAATCTCAAGTTTCGTGCGCATCCGATGTTCACAGCTCAAGCTAGTTTTGGCAACCTGTATGTTGTTCCTGACATAAAGGGCACTTTGCAGTATGTATATTTAAATGACTGTAAGAATATTTAGCTCCTTAAAGAGTTCCCGGCAGGAGTAGTCAGGTCTTTTATATAAAATTGTTCTTATTATTTTCTTTTGTGATCTTAGTATTTCATTTATTCTATTACAGTTACCCCAGCTAACGACTCCGTATGACAGAGTAGAATTAACATAGGCGAAATAGTATGACATTAGAATATTTTTAGGCACATATGATCTCAAACGCCATATGATAAAAGAGTATAACGACATTTTTTTAAGGATGTAGTTTGTTTGTTCATTCCATGATAACAACGAATCCAGTTTTATTCCAAGGAATGTAACTGTTGATTTTTGTTTAATAAAGCTATTCTCCATTTTTATTAGAAGGCTATAGTCACTTTTTTTTACTAGTATAGAGTACAGAATCAGTTTAGATTTAAGAAAAGTTTATTCATATAGCTGTATTCGTATATATTTGTGGCACACCCACTAGCTTGTGAACTTAAGTCCTTTACAGTAGAAGACTTGACTACTCCAGAAACGTCATCAGCAAACAGTGTTAGGTTCTCTATTACATTTACTTTGCTATTTTTAATATCATCAATAAAAATTAGAAACAATAGTGGGCCCAGCACACTACCCTGGGGTACTCCCAGCTCTACCCTGCGCAGATCAGAACAGTATTCCCTGTTTCCGTCCCTTAAAACCACCTTCTGAGATCTCTCCCCCAAATACGACAAAAGCCAACTATAAGGCTGTCCCCGTACTCCATAGCTATTTAACTTAGCAACTAATAAATCATGGTTTACCATTTCAAAAGTTCTGGGTATAGTCAAAATAGAGACCTGTAACGATATTTTTCTCATCCAAATTTTGGATTATACTATTTAAAGAGGCTAGAATAGCATCTTGAGTCGATAGCCCTTTACGAAATCCATATTGACCATTAAATAACAATCTATAATGATTTAGGTAATTAACTAGTCTTGTGTGGTATGCTTTTTCATAAAGTTTAGAAATAGCAGGGAGTACAGAGACAGCTCTATAGATTTCTATTTTTTCTCTACCATTTTTTTTATAAATTGGTATAACAACCGAGTCTTTCAGACTTGATGGGAAAATTCCATCAATGAACGACTCATTTATCAGATAAGTAAGTACAGGAGCTATTAACTCAGCAACTTCCGCAAGTAAAGAGCAGGGAATACCGTCAATTCCTGCAGAGCCTTTTTTTGATATATTCTTAATCATACAAACCACCTCCTCCGGCTCAACTGGTGGTAGAAACATAGACACACAACAATCAGATTTATTTTCTATAAGAATTGAGCTTTTATTTGATTCAGAGATATCTTTTATTGAGTCCAGAAAGTACAAGTTGAATTTACTTGCTGCTTCCTCCAAGGTTTCGATTTCATTGCCTTTGTCATCAATAAATGTCTGAGGGTACGACCCCACGTTTTCTTTTTATACCATGCACGTGCTTGCCGACAGAAAGAGTTATATGTATCATTGAAAATGTCGATATTATTATCATAGGTGTTAAAATTGTTTTGCATTCTATCAATAGATTTATTGCGCCTATAAGAAGTTCTATGGAAGTTGGATTTAAATACGATTGGCGCTCTTGTACTTCTAGGTGGTACTATCGCGGCCGAAAAAAAGTAATCGACTGATTTTCCCGTTGTAACTATGGTTCTATTCAGTGTCGCATCAATCCCAATATATTTTTTATTAGTGTCAACGTCTTTGTCATATTAAGCAAAAATACATTTTTTATTACTTAATCATGCCTTACCATGTTTTGAGTGAAGAAGAAAAAGGCTACATCATCGCCAAACTTGGAGAAGGGTGGTCTCAACAACACATAGCAAGTGAATTAATTGCAGCAAAAGCACGAAACAAAAAGTGGATAGAAACTCTGGATCTGAGCAGGGTAGTGGGTTCTGGGAGGCCAAGAAAGAGTACTCTAGAAAACGACAATACCCTGGTTAACTATGTGAATTTAAACCCATTTTCTAATTCTATTGTAGCCAAAGAGCAAACCAACTTCCCAGCGTCTGTTTAGTCTGTTAGGACAGCAAGAAAACGGTTGCGAGAGCAAGGTCTATTTAACTGTGCCAGTGCTAAAAAGCCCCGACTAACCGATGTTAATAAAGAGGCAAAAATGCAGTTTGCAAATACTTTTATTAATGAAAACGATCGTTACTGGGAGCGAGTGGTCTTTTCCGACGAAAAAATATTTCGGTCCTGCTACAATGGTCAACTGCGAGTTTACTGTCCCAGGGGTCATAAATTTGATGACGAATATTTGCACAAAACAGATAACAGCGGAAGGTATTCTGTCTTTTTGTTTAGTTTTTGAATTGTGCCTTTGCTGCAATTAATTTCACTTGCTATGCGTTGTTAAGACCACCCTTCTCCAAGTTTGGCGATGATGTAGCCTTTTTCTGCTTCTCTCAAAACCATACTAATTAATTGTTTTCTTATAATTAAAAAATATTAACAACAAGTTTTTTTTTTAATAAATACGACCCCACCAATGATTTCTTGTCAAAATAATTTAATTGACATAACTGATGTAAAAACTCCCATTTACAAAGGAAAATTTTTCGAAAAAACATACTACTTGATAAAAAATCGTTTACTTTTTTTCGGCCGCGATAGTACATGCAGTTTTAGTTGTGACAATAAATAAGGTGAAATACTGACGTTATTTATTAGTTTGTAAATAAAGCAGAGATCATAGTACTTCCGGCGTTGTTCTAGGGGAGGCAGATTAAGGTAGGACGCAACCTCTTCCTTAGTAAGCCTGTTTAAGATATTTATTTGGTACGTGTTCAATTCGATTGATATGATTGAGATAATGAGGTGCCCATATTACGGCACAATATTCAAGGTTTGATTAAAAAATACGTATACGGAGCGATAAGCTTGTACGTTTTTAAATTTCGCGGTTAATCTAACAATAAATCCAAGCATTCGATTTGCTTTCACAATTAGGTAGGTGATCAATAGAGACATTAAAGTTTAACTTAGTATCTAGAATAACACCTAGGTCCCTCACTTGTTTAGACTAGTTTAGCACTTGATCACTTAACTTATAGGAGACGTTTTCTAAATTCTCATGTTTTCTAGAAAATCTCATAAACTCACACTTATTCATATTTAAGTACATGCCGTTTTGCTCAGTCCAATAGTTAAATTCGTTTAGATCGTCTTGCATTTTAGGACAATCTTGTAAGTTGTGTACAGCAGTGTAAATTTTCGTCGTCAGCAAATTGCAATATTTTACAAAATTTGAAATTAGTTATTATATCATTAATAAAGAGATTAAATAGCAATGGTCCCAAGTGTGATCCTTGCGGTACTCCTGAGCTTGGTATAAAAGAATTTGATAAATGACCGCAAACTCTAACCTGGTGAGATCTATTAAAAAGGTAAGAGGATAACCATTTTAGGAGATTTCCACATATTCCAAATTTTGTTAATTTATCAAGTAAATCGATATTTACTTTGTCGAAAGCTTTGCCGAAATCTGTATATACCACGTGGACTTCAGCTCCTTCTTCGACAGAACACTGAGCAAAATTTATAAAGGTAGCCAAATTAATAGTTGTCGATTTCCCTGTTTGGAAACCTTGTTGTTCTTCAATAATTATATTTTTAAGTTGGGAAGCTAAAGTCAGTTATTAATTTTTCAAGCGCTCTTGGAATAGCGGACAGTATAGTAATAGGTCTGTAGTTGGAAGAATCGGATTTTTTGCCAGATTTGTACACAGGTGTTACATAATATGCTCGTTTCCAAATATCAGGAAATTTACCGGTGGCTAGAGATAATGAGAAAAGAAAGAATAATGGCAATGCAAGATTGTGTGAGCAATTTCTAATAGTACATGAGCCAGATAGTATGTTTTGTCAGTCATTTCCTCTCAAGCGATAACTCGTGAAATGATTCAGAGAGTTGTATTATGCAGCATGGTGAACGTCAGCTGCCGCTCCGTGGGTGGGTGGGGCAGCGGCAGCCTCTCAATCACGTAAAAAAAAAATTGTTTTCAATCATTTCCTCCCGACTGAAAATTTGTTAAATGATAGTTAACGCAATTATTCGAAGATAAAAAAAAGTCAGCTGGCCGTACCGTGGTGGATTATACGTCAGCTAGCTGGTCACACGAACATGCAAAAAAAATTTTTTCGTTCAGCTATGTCCTCTCACTTGTAAATGTGTCAGATGATACTTTACATGCTATTTTGAATAAATAAAAACGTCAGCTGGCTCTATGTTGGTGGAAAGGTCGTCAGCTAATGCGTGAAAGGTGGAGCATGGGAGCCAGGCGTGAGCGCCGATCGCTTATTTAAATACGTCAGCTGACGGGTTTTCCACCAACATACAGCCATCTGACGTTTTTATTTATTCAAAATTGCATGTAAACTATCATCTGATACATTTTCAAGTGAGAGGAAATGACAACTACAGTTATTCGCAATTGGATGTAATAAAGGAGGGGGGCCTACTACTTTCTACCTGTAGAAAAATTGAAAGGTGGTGCTTATTACATTCTGTCGGTATAGATATAGGGAGAATGTACAAGCAGCGCTTATTTTGAGCAGCTGCCTTGGATATAATATAATATAATACATCCACACATACACACATATTAGATATATTTTTTCAATGTTAAAATTAATTCAGAATATTTATTTTATTGAAATATATCCGTATGTTTCAATATTTGAAAGTTTATCAAGAATATTAATTTAATTAAAATATAACAATAAAATTATTTCATTCTGTGCATGCATGGAGCGTAATGTCGAATAACTGTAGTTATGTCATTTCCTCTCACTTGAAAATGTGTCAGATGATAGTTTACATGCAATTTTGAATAAATAAAAACGTCAGCTGGCTGTATGTTGGTGGAAAACCCGTCAGCTGAAGTATTTAAGTAAGCGATCGGCGCTCACGCCTGGCTCCCATGCTCCACCTTTCACTGCATCAGCTGACGACCTTTCCACCAACATAGAGCCCGCTGACGTTTTTATTTATTCAAAATAGCATGTAAAGTATCATTTGACACATTTACAAGTGAGAGGACGTAGCTGAACGAAAAATTTTTTTTTGCATGTTGGTGCGACCAGCTGACGTATAATCCACCACGGTACGGCCAGCTGACTTTTTTTTTTTATCTTCGAATAATTGCGTTAACTATTATTTAACAAATTTTCAGTCGGGAGGAAATGATTGAAAACAATTTTTTTTTTTACGTGATTGAGAGGCTGCCGCTGCCCCACCCACCCACGGAGCGGCAGCTGACGTTCACCATGCTGCATAATACAACTCTCTGAAGCATTTCACGAGTTATCGCTTGAGAGGAAATTGGTCCGGAAAATCTGTTGCTGGCTCACGGACTATAAGGACAATAGGCGGAATGCCATCAGGACCAGGACCTATATTTACATCTAAATTTGAGATGACATCCAATACTATCTCTGGAGTAATACTGACATTCTCAATGATATTAACCGTTTCAAATTTAACGTAAGACTTTTTATTTGATCTTTTTGTATACACATTTTCAAACACATGTGCGAAAGTATTGGCAATATTTGGTCCACCTGTTATTTCAGAATCATTTACAATTAAGGTGTTAGGTATGTAACTCCAAATTTAGTTCCAAAAAGCAAACGGGAAACTTGGTTACAAATAACTAGCTGTCATGGTGACAGTTGGGTACGCTCCGGCTAATCAACTGAGGAGACGGGTCGAGGTCCCTCTTATTTAATGTACAATAAAAATATCTATCTATCCTGGGCGCCAGGTAAATTTACCAAAACAGTCATTACCCAAAAACGCAGCAATTTGTGCAACTCCAAAATTTACCAAATGAGTTGCACAGAAATAACGACAAGCTAGTTTTATTTCCTATGTTTATTTACAGATATTCAATTTACAATTTGCATGAGTAGTAGTTTATTTATTTATTTATTTATTTATTTATTTATACAAAATTTGTGATAAATACATATTTTAACTTATGTCTATTAACCTTGATTTATATTTATATGAATTTTTTATTGCACTTAGATGTTGGAAACATCTGTATGTGCTGCTTACAAGCTAATTTTCATGAAGCATCTAAAACAGTTTAAACAAGATACAATGTACAATATTGTGCAAAAAGTGCCTCAAGAAACTTAATAGTATTGTAATATTTTTTTTCTTTTTATTTTTTTTTTCTTTATTTTTTTAACCTGAACTTAATGCCTATTACCTATATCATAAGCTTGTTAAATTTTTCATAGTTTTTTATAATAAACATTTTACTCTTTTTATTAAAGTTTTTTTTACTTTTTATTTGTTTTATTTCATTTGGTAATAGGTTATAAAACTTTGGGGCCAAATAATCTATGAATTTTAAGTTTATAGTCTTTCGACTTATGGGTATAATCACATGCCTATTTATCTTACCTCTAGTTTGATGCTGATGACTCACAATGTTTTTAAGTTTTTCTGTTTTATGAATATAAGAACAAACAGATTGAATATACAGTGTATTTATGTTGCAGATCTCATCATTATAGAGCAAATTTGTTGGAAATAACCAGTTTTTATTAAACATTATTTTCAATATTGAATTTTGAATAACAGCCAAAGGCTGTAGTTTACATTTGTAAGTCCCTCCCCATACAATTATTCCATATCTTAATAATGATTCTATAAGTGCTTTGTATACTAGAGTAATTACTTTGACGTTCAAAAATTCTTTTAGCATATAGAATTTATGTATTAATTTCCGAATTTTTTTTTGTTAGATAATTAATATGATCCGACCACTTTCAATGTTGATCTATAATGATTCCAAGATATTTAGTATTTTCCACTGCTTTAATTGTACTGCTAGATTTATTATCTATCGTTATGCTATTAAAATTTGGTCTATTAACATTCTTTAAGAAAAAAGCTATGTAATTGGTTTTTTTTTATATTTAAAGATAATTTGAATGTGTCCAGCCAATTTTTTACTATTTCACAGCCTTGTATGACACTATCTTTGGTTTCCTCCCAAGTACTACCAGTGAAAATAAGTGCCGTATCATCCGCATATGATATGATCTTACCATTTATCTTAATGTTTAACAATGAATTAATATACGTAATGAAAAGAATTGGGCCGAGAATAGTACCTTGCGGCACACCTATTTTTATTTTTTGAGGATCACTGAGGGTATTATTTATTTTTAAATACTGTACACGGTCGTTCAAATATGACTTGAAGACTTCCAACACGCCCCCCCGAACTCCATAATGTGACAATACATCAAGAAGCTTTTGGTGAGGGACAGTGTCGAAAGCCTTTGCAAGATCAATGAACACGGCTATGCATTTTTTACTGTCGTTTAAGCTATTTGTAATTTCTGAAGTGATAGTACACATGGCATCTGCCGTGCTAACATTTTCGGTAAACCCGAATTGATTATTAGACAAAATGTTTTTACTTTTAAAAAAGTTCGTTAGTCTTTCTTTAAGCAAATAAGGAGCCATATATGCAAATGAACCCTCAAATTTGCTGGTAGAATGTTGTGGTACACAAAAGGAATTAATTCGTATATTTAAGTTATGGACATTGGATCTTTTTTCTAACAGTTTATATAAATATTCTGGCTTTTGATGCTTTATAATTTTAAATAGAAATATATAAAAAAGATAACTTACCCTATTGGAAACATTAAGTTCTTTAAGTCTAATTAAGTGAGGGGTTATATGATTACGAAGTGGGATACAACAAACAAAACGCATACACGAATTCTGAATTTTCTGTAATTTTAATTTATTATAATTAGTTAAAAAATGATAATAAACTGTACAACAATAGTTTGTGTGAGGATAAATAAGAGACTTTACTAATTTTAATTTTAATTCTGCACTTAACTGATGTTTTAGATGGTATAATGATTTTAGCTTAAAATAAGAAGTACTAACTATATGGTTTACGTGTTGATTAAAACTAAGAGTTTGATCAATAAACAAGCCAAGATTTTTTGCTGATTCTACCCAGTGAATGTGCACATTATTTATAACTAATCTCTCTTGGCAAATTGCATTTCTTTGTCGTTCATTTCCGATGCATAAAGCAGTAGTTTTATTAGGATTGACTTTTAGACCATTATTAGAGCACCAGACTGTAAACGAACATAGGTCTAGGTTTATAGAATTGATAGATTCCTCAATCTGTGATATAGAGCAAGCTGTATATAATTGGACATCATCTGCATATATATGTAAATTGCAGTGTTTTATAGAGTTAGGTAAATCAAATGTGTATATAGAAAATAAAGTAGGCCCAAGCATACTGCCTTGTGGCACCCCATTACTAGTAGTTCCTAGTTCAGATTTATTATTATTTGCTAAAACAACTTTTTGGGTGCGATTTTTTAAATAGCTACTAAACCATTTTAATGCAGTTCTATCAAAACCCATAAATTTCAATTTTGCTAATAAGAGATCAAAATTTACTTGCTTTGGTCTAATAAAATTAAAATTGGATGGATTTGAATTATCTAATGCCAAGGATACATCATTTAACACTTTTAAGAGAGCGGTCGAAGTACTATGTTTTTCTCTGAATCCCGATTGAACAACGGGCAGAATATTATAGGTATTTAAAAATGTTTTCAAATCTACATTTATTACTTTTTCAAACATTTTTGAAAATGTTGGAAGTATTGAAATAGGGCTCAAATCATTTAGGGATGAAGGTACGGATATTTTGGGAATTGGCAGAATATTAGCTGATTTCCACATGTTTGGGAATATACTGTTACGTTCAGTTCCCAAAACGCTAATATAAGTGCACCACTTGTTAAATCTCGCGCTGTAGATACGCACCTACCAAAATAAAATATTTAATTAGAGCATTAGCTAGAAACAGAATACTATCTTTAAAGAGTTTTTTTGAAACCAGCGTTTATTTCTTAAATCAATACTCAGCGTGACATCTCGTGGACAGTGGTCAAGCGTATTGCGGTCGGTATGTCAATCCATACACTTCTCGTGGTTCGTTTCCAATTGAGTCGTTTTTTTAAGATAGGGTCTGAATTAAGCGAAAGAAATATTGGAATGAAAGAACGATCTTGGTTGCTGTAGTGCTTGTACAAAAAGACGTGATTTGTGATAATCCGCCATTTTTGGGATAAATTTTTGTGCAGTGCAAAATTGTGGTTTTAACAATTTGTTGGTTGATTATACGACGAATGTTTTGAGGAAACCACGCTCCTGTATAGGGATTAGTGACAGCAACTTTGTAAGTAGATTTTTCACCCACGTGGTGGTATATGTTCGTAATTTTTCTTTTCTTCGCCTAGATAAAGTTCCACGTTTCGCTACAAATTTTTAAGATCATCCCCTCTGTCTCGTTCGACGAATTCAAAGAGAAAACCCTTCATTGAAGGTAGGTGAAGCTAGTTAATATTCCTGTAACACTGGAAACTTTAATTTTTTCTCGACTTTCCAAGGGTTTTACTGGGAGGCTGCTACCTCAGGAAGGCCAGGAGTGTCGTCTAGTGTGCCTGGGTTATTGGAAAACCTTAGTGTGACGTTGCATCCCCGGTTTAATTGGAGAGTTTGATAATTTGGCCGCCGGCGCCGTGACGCTGCTTCCAGAGTCGCAACGTTTCCCCTGGAGAGCCACGCTCCGATCCCACGCTGCAGGAAAAAAAAAGGCGTCACGCAAGTTAAACCTTAAATACCCACTTAAATTAGTAGCAATTTTCGTTTCACCAGAGACTATACAATTTTCCTGTAGGAAACATACCTACCTAACCTTGTTGTTTTGGAGAAAATAGGCGTATAGGGTGATACCTATTGTTATATTGTTAGACTCGTGTGATATAATTAGGAAAGCGGGTAGATAGTAATTATTTTCATCTATCTAGAGGAAATAAGAGAAATAAACTTTTAAAAAAAAAAAACATAATTCTCGTGTACAGTGGAAATTAGAATTTTTTAGTAAAGTTGTTACGAAACACATTTCTTTACAGTTTTATGCAAATGCGCTTAAGCTTAAGCTAAAAATATAAAACTCGCGTAACTTTTATTATCCTTACTCAATTCTAAAAACGGATTCGTACCTAATTTCTGCTATCAGAAACCTCATTTCTTTTGTCATTATTTATAACTAGGAGTTTTTGTGTGTATAAAAGCGAATAGATATTCTTTTAGTGTTAAGTATATAAAATTTTATCGATCTGTTTAAATTAACCTGCCTTTGACGTTTCAAAGATTTATGAAGCATATACTGGTTGTCCCAAATCTAACTCGGACCACCATATAAAGTTTTTTGTTTGTCGTAAATTTAAATCAAGGTAAACCGAGCCTCATTACGACGCCTAGGGCGTTATATAATTTGTCTAATCAATTTCTTGATTAATTCCAATACGTATAATTTTGAACTTAACATCATATTTACATAGGTAACTTATATATAGTTGTAAGTGGTGGGTGTTTGACGATTTTTTTTATAAGCAGAGGCCATTTTTTTTGTTTGGTCAAAATAGACCTTTTGATAAGTTTTTTTACTTACCAAATAATCATGGGGTTTTAATTTGCTTTATAGTATTGGTGGTTATCTTTGTGGATTTTGTTTTAATTTCATTTAAATCAGACCTGCTTGTTTTTATACTCAAACACCTACTAATAGTAATAATTGTTTGGATATAATAATTTTTTTTCTTGGTCACGTCGTCGGAGCCGGATCAAATTTTCTTTTATTCGTTCCAAGCCCCTCAAGTTTTTTAAGAAATTTTATGTTAGTTTTTGCCGCGGTGCTACAATCAGACCTAGCATCGGAAATTTTGGTGAATAATTTTTTTTACACTATAGTTCTTGCGCAGTTTTGTTACTTTTGTCATATATTTGCTGGATACTGGTATTATGAATGTTTATCAAATAAATATAGCAGTGGTTTATATTATTGTAATAAATTATTATCGCTTTTAGAGTGGACATGTCATTTCTTTTTGTATTGTAACCCTTGTTTAGTAAATTGGGGGGGGTTACTAGAAACTTTTAAGGGTATTTGTGAATTACGTAAATTTACTTGGCGCCCATTTATTAAAAATAACTTAGTCGGAACTCCGCCCGTCTTCACTGTTGGCTGGCCGGCGAATACCCGTCTGTCAAATCTGACAGTCGCTTGTGTTACCCGAAGCGAAGGTAACATTTTGGCGCCCAACGTGGGGCCGCCGATTTTTTTTTATTCAGCAAATATATAGTAACACTTTAAGTTTTTTTAGAATTTTATTTTGAGAACTAAGGCTATAAATTGTTTTGCGATATGGTGTGGTGATATAACAAAGTTCAGTGTTATGTAGTCTTAAAGTTGTGTACTAAAGTGATTGTGTTGATATAGTATAGATACATAATAAGATAATTTGTGTGACTTAGAGTGGGGATAGTTTTTTTTAATCAAAATGTCTAGGAAGATGCAAATAAATCGTCTTGACAAAGACGAATTGACCTACGAACTGACGGTCAGAGGCATAGGTACTGGCACGTGCGAAGAGATGCGACACCGACTATCTCTAGCCATACAAATGGAAAGAGGGGGGGACAGCTTAAAATATCCCAAGTATCCATATAGCTTTGAGCAGGATCTAGAGGCTATCGGGAAGAAAGTAGAAGAGGTGGGACGACTGATAGGACAGTTTAATAACGCAAGAAACAGTAGTGAAGGGTTGAAAATACAAACAAAGTTTAGCCATATGTTAGGGCGCATTGACAACATGGTTACTGAAGATGACGACGAGAAACTTAAGAGCAAATCGGAAGTGATAGCGCAAACGTTAACGCAAATGGAGAATTTTAATGGGAAGGTAACGGAATTCGAAAAGAAGAAAACAACCAGTGTGCCTGCAGGGCTAAGTTTATTGGAAAGCCAAGTAGATCCGAATTTATTTCAAGCAGGGGCACATAATGCCCCCAGATCATCCACTATAGAGGACCACGACCAGTCTAGTGCAAGTGTCCATACCGGGGCCACTAGTAAGATGATACCCCCTCATAAGTGGGACCTGAAGAAGTTTTCGGGCGACAGTAAGAGCATGTCCATAAATGCCTTTTTCGAACGGGTTGAGGAACTCCGTCTGGCCAGAAACGTATCCAAAACCACGCTCCTAGACTCTGGAATTGATCTTTTTACAGATAAGGCGTATCAATTTTACAAAGATTGCCGCACGAGAGTACATAGCTGGGATGAACTGGTGGACGAATTTCGAGAAGAATATTTGTCTGCGAATCACAATGATGTACTGTTTGAGGAATTGCAAAGGAGAACGCAACACCATACTGAGACCATTGGGGTATACTTGGCAGTGATGACGGGATACTTCAATAGGTTAAGATGTCCAATTTCGGAAGAGGCTAAACTTTCAATAATCCTGAAAAACCTGCATCCTTTCTATCAAGATCGTCTCAGAGACCCATTACCGACATCTTTATCCGAACTACGAACGGCTTGCAGAAGGATGGAGGCTAGAAGAGACCTCATAAATGGCTACGTCGAACCTAATCGTCGTGGGAATATTGTGGAGAAGGACTTGGCTTATGTGGATATATCTGAGGATATAAAGTCCTTAGAAGTGGGGACTAGTCAATCAGAAAAATCCAGGTCTAAGGAAGTGGTTTGCTTTAGATGCCACAAACCTGGACATAAAGCGATTGGGTGCGCGCTTCCACGGAGCAAGCATTGTTTTAAATGTAAGCGGGAAGGATACACGGTAAGGGACTGTCCAAATTGCACGAGGTCGGGAAACGAGAACCGACGCTCTTAGTAAGCCGAAACAGGAGCGTCAACTTACAGAGCTCGGCCAACAATTATAAATTGCTCCTGGACTTCATCTTGGACCATGCTCAAAATGATGAAAGACCGTACCTAAAAGTAGACGTACTAGGCAAATCTCTCCTAGGATTACTAGATTCAGGGGCGAGTACGACAATTATAGGGAGTCAAGGATGGTCGCTGATTAAAGATTTAAATATAAACCTGGATACCTCTAAGAAGATAAAGTGCGTAGTGGCAAACGGACAATCTTGTGAGAGTATTGGAGAGTGTGTAATACCATTTTGTGTTAGAGATCGCTTAAGACTGATAAAAGTGTTGGTGGTGTTGGAATTACCTCACACATTGATATTAGGGGCAAATTTTTGGAAACGGATGGGCATTGTACCAGATCTTAGGCACAATGAGTGGCATTTTTCCGACCAACCCGAAAATTTGACTGTAGTGGAGCACCTAAGAGGACAGACTATTCTCACGGCTTTCGAAGAGGCTCGTTTAAAGGCGGTAGTAGACCGAAACGTTTCATTGATGGGTAATCAGCTTGGATGCACGAATATGGCAGAACATGTCATTGTTACCAAGGCGCCCCCTATAAAGCAGAGGTATTATCCCGTTTCACCTGTGATCCAAAAGCAAATCGATGAAGAACTGGAAGATATGTTAAAGCAGGGTATTATCGAGAAATCAAAGAGTGCTTGGTCATCACCAATCCTCCTCGTTAAAAAAAAAGAGGGAGGTTACCGGTTTTGCGTAGATTACCGAAAGCTGAACGCAGTAACGGAAAGAGATAGCTACCCCTTGCCCTACGTTTCAAGCACGTTAGACAAACTAAGGGATGCCCATTACCTATCATCTTTAGACATTAAATCAGCTTATTGGCAGGTGCCGGTGGCAGACACCTCAAGGCCATACACAGCGTTTACGGTTCCTGGACGAGGACTGTTTCAATTCCGGCGTATGCCCTTCGGGCTACACAATTCTCCGGCTACCTGGCAAAGGCTAATCGATCGAGTATTGGGCCCTGACCTAGAGCCTCACGTATTTGTGTACCTCGATGATGTGGTAGTGGTGACGCAGACCTTGGAGAAACACCTATCGGTTTTAGAGGAAGTCTTTAGAAGATTACGGGAAGCAAACTTGACCATCAGTATCGAAAAATGTCAGTTCTGTCGACCTGAAATGAGGTATTTGGGGTACGTTGTTGACAGAAATGGGCTCCACGTCGACCCCGAAAAGGTCAAGGCCATGTTACAATTGCCCGTACCAAAAACCGTCAAAGAAGTGAGGGGAGTGATTGGTACCTTCTCCTGGTATAGGCGGTTCATCCCTGATTTCGCTACAGTAATATCTCCTATAACCGCCTTACTGAAAAAAGCACGAAAATTTTGCTGGACGCAAAATTGTGACGAAGCTTTTGTGAGGATAAAAGAGTGCCTTATATCGGCACCGGTTCTTAGTTGTCCAGATTATACCTTGCCCTTCGTGATCCAGACGGATGCTTCAGGGTACGGAATTGGTGCGGTACTCACGCAGCCGCATACCGATGGAGAGCGGGTCATCTGTTATCTGAGTAGGTCACTAACCAGACCCGAGCGAAATTACTCGACAACAGAGAGGGAGTGTTTAGCGGTTCTCTTTGCGGTAGAAAAGCTGAGGCCATACATAGAAGGTGTCCCATTTACGGTGGTAACGGACCACTACTCGTTGGTGTGGTTACAGAACTTGAAAGACCCGACGGGAAGACTTGCGCGGTGGGCGGTACGACTGCAGCAGTATAATTTTAAAATAATCCACCGAAAAGGGAAAGAGCATGTAGTACCAGATACCTTATCGAGAGCAGTACCAATCCTAGACTCAGTGGAAATAGCGGAAGTGCCGAAATGGAAAGACAATTGGTACAAGAGAATGATTACCAAAGTCACCGAACAACCATTAAGATATCCCAGTTGGAGAATCAGCGAAACGAAGCTTTACAAGTACGTTAAACCTAGTTACGTGGAATTGGCGGTTCCGGAAGAAAATTGGAAACTGGTCGTCCCGAAAGAACAGCGGAGGCAAGTGATTTCGGCAGCACATGACCCGCCCCGCGCAGGACATATGGGCGTGTATAAAACATATCATCGCCTAACAGAGAAGTACTATTGGCCTAAAATGAGATCAGACGTAGGCCAATATATTAAGCAGTGTCAGGTATGTGCTGCTCACAAACCTGAGCAAAACCGTCCTAAGGGACTGATGACACCCCAACCGTGTGTTTACCGTCCTTGGGAGATGGTTTCGACCGACCTTATGGGCCCCTTCCCTAGATCGACACGAGGTAATCAATATATACTGGTAGCGACCGATTATTTTAACAAATTTTCTTTGATCTTCCCTTTAAGGACCTCATCAGCTGAAGCGGTGGTAAAGAAGCTAGAGGAAGAGGTATTCTTGACTTATGGGGCACCACGAGTGGTATTGTGTGATAATGGACCTCAATATAAGTCGAGACAATTCCGAAAACTGGCCGAAGAATATCACGTACGAATCAGGTTTAATGCAAATTACCACCCGCAAGCGAACCCGACGGAAAGGGTGAATAGGACAATAAAAACAATGTTAGCGATGTATGTATCAGAAAGTCATAGGAGTTGGGATGTAAATTTAGCCAAAGTGGCGTGCGCCATTAGGACAGCTAGGCATGAGTCGACCAAGCAGACCCCGTATTATATAAATTTTGGTAGGAATATGATTCTAAGCGGAAATGATTTTGTAACAAGTAGAGAGTAAATGGCAAGTGAAGAGAGGATGCCCGAAGGGGATCAAAGGGAGGAGGGTTTTAAGAGATTATTCGAAGATGTGCGTCGGAGACTGGATATCGCAGCGAAAAAAGGCGAGAGAACGTATAACCTGCGCCGACGACCGGAGGAATTCTTACCTAACCAACTTGTATGGAAGAAAAATTATGTTCTATCGGATGCTGCAAAATATTTCACGAGCAAATTGGCTCCCAAGTTTATAGGTCCATTTTACGTAAAGAAGCGGGTTTCCCCATTTACTTATGAACTTAGAGACGACCGTGGAAACTCAAAGGGTGTGTGGAATGTGAAAGATCTGAAATCCGCTAGCGCGGGTGAAAATTTACGCGAGTAAATTTTCTTCACGATAGGGGGGAATTTGTTACGTTCAGTTCCCAAAACGCTAATATAAGTGCACCACTTGTTAAATCTCGCGCTGTAGATACGCACCTACCAAAATAAAATATTTAATTAGAGCATTAGCTAGAAACAGAATACTATCTTTAAAGAGTTTTTTTGAAACCAGCGTTTATTTCTTAAATCAATACTCAGCGTGACATCTCGTGGACAGTGGTCAAGCGTATTGCGGTCGGTATGTCAATCCATACACTTCTCGTGGTTCGTTTCCAATTGAGTCGTTTTTTTAAGATAGGGTCTGAATTAAGCGAAAGAAATATTGGAATGAAAGAACGATCTTGGTTGCTGTAGTGCTTGTACAAAAAGACGTGATTTGTGATAATCCGCCATTTTTGGGATAAATTTTTGTGCAGTGCAAAATTGTGGTTTTAACAATTTGTTGGTTGATTATACGACGAGTGTTTTGAGGAAACCACGCTCCTGTATAGGGATTAGTTACAGCAACTCTGTAAGTAGATTTTTCACCCACGTGGTGGTATATGTTCGTAATTTTTCTTTTCTTCGCCTAGATAAAGTTCCACGTTTCGCTACAAATTTTTAAGATCATCCCCTCTGTCTCGTTCGACGAATTCAAAGAGAAAACCCTTCATTGAAGGTAGGTGAAGCTAGTTAATATTCCTGTAACACTGGAAACTTTAATTTTTTCTCGACTTTCCAAGGGTTTTACTGGGAGGCTGCTACCTCAGGAAGGCCAGGAGTGTCGTCTAGTGTGCCTGGGTTATTGGAAAACCTTAGTGTGACGTTGCATCCCCGGTTTAATTGGAGAGTTTGATAATTTGGCCGCCGGCGCCGTGACGCTGCTTCCAGAGTCGCAACGTTTCCCCTGGAGAGCCACGCTCCGATCCCACGCTGCAGGAAAAAAAAAGGCGTCACGCAAGTTAAACCTTAAATACCCACTTAAATTAGTAGCAATTTTCGTTTCACCAGAGACTATACAATTTTCCTGTAGGAAATATACCTACCTAACCTTGTTGTTTTGGAGAAAATAGGCGTATAGGGTGATACCTATTGTTATATTGTTAGACTCGTGTGATATAATTAGGAAAGCGGGTAGATAGTAATTATTTTCATCTATCTAGAGGAAATAAGAGAAATAAACTTTTAAAAAAAAAAAACATAATTCTCGTGTACAGTGGAAATTAGAATTTTTTAGTAAAGTTGTTACGAAACACATTTCTTTACAGTTTTATGCAAATGCGCTTAAGCTTAAGCTAAAAATATAAAACTCGCGTAACTTTTATTATCCTTACTCAATTCTAAAAACGGATTCGTACCTAATTTCTGCTATCAGAAACCTCATTTCTTTTGTCATTATTTATAACTAGGAGTTTTTGTGTGTATAAAAGCGAATAGATATTCTTTTAGTGTTAAGTATATAAAATTTTATCGATCTGTTTAAATTAACCTGCCTTTGACGTTTCAAAGATTTATGAAGCATATACTGGTTGTCCCAAATCTAACTCGGACCACCATATAAAGTTTTTTGTTTGTCGTAAATTTAAATCAAGGTAAACCGAGCCTCATTACGACGCCTAGGGCGTTATATAATTTGTCTAATCAATTTCTTGATTAATTCCAATACGTATAATTTTGAACTTAACATCATATTTACATAGGTAACTTATATATAGTTGTAAGTGGTGGGTGTTTGACGATTTTTTTTATAAGCAGAGGCCATTTTTTTTGTTTGGTCAAAATAGACCTTTTGATAAGTTTTTTTACTTACCAAATAATCATGGGGTTTTAATTTGCTTTATAGTATTGGTGGTTATCTTTGTGGATTTTGTTTTAATTTCATTTAAATCAGACCTGCTTGTTTTTATACTCAAACACCTACTAATAGTAATAATTGTTTGGATATAATAATTTTTTTTCTTGGTCACGTCGTCGGAGCCGGATCAAATTTTCTTTTATTCGTTCCAAGCCCCTCAAGTTTTTTAAGAAATTTTATGTTAGTTTTTGCCGCGGTGCTACAATCAGACCTAGCATCGGAAATTTTGGTGAATAATTTTTTTACACTATAGTTCTTGCGCAGTTTTGTTACTTTTGTCATATATTTGCTGGATACTGGTACTATGAATGTTTATCAAATATAGCAGTGGTTTATATTATTGTAATAAATTATTATCGCTTTTAGAGTGGACATGTCATTTCTTTTTGTATTGTAACCCTTGTTTAGTAAATTGGGGGGGGTTACTAGAAACTTTTAAGGGTATTTGTGAATTACGTAAATTTACTTGGCGCCCATTTATTAAAAATAACTTAGTCGGAACTCCGCCCGTCTTCACTGTTGGCTGGCCGGCGAATACCCGTCTGTCAAATCTGACAGTCGCTTGTGTTACCCGAAGCGAAGGTAACAATACCAAGTTTTAAGGATTCATTAAATATATTTTGCAATACTTCAATGCAATGTGGAATTATTAAGTTAATCATTTTCAAATTAATATTATCGCTCCCTGTGGCTTCAGATTTAATACTACTTAAAGCCAAGTAAATATCGTTATGACTTATTTCTGTAAAGGTAAATTTAATATCAGGCCTCAGATAGTTATTATTGAAATAATTCAAGGTATCGACATTAACATTAGTCTGACCTGCAACATTTAAAAAGTAGTTATTTAGTTGATCAGGATTTAAAAATTCATCGGGTAAACTATTTAATCCATTATTTGATTTAGTGCACGCACCCCACTGCGATAGGTTTTTCCATAATAGCTTAGAATTGTTTTTATTTTTATTAACTATAAAATGCATATATGCTTTCCTTTCACGATCGATTGCTTCTTTAATATAGTTTCTTAATGTCACATAGGTTTCCCTATCTCTGACTGTTTTTGTTTTGTTGTATTTTTTTCGAGCCTTCTCTTTTGTTTTAATCATCTCTTTTATGTTGTATGTAATATAAGGTTTATGATTTCTTTTAATTCTTACTATGCATACAGGGGCGTGCACATCAAACAGCGAAATAATAGCTTGATTAAAAATATCTGTTTTTAGG
Source organism: Rhagium mordax (assembly GCA_963680705.1). Taxonomy (NCBI): domain Eukaryota; kingdom Metazoa; phylum Arthropoda; class Insecta; order Coleoptera; family Cerambycidae; genus Rhagium; species Rhagium mordax. Next base: position 46,595,333 of record OY796660.1, on the reverse strand, counting down.
TTAATATCCTCAATAGATTTAATATTTTCCCAAAATATACGACTAGCGTCAAAATTAAATTTTTCCAAGTTAAAATCATTGAAATTTCTGTACTGTATTACTTTAGGTTCAGGTTTTTTCAGATCAAATTTTAATTTACACCACACAAACATGTGATCTGTGTTATTATGCATATCTGTTGTATCCCAACAATCTAAATCTAAATTATCGCTAATACATATTACATCAATTAAAGAGGCACTTGTTTCAGTAATTCTTGTGGGCGTATCAATAATTTGTTTTAAATTAAAATTAGCTATATCGGAAACAAACTTCCTCGCATTTGGTAGATTTGTAGATAACAAATTAATGTTAATATCACCCATAAGAACAACTGATTGAGTCTCCAGATATAATTGCTGTAAAGTTTCAAATAAATCATCCAGGCAAGAAACATTCACATTTGGTGGACGATACACTACACCAACACCAACAATTCTATTATTTACTTTTATTTTTAGCCACAATTGCTCTAATCCACTATCACTAATTCCATCAAATTTGACCTTGAATTGAAAAGAAGATTTCACATATAAAACTAAACCACCCCCTCTGGTAGGCCGGTCCAATCTTGCAATATTGTAGTTAGGAATATGTATATACTTGTTTGGATATCCATCCGTTAAAAAAGTTTCAGTTAAGGCTATAATATCTAAATCGTGTTCCAAGACAAACTCCTTCAAGCTAATAAAGTTGGTGGTTAGGGATCGAATGTTTACGTGACCAAATTTAACATACCGTTTTTTGATTGCGAGATTGTAGGTATTCCATTTATGTATTTAATATATATGTTTGCTTCGCCATTTTGTTTTCTGTTATAGAGTTCAGTTTTTATTTTTTTATAATATTCTTGTTGCATTTTCGTTTGGTCGGTTGAGATTGTTCTTTTATCATTAGTCTCCTTTAGAATTTTTTTATGTTTTAATATATTGATTACCTCATCCCTAGATGATAATATCACTTTTACTGGTGCAGGTTTATTGTCGTGAGATTTACCAACTCTGAATACTTTGATGCAGTCATAGTTAACATCAGGGGTAACTTTATTTAACAGATTTTTAATATTCGATATATCAGCTGCTTTTTTTTCTGCTACTGTTCCATTTAAAACTTCATTCAGGTTATAAATTATAATGCTCTTTTCCCTTTTTTGCCTTTCAGCTATTTCACTTATTATCATTTCAGAGTTACAGATATTATTTGACGTATTTTTTATATCCTTTAGTTCCTGCTGCAGTTGATTGACAGTAATTTGGAGAGCTTCAATGACTTTTATTAATTTATCATTATTTTGAATTGCTGAATTAGTACACCCTGTACATTTCCATACACAACCATTTACAGTAGATAAAACATCAAGTTGGTTTTTTGAAATGTTCACACATTTTATATGGAAAAAGTGCGAACAAAAAGTACATTGAATGCCAGCCGACTTCGAATTCAATTGTAACGTACAGATATTGCATGTTTGAGACATACTTAAAAAAAAGTCCTCAAATTGATGCAAATTATATATCTGCCAATTAAGAAATTAAGAGGATTTTAATAAAAGCAAGAGAACAGTGTGAATACGTCTACACTACACTACTTCTTGAATACGTATGAGTCTCGCCTTATATCTATCAATACTTCCATTTACATCTCGTTTAACTTTGAACACCCATTTATTGTTTATAACTTTCTTTCCCTTAGGTAAACCAACCAATGTCCAGGTGTTATTTTCTTCCAGTGCATCTATTTCTTCTTTCACCTCTTCCAACCATTTTGCTTCGTCTTCTCTGCCTTTAATGTCTTCGTAATACATTGGAACATCATCAATGTAACTTTCTGCATTCAATGCTAAGACGGTATAGTCTTCCAAATACTTTGGTTTATCTTTCTTACGATTACTTGTTCTAAAAAATTGATTTTCTTTGTAATCAGCCATTTCTGTGTCAGATTTAACGTTGTCATCAGCATTCTTTTTTTCTTTATTTTCTTTGTCAGTTTTATCGTTGCCATCAGCATTAATTTTTTCTTTATGTTCTTCTTGATTTAATAGTTCAATATTATCACCTTCTCTTTCTTCATCTTTTTCTGTAGGCCAACCAGAATTTAGACTTGCAGTTCCTTTCGAAGTAAGTTCATTAAAAACCACGTCTCTTCCAGCTATAATTTTTCCATCTTCTGGACACCACAATCTATATCCATTTGGACAGTAACCCACCATAATGCATTTCTTTGTCCTTGAAGCTAACTTTCCATTAATTAACTCTTTTGGAAGTCGAAGATAAGCTACTGAGCCAAAAATTCTCAATTTTTGAAGATTTTGTTTTTCTCTATACCAAAACTGGGCAGGAATTCCACCATTCAAAACTGTAGTGGGACTTCGATTAATTAAATAGACAGAAGTCCCGCACGGCTTCTGACCAGAGACGTTTCTCCAATCCTGTGTCAAACATCAAACACCTTGCTTTTTCCATAATTGTTCGATTTAGTCTTTCAGCAACTCCATTCTGTTGAGGAGTATACCGTATAGTAAACTCGAACTGAATTCCTCTCTCTTCAAAATACTCTTTCATCTCAGTTGAAATATACTCTCCACCATTGTCACAGCGAAAACGACTTATTTTCAGTCCAAAATGTGCCGTTGCCATCGCTTCAAAATTCTTGATTTTCTGGAACACTTCACTTTTGGATTTGATCGGATATACAACAGTGAAATGAGTAAAATCATCTATAAAAGTTACAACATACTTGTTTCCATCATGTGACACCGGCTCAATAGGTCCAAAAACATCACTATGAACAAGCTGAAGTGGTCGACTTGCTCTTATTCTTTTATGATTATGAGGTAATTTAGTTTAGATAGATAGATAGATAGATAAGTTTTATTTGTTCCTCTTCATACAAATACCCTACTGGGTGTAGAACATGTCGACAACATTAAATTAAGAACAAAAATAATATAAAAAACAAAAAAAAAAAAGAACTAGCTTAATATACATTAAAACAACATTTTTAAACATTTGATAAGACAGGTAAGTATTTAAGAATAATTTGTTTCAATTTGATATTTAAAAACACTAAAATAAAATAAAATAGAATAAAATAGAAACAGTAACTACATCATTGTAAAATTTGATGCACACATGGTTACAGTAATACATCATTAAAGTATTCATCTATTGTGTAGTAAGCCTTTTTTAGCAGTATTCGTTTAAGTTCTCGTTTCATTTCATTTGTAGTAAGATTTTTTAAATTAGCAGGTAGCTTGTTGAATATTTTAATTATGGAGTATTCAACATTTTTTTGTATATATGTGTAGTTCTTTTTACTGGTAGTTAATAGGGTTTTGTTTCTGGTATCATAACTATGTTCCAATGATTTAAAAAATTTGGTGTTTTCTTTTACAAATGTTACTGCTTCATATATATACAAACCTATCACAGTTAATATTCCCTTATTTGCGAATAACAATCTACAGCTGTCTGTAGGTTTCATATTAAATATAAATCTTAAGCATCTTTTTTGCATCTTTAGGATCCTATCTGCATCTGTAGAATTTGCCCAGAATATAATACCATATTTAACTCGTGACTGTATATATGCGTGATACGCACTCAGTGCAGCTTCCACATTTACAAAATGCGCTACTACCCTAAGTGCGTAGCAGTATCGTGACATACCTCCAGCTAGGCTGTCAACATGGAGCTTCCAGTCAAGCCTCGTGTCTAAAATAATTCCTAAGAACTTTACCGAGTTACTAGTTACTATATTTATGTTGTTATAGGCAAATACTGTTTCTTCATTTTGTGGTGCATAGGAAAATTTAATTGCTTGGGTTTTATTAACATTTAGTTTAAGATTGTTATTTGTAAACCAATTTTGCAGGATGGTTACTGCATCAAGGATATCCTCTTTTATGTTATTTTGAGAGTCTTGGCTAAATATTATAGATGTATCATCTGCAAATTGAATCATTTCTTGCTCAACAATTTGTGGCATATAATTTGTGTATAATATATACAACAAAGGACCAAGAATTGATCCCTGCGGGACCCCTCTCCTGGTCAAATGCTTATCTGATTTAAACTTGATTCCACTCTCATCTCTTTCTACTAATTGTTGATATCTATTAGATAAGTAGGACTCTATCAGTTGTAGCGCTATACCTCGTATACCAAGACTATCTAGTTTGCTTAGAAGAATATCATGCCGCACACTATCAAACGCCTTTGATAGGTCAAGATATACTGCAATTGTGTCTTTATTATTGTTTAATGAATCTAGTATTGTCGTTAGTGCTTTATAGATTGCGAGTATGGTCGTCTTACCTTTCCTAAATCCGTTTTGAGAATCAGATATTAAGTTTTTTTCTTCTACATACCTTGAAAATCTGTTATATATAGTTTTCTCAAATATCTTACTTATATTTGATAAAAGTGCAATTGGTCGATAGTTCTGCCAATTAGTTTTATCACCTTTTTTAAAAATAGCCTTGATTTCAGCAATTTTTAACATCTCTGGAAATGTTCCATTGCATAGCATTAAGTTTATGATGTGGCACAGAGGATAACAAATCACATCTGCTACATATTTTAATAGTTTTACAGGCACCTCGTCCTCTCCAACTGATTTTTTGTTTTTAAGAGACATAATTGTATTTGCTTGCCTCCACACACGTTTCACAGAAAAACTTTGTCTTTATACTTAAAGTACCAATAGCATCCACTAACTGTGAAAGCTGTTCCATAGCACTGAAATTCAAATGCCCTAGTCTCCTGTGCCACAATTCCGCTTTCAATGTTTCACAATTTGTGACTCCCATATTTGCATGATCATATTCATCGACAAAATTCAATTCATATAATTTTTCTTTTCTATGTCCTTCAGCTATTACATTATTTCCTTTGTAAATAGTTCCCTTGCCATTTTCAAACACAATTTTGTAACCATTTATTTCTAGTTTACGTACTGATAATAAGTTTGCCTCCAAGTCAGGAACTATAAGAGCTGCTTCAATAAGAATTGAATTTTCTTTACCATTTACTCGTGTTTTAACAAATACATCCCCTGTTTTTGTAGCATGTAAATATTCTCCCTTCTTAGCTATTTTAACTTTGACTGGGTTCATTAGAGTATGGTACTTAATTTGTTTAGTTTCACTACTAATCAAATGCTCTGATGCACCTGAATCGAGATACCATTTCATGTTTTTACTGCTCTCAGAGTTAATCATGAAACAAAAATGTTCTTCTTCTATCTCACAATCTTGCATGTCCTCATTGTCCTCCTCAACTGAATGAGCCTGGTATCCTTGAGCTGGATGCGGTTTTTTACAATCTACTCTTTTATGTCCAAGACCTCCACAATTATAACATTGAAATTTTTTTCTTCCTGTAAAATTTGAATTTCTAGTAGAATATCCAGTATTCATATTACTTCCATTTCGAAAATTTGAAGATTTACTTGTAAACGCCATTGTTGATTGCAATTCTTCCTTTGGTTTGAAGTTTTGTTGTTCATGACGTTTAGTCTCTTCATCTAGCAGTCTATTTTTGACAAATGTTAAGTTTAATTTTTCGGACGACAAAGTTTCTAATGCTGTGACCACAATATCATATTCTGCTGGCATTGTAAGGAGTAAATGACATCCCAGCAAACACAAAATGTCTGGCAAAACAATGGGCCATTACAGTTATTGCTGGTAGAGTGATGGCAATTTTTGCCAATACTTGGAAAGTGAATATAGAGTACAGTCTAACCATTATAACCTCCGTGTTGTAATGGTGAATTGATGGTTTTGTGTGTTAAATATGCCCTTCCTGTTACTGGGTAGTTGGAATCACTTTAACGTTGCTGGTACATTAAACAAGTTAAAGCACTTTTTTGTCTGTGACAAACCAACGTTTTTTAAGTGATGTAAAAAATCGTTTATTATATCGTTATTTGCCATCAATAATTCATTGTTGGCCGGATACATAGTAACCAATATACAGTAAATGTATCAATGGGCCATTATTCTATTCTTGCGAATGTAATTGTAATATTTTGTTAATACAAAAAAAGCGAATTATAAGTGCATTACAATTTACAAAACGTGTTGTAACCTTACTTTTAAAATTCCCGCGATGAGAACAGCGAAACTTTTGACATTTGACAGCTAGACGAAGAAGGTGAAGGCACGCTTAAATAATTTATGGTTGATTTCTTATAATATTCATATAAATCATATAAATTTTGTGGTTATTTTAGTTCTAGTTTGAATTCCTCATTTATTGTGCGTTTGTGTTTTGTGGAATAGTGCAGATGTAATTGAAAAGAAAAGTTTTACATGTCGAAGGATGTCATCTTCTACTCAAAAAAAAATGGCATATAGGTAGGTATATAAAAGTCGCCTTATATTTTATTAAGATAATTCATCAAACACAAAAATAATATGGATTCTTCACATCTTTGTGTCATAATATTTAACATCCCAATTAAAAAAAACATTCGTTTAACTAGTTTATTTATAAAACATTAGGAATGTTTACCTAATAAGCCCATATTTTTACGTTTTTATTTTGAAATATATGCACCACCTTAACTGTCACATAATTTTTTTTTTTTTAGATTCCGTAAGAATAAATCCTTTGTGTAAAGATTCATCCAAAAAAAAATATTAAAGATATTATAAAAACGTGGTTACGGGGTTCAATGGACCGCGAAGAAGGATGTACAAATAGGACCACTAATTTAAGAAGACGAGATGGATAATTAGAATTAATTTATGGTTTCATTACTATTTATTTAATAATAAGTAAGTCTATTGGCAGTTATACTTCTGTTGTTAATAAAAAAATATATATATATTTTATCTTTCAGTACCTATATGAGTTTAATATACCGACAATTTAGCGTTATTCATTAGTCATCACCTAATAGGTTTATATGTTAAATACCTATATGCTTTTCTTCAATTTTGTTTGTATAGACTTTTTGAAAAATATTTTAATAAGTACATTATACCTTTCACTTGAAGAATTAAAATAATAAACTATTAAAACAAATTATGAAAATAAAAAAACCGTCAATGTTTTGAAAAAATAACTTTCTATTATGAAGACTGACTGTAATTATTCTTTCTTTTATGAAAGTTGAGAAGAATAATACAGTTTTGAAAATGGAAATAGTATAGGTGTTTCTTTGAAATCGTATGTTGAACTATTTTAAGCTAAATCCAGAACTCCAACTAACTTGTAAAAAAATAATAATAGGTAACCATTAACTTTTTACTAAAAGATGTATCCTTTATCCTTTATTAATACTACCTACGTTTGGTGGTGATGAGCATTAATAAGAAGTAGCCTGCATAGAATGATAGAAGATCAGCTGGCAAGTCGTTACAGAAAAACAAGCACTGTTTCAAGGTAGGTATGAAAATTACGTATGTTGCAAAAGTTTTGGGGATTTTTATTTATTTACTTATCCCTACTGAAATACTGTACAACTATCAAATCAAATTAGCTAATTTATCTCAATTAAACAGAAAAAAAAACAATAAGTCTACTGCTAAGGGTCCGTTGGGTTCCATAGTATGTAGTGTCTCTTTAGGCGCCCAATCATTGCTGTTTAAAATTTATTGGTATTTCTTTGATGATAAAATACTTTTGCACGTTATTGTCACAACAGTCCTTTGGTTAAAAAAAGGTAGGTATGTATATGCAGTATAGTGACTATCGGAGTTTGAGAGGCCTTGCACCTGCACGTACTGTCCCAAAATACAGAAATTGTAGATATAACTGAGGTTGAGATTTACTTGAAAGAGAAAATAGCATTAAAATTTCAATTTATGGTAATCAATGATAAACCATCCGTGGTATCTTAATAACATTATGAGCAGTTTTTCATTAATTACGATGGTGTAATGTAAATAAATGTCAGCCTTAATTATATTTGCTATTTCCGTATTAGGGAACAGCATGGGTGGAGGTCTCTCTAATTCCAGTAGCCACAACTGCATATATTGTAATGGCAAACCATTGATAGTATTCACTTTCTCATCACATAAATGTTAAATATTCGATACAGTGCCAACAATGGTCCCCACTGCATATATTGTAATGGCAAAACAATCGTACTTTTCATTCATGTCGTGTAAAGAATAAGTGTAAAAAAAGCACTGCACAGCCATCATTGGCAAAGTGTTCCGTGGCCGAGCGCTGGCCGGTGTTTCACTTTATTCATTAATTTAGCATTTCTTGCCAGTACTCTGCCAATGATGCAGTAAAGGCATGTATGCAGTTTATTAACAATGGGCCAATCATTGGTGTTTGCTGGGATACAATATCGATTTCTTCTATATTTGCTCCTGTAGCTTTAAGCTCTCTGATGGTAGTATCAAACTTGAGAAAATGAGATTTCATTGTTTCAGAAATTGGATTGAATTTCATCGTTAAGAGTTTTCTTCTAATACGTAATTGACTAGCCATACTTTTTCTTTCAAACGTGTCTTCTAAAACTTTCCATACCTCATACTTACCTTAATCAGTCACTATATATACGAGTCCGTTGTCTTTGTTGCACAGAATACTTGTCTGTTTACAAATCACGACAGAAATCACTTATATGATACAAGAAATAAAGCTGATCTTTTAAATATTAAGACTAGATATGCTTTTATTCAAAAAAATGTACAGGGTTAGTTTTATTAATGTAAACCCCCCATTATTATTTTTATTTTTGACCGATTCGAAAAATTAAAAACCGGCCTTACACGGTTTTTTACGTAGATTCCACTTCTGCTAACGAATTGGCAATAGCGTTTTAAATATACAGGGTACGCAAAAAAGTTTAGTTTTTTTAAATGTAACACCCTGTATATTTTGACAAATTTGAATTCCTCCAATCATTCTGATTACAATTATATACACATATTGTATAATCGCTGTACTGGTTTTTGAGTTATTTTAACTATATTATGGATACGTTGAAACAAAAGCGTTATTTTATAAATCATATAATAAATTAATAAATTGAATAAATCATAAACAAAACAAAATATATGAATTATTAAAACAAGTTATATTACATTTTCAACATAACCAACCACCATTAACTTCGATACATTTCAAACCACGTTTAATAAAATTCGAAAGAATTTTTTGAAGAAAAAGTGCTGCATCCAAATTTAGCAAAGTTATATTTTTTACAATTTGATTTTTTTATTGTTTAAAATTTTCCACTGGTTCACTGTAAATTTTTTCTTTGCGCGATCCCCAAAGAAAATAATCTACTGGATTAAGGTCTGGACTCCGTTCGAATTTTATTAAACGTTGTTTATCGAAGTTAATGTTGAAAATGTTACGTAATTTGTTTTAATAATTCATATATTTTGTTTTGTTCTTGATTTATTCCATTTATTTATTTATTATACGAGTTTATAAAATAACGCTTTTGTTTCAACGTATCCATAATAAAGTGAAAATAACTCAAAAACCAGTAAAGCGATTATACAATATGTGTATATATTTGTAATCAGAATGATTGGAGGAATTCAAATATGTCAAAATATACGGGGTGTTCCGTTTAAAAAACCTAACTTTTTTGCGTACCCCGTATATTTAAAACGCTATTGCCAATCCGTTAGCAGAAGTGGAATCTACGTTAAAAACCGTGTAAGGCCAGTTTTTTTTATTTTTCGAATCGGGCAAAAATTAAAATAATAATGGGGGGTTTACATTAATAAAACTAACCCTGTACCATATACAATAATTAAAATCTACAATAAAATTCCCCATAATTTAAAAAATGGTACAGTAAAAGAATTGCAAACAAATTTAAAGGCTATCCTCGTAGAAAAGGCTTACTACACTTTGGACGAGTTCTTCAGTGATGACTTGTAGCATTTTTTTTTTATTTTTTTATTGTCTTGTTCTTCTTCCTTTAGAATTTTAATATGTATCTTAAGTCTTAACATGTGAATCTGTATTTAATCTTAATCTTAGTTTTAACTTACTTTTAATAGTTTTAATTTTACTTTCTTTACTTTACTTATGTTATAAGATATAATTACTCAGTAGTTATTTTGTGACACGTTCCACATCCACTTGGATATTTTAAGAACAAATAAAGACTTATCTATCTATCTATCTATCATATGCAGTTGACTGATCCTTTACGTACTCTAGATGATTATCAGCTATTCGCTGTATGATTGCCGATTTACATTTCTTGTTATCCTTTAACGCAGCAGCCCGTTTCTTTTCTTTTTTTTTCAGAATCTGCATCTCCTTCTACTGAGACATATAATTTCAAGATTTCATTAAGTGGTAATTTTATGTAGTCTAATAAATCCTTTTCATCTAAAAACACTTCTATTCTAAATTTCCAATTATCGTAATTTGTTCCGTCAAATAAAGGAATTTTATATTTATCCTCTTCAGCCATGATATATACTTATTCAGATATACTCAATTTCTACCCGTGAACTGGGCCCATAACCTTTTAACTGTTTTATTGATCAAAAGAAATAGATTCTACACAATTATATATTATCTATTGACAACAAATTGACAACTACTAACTTGATTAAATTTTAACTATATCAACATAATGACCAGTACTCAAACGTAGCAACATTGCAAATTATACTACTGTTTACATTTTCTTTAACATAAATAATAACTCCCCCCGTATGTCTGCTATGAGATAAACAAGAGATACATTTGTAACCTGGAATCATTAGTTCAACCTCTTCTATGTCTTGGGTGATATGCGTTTCTGTTACACAAACAACCAATGGCTCTTCTATCAGTATTAGTTGGTATAATTCAGGCATATGTGTAGTTTGCCCCTGAATATTTATGCACAGACATGTACTATTAGAGCATTTTTTGTTATTTAATTGCTACGACTGATATTCTATTTTAGATTTGGCTTGTTCGAGAGCTCTTAAATAAGATTTACAATTTTTGTCAAAAACAGTATGATTAAATGTTGTATTTGGCACCTTTATTACTTCACTTGCATATTTGCAATTTGTGCATTCAATTTTATCAACAGGACATTCGCTATTACTTGAATGATTTTCATTACATAGAGGACATATACTTTTTTCTTGCCGGCAATTCGCCTGCTTTGTGGCCGAATCGCCAGCATTTAAAACATCTAAGCACGCCTATGAATTCATATACTGGACAACTGTTCCATCCAATAAAAATTTTTTGATTATATAAAATCTGTGTAAAATACTGCGGTGGGATTTCTAATACAACATTGAAATTAATTTTATTTTTTAGCTTATATTTACGAACAAATCTAATTTCATCCTGATTAATACTTTTTAATAAAGGATTTTGCGATCTTACTACATCAATAAACATTTGGTTATCTCTTAAGTTCTCTTCCCGAACACCAACTATAAGAATTTTAGGCCTTATTGTTTTGGGTATCTTTATATCATAATCGGAACCAAGTTCATTGACCACTTTGTTTTGAAGTTTTTCTAGAGAACTCTTATCATTACATTCAATCAGGACACTTCCTTGAGAAACAGTGTTTATGCTACTTACTGAGACTGCTAATTCACTAGGATTAATTTTTTGTGCTATGTCAGTTTTTGTCACTTTGCTATCCTGGATATTTTTTGGCTTGATAATAATAGCTGGACTTTTATTTCGTTTTAAAATATCGCTATAATTTAACCTATTACACTCACTATTTTGTTTAGTAGGGCCTTCATTATCTTGTAACAATGACAGCAATTTTACAGTATTTTACATAATACGACTAGAACTTTCCTGAATCTGTTCAAGTTATTAATCTAGGGTATTTGGCGCAGATATTTTAAAATTTACTTGGCCCTCATTTTATAATATCTTATTTGTTTTATGAACCCCGACCCGTCTTTACTGTAGTCGGCCGGAAAATACCGTTTGTACCATCGTACATCGGACCCTGCTTGTATGTCAAGAGAAGGAATTTGACGTATCAACACCTTGACACATACATTTAAAATGAAGTGCAACTGTTTCCAGTGGCTATTAACCATTTTATTGTGATTATATTTAAAAAGAAATGAAATGAGGATATCTCTGTAAATAATCACTTTTGATTTGAAGAAATTCGTCATTAAATATATTTGACTATGAGTTTTTATCTGTTAAATTTTTTTCCTAAAGTTCAATAACACCCTGTAAGTATATAATAGAATTATTTTTCCAGCACAGCGGTATGCCACTGTACAAATTCCCTAACTATTTTAAAACAGGACAAATTCGGTTTAAAAATCGACATGTCCAAGTGTTTTTGCAAAATACAGCTGGATATATTTCTGTTTTCCGTTTTTGAACAACATTAGTTTGTAAATTTGATTATTTTGCAGGTATACTACCGAATACTATATTTCATCAAAATATAAATGCAAAGTTATTAATGAAACACTCAAAAATATTTAAATACAACTATAGTATGTGATTCGGAGTAAAAATTTTAAATAAAAATAATAATCAAAGTACAGGGTGTCAACTCTAATTTTGCCCCCCCCTTCTATTTCCTTATTTGTGAAGATATTTTAAAATTTTAAAATGTAGCCTTATCAAATATTTTCCGAATTTTTCAAATATAATATTCAAAATTACCTAGCGCCAATACATACAGGGTGGTGAAAAAAAGTCTTTTTTTTTAATGGAATACCCTGTATATTTCTCGACAGGTTTGTAGTACTCTTTGAGCTGATTTCAAAAATGTATAACTCCCTTGAGTTTAGATCAAAATCGGTCGAGATATTCAAGGATAAACATGAGAAATATTTGTTTTCACATTTTGGAGGTTGTGGCGTTAAAAAAAAATGTAAAAAAAAATTATATATACTTTTCCTAATAGCTAAATAAACTTAAAAGTTATATCAGAAGACTATGAAAATATATATATAAACTAGAGAGCATAACTATAGCGCCACCCCATATTTTGCAGTGTTTGTCCACTTAACATTACCAAGGTTACCAAGGACTTAGGAGGTAAGAAAGTACACTAAAAGAAGGTAATTAAACAAGTCTTAGTTATGTTTTAAGTTTTTTTTATAAAATTAACGCATAAATTAAGAAAACATCATGAATTTATTGGTGCATAACTATAGCGCCTATTGGATAAAACTCAACAAAACCACTAACAAACAAAAATCAATAATGTGTAACGTCTCCATTTTTACGAATGACTTCAAATAGTCTATTATTCATACTGTCCACCAGGTTATTTAAGACTTCAGGCTCCAAATTGACCCAAATCTCTTCTATGGCAGTCTTGAGTTCACGAAGAGTATCGTACTTCTTATTATTGGCATACAGCCGTCGAACAATAATTCCCCAGAGGTTTTCAATTGGATTTAAATCCGGTGAGCATGCTGGCCACTCCAATAAATCAATTTCATTCTCAAGGAACCACTCCATGGACTCTCTGCTAACGTGAATTCGAGCATTGTCTTGCTGGATCTTGAAATCAACATTGTTGTTTTCATTTAAAAAGGGGAGCAAATGATCTTGAAGCACATCAGTATATTCTCTGCTATTCATACGTGTTGATGGATAAGCTAGGGTCAAAACATTTGCTCTTGTAAAGGCACCCCACACCATTAATGTTCCTCCTCCAATATTGCGCTTTGTTAGAATTTCAGGTTCTCTTCTCAGATCGCGCCAGTAGCAATTAAATCCTAGAAAGTTTAAATTATTTGGAAAAAAATCATTTTAGGTGATCTTTTCTGATGAAAAGAAATTTAAACTTGATGGTCCAGACGGATTTAATTGCTACTGGCGCAATCTGAGAAGAGAACCTGAAATTCTAACAAAGCGCAATTTTGGAGGAGCATTAATGGTATGGGGTGCCTTTACAAGAGCAAGTGTTTTGACCCTAGCTTATCCATCAACACGTATGAATAGCAGAGAATATACTGATGTGCTTCCAGATCATTTGCTCCCCTTTTTAAAGGAAAACAACAACGTTGATTTCAAGTTCCAGCAAGACAATGCTCGAATTCACGTTAGCAGAGAGCCATGGAGTGGTTCCTTGAGAATGAAATTGATTTATTGGAGTGGCCAGCATGCTCGCCGGATTTAAATCCAATTGAAAACCTCTGGGGAATTATTGTTCGACGGCTGTATGCCAATAATAAGAAGTACGATACTCTTCGTGAACTCAAGACTGCCATAGAAGAGATTTGGGTCAATTAGGAGCCTGAAGTCTTAAATAACCTGGTGGACAGTATGAATAATAGACTATTTGAAGTCATTCGTAAAAATGGAGACGTTACACATTATTGATTTTTGTTTGTTAGTGGTTTTGTTGAGTTTTATCCAATAGGCGCTATAGTTATGCACCAATAAATTCAGAATGTTTTCTTAATTTATGCGTTAATTTTATAAAAAAAACTTAAAACATAACTAAGACTTGTTTAATTACCTTCTTTTAGTGTACTTTCTTACCTCCTAAGTCCTTGGTAACCTTGGTAATGTTAAGTGGGCAAACACTGCAAAATATGGGGTGGCGCTATAGTTATGCTCTCTAGTTTATATACATATATATTAATAATAACTATATTACAAGCCCCGTTCCACTTGTACAATACCACACTTGGTTGGTTGCCTGCTAGCTAACAGTGGAGATGGGAGCAGGTTCGAAGGAAAATCAATAAATTTGTAGAGGGCGCCACATGGTTTAAACCATCCAGTGTTCAGTACTCTATTTTGCGTATACAAACCATGAAACTAGACAAAATAAGTAGTTAGGTAAAGGCTATTAATTTGTACAAGTTATTACTATATAAAAAAAAATTAAAAACCAACTAGTAATCATGAGAGGACAATAAAAAAAATTAAGGGGCAACAAAACACTAAAGTTCATATATTACGAAGTACTGAATAATATATACAAGTGCAGTATAGTACTAAGATAATAAAAACAAATTATAAAAAAAATTCACAACTGCGCCAGGGCGTATTTTATCTTAACGAGGTTACTAAGCGCACCGCGATATAGCTATATCTGGTTCACATCCGCTTATTAAATTTATTATGATTAATTATAAGCCTTAATTATGGCGTGCAGTATATATCAATGCTTATGGCGCTGAGTGTACATATACCCTAAGTATATAGATATTATTGCTTTAATAGCGTACGTTAATTTTGCGCACATATAGGCACAGCTACACATAAATATTTCCAAATACGTGAAAGGAGAACACTGCAAAGTTCAATAAAAAAATAATAATAAAATCCCAATTATGTACAACCTACCAGTACCAAATTTTAGAACAAGTATCTCAACTAAAATAAAGTTAAATAGCGTACTTGTATACCAAATAACCACACGCGTAGGTATACTTGATCACTTACGAAATAAAATAACAATATCCTATATATCTAATCCCGATGATAAAGAAAAATTATCCTACATTAAATTATGCTAAATTATAAATTCCTACGGTTTATATACCGTCTGTTTAAAAAAAAATAAAAAAACATGAATAGGTATAAAACAGACGCAAATATAGCCGCACTAATAACTTGAAAGGAAAAATTTAAATGGTTTAACTTGCGTGGTTCCCTCCGTGGGTGGTGGTAGAATCCAGGGGATGCCGGTGGCGGAACAGGAGGACAAACATCGACAGAGGTATCTCGGATTCAAATAAAACCAGGGGTTGGCAGAAACCACTTCCTTCAAGTCCCAAAAATACGGATAGTGTACCTTGCACCAGGCGACTATCGTAGATCACACCAAAAATCCGTACCAAATATCAGTACCATACAAAAATAAATACCAGTGCCATAAAACCCTATATAGATAAAATTGTTATACCAACTGAAATATCAGTTAATAAAAAAATTACATGTACCAAAAGTACATGGAGTCTACACAAATTTTGACGGAAAATGAATAGGTGAAATTAAATATCGGTTTTACATACCTTCTACGAAGGGTCTTATTCTAAAATATCCACCGGAACTGTCCCTAAATTACTCGGCATGCGGTAGGTGACAAAGATAGTGTTTTAATCCCAAAAGGTGTAATTTTCCCCAAAATATTACTATCCAGAAATTCCACAAATCAATATATTCAGAAAATCACAAATGGCACAACACTAGGTATATTCCCACAACGGATGATTCTCAAAATCAAAAATTCTAGGCGGCCACACACTATCGTCGCTGAAGCCAAGACAGGAAGTCAATGATGACCAAAAAAACAAAAGACAGACCTAATTTTCACCTACACAGTAAACCTATTTGAAAAAAAAGTAGATAAAATCGAATAATTTGCTTTTGAATAATAGTTTGCCTCCTTTTCCCTAGATGGCGTATGGGTGATAAGATTTATTTCATGTACGCGCCTTTTAACAGTTATAAGTATTTTATTAAACTGATTATTAATATTAGTATGTTATTAGTAAATACATAATTGAATTTATTTTTAATTGGATCGATTTTTCCATTATTAACAATTTGATATAGATAAGTAAGATGGCAGCACAGATTTCCTCACCAAATTTCCTGACAGCATGACGTCACCACATTTCTATTTACAATATTTACATTAATAAAAGGTCGCTAAATTGTTATAATTATTAAAATTACCAAGGTAAGTACTCACTAATGTTAAAGGACAAGAGTTCCAAGGCTTATATGCCACATAATAGTAAATTTTCCTATAATAGTAAGTCCTAATAAAATGTTAAAATTTATAACTCTAAATAATTTGGTTTTCAGGTACCTATCTGTGGATGGTTTTCGGCTTTACCTATGTTGATATTCTATTTAAGATGAGTACTAGGGTGGGCCGAAAAAGCCGGTTTTTTTTTAAATTTTTTGAATTTTCAAGAATAATATCGCAAAAAAGTTGTGAAATATGGTATTTATGAAGCAGTATTTTTTTAAAAAAAATTTAAAAAAATATTTAACTGCGCCCCAAGGACTGCAAAAGGACAATTTTTTTTTTTTTTGAAAATTAGATCGGTAATAATGCCAAAAAGCTAGGTAACAGTGTTCTATTTACGTAAAAAAAAATTGGATGGTTTGTCTCAATTTTTAGCCGCGCCCCATATCCTTTAAAATAGCATAAGCTTGTTAATGTAAGTCTGATATTAAGTTTGGCTTGACTAGAATGCAGCTCACAGCTTAATCAAATATTTTCGGATAGAATCAACTGATTTTAACTCATATAATGGAGTGCCAGAATTATTTGATCAACCCAGAACTCACCACGAGGAGGTGGCTGTATATCGAGTTCCGTCCACCCTCCCGCCCTTAACACTATTAAGTCAGAGAATATTGTCCTTTAAAATCAAATTTTGGAAGCTTCTTTCGTGCATCCAATTTGGCTCTGATGTAACCGTCCCTTGCAATATCTCCACAAACAGTTTCTGATATATTGATAACACCTGATAACGTCCTGATATCTATATATCTTTTATATCTTGGTCTGCCTTCAACGCATTCGTTTTATATTGCTGTTGAAAGATGGGTGGAAACGAGGACCTTGAAGAGCCAGATGGGCTGAAAAGTGTGTTTAAATGTTGCAAAACAAAAAGTACAACAATAGTAGTGTGCATAAATTGTGGAAATGCATTTCATAGATCGTGAATAAAAAGAGACTTTCCTGATATAACTAGTGAAAAAGGTGAAATAAGAATTGAATGCTGTAAATCAAAATTAGTTGAACAAAAGGAAGATGTAATTAAGCTAAGGTATGAAAAAGAACTGTTGGAAAAAATGCTCAAACAAAATGAAAAAAAGTACAAATTATTGCAAGATAATAATGTATTGCTGAAAGAAAATAATATGCTGTTAGTTAAAAATAATCAACTACTTGAGGAAAAAATTGAAGCCATACAAAAAGAGCCAAATAAAACCAATGATAAAAACATGGAAATAAACAATAAAACATTCAGCACTGTAGTGAAGCAAAAAATGAAACCACAAGCAGATGCTGATAAGGTGGGACGTTCAAATGTTGGAAATACAGAGTGTACCAAGAAAGTGGAAGACACTGAAACTCTTAGGGAAGCTGAGAAATTTCAACGAAACAAAATGAAAGAGATCATAAATCTTACACAAGATATGAAAAATGAAGAAGGAAAATTACTTGAAGAAAACGAAACTTTCAAAATACAAAGACACCAACGTAAATTGTTGAAGAAACGAATTGGAACAGCAACTGTTGATGTAAATGACACCAAGTCAGGTTTTGAGGGAGAAGAGAGAAAGGTTTGGCTCTATATTTATAGAGTGAAACCACATGTAGACGCAGAAATGATAAAAAAATTCATAAAATTAAAACCAGCGTACAAAAATCTTCCAATTGAAGTCAAGGAACTTTCCAGCATGCCGAATAGGTTAAAATGTTTTGTAGTGACAGCACCGTTATCAATGAAGGACGAAATGTATAACCCTGGTTTTTGGCCTAAAGGAGTAGGCATAAAAAGATTCAGTTTTACTAAACACAAAGAATTTCTACAAGAAAATGGTGCAGATTTTTTTGTAGAAAGAGACAATCAAATAAGCACATAAACTACACCAACAGTGGAGAACCAAACACTCAGTCGATAAGTATAATTCATCAGAATGTCCAATCAATAGGAAACTGCATAAATGAATTAAATGAACTTCTAGAACAGAACAGAGAGTGTGTTGCCGTATGTATTACAGAACATTGGAAAACATATGAACAATTAATAGCCCATAGGGTAAAAGGATTTAACCTAGCTGCGAGTTACTGTAGGGAAGAAAACAAACACGGTGGAAGTGCAGTGTATGTAAAATGGGGAATACCGTATAACGAAATAACAAAAGTCAAGAATATGTCAGTAATGGGAGAACTTGATTGTGCAGCAGCGGAAATTAGAGTAGGCAAGACAACAATGATTGTAATGACAATCTATAGACCTCCAGGGGGTAATATTAGCATAGCTTTAAGTAAGATGGAAGAATTGTTAACTATGTTGTTTCTATATAATGAAGCAGGTATAATACGAATAGGGGGAGACTTTAATATAGAGATGTATGAAAACAATAAATGTAAAAATGAATTATTCTCACTGATGAATTCATTTAATTTGTCTGCCACTGTAAACGAGTATACAAGGAT
This sequence comes from Rhagium mordax, assembly GCA_963680705.1. Lineage (NCBI taxonomy): Eukaryota > Metazoa > Arthropoda > Insecta > Coleoptera > Cerambycidae > Rhagium > Rhagium mordax. The sequence continues at coordinate 46,576,193 of OY796660.1, read as the reverse complement.
AACATACAATAGTAAGTCATGCATAGACAATATTTTTTCGAATTTGGAATGTCCACTTGAAGTTGAAGTTATACATTCATTAATCTCAGACCATACAGCACAAAAATTAACCTTTGTCATAGCAGAAAGTAAAAGCAAACCTCAAATTTTAAAAAGAATTTTTAGTGAAAAAAGTAAAAAAGTCTTTATCAATTTTTTAACTTTACAAAACTGGGATAAAATATATAGAATAGATAGAGCAGATGTGAATAAGCAGTGGGATTTATTTATGAGCATTTTTTTAGACTTATTTAATATAAGTTTTCCTAGTAAAAAAATGTCAACAAAAAATCTAGCAAAAAAGACAGTGCCTGAGGATCCTGAGATTAAGGAGTGTAAAAATGAACTCGAAGTGTTATACGTTGTGAGTAGTGTGGATGGGCGTTACAAAGATCAATATAATAAACAGAAAAAAAGATATAATCAGTTATTAACACAGGCTAGAGCAAATAATCTTCAAAATCGCATTAACAATTCTGATAATAAATCTAAGAGTACGTGGATGATAGTAAATGAACTAACAGGAAAGAATAAAAATAGTCCCGATATACAAATAAAAGGAGAACCACATAAGCTTGTAAATGATTTAAATAATTATATGATTAATATAGCACCGCAGTTAGTGTCTAAATTAAATACAGTTCCATATACAACTAATGTAAATGAAGTAGAATGTGCTATGTATCTAAAGCCTGTGGATTTTCAACAAATTATAGACATTGTAAAAAAGTTTAAAAACAAGCATAGTAGTGGAGAAGATGAGGTTCCAACGAGTATATTAAAAGTTTGCATTCAGTATATAATAGAGCCAATTTGCTATATAATTAATAATTCTCTTAAATTTGGTATATTCCCACAAAGTTTGAAATTGTCAGTCGTTAAACCTATACAGTGCGTTCACAATGAAAGGAATAAATTCAATATAATCTGAACCACGTGGTTGTGCCAAAAACGCTCGGATACGTCGATTTGTAATTTTGAATTGGCACATTTTGAGTTATACGGCAAGTCAATGTCACTTCCGGTTTTTCCGGAAGTGACATCAACTTTGTTATTTTAAATGCAACACCCTGTATTTTTGTACTGATTTGTATAGACGATAAAAAGACGTTTCCAAAAATGTAGTTAACACGTTTTTATTACGAAACGTTTTTGTATTATTTACAAACTTACTGTAGCAACTGTCTTAAAAATTCCTAAATTATTAAATGTTCAATGTGTTGCATATTTTGAGTCACACAGCAAGTCAATGTCACTTCCGATTTTTCTGGAATGTCACTTCCGGTTTTTCCGGAAGTGACATCAACTCTGTTATTTTAAACGTAACACCCAGTATTTTTGTACTGATTTGTATAGACGATAAAAAGACGTTTCCAAAGATGTGGTAAACACGTTTTTATTATGAATAATTACTTTTTGTATTATGTATTTACAAATTTACTGCACTAACTGTCTAAAAAATTCTTAAGTTAATAAATGTTCAATATGTTGCCCGTTTACGTGAATGCATTTTTGAATTCGAATAATTATGTCTCTTTGGATATTGCGAAACATTTCTGGTGATATTAGTCGGATTTCTTGGCGTATTCTCTCTTTTAAGTCATTAAGATTGTTAGGTCGGTTCACATAAACTTTGGATTTTAAATAACCCCATAAGGAAAAATCCAAGGGAGTTAGATCAGGTGACCTCGGCGGCCACTCAATCGGTCCTCTTCTATGCGATAGCATAGTGGGGAGGTGCCCCGTCTTGTTATGGTCAGGATGATTTTCACTAAATAATTTACATAGCTGCTGATGAATACGAACTCAATTACCAAAACCAATCATTATAAGCACCTCAATTCGATCTTTTTCCGTTAAATTCATTTTTTAGGTAAATAAATGTCACTTGAACTTACAGCACTAAAAAACTTATAGTAAGCGTTGAATAAATTTTTTAGTTGTCAAAAAATAATTGTGAAGTGGCATTTATTTACCGAAAAAATGAATTTAACAGAAAAAGATCGAATTGAGGTGCTTATGATGATTGGTTTTGGTGATAGAGCTCGTACTCAACAGCAGGTATGTAACTTATTTAATGAAAATCATCCTGACCGTCCACCGATTAGCCAATCTGTCGTGAGTAAAATTGAAAAAAAATTTAGAGAGTTTGGCCACGTTAGAGATTTACCTAAAGGCCGAGCAAAAAAGGTACTTGAAGATGTTAAGTTAAATGTCCTTCTACACGTTCAAGAAAATCCCCATGTGACGGTTAGAGAACTCTCAAGAGAATATGAATTGTCAACGGGATCAGTATCAAAAATTCTTCGAGCAGCTAAGTACCATCTTTATAAAGTACACCTGGTGCATGAATTGTCGGAAGACGATTTTGATCGAAGAATGCAATTCTGCGAGCAAATACAAGAAATGCACAATGAAAATTTGAATTTAATAGAGCAAATTCATTTTTCTGATGAAGCCACTTTCTGTTTAAGTGGTCATGTAAATAGACAGAATTGCAGATACTGGGCGACAGAAAATCCCCATTGGATGCAAGAGGTTCACACACAATATCCTCAGAAAATTAATGTATGGGCAGGAATTATTGGCAATCGAATTATTGGGCCTTATTTCTTTGAAGGAACACTAAACGGAGAACGCTATTTAGAGTTTCTTCAATTTGAACTTATTCCTGCTTTAGCTGTTCTTTTTCCCAACCCGCAAGACCCTGACGTACCAAGTGAGACAATTTGGTTTCAACAAGACGCCCGGCACCTCCCCACTATGCGATCGCAGTTCGTCAATTTCTAGGTGCAACCTTTCCCAATAGATGGATTGGTAGAAGGGGACCGATTGAGTGGCCGCCGAGGTCACCTGATCTAACTCCCTTGGATTTTTTTTTTATGGTCTTATTTATATTAACGTCCTGGCGAAGTTTAGCTTAGAGCTATTCTACCACTTGACCAGGACACACCACATACGCATTCCCTCCGACATTGCCATCTGCCGGAGCTGGGACTCGAACCCAGGAGAGATAGGCAGTAGCTAGTCGCCTTGTGCCACTCAAGGGCGATCTAGCCCGCTGCACTATCCTCGGTAATGTAATGAGATACGGTCACCCATCCAAACACCGGCTTCGACAAACGCTGCTTTGCTCCGTTGATCGAAGACCGGCAATTGTACGCATGACCCCATCTCACTATTTTTCTTATGGGGTTATTTAAAATCCAAAGTTTATGTGAACCGACCTAACAATCTTAATGACTTAAAAGAGAGAATACGCCAAGAAATCCGACTAATATCACCAGAAATGTTTCGCAATATCCAAAGAGACATAATTATTCGAATTCAAAAATGCATTCACGTAAACGGGCGACATATTGAACATTTATTAACTTAGGAATTTTTTAGACAGTTAGTGCAGTAAATTTGTAAATAATACAAAAAGTAATTATTCATAATAAAAACGTGTTTACCACATCTTTGGAAACGTCTTTTTATCGTCTATACAAATCAGTACAAAAATACTGGGTGTTACGTTTAAAATAACAAAGTTGATGTCACTTCCGGAAAAACCGGAAGTGACATTCCAGAAAAACCGGAAGTGGCATTGACTTGCTGTGTGACTCAAAATATGCAACACATTGAACATTTAATAATTTAGGAATTTTTAAGACAGTTGCTACAGTAAGTTTGTAAATAATACAAAAACGTTTCATAATAAAAACGTGTTAACTACATTTTTGGAAACGTCTTTTTATCGTCTATACAAATCAGTACAAAAATACAGGGTGTTGCATTTAAAATAACAAAGTTGATGTCACTTCCGGAAAAACCGGAAGTGACATTGACTTGCCGTATAACTCAAAATGTGCCAATTCAAAATTACAAATCGACGTGTCCGAGCGTTTTTGGCACAACCATGTGGTTCAGATTATATTGAATTTATTCCTTTCATTGTGAACGCACTGTATATAAAAAAGGAGATGTACAAAAATTTGAAAATTACCGTCCAATTAGTCTTCTATCACCATTTTCTAAATTATTTGAGGCTGTGGTATGCAACCAGTTAATGGATTACATGTTTACAAAAAACTTGTTAAATGATATGCAACATGGCTATTTGAAAGGAAAGTCAACACAAACAGCTATATTTCAATTCACAGAAAACATTATATCTGCACTAGAGAATGAAAGCTTAGTTCTAGGATTATTTCTTGATTTGTCGAAAGCATATGACACACTTGATCATACAATAATGCTTAAAAAATTAAAGCAGTATGGTGTAGATGGAAATGCACTACAGTGGTTTCAATCATACTTAACAGACAGGCAACAGAGAGTGTCTATCATAAAAGCAGGAAAAGAGATAAAATCTGACATAAAATCCATTCAAATGGGCATACCACAGGGGAGTATAACAGGTCCTTTGTTGTTTATAATATACATAAATGATCTAGCTAATGTTACTGCTGTTACTGGGGATAGTTCGATTACCATGTATGCAGATGATGCAAACTTTCAGATATATGCTGCAGATTTTCCACAATTACTAGACTGTGCAAATCAAGTATTAGTTTCAGCAAATAATTATTTCATTAGAAACAAACTAATTTTAAACAATGACAAGACTAATACTGTTTTATTCAAAACTAATCATGCAGGTTTTGAAACACCAAAGAATATAACAATTAATAAAGATACTTATAATACATCCACAACTGTGAAATTTTTAGGAATCATAATAGACGATCAACTTAACTGGCATAGCCATATAGATAATCTTTGTAAGAAGTTAAATACAGTATGTTACACCATTAGAGTCCTTGCTAAATATGTAAATAAACAAACTTTGAAAACAGTATATTATGCAAATTTCGAATCAAAATTACGATATGGTATTATATTCTATGGCAGCAGTGGTAATATGGATAGAGCATTTATAATTCAAAAAAGGGTCTTAAGGACAATTTTAAATTTAGAGTATAGGGAGACATGTAGAGGTAAATTTAGAGAAAATAAATTATTGACAATTACTGCCATATACATACAGGAATGCTTACTTTTTCTTTTTAAAAATAAACATCTGTTTCTTGAAAATGAACCACAACATGAATATTACACAAGAACTTCCAATTACACTTATCCAATCCATCGATTGTCTCTGTCAGAAAAGAATGCTAGATATAACTGTTTAAAATTATTTAATACACTTCCATACTGCATACAACAGACGCAAGAGTTGTGCAAATTTAAAACACAAATTTATAATTTATTATTGAAAATTGAACCATACAATGGGCTCATTTCGGAATTTTTTTTTAATTCATATTCCGAAAGTACACCTTGTAATTAGTAAATGTGCAAAATATTAAATTTTTTTTTCAACTGCTTCTCCCTCAAAATAAATAATGAAAATAGAGCGCTGTGACGTCACACCACTCGCAGCGGTCGGCCGCTAGCTTGTTTCCTATAGTTTCATACCGGCGGCAGTTACTACACACACCGCGGAAGTGGTAATTTCGTTCATCTTTTAAGTGCTTCGTCCTTGGTACAGCGAAATCTAAATACAATATATCCGCATAATTCTTAGAACCAGTGGAGTCGGGTGGTGTGACGTTATAGCCGTTTCAAATATATTACGAATTTGAAATCAAATATTAGGGTTAATATTAACGCTAGCGATCTAATTTTTTCACTATATACTTAGAGGATGAAATACTTACGGAAAATGCTAAAATAAATTAAAAAGCAAATATCACGAAATGAGCCCATTTGAATGAATTCATAGAGTATAAGTCATAATTTTTTATATGTCTGATTTTTATTTGTACATGGTTAACTGGTTACATATATATAGCTCTGGAAATTAAGTACTTTAAAATACTTTATATAGTAGATACCTATTGTACATTTTTTTGTATGTGTTGACGCAAATTCATTTAATGTTAACATGTCTGTGGAATCATTCTATGAATAAAGAGCATATTATTATTATTATTGTTATTATTATATGTCGGAAGAAAAGAGCAATTCGTGGAGTCAATAGCTGCAGCGGTGCCAATTATTGGAAAAGTTTCAGATGCTCGAGTTTTTACCGATAGTGTTGCCATATCAAATTAGTTCACAATCACAATTTCAGTTCAAAACACACACAAATAAAAATTATGAAATAGTTTATTATTATGTGGATAGCGTAATACACTAATTGTAAATTTAGTTTAAAACACCCAATATCAACTATGAAATAGATTATTATTATCAATTTGGGAATGCATCAACTCCCTAAGAGAAGAAATGTAAAAACAAGAACTACTATAACTTTTTTTTTTTTTAGACATAGTACTTTGTTATTGCTTATTTATCTCTATGAAATGTACTAAATACTTTGTGATACTGGCTGAAGGACCTCGGTCAATAGCCATTTGGTTCGTCCAATAAAATTCTTATATTATTATTATTATGTCGAATACACTAGTGCAAAATACACGTTTTACATACACTCTTAGGATATCTTGATACACCCGTTCTAGAACATAGTTGTAATAACACTGAAGCTCATAGTTTTTATATACACGTCTGACCACTCAGTTGTTTCGGATACAGTTAAGTAAGTTGCACCAACTCCCCTAACAATTTCGACTCCGCCCCATAATCACGTTAGTCCGAGACTATTCAGGGGAGATGTGTGCAACTTACTGAACTGTATCCGAAACAACTGAGTGGCCAGACTCATGGGCGTCGTTTGGGGGGGGGGGGCAAGGACGGGCAAGTACCCCCCCCTGGCCTCGGCAAAAACTAATGCCTAAGAATTATATGGACCTTATATGTTATATGTTCCTATTAAAATACATATGTTTTTGTTTCTGATTTTATTTTTTTCTGCATTTGCCCCCTCTTGGAAAATTTTGTAACGACGCCCATGAGACGTGTTTAATTACTTAGGCTACATTCTCCCACTCACTGCTGATGTAATACCCAATGCAAGTTCATACACGTTTGTAACAATTAGATCACAACAGTGTTTTTATTCATGGGGCGCAGTGAAAAATAAATTTAAAGACAAAATATTTTTTTGTGACAATAAGGACCTCTATACAAAAACGTTTTGCTATATTACAGGTCCGGATTTACAAAAAAAAAATGGGCTTCTTCGAGTCGCTGGGGGCGCGGCTAGATATTTTCATAAAATAAAAATAAAAAATTAGTGTCATTTTTAGTCCCTAAGACAACTTTTTTGTTTTGTTATTACACGAAATTCGCAAAAAAAAATTTTCGGCCCACCCTAGTGAGTACTCTATTCTACACCCCATGTAATAGTCCCCATAAGTAAATTTACTAAAATTATTTTACCTAACCTCGAATTTCCCTTTTTTTGATTTTTAGGCGTTCACGTGAAAACAAGTCATTCTAACTAGTGGAGATGCTTCAATAGACCTAGGGAAAGAATATCAGAACGAAAGACCTATGAGAAATATTTCTACTCAACCAAAATCCATCACCAAGATTTGTCTACGATGCAGGTTCGGAGGGACTTTTTAACATATTATAAAGGACAGGATGCCATGCCAGCAGACCAACTAGGTGGGTATGTATAGATAATTTAAGCTACTTTCTCTACCAAAAATCTTCATTTACAGGGTGTGACTCAGAAAAGTGACCATTTCCTGTCGATGAATTTTCAAGCGTTATAAATATTTATTGAAAAAGCTGGGTGTATGTTAACTTATGGTTGTCAATGATATTATGTCAGTTTTGTGTTATTGAATATTGAGCAAAATGAATAAACTTTAGTTACAAATTTGTCTTGATTTATCTTTTTAGGTTTTCGACAAAATCTGACCGCAACAAGGTGGCTTGGCATTCTGACTTAATTGTTGATTTTTAGCTGTCAAAATAATTGACTGTGAATGTTATTGTGAATGTAATTTTTACATTGTTTATATTATATATAAGTATGTATAATGATTTGTTGTATTTAAGTATATAATTAACAGGCAAAATGGGATATTCTGTAGAAGAAAGATGTGCAATGGTCGAAATTTATCTTTTGTGTAATAAAAATCAAGCTGCAGCATATAGGGAATTGGTAGATGACTCCTCAGGCTTCGGGTCCCTGCAAAACATACTTTCAAAAATGTGTATAATAAATATAATAAATTATGGTGGTTTTTGTTTTGTATTTTGTTAAATTATGTGAAGTTTATTTTTCTGTTAATTGTTATTTTTATATTTTTTTAAATATATTTTCTTTGTTAATAAAATACATGTTTGATCTTAGAGAGATCTTTAAGTATTTGATATTTATTGCTAAGGAACATAATTTTGACAGCTAAAAGTCGACAATTAAGTTAGAATGCCAAGCCACCTCGAAAGTGTGAAAACAAATATTTCTCATGTTTATCCTTGAATATCTCGACCGATTTTGACCTAAACTCAAGGGAGTTATACATTTTTTAAATCAGCTCAAAGAGTGCTACAAATCTGTCAAGAAATATACAGGGTTATTCCATTTAAGAAAATCAACTTTGGTGCTAGGTAATTTTGAATATTATATTTAAAAAATTGGGAAAATGCCTGATAAGGACACATTTTAAAATTTTAAAATATCTTCACAAATAAGGAAATAGGAGGGGGGGTAAAATTAGAGTTGACACCTTGTACAGGGTGAGTTTTCTAAGATGATACCCCCCCTTATCTCCGTAAATAACGAGGTGTTTTAAAAAACAAAAACGCTGTCCTATACAGTTTTTTCTGAACTTTTCAGATCTGCTATCAGAATTTTCCTAGCTCGCTTAATATACGAGGGATGTTCAAAAGTAACATTTTTTTAAATGGAACACCCTGTATATTTTTATATATTTGGATTCGCCTCGTTTTTCTGATTACAAAAATGTATAATTGTTACATTATGTTTGTATCAATAATAACTGCCAAACATCGAAAAGTATTCTTAGCAAAATAATTGTAGCTTTTCTTCCGAGTTGGTTTTTTAGTAAAATACTGTTTTTATGTTTTGTTTAAAAGTGTTTTGTTACTACTATTTTCCTTTTTCAAATTTAAAAAGCAAGGCCAGAACAAAAGACTAATGAAAATAAAATGTAATAAATAAACGAGCCGTCCAGATTGGTGCGAATAGGAATAAAGATTGATAGTTTTCGCAATTATTATTGATACAAACATATAACAATTATACATTTTTGTAATCAGAAAAACGAGGCGAATCCAAATATATAAAAATATACAGGGTGTTCCATTTAAAAAAATGTTACTTTTGAACATCCCTCGTATATTAAGCGAGCTAGGAAAATTCTGATAGCAGATCTGAAAAGTTCAGAAAAAACTGTATAGGACAGCGTTTTTGTTTTTTAAAACACCTCGTTATTTACTGAGATAAGGGGGGGTATCATCTTAGAAAACTCACCCTGTACATAAACGAAACATGAATTTGTTTTTGTAAAAAATGATGATTTTATTTATAAACATATTATTATAATATAAACAAACTAAAAACAATATCAGAATCAGGTATAGTGTGACAGTATTGTCTATTTTTTAATATTAATGTATTATGCACTCACCTGGTTGTTTACACGTAATACAAGCCTTCGGATCTGGTAAAGAACAGCCAGGACTTACTCTTTCTATTATAAGGCCGCTAGGTAAATTAGGGATGGTTGGAAAAGAACTATAGAGTTGTTGGTTAACAGGACTATTTTCATTCAATTCTAATTTTGGCATATGAAATGATGAAGGTGGTGGTGATATCCTTTCTTGCTTTTTCTTTACAGACTGGCGAGTATGTGGGGGTGAAATTGGTGATATTAGGAATGAGTTACGTTTACGTTTCTACAAAAAAAAAAGAGATTAAGTTCAATACAAATAAAATGCACGTTTATAAATTTTTACCAAGGTATTTATTTAGAGCCACAGTTGACTTAGTAGTATTAAATAGTAATTACACCTAAATATTTATTTGTACAAGTACAAATGACATTTCCGTGAGATTTTATGTAGCTGACATCAAAATGGGGTACGGAGATACATATTCAATTTTAATAACATAACAAGAGAGTTACCAAAAAATTCTATTGAAAGGCATTGGGATTCAATACAGTTACATGGTAGTATTTCAGGAAAAAGATTTTTAGAATTAATAGATTTTTTATTTAACACATCGGTGTTTAGTTTCAAAATTTATCAACAAACCCTTGGCATGTCAATGGGTATTCCAGTTTCACCAATTTTAGCTCAATATGTTATGGATGATCTGACAAATGATTGTTTAAATATAGTTATTTTTGAGATACCATTTTTAAAAAAGTATGTAGATGACATCATCCTCAGCATCCCAGAAAATAGTATAGAACACATTTTGGAGGTGGTTAATAATTATAACCAACAATTGCAATTTACCATTGAAAAAGAACATCATAATTCCCGTCTTAGACACTATGTTGTAAGAAGAGGTGACAATACAGGTCATGGTATACCAAACCTGGCTCATCTGGACGATGTTTACATTATGAATCGTTCCATTCTGGCAAATGAAAATGAGAGTTGTCTGCCTGCCTCCCATACTTCGTCGAAATTAAATAATCTTAAAAAAACTATCGGAATTGTACATCAAGTGTGGTTATCCACCTCCGTTAGTTAAAAAAATAGTCTTTAACAAGTCATCAACACATGACAACTCACGCAACAATCAAATTAATGCTAATAACAGACTACCCATTACCAATGATCAAGGAAATAATAAAAATTTTCGTTATTTTTAAGTACCTACCTAATTTATCACATTTTTCACAAAAATTCAAAAAATTACTCTCACCGTTTACCATTAGTGTTTAAAAACAAATTAACTATAAATAATTTATTCACCAAATTAAAAGATAAAGATAACATTTTGACTTATTCCAATGTTGGTTTATTGCGAAGATTGTGAAAAAAAGTATATAGGTCAAACTTGTAGAAGAGTCACAGATAGGATTACACCACGCCGGAGTGATATAATCTGCATAATGAATGTTTGCGTGTGCGTCATAATCAACAACCCATATGAATCAAATCAATTCAAGGTCACTCTTTTCTTCAGCAGTGGCGTGCATGAGAACAAGAAAAATGTCTTTTTACTTCTGCTCATCACCCAACAACCAATGAAAAATGAGAAACATTTTTTTTCCGTAAATACTCTTGAAATGACAATTTATTTTCTACAATAATAACAGATATAATTATTTACCACTGATTAATTATAAAAAAAAATAGGATCAGAAGTCCATTTTCACAAAATGATTAATTGTAGCTAGCTACATTTTTGTATCTACGATGTTGGCACCGCGTTACTTACCAGTCAGCTGTGATTTGACACTCGAGTGAGGTTACGTATATAGAAAATATACGTTTACGTTTATCTATCTACTGACAGTACTGACAAAATGAGAAGGTAAATATGAAATTTTAAGAACAATTTACAAAGTTTTGCCTACTATCCGGGAAAGTCTGTATTTGCTACATCGAGGCTTGTATTTTATTTTGTTTGAAGCTTGGGCTCTTTGAGAAGATGTTTTGATGCTGCAAACCGTAGGCAAAATATGTCCAAAGCATCTGCAACGTGCTGCAAAAATTGTTTTCAATAAACTGGGAAGTATTGATAAGTAAAGGGTGTCCAAATTTGAGGTTGAATTTGGAATAAAACACATGCATTACTTAGATCATACGATATTTTTATTTTAAGGTAAAGTACATCAATGGCGGTTTATAATGGAAAACACCATCAGGGCTGTGACCTCCTCTGGTTATTTTTTTCAATGTGCAATTGCTGTGCTCGATGACGAATTGATGTTTTAGAGTTTCCACAGCACTTTCACTAACAGCAGCAATGTTTTCTGGTGAACGACCATTACGATGGTAAACACGTTTTCTTGCATCCTGTACTATACCAGTTTCCTTAACTTTCTTTATTAACTTTGCAATAGTAGTTTTGAATGAAGCATTGTTTTTCCAAATTCCATATGGCATTTTCTGACCATTTCCGCGATACTTTCCCCATATTTGTAATAGGCTTACATTATAAATAGGCATTTTTGCAGCGTATAGTGTTCCATAACTAAACACCGCGATGCTTTTACTTCACAAATGCCACATTCAACACGACAAATAACATTGAATACTGTAAATGGCGGGTAATTCAAAAAGCAACCTCAAATTTGGACATGGACACCCTTTATATTCTAATTTACCTGCTGGACTGCATTAACAGAAATTAAAGGCTCCAAGTTTTCTCATGAAATAATCAAGTAATTTCGCAACAAGCCCTGTTGCTTGCGAATTTAAACGTTTGCCAGGCATTTTGAGGTTAGTTCTTATAAGAAATGATTCTATTTTTTCTCTAATTTGTAAGTCTCTAAAAAAGCAGAACAATTTTAAAAGGAATCGATTACACACATCTACGTCACTGAATTAAAATGACAGTTAACCGTTGACTACCGCTACGTCAATTATTCTTATCGGCGTCTCTTTTTAATTCCGATTGAATTTATATCGGTCAGATGTCTTAGTTAGTAGCCGCGATTAAGAAGACATTCGTAACTACACAACTTGCTCATCTAATGCGTTTAGCAACCGCACGTAGGTCATACCTTATTTCACACACGCGCAAACATTCATTATACAGACTATATTAGGAGTCAGGGCCCCCACAAGCGCTCGTGCATCGCACGCGGTCTTCATGTTAAAGGGGCGCCAAACCAGAGGTTTGTAGCTGTGGATTTTAAAAATTATAGAAATGATCATGTTTTCGAGGAAAAATTTACTCGAGCTGAAGAAATAGCGACTTCTCTTGAGATAGAGCAAGGTTTTCCTCCTATACAAAAGGGAGACAAAATATGAATCACAACAATTTTAAATATAAATATAAATATAAACAGGATAATTGAGTACAATACAAAGTAAATACATAGTTAAACATAACACAATAGAAAATGTACTATTTGACTAAATTTGATTAATCAATGATTGAATAAATTTCATGCCTATCATTAGTAATTAACCAGTGTTCTTTTTTTCTTGAATAATAGTCTTGAGTTGACACTTTTTAGAAATTAGGCATTATATTTTGTATTCTTGGCACTATGTACAGAAAACATTTTTGGCCAATAGATTTTTGAGATCTAGGTAGGAATACCTTAGAACCTACTTTAGTTCTTGTTTCATATATGTGAGATGTAATAATTTTTTGAATTAATAAGTTTTTGTAATTTATGCATTATTTTAGAAAATAAAAAATATTACGTACACACTTTAAACAAACGTTATTTTCTCTAAAACGGTGCATTTCAGCGACATGCAACAAGAATACCTTTCTTAAAGCAAATCGAATGCTGTTTTAAAATAACTGATCATTTTACAAAAATATCCATCCTTTAAAAAAATGTGATGTAAACAATGTAGTGGCAAGGGCGCTCTGAACGCCCTGTACATTTATCGCAAAAAACAAGCCTATATTCGTGTTTGTAACACAAAAAAACATACTTCTCCAAAATTTTAATCAAACTACCCAAACAATAAATTAATAAATTATTATAAAAAAATTAAATTAAAAAAAAATATTCTGGGGGCTATGACTCATCAAGGTAAGGTAAGTTGACTTAAATCACCTTATTTTCGTCCAAGGAAGCTATTCAAAGAATTGAAAATACTAACCTTTTATGGTATTTATAAACAAGAATGCTTGCTTTTTTTCTTTAATAATAATAATAATAATAATAATAATAATAATAATAATAATAATATCCTTTATTCTCAATTAGATGCACAAAATACAAATCATTGCAGAGAGCGTCAAATATAATGCAAGTATAGAAATATATATATATATACATACACATAATATAAAAACGAAAGACACATAAAACAACTTTAATTATACTGACAAACATTAATTATATATGTAAAATAAATAATAAAAAATTAGTTAAAATTAGTTGCAAAAAAAATCATCAAGAGAATAACAGTTCTTGCTAATAAGTAACGACTTAAGTCTTTTCTTGAAAATACCTATGTTTTGAGATTCTTTTATGCTGGTGGGCAGAGTGTTAAATATTTTACAACCATTAAAATATAAACCGTGCGGTAGAGTGTTGATCCGGAATAAGGTTATGTTTATATCTTGTTGTGTATTGATGATCAATTTGATTTTTTTGGAACATAGCCAAATTCTTATAAACAGAACAACCCATCTCATATATATATATGTATCTAAAATCAAGATATTCAACTTTTTGAATACGGTTCTACACGATTCCCTTTTAGGTAGGTTAGATATTATCCTTAAGGCATATTTTTGTAAAATAAAAACGTTGACAATGACTACTTGTGCCCCAATTAATAATTCCATATCGTATTTGCGAGTGGAAGTTAGCATAATATAAAGTGATTACAATCTTTTGACTACAGTGGTTTACCAGTGATCGCAATGCGTAACAACATGTCCTAAGTTTTTGGCACAGATTGTCGATGTGGATACTCCACTTTAAAGTACTATCAAAGGTAAATCCTAATATTTTGGCAGAACTGTGTAAATTCAATTTCTTGATATTATCCTTAAACTATTTTGCAAATTATGTTGTGTAAAAAGAAAGTAGTGAGGGATAAGTGCATCCCTCATTGAAATCGTCTTTTCCTTGTTTAAAAGTAGACAATTTTTTTCGGACCAGAGTATAAATTTTTTATAGATTTCTTCCGCCAAGTTTACCGCTAATACAGGGCTGGTTTCGGTAATTAAAAAGTTCGTATTGATTTGCACAAGTTGATCTCTATTACTTAAGTATGATTTTATGAATTGCAATGGTGGTCCCTTGATACCATATCTAAAGAGTTTATCTAAAAGCAATTCATGATCGACACAATCAAACGCACGTGAAAATGAATAAAAAGACCAAAAGGACATGATTTCTTATCAAGCGCATTTACAATTTGTATATGAAGATTACTTAACGCTGTATTTACACCCCGATTTTTTACAAAACCATGTTGACTTGACGAAATTATATTGTTATGCAAACAGAATGTTGTTAATTGATCATTTAAAGCTGATTCGTAGAGCTTGAATTAGCTGGATAACAACGTAATCGCTCGGTAATTACAGTAATCATTTGAGTCACCTTTCTTATATAATGGGCAAACCACAGAGACCTTTAGTTTTTCAGGAAAAATTCCTTGTTTAAAAATAAGTATTTATTTCATTAAATGGAACCACAACAGAATTATAAAACAAGAACTCTAAATTATACATATCCTAGACACAGACTAACAATGACAGAAAAAGGTGCATATTATAGTTGCCTAAAATATTATAATAAACTACCAGATAATAGCTTTGTTCGTAGAACCGATTTGTGATAGTTTGATGACTGTAGAGATGTGATTTTTAATAGAGCTCTGAAATTTAAAAGTGCTTTGAGTTAACACACGCAACTCTACAACCAAATGCGCATGCGTCGGACAGTTTCTGATGGTTTCTGACTACTCTACGAACAAGGCTATAATCAAAGAAATAAACGACATAAAACTGGTCAAAAAAAAGTCTATGAGTTGCTACTTAAAATTGAACCTTATACTGTAAGGGAATATCTTGAATATACAGAGAATTAATTTAGAATAATTGTACTTGTGTTAAATTCAATTTGTATTGACGTTATTTCGTTTAATTGTTTTTTTTTACATTGTAATGAAAACTCTTCCTCGAAATAAAGATGTATTATTATTATTATTATTCCTGAAGTATGGCCCATTCTTTAGTAAACACCCTGTATACGATAGCCGTGTCGTCGGCAAAAGATATGAAAGTTCCTGATGAGTTCAAAGCAAGCAATTCGTTGATGTAAATGATAAATAGAATTGGCCCTAGTACAGTGCCTTGTGGTACCCCACAAGTCACTATTTCTGGATTACTTAATTTAATACTTTATTTACCTGTGCTCTTTGCCATCGATTTTGCAAATAACTTTTAAAAATATTGTAAGCAATACCACGCACTCCTAGATGTTCCAATCTATCCAGCAAAAGGTCATGATTTACTGTATCAAATGCCTTTGCTAGATCAACAAAAACACCTAAACATGATTTTTTATTATCCACCGCGTACACAATAGATGTTAATTATACAATGGCGTCTTGAGTTGATTTATTTTCTTGAAATCCGAATTGATTTTTATTTATGACATTATTTTTGTCTAGATAATTTACTAATCGAATTTTAAGTACTTTTTCAAAGATCTTGGCAATGGCTGATGTAAGAGAAATTGGACGATAGTTTGTCAATTTGAATTTGTCTCCAGTTTTAAACAGTGGCTTGATCGTGGCTACTTTTGTATTAGCTGGAAGCTTACCGGTATTTATTGTTAAATTTATAAGATAAGTGAGGGGCAGTGCAATGTACAGGGATATCCAACGAAAATGACCACCCCTAATAACTTCTTTATTTTTGATTATATATAAAAAAAAATTCTATAAAAGTTGTAGAGTTTATTGAAAGCATTTAGAGTATGTATTCAGAAAAATAAATGAAAGTCGTTTAGAGGAGATATGGTTTTAACTTGCATTTTTTCAAATGGAACACCCCATTTTTTTGCATTTTTGAAATCAAGGTACTTTTCTCATTTCGAATAAAAGTATCGGCTTTGTATCGAACATGAAGGGCGTCATTTTGAACAGTTTATGTGGGATAGTTTTAATTACTTTTATTTATAGTTGTAATTAATATCTAAATTGGCCAAGACTCAACACATTCTAAAAATAAAAATTTGTTCTGGTATTTTATTTCCTTGTTTTTTCGGGCCACTAAAATTGCCATAATTAGAAAACCCTAAAAGATAATATGATATATATTTATATATTCGAAATGAGAAAAGTACCTTGATTTCAAAAATGCAAAAAAAATGGGGTGCTCCATTTGAAAAAATGCAAGTTAAAACCATATCTCCTCTAAACGACTTTCATTTATTTTTCTGAATACATATTCTAAATACTTTCAATAAACCCTACAACTTTTATAGAAAAATTTTTTTTATAGCATCAAAACTAAAGAAGTTATTAGGGGTGGTCATTTTCGTTGGATATCCCTGTACTCTACGGATGATTTCAACATCTCATTAGTTATGCCATCCGGTCCTGGGGATTTTTTATTTTTTAAATTTAAGTATAACATGGTATGTATACAATGTTTCTGATGAATACCGGATATCTTTTTTAAATAAAGTTTTTAATAATGTATTTTGCATTACCTGTAAATTTTTTCATTTGTTTTCATACAGACCACTCCATATTATAATGCAGTACCTTAGAATAGACTGAACTAAAGCATCGTACACATATATAGGTTTTTTTACTGAGAATATCTCGTACGTAGTTGGTAAAATTTGTATGTTAGTCTACCTGAGTCTGTAAGATAGTCGACATGTTCATTCCATCTAAGGTGTTGATCGATCATCACTCCTAAATATTTGACATATTTTATTTTTTCTAATGTAACATTACATTCATGATTATTATTGACATTTTATTTAAGGTTACATAGGTTATTGTGTTTGTGACTGTTAACTTAAAACTGCAAAGATCTTATTATTATAAAACGTGTTATAACTAAAATAATAAGTATTAGTCTATATTGGTGTTGAATAACATTTGTGAATATAAAACTTCACGAAATAAAACGACTTTTGGCAATATAATCAAGGAAGTGACTATAGCACGGTCCGACTGCTCTTTAATTTATTATTGCAGACTGATTTTCATAAGAAATCATATAAATGTCAATATAAACCATTCGGTGTTACCACTAAGCAATTTAACAATAACTAACATCAACTTTAATATAAACAATACAGAATATCTGCTTATGACATGTTATAGATCACCAGCCATAAATGATAACCTATTCTTAGAAGATTTAGAATCTTACTTCAATAACTTAAAAAGTAATAAACTTGATATATTTATAGGAGACATAAACATAGACATACTAAACCCCACAAATGCCATAGTTAGCAAATACCTATCTATACTATCATATTTTGGTTTCAAATCACACATTAACTCATACACAAGAGTAACCCCTAATAGTGAAACTTGTATTGATCATATTTTTGTTAGAAAAAATATTGTATTGAATAATTTACTACTTGATGCACTAGTTATTGATACAGACGTCACTGACCACTTTCCTACCTACTTAAATATTAGATCTAATAATTACAATGACATTAATTACAATAGAACGGAAGAAAAAACTATAACTAAATTTGAGGAGGATAAATTTGAAAATATGATTGGTCTAATTAACTGGAATGAGGTTACCTCCCTAAACAATCCCTAAACAGCCTATAACAGGTTTATTGAAATCTTCAGATCACTACAAGACAAATGCACCACTACTAAAGTAATGTCATTTAACAAACACAAGAAGATAAAACCCTGGATTACAAATGGCATAATAGAGTCAATTAAACACAGGGATAAACTGAAAAGACTAATTCTAGAAAATAAAAATAATGATATTTTACTTAGAGAATATAGAACTTACAGAAACTAACTCAAAAGAATCATACAAAGCACAAAAAACACATATTACAGCAATCAAATAAATGAAAATAGTAATAATATAAAAAAAAATCTATGACATAATTTCTGAGGCAACAAATGAAAATAAAAATAAAACTACTAAAAATATTAATATACTTAATACTAACAACGAAAATTTTTTAAATGACTTAGAGATGGCTAATTATTGTAATAATTATTATGCAAATGTCGGTTTAAAGATGGCATCAGTTATAAGTGAACCTGCTTCCCCTATCGAGTTAAACTACCCCAATTTAATAAATTCCATGACACTAAATCCAGTAACAGAAAATGAACTTATTATACATATCAGCACTATAGACGGTATATCATCAAAACTTGTCAAAAAAATTCATAAATATATTTTAAACCCACTAACTCACATCATAAACCTTATCTTCATATCAGGCAAAATTCCAGCTCAATTCAAAGAATCTGTGGTTACACCAATATTCAAAAAAGGAAATAACACTGATATATCAAACTACCGACCAATAAGCATGATTTCTACTTTCTCAAAAATCTTTGAAAAATGCCTAAAAGCCAGACTAGTTGACTATCTCAAAAATCTGAATATTTTGAATGATAAACAATATGGATTTATGAAAGGTATTAGTACGAGTGATGCAATGCTTGAATTGTTGAACAACATAAAAAATTCTCTTGAATCAAATGAAAAAAGTATTGCAGTCTTTCTTGACCTTGCAAAGGCTTTCGACACGGTACCCCATGATAAACTCATTGAAGCTCTAGAACTTTATGGGGTCAGGGGGATAGTGCTGGAAGTCTTTCGAAACTACTTAAACAAGAGAAAACAGAGACTAAAAATTAGAAATGTCCGCAGCGACACCGTAGAAATAAAAATTAGAATACCTCAAGGCACTGTTCTAGGTCCGATCCTCTTTATCATCTACATAAATTCACTTTTAAACATAGATATAAGTGGAGTGTCAATTTCATATGCCGATGACACAGTCCTATTTTTCAAAGAGGAAAGTTGGGAAGGTGTAAGAGACAAAGCAAGAAAAGGACTAGAAAAAATAAAATGTTGGTTAGACCAAAACAAGTTAACCCTAAACTCGGACAAAACACATTACATTGCATTCTCCTTAACAGACGCAAACAGACCAAATTTTAACTTTATTAAATTAAATAAATTCAATATAACTATTCATGAAACAGACACGATAAAATATTTAGGTATTACATTAGATAAAAACCTTAAATGGACCAATCATGTACAGGACTTAACTAATAAAACAAGACTCTTAATTTATAAATTTTATTTAATATGTAAAATTCTACCAAAGAACCTATTAATACAAGTTTATAAAGCCCTAGTCGAATCACTCTTTAAATATGGCATCATTGTATGGGGAGGACTCTATGACAATGCATTAGACAGATTAAATATTATACAAAATTATATCTTACGTATTATCTCATTTAAAGAAAGATTATATCCCACTATTCTTCTATATAATGAAAACATATTAAACATCCGTTGTCTTTATTATCTAAATAATTGTATACTATACTTCAAATCTAAAAATAAAAGCTATATTAATCACAATTACTCAACTAGATGCAAAGTAAACAAAATGGCGGTTATACCGTTTAGAAAGTTTGATGCAAACCAAAGATTTGCAACAATTTTGGCTCCAAAAATATACAACATCTTACCTTACGAAATAAAAACAATAAGGAACTATAAATGTTGTGTCAATAAATGCAAGCAGTACATACACATCAATAAGGAATTAATTACTAAACTCCTATAAAAAAACAAGGAACAAAATGCAACATAAAAAACAAGGAACAAAATGCAACAGAAACCGTAATAAATCATGTCTTTGAGTTTTAGCGTAGCACATACGGGTGTTATTTCACCTAGGTGCATGTAGTTCAAACAACAAACTATTTGTTTCCTGCGTACATTATCGTAGGTTTAGATTTATTATATGTTATAGATATATTATCGTATATTATGTAAAATTTAAAATTAAGTTAACTGTGATTGTACACTGAAACTTGTATTTTGATTGAATTGAATAAATTGAAATTGAAATTGAGACCGGGCCGACCGTGCACGTAGATTTCTTTAAAACACGGTCCGATGCTGAACTTATTCTTGCTTTACTCGCATTTTGTCAGTGGTGCGATGGTCTAGCGAAAACGAGCCAGGCTTGGCAAGTAGAAGGTTCCGGGTTCAAATCCTACACGTTCTTGTTTTTTTTTTATTAAATGCATCAGGCATGAGGTCTATTGCGAGTTAGAAGTCTGGGGCGATAGCCGGAGGCAGGTTAGATATGTGTGTTAGTCCCCTAATAAAGGAGAGCAGTTGAGGAAGAAGAAATATCCAGACCGTGCAGCTATTATTTTAACGGGCACGGTCGGACCGGTCTGCAATAATAAATTAAAGAGCGGTGCAGTAGTCACTCCCTAAAATCAATGTTTCAAAAAGTTAACCCATATTAACTAAAAAAAAAATGTAAGCTGCATTCGTTCGTGTATGAAAAGTAAATCACTGTTCACGTGAACATAATCTATGTTTTCTTAATCATGGATTACGACAGTGTCAACAATCGAACGCGTCCCTACATAAAAGCACAGTAAACAAACAGTAAACCGACTTTGCGTTTGGTACCAATCCAGTTCTTGTGTAACTCTATCTCTCTCTATTTTACTACTACGACGTAAGCTGCTTTCGTTCGTGTTAATCATACGTGAACAAGGTAATCATGATTCATATTTACATGTTCGTTTGTTCTGATTTGTTTTCTCCCTCTCTTGTTTTTTAGAATCATATTCAGCAATCCCCTTGCCCCTTCAAATCATGGATTTTTCGTGTTCATTTTTAAGTAATCCTGTTTTCATCTACTTATAACCTCGAAATTATTTGTCATTTGTCAGTCAACGACAGTAAAGTAAAAATGAATGATTCCAGACAAGAAGTAGAGCTTGTACATCCTACTAATGGTACTAAATTTAATGTGTTCTTAACAGAATGCTATAAAATACAGATTTTCTGTGTCTTGTATCTTCATATCACCATGATGATTGTGGTTATGTTTTTGTTTTGTATTTGGATCGTGAACGTAACTTTTATGTAGAGACGCGTTCGATTGTTGACACTGTCATAATCCATGATTAAGAAAACATTGATTATGTTCACGTGAACAGTGATTTACTTTTAATACAGGAACGAAAGCAGCTGTAGTAGATAAACTTGTCAGTGTCAAAATTATCATTATTTGTTTTTTAGGTTATGTTTGCGCTTTGTCCAGTGGCGTCTCCAAATTAGAATTTTTTATTATTATTATTAAAAGTTCTTTAAACTATGTGAAGGCTTGTTGAATACTTCTTATTTATTTATATTGAGATGCGGATGCTGAAGTTTGTGAATTAGGAAATTTTATCCAAAATTTTAAATATATTTTAAATTGAAAATATTTAATTTACCTACTTGCACGCCACTGACTTGTTGTCATCTGTTCTGTTTAATCCGAAGATAGTCTCACACTAAACTATGCATGTGAAGATAGTCTCACACCAAGTGAAGGTCACGAAAAAATACCTCGGCCATTCATTCACCAATACCGGGAGTGAGGCTACTCTACAGGGTGTTTCATGAGGAACTGTACATAGTCCAATGGTAGATAGGGCCCATCAAGGTTAGTAACAAACCACTATTTAAAATTATTTTAGCCAAGTATTTAGGGTTGTACAGGGTGATTTATGAATTTTTACCAAAATTTGCTTTCGTTGCCTTTTAGAAACTAATTGTCCGATTCAATTTATTTTCAGTACACATTAAGTACTATCAAATACCAATAGTTCGCCATAATCACAAAACCAAAATTCCAGGTCCGTATTAGGAAAAATTTCATTTTATCTGTGCCCCCTAAAAAGTTCACCCTGTATATATTTTTTTTAAATCTTATTACTGTAGTTTGAAAGTACATAAACTCCCAACAAAAGTGGAATACTTCGTTTTCTTGTCACACTTACAACAGATACAAAATAAACACATTAAATTTAAACATTATCTTGTTAAAATTCAAACTTTCAGTAATTCAATGCTATTTGTCAAAGTTCCTATCAGTTTAAGTTTCTAAGTAATTATAACTATTATTAGTTAAAAATAGTATGAAATACCAACAGTTAGTCACAATCAGACAAGACTCCAGGACCGTATTAGGAAAAATCATCATCTCGTCGATTCCTCCTAAAATTTTCACCCTGTATATCTTATTCTTAACTTTACTTGCTATAATTTAAAAGTACATAAAGTATCAACAAGTAGTGTAGTGTGATCCGTTTTCTTATTACACTTTCAACAGGTTTTAAACCAACCAACAAAATTTATCTCGATAAAATTGACATTTTCAATAAATTGGTTTCAGTTAGAGCAGCTATTCTGTCTGTAAATAATACTCATTGAATTTTAAAACAATATAATAGTAACAGAACAGAACAAGCAAAATAAAAAATGCAACATGAATACAAAACAACATAACAAAACAAAATAATACATATTAACATAATAAAAAGTAAAAATCTATAACTTATTTTCAAAATGTAAACCCCCCTCTTCACGACATTTTATTTGTCTAAATACTAAATGTCCCACAGATTTTCGTATAACGTCCGGGTAGTTTCTTATTACGTTACAATACTGTTCAATTCGGTCTATTAATTGCTGCTCTCAAGTTGGACTAATGGCATTAGTAACGTAGAAACAAAAGTTATACCTCATCAACAATTATACCTGTCAAACTATTGCCAAAGCCGACTACTCCTTTTGTTAACAGTGTCAGTAGATAAAAAGTCCATTATATTCCCACTGTAGAAAGAATTGACAAACTTTCGCAGAAATCCTACACAAATGTCTTTAGCTGCACACTAAATAAAAAAAGTTCATTTTTTAAAACTAGAACTGAACATGAAAATATTCTACATTACAAATTAGAACAGAATGTACTAGATTACCCTTTAATTACTACACAACTTATGTGTCGTTAGTTGGACGTTCATAATTATTATTGAAAAATGTGGATCACACTACACTACTTGTTGATACTTTATGTACTTTTAAATTATAGCAAGTAAAGTTAAGAATAAGATATACAGGGTGAAGATTTTAGGAGGAATCGACGAGATGATGATTTTTCCTAATACGGTCCTGGAGTCTTGTCTGATTGCGACTAACTGTTGGTATTTCATACTATTTTTAACTAATAATAGTTATAATTACTTAGAAACTTAAACTGATAGGAACTTTGACAAATAGCATTGAATTACTGAAAGTTTGAATTTTAACAAGATAATGTTTAAATTTAATGTGTTTATTTTGTATCTGTTGTAAGTGTGACAAGAAAACGAAGTATTCCACTTTTGTTGGTAGTTTATGTACTTTCAAACTTCAGTAATAAGATTTAAAAAAAACATATACAGGGTGAACTTTTTAGGGGGCACAGATAAAATTAAATTTCTCCTAATACGGACCTGGAATTTTGGTTTTGTAATTATGGCGAACTGTTGGTATTTGATCGTACTTAATGTGTACCGAAAATAAATTGAATCAGACAATTAGTTTCTAAAAGGCAACGAAAGCAAATTTTGGTAAAAATTCATAAATCACCCTGTACAACCCTAAATATTTGGCTAAAATGATTTTAAATATTGGTTTGTTACTAACCTTGATGGGCCCTATCTACCATTGGACTATGTACAGTTCCTCATGAAACACCCTGTATATCTACTCTGATAAAGTTATGTTCACGATCCAAATACAAAACAAAAACGTAACCACAATCATCATGGTGTATGATAGAAGACCATAAACCGGACTCATTCAATAAAGCCTTGCATTATGGACTTGATACATAAATTGCTATTATATAACGTTCACTATTAAAATATACCCATTAGATAGATTGGAAGGTAGGTCGGGAATTTTATAGTATTTCTGTATGTTGAAAGACTATTTAAGGACTTCCAATACCTGTTTCACATTTAAGAAATATGTTAAAATCTATGTATCCACGTATGATTTATAAAAACTTTTAAATAATCTTCTCAATATGTAAAACTATTTACCAGTATTTGCTCTATTTATTTCATATTCTGTTAAGAACACATTAAATTTAGTACCATTAGTAGGATGCACACGCTCTACTTCTTGTCTGGAATCATTCATTTTTACTTTACCGGCTTTGACTGACAAATGACAAATAATTTCAAGGTTATAAGTAGATGAAAACAGGATTACTTAAAAATGAACACGAAAAATCCATGATTCGAAGGGGCAAGGGGATTGCTGAACATGATTCTAAAAAACAAGAGAGCAACGAAAGCAGCTAACATGTGATGTGTGCAATCTGAAAGAATCTAAGCAAAAAGAGAATTTATTATTGTGAGACTGGTGTAAAAGAGGATATTGCAAATCATGTGCTAAATTAACATCTTCGGTAGTAAAAGTTACCCAATTGAAAGAAAGAGTGTTGAGATTTTACTGTGAAAAATGCATTCAAAATACGATTGATGACAAAATAAACATCATTGTGAGTAAGGATAAAGTAATTTTGTTACTCAAACAAAAAATTGAAGAGTTTGAAAATAAACAAACTACTACCGAGTCACATAGCCAAATAGTTCAGAAACCAGAAAATAGACTGAATATAAAGAACATTCCAAGTCTACTTATCAAGCCTAAACAACAACAGCCAAATAAGACAAAAACTGACCTGAAGCAACTTAAACTAAATGAACTTAAAGTTGGAGTGAAGAATACCCGCAGTTCCAAAAGTGGAACTGAGTCGTTGTTAAATTTCTAATGTGAATAGGTAAACAATTAAAAGCTTTTGGATCATAATAACGTATGCCATTTCTTGATCTGTTCAGTCTGTTAAACTCTAAACAAATATTATTTCAGTATCTTGTGTCATGTTCATGAATGATTTCAAAGTTTTGAATATTCAAAATATTATTTTTAGTATGCATTAGACATTCCAAGATATACATACTAGGTAGTGTCAATATCAGCAACTTTCTAAAAGCATCTCCATGTATTTTAGATGTTTCATAATACGAATTGCCCTCCTTTGTAAACCAAAGTCTTTCAACTGAAGATGCATGTCCCCATATTAATAATCCATAACTTAAGCGACTATGTATTGTTGCAAAGTAGACTGATCTCACTACCTCCTCTGATAATAAACTAGTTCAGAGGCTCTCGACTGTACATTGTACATCACCAAGATTTGTGCTAAGTGCGTTATAATTAAAGTTAAGTTCAATAATAGTTGTATCATCTGCAAATAGAACATGCTCTATCCCTGGGATACAATTCGGAAAGTCATTTACATAGACAAGAAATAATACAGGACGAAGTACAGATCCCTGTGGAACTTCTATGTCCACATTATTTAGGGCAGAGCATGCACCATCCAGTGATACTACTTGCTTTCTATTGTTTAAGTAAGATATTAACAAGTTAAGAGAAGAATTTACAAAACCGTAACTATTTAATTTATTTGCAAGAATATTGTGTGATACACAGTCGAAAGCCTTCGACAAGTCACAAAATATAGTTCCAGTGTATTCAGAATTTTCGAAACCATCTGTTATAATTTTTATAAGTTTATTAATTGCATCCGTTGTAGAGCGTTTGTTTCTAAACCCAAACTGCAATGTATTGAAGAGGTTATTAGTTTCAAAATACTCAACTATTTGGATCTTTAATGATTTCAAAAATCTTTGATATTAATGGCACCAGTGATATCGGTCTAAAATTTGAAGGATCACTTAATATTCCTTTTTTATAAATAGGAATCACGCGAGATATCTTCAGACAGTCAGGATAAGTACCAGTTCTTAAGCATTCATTGAACAGATCAGTCAATGGATAAACCAAAATTTGTCCAATACATTTAATAATCTTGGTATTGAAACCATAATAGTCCAGGCTATCACTATTTTTTAATGAAAAAATGATGTCCCTAATTTCTATATACCTAAGTAAAATCTCTAAAACTAAATTTATTAATATTGTTAGGAAAATTCAAGTTATGTAAAGTGTCAAGGCTGTTGATGTCGACTTTAGGTAATTTATCAATTATTGTATGAGGTATGCTAACAAAAAAGTTATTGAATTCATCAGGAGTTAGTTGGGCATTGACTTTGTTGTTATTATTAGGTTTAAGGCTATTGACTATTTTCCATGTTGCTTTCTGGGTATTTGTTGATGTTTTAATGAAGGTATCATGCGCTGCTTTTCTTGCTGCAATTAAGGCTTCATTGTATTTATTACGAAATTTTCCAGTAATACTTCTCGCAGTTCTGTATTTTCACTGTACCTTTTTGTGAAATCAGTCATAAAGGCTAGCGTTTCTCGCATACTGTTGACTAAAATGAATCAACCTAGGTTCAAAATAGTGGAATATAAAGGTGTACTCGACAAGGAAGAAATTGAAAACTGTATCAGAGACCAGAACAAATTTATAACTGAAAGTGATACTAGATACAAACTAAATTATAATGTTAAACACGAAGTAAGTGATCTAGAATGTCCTTCCTATCAATACCTGTTAACCCTTTAACTACGGCTGTCGTCAATAGACGACGGTACAACATTTTCGCGAGGTGCGGCCGTCGTCAATAAGCGATTTAATGAATTATGTCGTAACAGGCGTCGCTTATTGACTTTTATTTATTTTATCGAGATTGTGTCGATGAAAGAAGTGTGTAAAATGTTTATGATTCGTTCGGTCCGTATCAGACGCATAAAAAGGCCGGTTCTCATATAGGCTTCACCGTGCTTTACTATGCTTCACTTCGCTTTGCGATAAACCGTCAAGTATTTGGAACCTATTCACATATTATACGCTCAAATCGAGGCAGCAAGGCGTCAGATTAGCCAAATTTTCGGTGCGAGTAGGTTGCTTCTGGTAAAAGCTGATCTATTGGGCTGTAATGTTTTATGAAAATGATACTGAGAGCACATCATCTGACGAAGTATTTATACTTAGTGCTAATATGCGACAATTACCAAAAACCTAAAAGAAGAAAATATCACCAATACCGAGTAATAAAATTAACTGTTCGACGCGTCCTGCGCCCAGTGAGCTAAGCGCAGCGCAGCGTAAATGAGAACGACTACATAAGATAAGAAAACAAGCAATTTAAAGCGACATTTTGTCGCCAGATGACGTGAAGTAAAGCGCGGTGAAGCCCATATGCGAGAATGGGCCTATAAACACCGTTTTGTATACCGCATGTATTTGTTGACATTGCCTTTCTCTCGAACGTTTAGGAAGACGAAAAAGTGCAATTTTGACGACTATCGTTCTGAAAACGGCGGCTTAAGACTCGAGTAGTTCGTTATTGACCTGGCGAGGTCTTCGATAATAAAACTATGAAATGAATTTTCGAGGAGTTATTATACGTCTGTACTACCAGCTCGCCCAAGGATTTTATACCTAAAGAGGATTGCTCATAGCCCCTGAAATGTTGGACAGAAAGCGCTGGTATGTGTGACGTAGCTGTCGTCAAAAATGCGATCAAGCAATATAAATAATCGTCCCTAGTTAATTTCCACTTCATTTTACCAGGTCGAAAAATATACCATTCGATGCAAAAAAATATGTGGAACACGATTGTTGAAAAATTATGTGTCTAAATTGTCGGCTACTGTGCAAAAAAAAATAAAAACCATAAATGAATTTGGACGCCGGCACGTTTAACTCGAAACGCTGCTAAAACCGTTCGAGTTATGAAAAAAATTAACATAAACAATTTTATAGAGAACTAAATGTCTTCCTTTGCACTAAGTGTTGATCTCAGCATGTGAGTAATTTGACTATAACGTATTGATGCCCTTCAACTGCAGATAAATTAGAAATCATGACATTTTCAGATCGGGAGGTCATGTCTTTTTCGTGACAATTCCATGATAATTTAAAGTCACATTATTTGCAGCTGTTACTCTCGGTGGTGTCCCAGACACCTCTGTATGTCATCATGAAACTCATCATTGTCCATTTTAATTTGTAGCACGTATTGAAACGAAATAAGCCTAGCACTCACATCAATAAATAAACAGTGATTGCAAAGGACATGATTTCATAAGCAATTAGATTGCAATGAAAAAATGTTATGTATTAATAAAAATTTCTTAATTATAATAATAGTAATTGCGATTTCAGAAAAAATAGTATGTGTATCTCGTAGGAAAAGCACATTCCCGGACTCCGTGTTGCTTGTCTCGGCTGCGCCTCGACAAGCAATCTTCACAGTCGTCCAGGAATGTTAGGCTTTTCCTACTAGGTACACAATGTACTATTCTATTACATAATCGCGACACAATCTGTTTTGACCTGACATTTTGACTACCGAGCCGAATTTTTCAGAAAATATAGTTTTTTATATGTATAATAACATACTAAAAGTCCCGAAGAATCCGAATTGAGCCATAACCGTCGTGTTAAAAAATGGCATGCGCGCGCAGTCGCAGTAAAATTTTTTTTTTGTGCCTTATTTATAAACCGATTTTAATTTTCTAAAAAAGCAATTGTAACCAAAGAACATATATTTTACGCATTTTATTAAACACAGTCTAAGTGATAAAAAATGTAGTTTAAAAATAGTTTATTTTGAAAAATTTTATTCATGTAATTAAAAAGAAAATATTTGGTAAGTAAAACTTGTGGGCCACAGAATTATTTTTTGAATTAATAATAGTCATAATAATAATAACAATAATAATAATAATAATAATGGGGTGCAAAATTCGAAACGGCAACCTCCTCGCGGTGCACCCCGGACAGGGGTGCACCGCGAGGAGGACCCACGGCCGACAAATGTCGGCCGTGGGTCCTCAGGGCTAACCATCCTGGGGACTCATTTCCTCTGGTTTTCGACCGTGACAGAGGACAGGCCCCTCACAATCGACCCCAGTCGGATGGGGGTCAGAGACAGGTGGGAGGGGCCTTACCGGACGGTCTCAATGATGACAACTTCGCTATTGGACATGGACGCTTTAGGTGGACGGAGGGTTTAAGAGATGAACTGCTTAACTGCTACGAGAGCAGCGAACCTGCGCGCAGGGGATACATGGCGCGATTACACCGGTTGTGGTGCGATATGCACCAGGATTATCGCGCCTTCTCTCAGCAACATCTGAAAGACCAAGTATCCTTCCTGCGCAGAACAGGCTACGTGAGGGCACCTCGTCAGCGTGAGGAAGTACCAGCCGCACTTCCACCGCGGCAAATTCCAGCTGACGAGGAACTTCCTCTCGAGTACACCGACGCCGATTTAAGGACGAGGGTTAACCTTAACACCAGGGTTAACCCAAAGCCACAAGACCTGGCACGAATGGATTCGTTGATCAGTGAGGAGCTTCCAGAAGATGCCAACATATGGCAAATCAACAGTGCGGTGTACGCTGCTGCTCAGCAGCTCGTCCCACAACAGCGCCTGGCAAGCGCAGTTGATAGGGTCGAGAAAGCCAAGCGGCGCGTACAGAAGATCGAAGCTAAAATTCGATCAGCAAGGCAACCCGCTTCTTGAATCCAGAGTGTGGTGGATTATATAGTCGCAGGTAGACCATTTACACCGAAGGTCCGGCGAGTGGCAGCCGGACTGAGACGCCAACACCACACTCTAAATCGCACAGTGCTGCAGACCATCAAGCAGCACTGTCTAGATAGGATTCGAGCGCTTATGGCTATTAAGAAAACTTTGGTCAGGCGAATGCGGAGTTTGGAACAAAACAAATTGTTTCAAACAAACCCGTCTCGCCTGTTCCAAGAGCCACAGCGTGTTGTCGAAAATCCGCCGACTGTTGATAATGTCGAAGCCTTCTGAAAAGGAATCTACGAAGTCCCGAGTCCATTCGATAACGACACTCCAGCCATAGCACACTTCGAGGCTCTCTGTCGTAGAGTCTTAGAAGAGCCAGACGAAGTGTGCCCGGCAATCAGTACGGAAGAGGTTCAACAAGCACTTGTTGGAACCAAGAACTTCGCTGCCCCGGGTCCAGATGGTATAAACAACTGGTGGTGGAAGAAGTTTCCTTCCACCCACCGCCATCTGGCCCGAGTTTTCAACTCATGGTTGAACGAGGGGCAGCAAATTCCGGACTGGTTTGTCGAGGGACAAACTGTGCTAATCCCCAAAAAGGGGGATCTGTCTGACCCAAAAAATTATAGACCGATTACCTGCCTCAACTCCTGCGACAAGTTATTTACTCGTATCTTGTATACCAGGATGTTGAGGTCTGTTGATCCGGTCTACCAACAGATAAACGAACAGCGTGGCGCCAAGAAGGGCCTGGCAGGTTGCAAGGAAAACCTGCTGATAGACCGCTGTATTACACAGGATTCTGTGCAATACAGGCGGAATCTATCAATCGCCTGGATTGATTATAGCAAGGCATTTGATACAACATCCCATGAGATTTTGTTACACTTGCTCGGATGTCTTGCGGTACCAGCACCACTAGTGAGATGCATTGAACAACTGTTGCCGCTCTGGAGAATTCGCTTCACCATAATATCCGGTGCCGAGCGAGCTTCGACAGAGTTGGTGACATTTAAGAGAGGAGTGTTTCAGGGTGACTCTTTGAGTCCGCTCGTCTTCTGCATCTCACTGCTGCCGCTATCTGTTGGACTCCGCCAAACCCGCGGGTATCAGTGTGGGCCACCCAGCAACCGGAGGCATAAGGTCACCCATCTATTTTATATGGATGACCTTAAACTCTATACCTCAGGAGAGCGAGAACTTCAAAATGCTCTCAGGGTGGTCGAGGAATACTCGCGGGCAATTGGAATGGAATTTGGGTTGGACAAATGCGCAGTCGTCCACCTCAAGAGACGACGATGCGGGGAATTCCACGAAGATGAGCAGCTCGCAGACGGAAGCATCCTACGACAATTGGATGCCGGAGAGACCTACACATACCTGGATGTGGAACAACGTCACATCCAGGATGTGAACCAAATAAAGGATTCTCTCCGTGGCAAGTACAGACACCTACTCCGAAAGATTTGGTCTTCTGAACTTTCGGGGAAGAACAAGGTGTCTGCCACTAATATGCTTGCCGTTCCGATTCTGCTCTACTCCTTCGGAGTAGTTAAATGGCGAGTAGATGAGCTGCGCCAATTGGACAGGGATACCCGCAAGATGATGAATATTCATAGGAGTATTCATCCTAGGTCGTCCGTTCCTCGTGTGTACCTCCCACGTCAACGGGGGGGATATGTCTATCTTAAATACTTTTGGTGTGAGGATGGTTGGAAGTCGCGCGCTGGACAACTAATAATGCATTTTGTAAATATTTTTCAAAGTCATTTTCAGAGAAATGAATAGAACATATGAAACTAGTCACAGGATTAAATGTATCTCCTCTTCTACATCGGCGAACCCATTCTTTTTTTAAGGTACTAAATACCAAATTATTTTTGTTCGGAAACCTGTGATACGAAATATTTTCGCCTCTTGCTTTAGTGTCAAAAGAATTGTTGTTGCAGCCAAATACTGCACAAGTACTTCCCGGCATAGTTCTCACGCACACACACACACAAGCCACACAAAAAAATGTTTATAACTTATATTTTATCACAATTTAACAGATAGGAATATGAGTATCGTCAGCGCGAAATCTCAAACGTAACTAATATCTAAAAGAAACTGGCGTGTTATAACATGACCCAAAGATTTTATAAAATTCTTGAACATGACCGGACTGTTGCTTGTATGGTATAAAATCTTTAGCCCAATTAGTATATGTACAGAAAATTTTCGGGAGTAAAATTCCATTAAATTTCGCCATATCGGCAAAGATACAGCAAAACATAATATACAGTACCCCACATATTTTTATATTCAACTTGGAAACAAAGATGAGTTTATAGTACGAAAAGCGTGAATTAAAAAGAGAAAACAAACGGTGAATATGTAACGCCCAGTCGCCCGCACGGAGAGTGACAGCGGTAAAGACCGCAAATTAAAACACCTAAAAACTTGGGCAAAAAATAGGTACCGCCAAAGCATCAGTAAATATCGTTTTATGTATGCCGGTTAGCTCTTGTGGTCGACTTGCATACATACGGTAAGTGATACCCCATTAAATTTTTTTTGCGCCGTTTTTTTCCCAAGTTTTTAGGTGTTTCAATTTGAAGTAAAATGGAGAGAGAGGCGTGTCTCTAGTCCTCTGGTATCTGTCTTTATTTTATACTCATTACTGATATTCTCTGTTCTTGTTTTCAAGTTGAATATAAAAATATGTGGGGTACTGTATACTCGAGTAAACTTTAACTTGGCGTGTGGATGAGTTGATATTGTGCGTATTATTGTATTTTCTCTTGCACACAAAATTGAAGCAATGGCCCAAAACCATTGTTTACGTATAAACATACGTGAACAATGTTTTTGGGTTATTGCTTTAACTTTGTGTGCAAGAGAAAATGAAATAGTATGCACAATAACAACTCATCCACACGCCAAGTTAAAGTTTACTCGACTATATTTATATGTACTTACCTTCTATTGGTATGGGAAATAAAAACACCTAGATTTAGTGATGCCGTTTAATTATTTTTATATTAATGAGGTATGCTTCACACAAGAATTAAAATACAACTACAAAAATATTATATCTTAAACAACTATATAGCTTAACATCAGCACTGTGAATAGCCTACGTTTTGTTAACTATAAACATATATTTAGCTTAACATCAGCACTGTGAATAGCCTACGTTTTGTTAACTATAAACATATATTGAATGATCTCATTATTCTTCATTCCTCATTCTACTTTGTGGATGGAGTGATTTTTGCTTATTAAGTATTTGTGGAATTCAACACCTACCTATTACAAATATATTTCTAAATTGCCAATGTGGAAAAACAATTGAAAAATAGGGCGTTTGAGTTATGAAAAAAATAAATATGGGCACTTGTCGAAAATTGAATTTCCTATAAAAAAAAGTCAGTGGTGGCATTAGTATCTTTAATAGTTTTGGTGTGAGGGCGCCTCAAATTCGCGCGCTGATCTTTTGTTAAATTAAACTTATCGTTTTCCAACGCACAACTTTCAGCCACCCTCACGCCTAAAATATTCAAGATAGACATATGCCGTCACTGACTTTTTTATAGGAAATATAATTCTCTATAAAATTGTTTGTCAATTTTTTTCATAACTCTAACGGTTTTGGCAGCGTTTCGAGTCAAACGTGCCGGCGTCCAATTTTACTTATGGTTTTTATTTTTTTTTTTGCACATTAGCCGGGAATTTAGAAACATAATTTTTTAATAATTGTATTCTACGTATTTTTCTGCATCGAATGGCATATTTTTCGACCTGGTGAAATTAAGTGGAATTTAACTACGGCCAATAATCTATATTGCTTGATCGTGCTTTTGACGACAGCTACGTCACACAATCACCGTTTTTGTCCAACATTGCGGCATAGGCTATGAGCAATCCTCTTTAGGTATAAAATCCTTGCAGCTCGCCAACATAATTGTACGCATAAAGGTGCGTATAGACTCTCCGAGGCTGCCTCGCGCGGCTGCCTCGCGAGCCGAGCCTCCACGGCAGAGTTCGTATGCGTTGGCTCGAGAGAGGCCGCCTCAACCCGAGCCGATCAGGTTGGATCGCATTAACTTACGCGCACAACAACAATTAAAACGCGAGGCTGCCTCGCCAGAGCCAGCCTCGCGAGGCAGCCTCGGAGAGTCTATACGCACCTTTACAATACTGAAAAAAAAATGGCCGCCGTTTTCAGAACGTTAAACGTCAAAATTGCACTTTTTCGTTCACTCCTCCTGAACCGAAAACCAGAGCGGGACCGTGAAATTCACGATGTAGTTCCAAGCTGGATCCTCTACCTTGGATTTCTTACCAGAACGCCCTCCCGGCGGCGTTTTTTCATTTGGAAATAGTGTTTGAAGTTTTCGTGTCTTTGCAATTTTGGGGCTCTTTCATCCCTCTGTATCCACTGCACTGTCCGCCTGCTTAGAAACGTAACCCCCCCCTATTATCCGAACATATTACCAAAAAGATCATATTACCATATTTCAGATGACGTTAAAATCTCTAGCCAAGCTCTCCTACTAAAATGTCAGTTTAGCAGTAATATTTGGTGTGTCTACATTTTATATTTTATTATCGAAAAACATTTTTTATTTGTCGTATTATAATATAGAAAATGGATTTACCGTCAACATCTCGTGGTACTCGCGGTTCAAAGCGTCCAAGAACAGAATTGACTGACAATGATATACCGGGTTTTTGAGCTATCCAATTGAAATTTTGCAGCAGTAATGTACGTCCAAAAAGACTCATTTTGGAATGCAATAATATACAGGGTGTTCCATTTAAAATTCCAATGTTGAGGTCACTTCCGTCGAAACCGGACGTCGAAAAAAAAATCGGATGTGCCAAAATGACTCTTTTTGGACGTACATTACTGCTGCAAAATTTCATTTGGATAGCTCAAAAATTGTGGAAATGGCGGGGGTTTACCATGATCCGTGGTCACCCGGTATACCGGGTGGCCACGAGTCAATGTACGCCCCCAATTTTTTGGTTGTTTTTGAATTTAAAAATTTTGTTTTTGGTATACGTGAATAAGACAAAAGTGGGCTATTTTTAACAGGAACGAAAATATCACTTCCGGTTGAACCGGAAGTGACATCAACTTTTTTTTCTTAAATGGAATGACCATGTTTTTTTGTGGTATTTTATAAAACATAAAATTCTAACTGCAGCGGTTTTTCCGAATTTTAAAAATTCCAAAAAATAAGTGAGATACGAACGATTTTTTATTTTGTACAAAATGGCCGCGTCAGATGAATGATGTAAGAAAATTACTAAGTAGGCTATGGAAATTATTAGCAAGGTAGTAAGCTTGTCTGTAAACAATAAAATAGTTATTTAAATTACTCATAGATACGACTATTTTTAGGTTTTTCTCAAAAAACGGAATTTAATTTTCATTTTCATTTCCGTAGGGGTCCTATGGAAAATTTTTAAATGGGACCGTACTATTTTTTGTTATTATTCGGACATAATGATTCATAAGCTTTAATTTTTTCGCCAATAATCATTTCTTAACGAGATCCTTTGTAATAATAAAAGTGTTTTAAAAGGTTCATTAAAATTATTTCTTGTTTAATTTCTGCTTACCTTTTAAATACACTTTTATTATTACAAAGGATCTCGTTAAGAAATGATTATTGGCGAAAAAATTAAAGCTTATGAATCATTATGTCCGAATAATAACAAAAAATAGTACGGTCCCATTTAAAAATTTTCCATAGGACCCCTACGGAAATGGAAATGAAAATTAAATTCCATTTTTTGAGAAAAACCTAAAAATAGTCGTATCTAGCAGTAATTTAAATAACTATTTTATTGTTTACAGACAAGCTTATTACCTTGCTAATAATTTCCATAGCCTACTTAGTAATTTTCTTACATCGCATTCATCTGACGCGGCCATATTGTACAAAATAAAAAATCACTTATTTTTTGGAATTTTTGAAATTCGAAAAAACTGCTGCAGTTAGAATTTCATGTTTTATAAAACACCACAAAGAAAACATGGTCATTCCATTTAAGAAAAAAAAGTTGATGTTACTTCCGGTTCAACCGGAAGTGATATTTTCGTTCCTGTTAGTCTAAAAATAGCCCACTTTTGTCTTATTCACGTATACCAAAAACGAAATTTTTAAATTAAAAAACAACCAAAAAATTGGGGGCGTACATTGACTCGTGGCCACCCGGTATAGTGTTGAAGAAGAAATTCTTTCACTTAGTGATCTGGATAGTGCACACGATGGTAGTGAAAGAGACAATGACTCAAATAGTGATAGTGGTGAAGAAACTATTGTAGGAGATTTACGTTGGCAAAATTGCGATATTTTCAATCCCACAATGTACCACTTTGACGATGAAAATTCTGGTATCTCGGAAGCGTTTGATATAGAAAATGAACATAATGAGTACGAGTACTTTGTAAAATATTTTGATGAGCATATGATGACGACAATTGTGGACGAAACTAATAGATACCTACTATAAGTACAGTGCCGAAGACGATCCTGCTCCAAAAAGAAAACCATGGGTGCCCACTAATGTGAATGAAATGTATAGCTTTTTAGCAATAATTTTGTCAATGCCACATACAAAAAAAACATAAAATTTCGGATTATTGGTCAACAGATTCCATTATTGCCAGTAATTTTATTAGCAAGTACATGACAAGAGACAGATTCACACAACTGTTGCGTTATATACATTTCGCTGATAATGACAACCCTCCGCCCCCGGAGAACAATGATAAATTATGGAAAATACGAACCATATTTGAAGAATGAAATAGAAAATGTTCAACATTTTTCTATCCTTTTCAAAAGCTCGTCATTGATGAATGCCTGATATTGTTCAAAGGCAGGCTGCACTTCAAGCAATTTATCCCATCCAAGAGACATCGATTCGGAATTAAAATTTTTGTGTTGTGTGATTGTGAGACGGGAATTGTTCTGAAGATATTAGTGTATACCGGATCTGAAATTGACATTCCTCGAAATGATCCGTTAGGTGTTTCAGGAGCGGTAATAAAAAAACTAATGGTGAATTATGAACAAAAAGGGCATTTGTTATATACAGATAATTGGTATACTAGCCCCAAACTGGCAATTTACTTGGATCAGCACAATACTGGTTTATGTGGTACAGTAAAAAAAAATAGAAAACACTTTCCGAAATTTTTACATCGGGTGGCACGCGGAACGTGCGAACGCAAAAAGTGCGAAAATGTAATGGCTCTTAGGTGGAAAGACAAGCGTGATGTGTTAATGCTTTCAACATTTCATCAAGGAGTAATGAACAATTTTGGAAAATTGGATCCTAGAACTGGCGAACATATTTGGAAACCAGACTGTGTAATAGATTATACCCAAAACATGCGCATAATTGATAAATGTGACATGCAATTAGCCACAGTGGAGTGTGTCCGAAAATCAATCAAGTGGTATAAGAAACTATTTTTTCACCTGGTTAATGTTGCCATGCTAAATGCTTATAACATGTTTCTTGTAAAAACAGGAACAACTTCAATACGCTTGAACATATTTATAAGAAAAGTCGTGCAACAAATTTTGGAGAAACATGGAACTCTGACTGCTGCTAGACCGGGGAGACAAAGTATGGAAGTAATAGATCGTTTAGCTGCAGTGAATTTCATGGAAAGATATTCCCCTGCAAATGTTGCACCTACTGGGCGTAGACAAAAGGGGCAAAGAATTTGCCATGTATGTTCAAATACTGACCGGGGTGCGAATATGTATGTATATTGATGTCTTTTTTGTAACCTGTAATAAATCAAAAAAAAAAAAAAATAGTCTTACAATCTGTTGTATTATAGTCTGTTGTATTTTTTATATATTTTATATTTTTTTATATTAAATGAATTTTATTGTATTGTATTTTTGCTAATATTAAGCCTCTTTTAAAATATGTTTTAAATCAATACTTAATGTGGGCATCGGTATTGAATACTGAAGCCCACGTCCGCTGACTTGTACTACACAATTTTGTATTGTCCCTAGTATAAAATAAAATCTATCTATCTATATATTTGAGTCGGACGAACACCCAAGTATTTGCGGAGTCAACCAAACTACTTCCTCCCCCCGTTTTCGAGGATGTTGATCACGAGGGTGATGTTGGTTCTGCTTACTGAGTTGACCCAACCCTTCAAACGGCCAAAAACCACCCCCAAAGGGGAGGAATCGCGTATTCGACGTTCGGGGGATTGCCTCGCCTCGGGGAGTAGAACCAACATTACCATCATGTTCAGCATCCTCGAAAACGGGGGGTGACATAAGTTTTGCCGGTGGACGACGAATACGCGATTTCCCCCTTTGGAGGTGGTTTTTGACCGTTTGGGGGGTAGGGTCAACTCGGGGAGCAGACCCAACATCACCATCATGTTCAGCATCCTCGAAAACGGGGGGAGGAAGTAGTTTGGTTGACTCCCCAAATACTTGGGATTTTCGAGGTTTTTTTCGACTCACAGAATGCACTACTATATGTTGTGTTATTTGTAGGTATAAATTTGAGTATTGCTTTTTGACATCATGAATGTATCAGCATTTGTATAGCAAAAGTGATAGGGGAGAGGTAATTACCCCGTTTCCCCCTATAATTTTGCCATTCTTATGTACACATGAAACATCACAAGAAATGAGTGTATCAGCATTTGTACAACTTTTTTTTTGCATATAGGCAGACCCATTTGTGAATATGTACTAGTATAGCAAAAGTGAAAGGAAAGAGGTAATTACCCCGTTTCACCCTATAATTTTGTCATTCTTATGTACACATGAATCATCACATATAAATAATAAATGAGTGTATCAGCATTTGTGCAACTTTTCTTTTTTTTTTTGTTTTGCGTTTAGCCAGAGTCCAGACACATTTGTAAATACATATCAGAATAGCAAAAGTGAAAGATGAGAGGTAATTACCCCGTTTCCCCCTTGAACTTCAAGAAATCAAAGTGCTACAAGAACTGGAATTATTACAATCTGATATTCAACAAGAAACCATTGACTGTGACGTACTTAATAGTAAACTCAACCTAAAGAATAAATTACTGAATATTTCACATCTTAATATACAGAGTGACCCATTTAAAAGCGGGACACACCTGTACAGTGGCTATTTTTGGTCCGATTTTGATAAACTTTTTTTTTAGATTGTTG
This sequence comes from Rhagium mordax, assembly GCA_963680705.1. Taxonomy (NCBI): domain Eukaryota; kingdom Metazoa; phylum Arthropoda; class Insecta; order Coleoptera; family Cerambycidae; genus Rhagium; species Rhagium mordax. The sequence goes on along the minus strand of OY796660.1, from coordinate 46,536,771 downwards.
GAAAACTGCATTTTGTGACAAATCGATAGATGTCTATCACAAAAATCAACGCCTATTTTGCAATTTTTTTGGAGCGATAATTCGAGAAATCATATTAGCAATTTTTTTACGTGAAAACTAAGTACGCCACTGTGTTCAGCGTCCCCTAAAATGAGTCTGCACCAAATTTCATCCAAAAATATCGCATGTTAAAAATTGATATTATTACTTTTAAAAATTGGTTTATACCCGGAAATGCATTGTGGGCATCAGTGGCGGCTCGTGCAAAATGTATTAGGGTGTTCTGCAGCAAGGCATGATTATATTGATTATACCTAAAAGGCGGTAGGGCAGCCTATCAAACAGTGCCGCAGGCGAAAATTTTTCAGCGTTCAAGGTCAAAGGGCTTAAAATGAACCTCAGGAATTATTATAGTATTTTAAAAAATAATTAATAAGCCCAATCAAGTTGAGCCTGAATATTAATTTTTCCAAACAAGTTTAACTGCATTATATTGGAAATAATATGTTTTTGAATTCTCGCGTTTTTTTAATTTTCTCCCTTAAATGTACCAAATCTCTTACCCCTCTTTCTATCCATGCTTTCTCGCCATTAAACAATACACAACGAAAACAAAATAAAGCATTTTTGTTATAAATTTCTTTTGAAAATTGTCGTTTATACATTTTTCCTCTACTAACCCCAGTTATTTCTATTTTGATAAAAGCACCAAATTTGGCACAGAGGTAGACCGATGTAATATGAACAATTTTGGATGTGGAGCCATCGGCTAACTGCCCCCTGGCGGCCGTAGCGGCCATTTTCCAAAATGGCTGCCAGTAGACACCCGCAAGACAACAGAGGTTAGACAAAATTTGCTGCTGAAGGTTTTATTGAATGTTTTGAATGAGGGATAGTTTGTAAGTTATATACAGGGTGGGTCAATAGTGCGTATTTGTTCTGAATCTCCTGTCTCGTTAGAGATTGAGGCATGGTTCAAAATTTTAATGAAATTGTGAAAAAAATTACATTTTTTTAAATTATTATCAATTATACAGGGCGATCCGTTAACGTGGTAGATGAAATAATTTATATTTTTTAAATGGAATGACCCAATTTTTTTTATTATGTTTGAATACCACTATGATCGTCTATTCAGCAGTAAAATATTTTTAAAATTTGTTGGATGGTTAATGAAATAAAAAATATTTTTATGGAAAACTGACGTTTGCAGGTATCATTTTGAAAATTGATTTTGGACTTATTTTTGAAGAGTAATTTTTTTTCTTTGACATGGTAGTACTGTATGCCATACATTAACTTGTGACGTACTTCGGTTTGTAGGCAAAATGGCCGAAGCGTCACTATGGCACTCGAGGCGTCGGCGGTTCTTTACTCGGGCGCCAGCTTCCGTTTATAGTGCAGAAACACCACTACTCAGGCAGCTACAATAAAGAAACGGAATATTCCAGTGGGTCGTTGGGAAAATTAGACTTTGTTTCGGATTAAAAAGCACAGTTTGATGTCACAATGAGATTTATTCAGGATAAGTTAACAATACTAAGGTTTTATTCTAAAAGCTCTCTATTCTAATGACAATGGCCAGGGCTTAAAAGCTAATTTAAATACAGGATTATTAGCAGGGTTAAGAAAAAGCTATTTACAATTGTTACAGTTCAAAATGAAATTAATACAAAATTTACTATATTGACTTAAAATATCCAAAATGATAGTAAATTGCTCAAAGTTGGCTAGCTCAGACAAGAGACTCTCAGAGTGAGATTCGTTTATTTTTAACGATTCTAGGATTTTGTCAGTTCTATAAAATGATAGGCGCCAGGTAATTTAAAATTTAAATTCACCAACCTCAAGCGCACGTTAGGCACACCGTTTATAAAATTACCAAACGCAGTGTCTATTTCAAACTTTAAGTCAAAAAAAAACAATTTAAGGAATTACTAAATATATTACAATCAGTAGATATAGGTATAACGTTTCACAGTGCAGGTTACATGATATAACGTACAGTTACTAAAGAAATTATCTCTTCTCACATTCAAAATATTAAGATTTGCTGTGAAATACAAACTATCAACAGGAAGATTTTAAGTTTCTATTACTAATAATTTACCCAAAAACAAAATATTTACTCTATAGGAGAGATCGTTAGATTTTAGTATAAGATGGAAAGTACAAATGTACATTCTATATATATATATACGTATATAACTGCGCAGTTACTTACATGTCGCATATATGGTCAATAGTAAGAGAATTATAATAACTTAATAATTAAAACGCAACATATAAATCTTTTATTTGGACGTCACGAAGAGAATTTAAAGGGGTACTTATCCGGTCTCCAGCGTCACTGAGAGTGGTGAAAATAAAAGAAAACCCAATCCTTTGATTGACGTGGTGAAGGGGTGTAACGGCAGCCAAATTGTAGAGCTTCCAGTCTTAAGTCTTATTCTATTCTAGACGTTGTAGTTCCTCATAACCAAAATCCACATACTCTCGACACGTGGTCCTCCAGCAAAAAAATCCAAAAGAAATCCTAACTTCCCAGTTTGGAATTAAGGTAAACCAACTAAGGTAGATTCAACATACATACTACTTATTGCCTATATAAAAAGAAATAAATCGGTTCAGAATTTGGTATATCAAAGAAAATGTACTCAAATGGTCTTACCCAACAATGGCGTGGGCACACAAAAAAACACGATCCAGCAACTTCGTATTTGCGTATTTTAGAAGGCCTCTCCTAAATTCTCATCGGCTTCAAACAGCTCACCAACATAAGGCACTTTCAAATTTTAAGATCCTCTATTATAATCCCCCAAAATTACACATTAGGGTGCTTTTTACTTTAGAAGAATCTCTGCTTAATCACGAAACCACGCGTTGCCGGCGTTGTTAGAAAAGAAAGTCCACGCTTTTATTTGTAAAACCACCTGTTCCTATGAACCAATCACAGATTGCCATTTCCCTATAAAGATTACCCATAATTCTTACCGAAGCGCGCACCTACATTCAAAATTCCAATGAAGCAGAAAATAATTCCAACCAAGGAAAAACTACAACAACCACTAGAATTAAGTAAGGTAAATACAAAATCTATTATTAAACAACATTTACAATAACTTAAGTTAGAATTAAATGATTCAGTAACCTTTCTCCTTGCAGAAACGCAGTTGGTACACCTGATTTTCCCTAAATCACCAATCAACGAATAGGAAATATGACAGTTAAATATTCTAAATTAGACAATCAAAACAAATAGAGTGGAGGTCTACCAAACTTATTTAAAAAATATGAACAATAAGAACGTCCATGCCACAGGTAAGTCCGTTAATATTTTTGTTCGAGGTAGCAATCTTTGTTTCTCTCATTTTAGGTTAACCTAGCAATAATGCAGAAATGTTTCCCATGACAGCAAATGTTTATATAGACCTACACTATAGCAACAAATGACATGTTAAAACATTTAACCCAAAATTGTATGAATATCTATGAATAAATCCCAAAATGAACAAGAATGTTGAGATTATTTCTAGTTAGATACCATTCGATACAAACGAAAATTACCTCCTCTCTACCGGTCTGAACTATCCACAAAATTAGAATACTGCAAGAAATATCTTTTTTTTTTCCAGGTACAGTACTGCAATCATTAAAAAAAAAACAACGTAGACTTAACTTTAGAATTAATCCCATATTTACAAGTACACAAAAAACAGAATTTAATATAACGTTACACAATATGTACATCTACTCTAAAGCACAATTCTAAAGTACAGACTATGGTAAAGCACAAAATACAGCGGTGCGAATATCAAGCAAGGTGGGCAGGCGGTTAACTAACGGTTACGGACTAACAGCAAAGCGGTGTACGGATACCAGGATTAGCAGAAGCAAATACCACAAACATGCAATTCTCAAAACAGGATATGTGCAGTGTACAGACTTGGCTTATTGCACAGCATTAACAAACAGTCGAGTTATGGAATGTAACAGGATGCTACTGGCGGTCTGGGTCTCGCGTACTGAAAAATAAGTTATGATTAGTACAGTAACAGGTTACACCTATGCTTATGCTGGATCTAGTCGGCTGCTAGATATCTCGGGCTAGAAAGAAAGTTATGGTTAGTACCGTAAGCTTTGCTACGTACGTATACGCTATATCTGATGTTCGTACGCTGATATATAGCATAGACCGGCAGCTGACTTACTCAAAAGCTGTAATAAGAAAAGATTACTGGAAGCTCCTTCTGACAGTAGTAGCGGGCTGAAAGACAAGCATGATTACTACAGTAAGCTTCGCTACGTACGTATATGCCATATCTGATGTTCGTACGCTCATATATAGCATAGACCGGCAGCTGACTTACTCAAAAGCTGTAATGAGAAAAGATTACAGGAAGCTCCTTCGGACGGCAACAGCGGGCTGAAAGGAAGGTATGGTTAATACAATAAGCTTCGCTGCGTACGTATACGTTATATCTGATGTTCGTACACTCATATATAACATAGACCAGCAGCTGGCTTAAAAAGCTGTAATGAAAGAAAAGATTACAGGAAGCTCCTTCGGACGGCAACAGCGGGCTGAAAGGAAGGTATGGTTAATACAATAAGCTTCGCTGTGTACGTATACGTTATATCTGATGTTCGTACACTCATATATAACATAGACCAGCAGCTGGCTTAAAAAGCTGTAAGAAAAGAAAATGTTACAGGAAGCTCCTTCGGACGGCGAGAGTGAACTGAAAGTAAAGTATGATTAATACCTTAAGCTTCGCTGCGTACGTATACGTTATATTTGATGTTCGTACGCTCATATATAACATATACCGGCAGCTGGCTTACTCAAAGCTGAAAAGAATACAAAATTAGTGCAGAATTTAATACTTTACAATAGCCAAGTCCTCACTTACAATCTCTACCTGTATACCTTACTTACTTCTGCTTCCTTGGACACTTCTGGACAGGAACGGCGGTCGGCAGCTACTGACTGTTTTTGAATCGGAAATCGGTATTATAATTAATCTGAAATATTCAGAGTAGTAGGGATGACACTAACTAAGCAGCGCAGTGAATAAACTACGTCACTGCTGGACTCTGCCGAAATTCGGGTCCAAGTGCTACTTACTTTCGGCGATGTACACTGCGCGTCATATATATGTGGTACACTATGATTTTATCAATGTAAATCTGGCTCAACTTGTCAAATTTGACATTATAAGATCTGTCACAGATACTTATAACGTGAACTGGAGACGTTGCAATTCTGACTTCTCTGATTTGATCATAACCTACAACGCTCTTAAATGACAGTTTGCATCAGTCAAGCTCAGGAAGATCACCATACACAACTAAAAAAACCTGATTTTCAGGTTACAACTGTTAACTGCTGTACCACATATATATGACGCGCAGTGTACGTCTGATCTCCAGCGCGGTCAGCGGTGTACTGAGTTCTCGCTGCTGTCGGTCGGAATATTTTATCCGCGATGCGTGGTGGGGTAGCACTTCGTCACAGTGTGACGATTTCGGACGTCGGACGTCTGGGTGTTGAGTGACGTAGGGTAGCGTCTAACTGGCTTACTGTAGCGCTCCACAAATTCATCCGCGTTGACTCTCGACTGGGTACTGATTTCTGATTTCGGTGTGGACTCACTTGTTTGGTATTTGCCGGGGACAGATATCGGCGCGGAATATTATTTATTTTCGTTTATATTATTTACGGATTTATTAATTACTTATTAATAACAGGACAGGTTATATTATAAATCAAAATAAATACTGGTTACAGGTGAAAATAATATAACAATGCAGAAAACAATAATTAAATTCTATACGGGGTGTGTCGAATAATATTATTTTAAACAGGAACTAGTAATGAAAAAATCACTTCGTTACAAACTATTAGCTGATGTAGAAAATATTTCTTTCATACAAGGTGTTCATAAGCGCACTGCTAACTTATAAATATTCAAACTACCAAAACTCAACTTTTTCAAATGGAACATCCTATATATTTTTGTAAAGAATTGTGTAATTTTTATTTCTCTGCAACTTTGATATGATATGTCCCATACCTAAAATGAATAATTTTCTAGATGTAGTTGTTTATGTGTAAATAGGTATGTTTTATTCAGAAAAGTCAACGTACCTTTGAAATTATTTCATAGAAACAAAGACATTTAATTTCAGTTACCTTCAATTTTGTTGCAAACCTCCTAGTTTTCACTAAAAAACGAATTGTACGAAACATGAATTAATCGATATGATGTATACCCTTGGTGAAAGTGTTTTTTTGCCTCCTGAACTAACGCTCAAAAGTATTCTCACAGAACCCATCCACAAGAAGCATCTTCCAAAAGTTTAAAAACAGATTTGAAGAAACAGGTGATATTTCTTATAAAAAAGTCAATCGTAGAAAAAGGACTACAAATGAAGATAACGACATTTTTTATAGGAAATGTCACCTGTTTCTTCAAATCTGTTTTTTAAACTTTTGGAAGATGCTTCTTGTGAGAAATGTGAGAATACTTTTGAGCGTAAATTCTGGAGGCCAAAAAACAATTTCTGTCACATTCACCAAGGGTATATATCATATCAATTAATTCCTGCTTCATAAAATTCATTTTTTAGTGAAAACTATAGGAGGTTTGCAACAAAATGGAAATTAACTAAAATTAAATGACGTTAAATGTCTTTGTTGTATGAAAGAAATATTTTTTACATCAGCTAATAGTTAAAGTATGGCATACACTACTACCATGTCAAAGAAAAAAAATTACTTTCCAAAAATGCCTCTATGTCTAACGAGACAGGAGATACAGAAGAAGTACGCACTATTGACTCACCCTGTATATAACTTACAAACTATCTCTCATTCATAACATTCACTAAAACCTTCAGCAACAAATTTTATCTAACTTCTGTTGTCTTTCGGGTGTCCACTGGCAGCCATTTTGGAAAATGGCCGCCACGGCCACCAGGGGGCAGTTGGCCGATGGCTCCACATCCAAAATTGTTCATATTACATCGGTCTACGTCTGTGCCTGTGCCAAATTTGGTGCTTTTATCAAAAAGTGCACAATAGGTTAGCTAATCCGCTGTACTATACAGTAATATCCGGCAATGGTCGACCCTTCTCCTTTAATTTAATTTTATCTTCATAACTATATTTGAAAAATATCTTCACGTTAATAAAATTAAAAACTACATCCTTACTGATAAAGTAAATTGATATCAAAATTGCACAACCACAACACGAACTAATAATAAATAAATTAATAATCACACTCGCTCTGTCACTGTCCGTACTCCGTGTACAACCAAATTAAAACTGGTACTTTTGTGTGTAGATCAGGAATAAACTGTTATACCGAGAAAAGAGCGGCATCTTTAAAGGTTTTTCGCATGATTTTTTCAAGCCACTAAAGCGATAAGAACTATATTGGACTGCAAAAAATGCAGCTCAAGCCCGCCTTGAATTTATTTATTTATTTATTTATTTATTTATTATTATTAACGGATACACCATTTTTTTACAACTATAGAAGAAATTTATAACAACAATTTCATTTATAATTTACTATATAACAATTATTAATATAGAGTGAGTTATTATACTATAACTATCAATTAATCTAATAAAATTAATCTAATTTTAAATTTCTAATACTATTTTTAAACTTAGGCAGCGGGCACAAAAAGGGGTCAACATTATGATTATTGTACATACGTAAAATCCGAGATATGGGCGAGTTAAAAGCATAATTAGTATTGTGAAAGTCCACCACAAATAGGGCTGGATTTCTAATATTGTAATGACTGATATGAAGTTTAATATGCGTTAATATTTCATTACAAGTAAATTCACCATTAATAATTTTATACATAAAAATGAAGTCACTTTTAACACGTCGAGATTCTAGTGTTTCCAGATTTAAATGATTTAATATATTTATATAAGAAAAATTACAATGCAGTTTTAATTTATAGTGTATGTACCGCGCATACCTTAATTGAACATTTTCTATTAAGTTAATGTCACAGTGATAGTATGGAGACCATATGACACTGGCATATTCTAAAGAAGATCGGACTATGGAACAGTATAGTATTTTCACAGTATTGACAGACAATTGTTTGCTATTTCTCAAGACAAAGCCTAGCAGTTTATTGCAAGTCGATGATACTTTATCTAAGTGATTTTTGAAAGTTAACTTATAATCAAAAATAATACCTAAGTCTTTTACACTATCAACTTTTCCCAGGTTTACATTATCAATGGTATAAGTATAGTCAATATGTGATTGGCTCCTGTAGAAGGATATACTACAGCATTTATCTATGTTTAGATTTAAATAATTTTCTGCAGACCATTCATATATTCTATTTAGATCATCTTGAAGTGTTCTGCAATCTGATAGATTACTAACTGTATAGAACAATTTGAGATCATCAGCAAATAATAAGTAATTCACAGATGTAACGACATTACATAAAGCATTAATAAATAGATTAAAAAGAAGTGGGCCACAATGCGATCCCTGTGGTACCCCAGAGCTAACGGCAATTGTGTTAGATATATAATTATTAATTCTGACTTGTTGTGTACGATCAGTAAGGAAGGACGACATCCAGTTAACAATACTATTGCCAAAGCCAATTGAATTAAGTTTTTCAATCAATAAAGTGTGGTCAACTCTGTCAAAGGCCTTGGAGAAGTCTGTGTAGATTGAGTCTACCTGCATACCTTTCTCCAAGGCATCCACCAAAAATTGTTGATATATTATTAAATTTGTGGCAGTAGTGAATCCATGTTGTTGTGGAATTATAGTACTTCTGCACGACCATGACAGCTGTACACTAACAATTTTGTCTAGAACCTTTGGTAGAACTGACTGAATAAAATACCCCTATAATTCTTTATGTCTTCTCTATTACCCGACTTGAAAATAGGAGTAATAAAACTGTTTTTCCAAAAGCAAGGAAATTGCTCTGTGTGTATAGATTGATTGAAAATATAATAAATTGGATAAGCCAACGTACAGATACAATTTTTTAAGAAATTTGCTGGGATTCCATCAGGACCATATGACCATTTGTTTTTCAAATTTTGAATCCCATCAAAAACATCTGTTACAGTTACTATAATATTTGCTATGTCTACAAGGTTTCTCTTTGGGAGTGCTTGAATGGGTGCATTATTGTTAGAATATACGGTTGAAAAGTATTCAGCAAAAAGATTTACAATTTCTAAACCGTTAGTTGCAGTAGCATTATTCAAATACATAGAATCGGGAATCGAATGATCTTTTCTAAGATTGTTAATATATTTCCAAAATGTATTTGAGTCATTCTGAATACTGATTTCAATGTTATTGAGATAAGCACGATAGCATTCATCACTAACTATTTTGCATTTATCACGAAGATCTGAGAACTCATAATAGTAATTTTCATATAATAAAGATTTGGTCTTATCACTAACTGATATAGAAAAACAATAAGCATTATGGTGATAGTTAAGGTCTAATAAAATATCTGTTGCTAATGTAATTTCATACTTATAATGGGAAAATAGTAAGTCTAAAAATACGCCATGATTATTCGGGTGTTGATTGCACTGTTGTAGACCTAGAGCATTGAAGGAGTCAAATATGAGTTTTCCCGGTGAAGAGTCTTGACAAATTGCTTCCAATGTGCCATTGCTGTTAATCCATACTGTATCCGGCATGTTATAATCACCAAAAATTAGTACTTCATGTTCAGGATGAGAACTAATAATTTGAAATAAACTGTTAACATGTGCATTATATAATTCCAGGTCAGAACGAGGAGGAATGTAAATTCCACCAATAATGTATTTACTTTTATTTAATGTAAATTTCACAAACAGCTGTTCAACAGTTGTTTCTGTGCAATTGATTTGATTAGAATTAATATTCTTTCGAATGGCAATGAGAGTTCCACCACCTCGACATTTGCTGCTAGTTTGTTGTGAACGGTCACATCTATAAATTGTGAAATTGGGCAGATTTAGTTCACTGTTAAGAAAGTCCTGTGTTAACCATGTTTCAACTAATACAATATCAAATGTGGATATGTTTGTAGTAGACTGAAAATTGTTGATTTTGGTTTTCATTCCCCCAACATTTTGACAGTAGACAGAAATATATTTACTTAGTTTTTTGATGTACTTTGTTTACTAATCTGCATGATTTTAGGTATTCCATATTGATAGCGAATAGTAATATTTTCTTCCCCATTGCGTTTGCGTTCTTCAAGTTGCTCATGCAGAGATTTAATATATTTCCTCTGAGTGAGAGTTAGATCAGCTGAAATACGAATATTTTGTAACTTTGACCCTAATTTTCTTTTATTTTTTACGGCGTAGAGTGCATCGGAGCTATCATTAAATGTAACTTTAATTGGTCTTTTTTTATTACTGGGGAGGCCCAGCCTCCTTACTTTAAACTCTCCAGCTTCAAGTTCCAAGGCAGAAACAACTTCCTGACATATTTTGGTGTCATGTTCAATCCTGTCCTTAAAATTTGATGAGGGGCATTCATCAACATTATGTATAAGAATATTCTTAGATCTTGCTGCTCTGTTCTGAATTTCAGCATACATTGATTCCGCATCTAAATTATTTAGAGAACTTGCTTGAAGGTTCTTTTTAATTTCGGATAACTCTTCTTGTAGGATAGAAACTTGTTTTATAAGTTCAGGAATAAGAGCAATCCCTTTTTTGCAATCTTGACAGTAATATGTTAGTGTGCGTTTTTTCAAGGCAAGACACCTTATTTCGGTTTCCGTTAGACCAACACAATCCTTACACACAGTCTTTCTGCATCCATCACATCTGATACATTCTTTAGGATCATTTGTTGCACATATCAAACACTTATTTGTTGTCGGCATCCTGGGCTAGTCCGGTTCTGTTCAGTTCTATTGATTTATTTACAGCTTAGCAAAAACTTAATAGTAAAAAGAGTTAACTAGTTGGCAGAAGAAATAATAAAAAAAAAATTGTAGGATGATAACATACGAATATCCGCTTTTTATGTCTATATTAGTTCTCTTAATAATAACTAGATTGTATAGGAATTTGTGGACATTCAGCTTGTGGGCGAGGGCAACAAGAGGAAGAGCGGGGGTGTTCGAAGCAGTGCACAGCACAACCTCAAGCGGCCCAGATAAATACTGCATCTGTGCGTATGAAGCTCTAGTGAATCAGTAGAAAGTTCCACTGGTATGCTACACAATCTGCTGGCCTGATACATAAACAGCTAAAAATTTCTTATCTTGAAAAATGCGTATACCTAAGCGCTGAGTAGTTGAATTATATTTGAAATAGGTATTTAATTTTTTAGAAATAAGATGTTTTATTTAAACAGAAAATAGTAAGTTTAAGCCGATATTTCTGGCAGTTCTGCAGCTCTTATGCACCAACCGCCACTGGTGGGCATCAAGTAACTCATGAAATAAGTGAATAAAAGCAACTTACTCATAAACAAATTATTTTATTGGATTATTTGAACATTTCTGGGTATAAATTAATTTTTAAAAGTAATAATATCAATTTTTAACATGCGATATTCTTGGATGAAATTTGGTACAGACCCATTTTAGGGGACGCTGAATACAGTGGCGTACTTAGTTTTCACGTAAAAAAATCGCTAATATGATTTCTTGAATTTTCGCTCCAAAAAATTGCAAAGTAGGCCTTGATTTTTGTGATAGACATCTATCAATTTGCCACTAAATGCAGTTTTCCATGAGCAACAATCTAAAAAAAAGTTGATCAAAATCGAACCAAAAATAGCCACTTTACAGGCGTGTCCCGCTTTCAAGTGGGTCACACTGTATATATGTAGTATTGTAGTATTCGAAAAAATTGTAATGAATTTTTAAGTTTTCTTGAAACATAAAATTAATTTCTGTAATATAATTATTTTGAGCGAATGTTGGCATAATGATGTACAGGGTGATTCTTTTATCAGAGGAAATGCGTTTTTCTCGTAAACGGCTAATGGAATCTATTTTCTGTAAAAACTATTATATTCTTACCGACTATTACTAAAAACTAGGCTAGAAATATAACATAAATGTGCAGGGCGCTAGGCGTCGTGACGCTACAAATTTTTTTCCCAGCAACATACCCCTTTTATTACACCATTGGAAAGATCTTTTGATTTTGGTTGTTTTTCTCGATATTTATTCGTTAAAAAGTTATGATGTAATATTTGTGATTACTACTATACCTAATTTGTTAAATATTTTTAATAGCAGGCCGCGCTGTATTCGTAAATGACTAAGTAAACCTTACTTTATAAAATAAAGCAGGCTTAGAAAAAACATTTTCTATTATTTGTCAATAACTTTGAACTGTCAGTGATACTAAGTCTTGTTTTATACAGTAAAGACCGAGGAGGTTCGAACATGGGTATTAGGTTGCGCGATTTACTTGTGCCCGTTGTAGGCAAGCGGACACAATGGTGGGAATCGTGGATCTCCGCGCTGTAGCCGATGGCTCTCGCGTCTACTGTTCCTTGTTGGATTATTTTATAATAATTTTTATTAAAGCCTAAACACAATGAAAAAAATAAGAGATAAGAAATAAAACATATGGAATAGAATTAACAAATAATGATATCCGAAAAACAAGGAGCAATTTGAACAGTTGAATTTTAAATCGAATCAGCACTAATATCCTATTATCACGCAGAGTATTGTGTATTTAAAACTTGGAATAATTATTTCTCTTATTTCTTATTCCATTTTCTTATCTTTAATTTTTTTCATTGTGTTTAAGTCTTTACACGTGCAACACTCGAGGTGCAGCGACAATTAATTTTATGTTGTAGAATCACATTTTTGTTGCGAAAAAACAAACAATGGAAATATTTAAATGTGTTTTGAGATTTTTTTAAATTACAATAATTAATCCTATCTTGGATGAATTATTGAAGTTAGAAAAATTTAGAAACGTTGGTCCAGAATACGTAATTCAAATTTCTTTCAGACATGAGTTCTACATCCCAACGGTTAATGAGATATTAACAACAGACAGTCTGCCGAGCCGACTGCTGAGCAGTGAGTGGCCAGTGGCCACAGTCGCCCTACTCCTAATGTACAAATTTCGAACTGAAGCGAGTTGTCAGTCACTCGTATATTCGTCCCAATCCCTGTCGTGTTCGAAGCATCCTGGACTTATCTGTATAATGATTTACTCTCAATATGTACTTAATAATATGCAAACATTGGAGCAGAGGAGATTTTTAACATGTGTATTTTTTATAAAATAATAAATAATCAAATTAACTGTCCTCATCTTCTAAGTTTGATTTTATTCAATGCTGTTCAGAGACGAAAACGTAATTCTATAGCATTTTTTGTTCCATTTCATTCTTCAAATTATGGTATTAATGAGCCATGTAGTAAGTTCGTAAGACAGGCTAATAAGTGTGTGAGTTTAGACTAATTCTCATCCAAACTCAATCAATTCAAAAATCAACTTAATGTTTAGAAAACTATAATCATAATAATTAAATATTATTTCCTCTATGATTGTTCAGTTTGTTTTTTATGTATTATTTATAATAATAATTAATTGTATAATTTACTGTGTACTTTGTTTGGTATACAGGGTGTTTGATAACTGGATCGCCAAAATGAAATGTCATATGTAAAATCGAATTCTAAGCATAAAACAAAGAATAACTTTTTTTCATATCGGGCTTCGTTTAGGAAATATTGAGGTAAAAAAAAATTACTTTATTTATTTTATTCACCATTTTGTAATTTGTAATAATAACAATAAAGGAAACAAATTTTCACAAAAATTACAGCGTAAAAAACTAGAGTAGATTTTCAAAAATGCCACCATTTACATATATACACATCTGGCAACACAAAACAAGAGAATTGTATACTTCTACAAAATTTAGTGTTTTGAATAGTATGTACTGAATTTAAAATTATAGTTTCTAATTACTCAATAGTATTAATTGGCTCAGCATAAGCTAATTGTTTTAAGTGACCCCATAAGTAAAAGTCTAGAGGGTTAAGGTCCGGAGACCTTGCAGGCCAATGAACGGGACCGTGCCTCCTTATCCATCTCCTATTGAAATTATTCTGGAGCCACTGTACCACATTTCGTCCAGTATGTGGTGGTGCACCGTCATGCTGATACCACATTCTATTGTGCAGGCCAATAGGAATGTCATCTTATAAATCTTGCAAGACATTTTCTCAAAATGCTCGAAATGCTGCGGCAGCATTTAAAAGATGAGGCAAAATTTAAATAGGGAGCAGTTGTTCATTCAAAATACCACACCAAGTGTTTATCCAAAATCTTTGTTGAAAACTTCTAATTCTAACTGCGTGTGGATTTTGTAAAGACCACGTATGTTCGTTATGACAATTGTTAATTCCATTCCTCGAAAACATTGATTCATCTGTCCAGAGCGTGTCACTAATAATATAAATCCTTTCATTTAGCAAAAGACTAATACACTACATATAAATAAAATAGAAATATACAAGCATAATAGTCGAGTCTTTAAATAAAATATATAAATATATACACGTCAAAATTTGAAGTGTTCCACCCAAAAAATTATCTAAGTTTCAACAAGTGAACTTTTTTACCTATGAATCAATTTGTCAAAACTTTTCATATTCTGGCTATAGGAGATGAAGAAAAAGTATGAGATCGGCTTTATACAGGGTGTCAAATGAAGTTACATTTTTCTTGCTATTTTCAACTGAGTGTATCGCGTTGCATGAAGGTTCTGTATATATAATTGCCATATTGTAGGGTACCTTAGTATGTTATCAATATACCAGTTTATTATTTATTCATCAATATCGACTATTTATTTATTTATTTATTTATTTACATAATCACTTAAGCTATTGAGAAACAGATGTGAACGTCATTTAAATACAAAATAATGCAATACCTACATGTTAACAACAAGTAACGGACATTTCAAAAAATTAACGTATAAAAACTATTTTAATAATAAAACATGGTACATTGAAACAGATTAAAATTCATTGTAAGAATAAAAACATTTTTCAAGTAAAAACTGTTTGAGTTTAGATTTATATTTATTAAAGTTATCGATATTTTTTATATCACTTGGCAATCGGTTGTAAAAATCAATACCAGAATAATAAGGAGACTTTTCGAAAAAGTAGTATTGTGATGAGGTAATTCCAGTATATCATCATGGCGAGTGTTGTAATTATGATAACTGGCATTGGTTTTAAAGCAATTAATATTACTTTTAATGTATTTTAACACTGAAAAAAGATAAATTGACGGAACAGTTAAAATTTTGTGACTTTTGAAGGTATCCTTACAAGAAGTTACGGGAGCAAGACTAAAAATCAATCTTACAAGACGTTTTTGACAAACAAATACTCTCTGTAAGTTAGTGGCGCGCCCCCACAATATAATATTATATGATATATGGCAGTATGCCTTGGCTTAACCGCCTGGACTGCGTGGATGAAGTACCACCATAAAAACTTCCCCAATCTTAAGGTATGGTGCGCGCCGAAGAGATGCATGGTCGGGGGGGAGCTCGACCATTAGCGACCACCCTCCGGGAACCTGGGGCACCCGGTTGTATACACCCCGAACCGTGTCATGGGAGCACTGGCACGGCCGTAATTTTCTTCCCTTACTCGTGGGATTCAATATGGATAATAACGACACTAATGACCCAAAAAACGAAACAGTGACGGACATGGCTTCTAACGCCGCGTCTGGATCTGGAAAAGAAGTTGATTCTGTGGGAACGACAGAAAACCTGTCGATAACCACAGATATCAACAAACTCACCTTACAAGGTGAGAAGCGACTCTCCGGCGCACAGAGACGGAAGCTCGCCATATAAAGGGCCATCGCTAGCGGGGAACCCGTCCGCTACAAGCGAAAAAAACCCAAGCAAGGCAGCGGTAATTCCCGTGATAGGAGCCCACACGCTCCCTCCGGGAGTACTAATGCCAACGACATTGCCATTGCAGGAGGCTCTAACAACTCCGCAAGGGCAACAGTCAACAAAAGGCCGCGATCAGATGGGAGCACCCCGAACTCCCAAAATAGACAAGCCGGGACCAAAAGGCCAAGAACCACGGAGGAGGGCGCTTCAAGCGAAACCTTCAAAGAGGTTCTAACGGCCTTTAAAATGGCAATTGTTCCTCAGGGCTTCCCTGAAATACGCCTGACAGAGGAACAGTTTGGCTCTGTGCAGATGGCGCTGTTGGGGCGGATCACCCCCGGTGAGGAGGGAACAGGTCCGCAGTTCAACAGCTGCTATATGCATAGAGGAGCAGCCATTCTCTCCTGCAAGAATGAGGGAACCAGAACCTGGTTACAGGAGATAGTTCCCCAGCTCAAGCCGTGGGAGAATGCAGAACTAAAAGTAGGGCCTGCAAAAGACCTACTCTCGATGGCGAAGGTATTAATGTGGGCTCCAAAACCCTTCGATACCACGCCAACTAAATCAGTCTTGGAGCTTCTGAAAACTCAGAACACAGGACTGAAAACAGAAGACTGGCACGTCATCAATAGCACCAAGGAGCCGAAAGGCATAACCCTTGTGCTGGAGATTGACGAAATGTCTCTGAAGACCCTCCGGCAACTAGACATGAGACCATGTCTGGGACTAGGGAAAGTGGTCTTCAGAGTGTTAGCTACTAGTGCTGGACGAAATGGAGGGGACAACACCAACCCATGTCCTGAGGCTGCTACAAGCGAACCTCCAGCACAGTAGAGGTGCTTCTGCGACATTATGTCGCAAATTAAACACCGAGGAGATAGATGCGGCTCTCATTCAGGAACCCTGGATAGTGAGGGGCCGCGTAATGGGACTCGGGGAAACCAGAGGTGAGTTAATATATGACAAAACTTCCGATAACCCCAGGGCATGCATTTTCATTAAGAAAGGTGTAAAATGTCTGCCCATGTATGATTTCTGTTCTAGGGATCTAGCGACCATCAGGCTGAAATATCAGGAGGATGGGCATGTAAGGGAGCTAATAATCTCCTCTGTTTACATGCCATACGACTCCATAGACCCACCACCCGGCGAAGACCTAAGAAAACTGGTGGAATACTGCGAGGCAAACCGACTCCAGTTAATAGCCGGCTGCGACGCAAACGCGCACAACACTGTTTGGGGCAGCACGGACAACAACCGTCGAGGGGAAGCACTCCTGGAGTACTTGGTGAGTAATAATTTACATATTGCTAACCAAGGCAATGAGCCAACCTTTGTAACTCAACGTCGGCAAGAAGTCATCGACCTGACGCTAGCCACGGAATATCTGTGCGATAGCATCAAACGATGGCATGTATCCCACGAGCCATCATTATCTGATCACAGACATATTAGGTTCGAACTAGCTGGTTTCGAAAGGGAACTAACAACCCATCGAAATCCCAGAAAAACTGACTGGGACGCTTACAGAAGTCAACTGAAATGCAGTTTGGCGGCTGTGAAGTCCGAAGTTCAGACTACCAATGATATAGAGGTGATGGCAGACCAACTTCAGGATGCCATTGTAACCTCATATCAAGAAAACTGCCCTTCTGTCACCAGGGAAACCACCAGAAATGTCACATGGTGGAACAAACACCTGGAAAGTCTAAGAAGGGCCGCTCGCAAAATGTTCAACAAAGCGAAAAAAACCGGCCAATGGGACTTACATGCCCAGGCCCTCACGGAATATAAAGCTTTGAGAAAATCAAAGACAGACTCTTGGAGAGGATTCTGCCAGGAGGTCGAAAACACACCTCAGGCGGCACGCCTCAACAAAATTCTGTCAAAGGATCCAATAAACCCTGTCGGGACTATAAAGCGACCGACAGGCGAACATACGACAAACGGGAGGGAAACACTGGATGTTCTACTACAGACTCACTTCCCAGGATCGACAATAGTTGACGAAGATTCACCGCCACAACCTGAATCTCTTGAGGCAAAGCCTACAAGGTTCGACTGGAAAGTGGCGAATCAGATCGTCAACTACAATAAAATTGAATGGGCGATCAAATCCTTTGAACCCTACAAGTCTCCGGGACCGGATGGAATACTTCCCGCATTATTGCAACGGGCAAGTGACCTCCTAATTCCGTTTCTATGTAAAATCTTTCGAGTATGCTTGGCAATGGGATATGTGCCTCTGGCATGGAAATCGGTAAAGGTGGTTTTCATACCAAAACCAGGGCGCACCTCCTACGACCATGCCAAGTCATATCGACCAATCAGTCTTTCGTCTTTCCTCTTGAAGACGCTGGAAAAACTTGTCGACAGACATATTCGGGATGGGCCATTAATAGAAAACCCACCCAATAGTAGACAGTATGCCTACCAGGCAGGGAAATCATGTGAATTGGCTCTTCACAACCTCGTTAGTAGGGTAGAGGAGTCGATAAACAATAAAGAGATAGCACTGGGTGCTTTTCTTGACATTGAGGGTGCATTCGATAACACCTCTTTTAAATCAATGATCCTGGCCGCTCAAAGACATGGGATTGACGACACTTGTTGTAAGTGGATGGACAACATGCTGAAGAGTAGGCGGGTTCATGCCACAATTGCGGGCGACACCCTAGAGGTACAAGTAACTCGAGGGTGTCCACAGGGTGGAGTATTGTCACCCCTACTCTGGAACCTCGTCGCTGACGATCTATTGACAACACTTAGCGACAGTGGCTTCTACGCCCAAGGGTATGCGGATGACATCGTCATACTCATAAGGGGAAAGTATACCAACATTATTGCAGAGCGCATGCAAAGAGCTCTAAATATTGTACAGCAGTGGTGCGAAAGGGAAACCCTGCGGGTGAACCCTTCTAAAACGTCGCTGATACCTTTCACTAGAAAAAGAAACGTTGGGAATTACAACCTTAACATCTTTGGAAAACAGATAGAGGTAGTCACAGAGGTCAAATTCCTAGGAATAATCCTGGACACCAAACTCACATGGAACCAACATCTGTCAAAAGTCACAAACAAGGCGAAAGCATCTCTTATGAGGTGTAGACGCATGTTTGGGAAAACATGGGGCATGAAACCAAAAATGGTACAGTGGCTATACACCACTGTGGTCAGACCCATATTCGCCTATGGTGCCCTGATTTGGTGGCCAAAGGTTGAACAAAGAACGACCGTCACAAAACTCGCCAGCTTACAAAGGCTGGCATGCTTGTGCGTTACGGGTGCTATGAGCACCACACCAACAGCATCCATGGAAGTCATCCTGGGCTTGATTCCCCTTGATATATTTATAAAGGGGGAAGCCCTAATGACTGCCAAAAGGATGCGGTCCATCGGCTACTGGAACGTTAACCAGGAACAGTATGGACACTCAAAGATTATGGAGGTTGCGGCCGGTGACCACATCTTAATGATGGACACTGACTGCATGCTTCCAAGATACTCCTTTGACAAGCCATTCGTAGTGAAAATTAACCACGATGAATGGCGTCAAGGTACTCCATCCTATTTGTCCAAGGGAATCGTCTGGTATACCGATGGTTCCAGGACTAATGAAGGATCAGGAGCTGGAATTCATGGCGTGCGACCTAGGGTGAACATTAGTTTATCCCTAGGGACTAACGCCACCGTTTTCCAGACAGAAATGTATGCCATCATGACATGCATTCGAGAGAATGCAAAGCGTCGGTATACTCGACAGCACATACGTATTCTGTCTGATAGTCAAGCAGCATTAAAAGCACTTGCAGCCCCACGTATAAACTCTAAAATAACGTGGGAGTGCCTACAGGAACTGATATACCTGTCCCGGGTGAACAATGTCGAACTCATCTGGGTACCAGGTCACTCGGGGGTTGAAGGCAATGAAAAAGCAGATAACCTGGCAAGAGCGGGTTCTGCGACGCCATTCACAGGGCCTGAACCTGTGATTGGTATTTCAAAACAGGCAGTCAAAACGGCGGTTCAAAGATGGTCTTTTAAGGAACATCTGCAACGTTGGGACATGACACCTGGCCAACACCAAGGGAAGGCCACTATTGGAGTACCTTCCCAAAAACTGACTTCTGAAGTCATCCATTTGGGACGACCTCAAATCAAACATGTAGTGGGCCTTTTAACAGGACACTGCCATATGAGAAAGCACCTGCAACGCATAGGCGTGCATAGGGGCAGTACGATGTGCAGACTATGTGAAGAGGAGGAAGAAACCTCCTCGCACATAGTGTACGACTGTGAAGCACTGGGCCGAAGGAGATTTGCTCTTTTCGGTGATTTACAATGCGGGGACAATCTTCCGCATGAAAATCTTGCAAAGAAGCTATTAAACCTCATTAAAGGGACGGAGCTCATGTAAGAATCGGGGATGTACAATAAGCCAATTGAGCTGCAGTGCAATTTGGGTTTGACCCAACCCCGCTATTAATCAATCAATCAATCAATGCCATAGAGTAGTACACATTTAAGAGTGCTGAAGTGTCTAACGATTCTTTTAGTTTCCATAGACAGTAGTAAGCTTTATTAAGTTTTTTGCATACTGATCGATTTGAGCGTCCCAGCTTAGTTTTGCATCAATTGAAATTCCTAAAAATTTAGTACATAGGCTACACTATTACAACATTGTTGTGGGTAATTTTAAAATTATCGGGTATATTAACGGTTATATATTTTTTAACAAATTTTGGTGTTGTTTTTTATTATATTTTCTGAGCATTCTCTTTGTCGTCCATTTTCTATTACGGAATTCTTTTTGGATTTAATAATTTTTCTCAGCCAAGTGCAATCTTGACAATTGTTCTCCTAGTATTTGCACCAGCCAATATGTTGGTGGAAGAATGGGCAGAAATAAATGGTGAAATAAATAAGTTGATCAGGAGCATGCCGCCGTTGCGAGGCGATTTTGAGGAGTAGAGGACCTACATGTTATTAGAAATTAATATTCATATTTCTTTGTTGTTTGTTGTTAATAAAAAACACTAAAATATATTAAAAAACGTATAATCGCTAATAGTGTAAATTGATGTATAAATCAAAAACTGGTATATTGATAACGTACTAAGGTACCCTACAATATTTATTTACTATTTACTATTACAATGTATTATTACATACAACGTTTATAATATATTATATTATTTTCATTATCTTAAGACATATTTAAATAAGCGCCTAAGTGACTAAACACCTGTATGTGCTTGGTAACTTAAAATTAAATGTTAATAAGGGCGGTATTCACCAAGCTCAGTTAAATTTTGGCTTAAACCTGTTTAGTTAACCATGATTAAATTTGAGTAATCGTGGTTAGGCTTTTCGGTATTCACCATCAGAAAAATTAATAAAGGTTAGTTAATCGAGATGATAGGTACGGTTAAAATATTTCGTTTTGACAGTTGTGACAGTATGTTTTCTATGATATTAGAGAGTTTTGATATAATAATAATACCACATGTAATTTATTTATTTATTTATTTATTTATTTAATTCAAACCCAACAGAAAACCATTTACAGGGTATTATATAAAAAAAGAATACATGAAATATATATATATGTATATGTAAAATAAAATAAAAAATTACTTATATTTAACTTAAACATTGACAGCTAACTTTTTAAAGTAATCAGACTACAATGTAATGATCAAGACAAAATATACTCATACTATATAGAAAGTACAAAATATTTAATAAAAAAGGAAAATAATATTAATGCAGCTATTAAATCTCAGTTGATTGGTAATATTCCTGAGCAAATCTTAATAATGTCGCCAAATTACAATTATGTATGTCACAGTTGAATGGTAAATTATTGAAATAGGATGACATCAAAAAAACCGGTGATTTAGCCAGGATATTAGTTCTAGGTATCGAACAAACAAATGTCATACTTTGCCTTGAATTCAGTCGAGGAATGTGAAATTTTATTTCTGATAAGATATTGGGGCAGTCGACTTCATTATGCAATATCTTGAACAAAAAACTTAACGAATATAGAATTCTACGATGTTTTAGTGATTGCATATCAAACATTTCTAATAATAGTTCCTGACTAAAGCCTCTTGCAGGGTATGTATGATTACACTTAAAATGCAAGAACTTCATAAATTTTCTCTGCACTGACTCTAAGGCCGCTGAATGGCAATTATAAATCGGAAAGAATACTAGTGAACAATATTCTAATTTTGAGCGAACTAAGGAATTATACAAAGTTTTTAAAGCTAATTCATTTGTAAATGACTTACAATTCCTAATTATAAATCCTAGAGTTTTAACAGAACTTGTTACTAAGTTGTCAATATGGGCAATAAAAGACATATCCGAATTAAAAATAATCCCTAAATCTCTAATTGAATCACATCGTGTGAGTGCAATATTATTTATATTATAATCATACAAGTATGGAGATTTTTTGCGGGAATAGGTTACAACCTTGCATTTGGATATATTTAATGATAACTTGTTAGAGTTGCACCACTCAACTACTCTGTTAAGCTGACATTGCAATGCCTGACAATCATCAAGGTCCGATATGACACCATATATTTTTAAATCATCAGCATATAACAGCTGCTCACTTTCTATGAACTCAGTAAGATCGTTAATAAACAATAAGAATAGCAGTGGCCCAAGATTCGACCCCTGGGGCACCCCTGAGGAGGCTATAAACAAATCAGATTTGTGACCATTATATGCTACAAATTGCATTCTGTTTGTTAGATAAGACCGAAAGAGTTTCAGCAGTGATGTGCTAATACCAAATCTTTCAAGTTTAATCAAAAGAATTGAGTGATCAATACGGTCAAAAGCCTTAGAGAAGTCCGTGTAAACCACATCAACTTGCCCCTGGTAATCCAAAGTATTAGAGATGTATTGAGTCACCTCGAGTAAATTAGACATTGTCGACCTTTTACTCATGAAACCATGCTGTGACATTGATAAACAATTTCTTAATGGGGTATAGATATGAGTATACACGGACATCTCAAAGACTTTTGCAAAGTTAGGAATTATAGCAATTGGCCTGTAATTGTCTATGTACGCTCTATTTCCATTTTTAAGCACAGGACAAATTCTGGTAAGTTTCCAACACTCTGGGAAAGTAGAAGTGCGCAAGATCAGATTGAATATTATAAGAAGAGGTGTTACAAAAATTCGGGAGCAATCCTTAATTAAAAAGCTAGGAACATTATCATGGCCAGATGTCATTTTATTTTTTAATTTGTGTATGGCTTCAATCACCTCATTCTCATTAAAAGATGTAATATTTACACAGGTGTTTGATACACAATTATTGCTAACATTATTATTAGTGACAGGATCAATTGGTAGATAAACACCACTAAAGTAATCTGCAAATCCGTTGACAATTGAGTGTGGATCATTGTAAGGACTGGCATTACAAATCATTTTTCCAGGTATCCGAGTTGTGCCCTTTTTACCATTTATGAATGTCCAGAAATATTTAGAGTCATTAATTACACTTTGCTCAATATTATCTAAGTATATTTTATAAGCATCATTGATTTGAGTCTTAACTAACGCTCTCATTCTCTTAAAGTCGTTAAAATATTGTTCACTGTTAAATCTTTTATATTTTTCCCGATACTTATCTTTTAATTTAATATTTTTAATGATTTGTGATGTGTACCAAACCGGAAATTTTCTTTTCTTGTTTGAATACAAAGGAATAAATATATCAAAGATTGAGTGTAATTTTCGGTAGAATAATTCACATGCCATGTTAACGTTATCTGCATCATATAAGAAAGACCAGTCGGTGTTACCAAGTGCTGCATATAACGCAGGATAGTTAGCTTTTCTGAAATTGTACATCTTGCTGTCAATATTATTTGAAAAACTGTGTTCATCTTTCAACGATAGCCTTAATGAAATATTTAATGCGGGATGATATGAATCTTCATTAACTAAAGGTATATTATCATGAAATATCTTAATAGCACAGTTACTCATGACTAAATCTAATAACGTTTCGTAAGAATATCTGAATGACAAGTGTGGTTATGTATGTATACACTGAGGAACTTTTTAAGGTTACATTGCCGAACATTGGTACTGTGAGATAAATAGAACAATGTGTACAAAGTTTTTGGCTATTTCAGATATTAGGAAATCAAAAAATAAGGTACGTAGATATTTCGAAAAGATAAAATAATCATTATTTTTAAATAATAGTAATATATTAATAAAATAAACACATTTGACTTAAAATATATTCGAATCGTTCTCCAGCCTGAATCGGCGCTGCAGGTGTATCTTACCTCTTACATGTGGGTTGTTGTGTTTTGTTAACTGTTATATGTGTTCACCAACTGTATTTTATGATTACCTCATATGTGAAATAGTCTCAAAGGTCTCATATACATTGTACTATTACTGCGCAGTAAAATCGTCAATGTACCCAAAGAATATTCCTCAAACAGTATGATGGCCTCAAGATGCAAAGCACTGGACGCATAGGACAACAATTGAGGTTAGGTAATATGAGGGCACCCTTTTGGGGCCGAGTTAGTGAAGTCATATAGAAGCCTATAACATACTAAATGGAATTTTTAAGTGGCGATCTGTTGTTCTTCTTGTTTCATATTGATTATCAACATACATTTTCAGTCGATCATTTTTATATAAGTAAATACAAACATTGAGGATATATAGCGAGCTAATATTTAGAATCGTATTATTTTTATAAAGTAATTGTGTAGGATAATCCCTTTTTCTTTAAACATAATTTTTAATATACTATTCTGGATTACATTTAGCTTTTTTAATGATACTGTATGTAGACTACTAGTAGAGACGCAGTCGGTACTGTTTAGTACAACTAAACAGTACCGACTGCGTCTCTACTAGTTCAGTGTTACTAGACGAAGTCTGGCTACCGATTCTCCAAAAAGAAGTACGTGACGGAAATATCAAAATAAATTAGAATTCTTTATCTAGTGATCTATGCATTAATTACTAATCAGTGTCAAGTGTCAAAGTGATTTTTTTGACAAATAATTTTTTGTAATCACAGTTGAAAAAGGACCTAGACTTTGGTTCGAAACGTTCTGTTAAGATAAGTTATTGTTTTATAATTGTTTTTTATATATCATATAAATATATATATACAGTGTGTCCCAGATTGGGACCCGATGCATTGCTATCTCGCTTATTAACGGAGATGGAACGATGGTTAAATGGGGAAAGTTTTGCAGATTTTTATGGCCATTTCGAATCTGTTTTCAAATTCTATGTAGCACCTATAGTTTTTGAATAATTTTCAGAAAACTGAAAGTTTGCTTTTTTTTGTTTCCTCCATAACTTTTTAAGCATTATTTATGCAGGTTGGAAACTTGCACATTATCAGAACACTTTTTAAAAATACATCTAATAGTGATAGCAAAATTTTTCTACCGTCACTTGTTTTCAAGACTGACACATTAACTTTTGTTTTTCTTATGGGCGCCATATTGGATTTTTATTTGATTAAATAGGATTTTTTATGCGCTTTTCAACGATGTATCACAATCTGAAAAAATTCTATACTGAGGTAGCAACGTAATAGAAAAACAGGTTTTTTAATGGTAGACTATGAACAAAATTGGCAATTGTTCATAATATTTGTTTTCTCCTCATTAGAAAACCTTATTTCTTATTTAAAATTATTAATACTTACTCTTAAATAAACTAGTGAACCCAAAAAAATAACAAAAAGGAACTCTTAACAATGAAACTCAACAACAATAAACAAAGTAACAACACAAAAGAAGAACAAAACCAGCAAATAGTATAACTCTTGAAATACGCACAATTTTCTAACGAACTGTCACAATAATTAATTGGAAACGTTTTGTTTTTCACCATATTTTGCATTGCCTACTTAACGTATCCTAGTGATATTAATTAAATGTTTTTGACCATTTAACTTGTATCTAGCAAACAAGCAAACATGAGAAACATTATTAGATGCCATCTAATAATGTGGTGGTTATTTAGAAAATTGAAAAGTTCCTTATCTAAATAATAATATGGTTCTTCAAAGCCTACTTGTCGAAACATAATTATTATCAATTAATGGTAACTACACACAATTATTTTTGAAGTTGTGATACATCATTGCAAAGAGCATAAAAAATGCTATTTAACCAATTAAAAATCCAATATGGCGTCCATAAGAAAAACAAAAGTTAAGTGCCAGTCTCGGAAACAAGTGACGATAGAAAAATTTTGCTATCACTATTAGATGTATTTTTAAAAAGTGTTCTAATAATGTACAAGTTTCCAACCTGCATAAATAATGATTAATAAGTTATGGAGGAAATAAAAAAAAGCAATCTTTCAGTTTTTTGAAAATTACTCAAAAACTATGGGTGCTACATAACATTTGAAAACGGATTCGAAATGGCCATTAAAATCTGCAAAACTTTCCCCATTTAACTATCGTTCCATCTCCGTTAATAAGCGAGATAGCAATGCATCGGGCCCCAATCTGGGACACACTGTATATCTATATATTATAATATAATATACATTTTGTTATTATATTTTCTAGTGTAAAATACTAGAAAACCACTGATACAAATTTTAGATAACAATTTTGTATTTATATTCATTTAAAACTAAACTGCTGGTCACTCGAACTTACACATAGACTTTTAGGCAAAATTTAAAGTTCAATATTTTCAACAGGAATGCAAATTTTTGAACGCGGCTTGCAAATTTTAAGAGCTAGTTTTTTTTCGGATTAAGCTGCATGACGTATATTTATCGTAGGACCATAGGTTTATTATATACGGGGTGATCAATAAAGTCATGCAAAAAATCAAAAAGTTTGGTTCGTTACTAAGGTAACATCAATATCTCTAGACGTTTTTGTCAGTTTTTGGATTAAGGCCCTTAGGCCTTGTACACACTACTCAACATAAAATTTGGGTAACGAAATTTTTAAAATGCTATAACTTGACATTGTATTGACGGTTCTTGATGATTTTTGCGAATTTGGAATCCTTATTTCACGTAGATTTTCTATGGTCTAGGCATTTTATTTGAGGGTTGAAATTTACACATTATACCGGGTCGATAATAAACAAAAACGTAGCGACAAGAACAAGTTTATTACATTATATTCTACAATATACCAGATTGGTTAACAACGGCCAAAAGTCAATTCTTAAAAAATTTATAATTCTAATTCTGGTAATTTTTAATAACTAAAAAAAAAAAATTAACTAAAAAATTAAAAATTAATTTAATTTAAACTTAAATTAAAATTACCTAATTAAAATTAGGTACATTAATTAAAAAAAAGAGAAGCTAATATTTTGTTGGTCCTCCTGCTCGACGTATTACTTCCCGACATCGATTTGGTAGAGTATCCACAAGATTATTTATAAAATCTTGTGGAATATTCTCCCATTCTTCACGAATGGCCTCACTAAGCGTTTCTAAGGTTTCAGGGAGTACATCACGAGATCTCACTTTAAGTTTTAAATAAGACCAAACGTGCTCGATGACATTAAGATCCGGAGACTTTGCAGGCCAGTCCATCCTATTGATGATTTGTGCCTGCAAAAACTCCGTGATCCTTCGCGCTCTGTGAGGTCGAGCGTTATCATCCACCAATATAAATTCTGGGCCGTAATGTCGAGCAAAAGGAACAACAATAGGTTCCAAAATTTCCTCCTGATAAACAGTAGCATTAACGGTTTGGTTGGTAATGAATAGCTCGGTTTTACCATTTCTTATGATACCTCCCCACACTGTAACAACTCCTCCATCAAATTCTTCTTGAGGGGCCATATTTTCCTCCAAATATCGCTGATTTGGCCTTCTCCAAACTAACATTCGGCCATCGGAGTGAAACAAATTAAATCTTGTTTCGTCAGTAAATAAACAATGGCTCCACTCTGCATTACCCCAATTCGCATGCCGATTTGCCCATGCCCGCCTATTCGCTCTATGGTGTTGTAATAACCGCACACATTTTGCTCTGCGACGGGCTCTATAATTTAAATTAGTTTGGCATTATGTTGTTTTAAAAAAAAAAATCTCACCTCAAGTTGTTTTTATTTAATGTTCTTTTCACTGTTCTGTCCGAAACTCTCACCCCAGTTTGTTGTCTTAAAGAGTCATTTAGTTTTCTAGAGTTCTTTGTTCTATTCCGCATAGTTTCTCTCATTAAAATTCTTTTGGTTCTTTGGTTTATTTTTTTTGTATGTCCACCCCCATGCCCATAATTATGATCACCAGTAGTTTCGACGCGGCGGTTCAAATTATAAATTGTCTTTCGGCTGACATTGTAAATGTGCGCAATTTCCTGTTTTGACATTCCTTCGTTGAGAAGTCGAATGCAATTTTCCCTTTCTGCCGTGGTTAAACGCCTCATATTAATTAAACTTTACAAAATTATAACATTGAAATGTGTCAGATTACTAAAATAATGTTAACAGTTTTTAATTCCATAGCAACAAATTTGTTTTTCCAATGCCTACTTTGAAATTGACGCGTCGCGTAGAAATTACACCCAATCATAATTATGGGCATGGGGGTGGACAAAGAACTCTGTAAAACTGAATGATTCTTTGAGACAACAAACTGGGGTGTGAGTTTCGGACAGAACAGTGAGAAGAACATTAAATAAAAACAACTTGAGGTGAGAATTTATTTTTACAAAAACTTAAATAATGCCAAACCTTAGAGCATGTCGTACCCTACGTTTCTGTTTATTATCGACCCGGTATAATGTGTAAATTTCAACCCTCAAATAAAATGCTTAGACCATAGAAAATCTACGTGAAATAATTCCAAATCCACAAAAATCATCAACAACCGTCAATCCAATGTCAAGTTATAGCATTTTAAAAATTTCGCTACCCAAATTTTATGTTGAGTAGTGTGTACAAGGTCTAAGGGCCTTAATCCAAAAACTGACAAAAACGTCTAAAGATATTGATGTTACCTTAGTAACGAACCATATTGCAACGACCAAAAAAAATCATACAAACTTTCTGATTTTTTGCATGACTTCATCGATCACCCCGTATATAATAAACCTATGGTCCTACGATAAATATACGTCACTCAGCTTAATCCGAAAAAAAACGAGCTCTTAAAATTTGCAAGCCGCGTTCAAAAATTTGCATTCCTGTTGCAAATATTGAACTTTAAATTTTGCCTAAAAGTCTCTATGTGTAAGTTCGAGTGGCCAGTAGTTTATATACAGTGGTTTTCTGGGGCAAACTGTTGAGGTTTGCTTGGTGTGACAGAAATAAATTAATATTAAATAATGATAAGACTATAATAATGAATTTTTATATTAGAAAATCCTTGCCATCCGAGTTTGAAATTTCTAATTCCCAGGTATCCAATGAAGCAAAATTCCTTGGTACATTTCTAGACCCCACATTATCGTGGAATATTCATATAGACAATATTTGCAAAAAACTACATAAAGCATACTTTGGAATAATGCAGTTAAAGGATACTTTAGATGAAAAGGGTCTGTTAAACATATATTATGCTCTGGCTTACTCTCACATTGCATTAAATATTTTTAGTTGGGGGTGCGGAAGAGACAAAAATAGAGTGTTTATTCTTCAAAAAAGAATAGTACGCCTAATTTTCAATTTAAAATATAATGAAACTTGCAGAGTAATTTACAAAGAAAAGGGAGTTCTAACTGTACCATGCATATATATACTTAAATGCTTACTGTATACGAAATACAATATTCATAATTTTAGCAGAGTAGCCGATTCTCATGCCTATAATACAAGGCATGGCGTACTTTTGAGTATCCCTCCACACAAAACTTCTGCTTTCAAACATTCTCCCAAATATAACTGTGTCCGCATGTTTAATGCATTGCCCAAACACATCCGTGAGATAAATTGCTGTAGACTGTTTAAAAGTAAAATTAAAAATTTCTTATTGGAAAACGCATTCTACAGCGTTGACGAGTTTGTATCCGGAATATTTTAAGTTAAGGCCATATTTTGTGTCACCTTAAGACCATCTAACGTTTTGACATGTATGCAATATATCTATCTGCTTGTTTGTCAATTTGTTATTTAGTGTTCGTAACATACCTAATTATTATGTACTATTTATTTACTTATTTATTTATTGCTTTGTCTTTTATTTTTATACTATTTATGTAAATGACCTGCCATATATACTCTAATGTATCGTAAATGGTGAATAAAGATTATTATTATTACTACACTTTTATCTTGACATATTTTGGCAATTTTCTTATTTCTATTTATTTTTTAGAATTTGGCGTGATTCCCAGAATTAAGTTCAATGAATATTAACTATCCGCCACAAATAAACTACAAACAATAATAATTAATGTAGCGATAAATGATTTAAATGTCCACTTTATTGCACTCTGTGAGCATTGGCAGAATAGTAATAGTATTAATGCATTTCAGTTAGATAACTATACATTGGTTTCGTCTCATTGTAGATCTGCTCATGGGGGTGTTGTATTATATGTGTTAAATTCAATTAGCACAGTAAGTCGCCAAGACATAAACATGTTAAGTGAAGATTATCTCTTTGAATGTGCGGCTGCTGAAGTCAAGATCAATGGTATATTATATATAATTTGTGCAGTATATAGACCTCCTTCGGCTAATATTAACCTTTTTATTGATAAACTAGATTGTTTACTAGAGATAGCTACTGAGAATAATATATTAGTAATAGTAGCGGGAGATTTCAACATTGACATTTTTTACAATTCTCTTTCTTGATATGCATTGTTTATAAAATTTATAAAGCCTAAATAAAGTCATTTATAAACATTGACATGTCATTAACAGGAAATGCTAATAATAAACGTCTTCTTATCAACTTTTTAAACTCTTATAATATGAGAATCACAGTAGAAACACCCACTAGAGTAACTAAAACATCTTCAACATGTCTTGATAATATTTTTGTTTCTAATATGATCGAATGTGATACAGAGGTACTAGATGTAAATATATCTAATCATTTTGCTCAGTTATTATGTATCAAGCAAGTTGAAAGAACTAATAGGCAAATATTTGAATATAGACGTATTTTCAGTGCTGAAAATTACCAACTTTTTTATAATCTATTGTTGCAAGAAACATGGCTATCAGTCTATGAAGCGAGAACTGTTGATGAAATGTACAATAATTTTTTTAGAGCTCTATTGAGCTACTTCAACTCAACATTTCCTTTAAAATCAGTTAAGGTTCGAAATAATAATAAGGTTAAGTGGATGTCAGAAAATGTTCATAATGCCAAAGAAACACTAAACACTGTAGGTAAGAACTATAATTTTAGGAAATGTAACTTTCCAATGTTATATAATTATTTACAGTTTATCGATTGGTCACCACTCCAAACTATGAAATGTGTCGATGAGGCATGTTCATATTTTTATTCTACTTTAGAGACAGCTTTTGACCTTTTTGTTCCTGTATATACAATACCGAGAAATAGCAAAAGAAAATACCCAGCTTGGTATACAAAAAATATCATAAAGGATATACGGAAAAAGGAACACATTTTAAAAAAGTACAAACTCACCAAGAATGTGATGTATCATAATGAATTTAAAGTGTTGCGTACTAGAACAAAAAACAGCATATCGGAAGCATACAGACAGCATTTAATCAATATTGAACAGGGTATACACTCTGACCCAAAAACATTTTGGTCCTTTATAAATTCCAAAAAAGGCACCTCACGCATCCCTGGTAAAATGCATTTTCATGACGCAACTTATGACAATCCGCAAGATATAGTTAACAGTTTCGCACAATACTTTTCCAGTACATTTAGGCAATCTTATCCATTAGATGATACTGTAAGTGTTCCTTGTTTCTTGCAGAATATAAATATTGAGCATATATCTGAGAATGATATAATCCTTGCTTCAAAAAAACTGAAAGATCGTATGACTGCTGGTGAAGATCAGATTCCTAGCTTTCTGGTGAAAGATTGTATAGGTACTCTGGCTATACCTCTCTGCACGTTGTTCAATCTAATATTAGAGACTTGTACTTTCCCAATAATTTGGAAAATAGCTAAATTATGTCCTGTTCTTAAAACTGGTAATCCTGATGATGTACTCAACTACCGTCCTATCTCTATACTCTGCAATTTTGCCAAATTATTAGAAATCATACTGTATAGGAGTATATATGGTAGTATAAAAAATATTTTATCACCCTGGCAACATGGGTTTATGGAGAAAAGATCAACTTCAACTAATCTTTTTCTCTTGTTTTACTGAATTTACTGTTGAGGTATTAGACAACAGAGGGCAAGTGGATGTCGTCTATACAGATATACAGAAAGCGTTGGATCAAATTAACCACTATGTCCTATTAAATAAACTCGATAAAATTGGCATTAGCTCGAATTTGATTTATTTATTCAAATCTTACCTTTTAAATAGACAGCAATATGTTTTCTACAATGGTTTTAAATCCGACTTATTTCCATCCACATCTGGTGTTCCGCAAGGGTCGAACCTTGGGCCTCTCCTATTTTTGATATTTATCAACGATTTGATTAGTTTGTTGAACTGTAACGGATTGTTGTTCGCTGATGATTTAAAAATTTATTCCTCCATATCTAGTGTTGATGATTGCCATAACTTGCAAAGTAATTTGGAGAAAGTAAGTTATTGGTGTAGCTTAAATAAACTGAGCTTGAATATTTCAAAATGTAGGATAGTTACTTTCACTCGTAAAAGTACGCCATTATTACATAACTATACCATTAATGATGAAGTTATTGCAAGATGTGATGTGATTAAGGATTTGGGTATTTACTTTGATTCCTCACTCTCTTTCTCTTCACATGTTGATCATGTATGTCAGTCTTCATTGAAGATGTTGGGCTTCATTATACGAAATTCACAAACCTTTAATAACATTGAATGTCTAAAAGCTTTATACTTTGCATTTGTTCGCTCTAGATTGGAGTATGGATCACTAATCTGGTATCCAATTTATGAGTGTTATAAAATCAGATTGGAATGCATCCAGCGCAAATTTCTGAAGTTTCTGTCTTACAAAGTTGATCATACCTATCCACCCCAAGGTGCTAACCATATGATGTTGATTAAATTTGACTTACGATCTCTTCATACTAGAAGGGTTAACATGTCTTTAGCATGCCTCTATAAACTAGTTCACTCTCATTTGGATTGTCCTGATTTGTTGTGTAAATTAAATTTTGTGGTTCCAAGATTATCCACAAGGCATTTTATTACATTTAAATTACCTACATGTAAAACAAATCTAATGTTAAGGTCTCCTATTTATACCATGTGCGCAAACTATAATGGATTAGATAATGTTGACCTGGATATTAATTTTTCTAGTATTAAGTTTATTTTATATAATAGTGACTAGTCAATTATTTCTGTATCTACATATATTTGTTGTTTGTTCATTATGTCATATTTGTAATTTCTTTAATTTTAGGTCTAGTTTGTTTTCCCTGTAAATGGTCTTTACTGTTGGGTATTAACATTAAATAAATAAATAAATAAACTTACTACATGAATTATATTGGCAAGATAAGGTCACAAAGCAAACTTACGTAGATTACAAAAATTACTATACTAATCTTCTTTTATGCGAAAAATCAATTTTTTATGAAACTCAAATTAATAATAGTTATAATAAATCTAAAACTATATGGAATATTATAAATACTGAAAATGGTAAAAATAGAAATAAATATGAGACTTTCAATGAAATTAATGTTAATGGTACTATTATAACATCTCCCCAATCTGCGACTGAAATTTTTAACAATACTTTTGTTAACATGGCTAAAAACCTAGCTGGCGCAATTCCTACAAATACTACGCTCGAACACATCACTTGCAATCACAATTCAATTTTCTTATCTGAGGTAACACAAAGCGAAATTTTAGAAATTATTAACGGTTTAAAAAATAAATATTCAAGTGGAGATGATAATATAAGCAACATTATGTTAAAAAAAATTGGCTGTTTTATACTTGAACCTTTAACTTATTTAGTAATCGAATCCTTGAAAAACGGTATCTTTCCTGCAAGGTTGAAGATGGCTGTTGTTAAACCTTTATACAAAAAAGGTGATCCTTCCTTAATTGAAAACCACAGACCCATTGGTATGTTATCTTCTTTTTCTAAGTTACTTGAAATTGTCATGTGTAGAAGATTAATTCCTTTTTTAGAACTAAATAAGATCATTACTGGAAGTCAACATGGATATCAGAGAAATAAATCCACCACAACAGCTACCTTTGATTTTGTTCGAAGTATATTGGAACATCTTGACAATGGATATATTGCTCTCGGAATATTCCTTGACCTATCCAAAGCCTTCGATTGTGTTAATCATGGAACACTTCTAAATAAATTGGATAAAGTTGGTATCAGGGGTGTAGCTTATAAATGGTTCAGTTCCTATCTTAATGAAAGATATCCAACAGTTTCAATTACATCGAATTCATTGGAATATTGTTCAAGTTCACAAAGAGTTGTACTGGGAGTACCGCAGGGCAGTGTACTTGCTCCGATACTTTTTATATTGTACATTAATGATCTACAGCAATATCTAAATGATAGCTCAGTATTTATAACCACTTATGCTGATGACACCAACATTCTAATTGTAAATAAAAGCTATGATGGAATCAAAACCAAAGCAACTGATGTAATGCAAAAAATATCTGAATGGTTTCACCAAAATTCGTTGATTTTAAATAATGATAAAACAAACTGTATCTTATTCTTATTTAAACATAGAAATAAAACTGAATATCCAACTGAGGTAGAGATTAATAATAATGTAAAAGTTAAATATACAGAAAACACAAAATTTTTAGGGGTGATTATTGATGCGAATATGAATTGGGGGGATCATGTGCGGGTGCTCTGTAGTAGGCTCAGTACAGTTTGTTATTCCTTAAAGGAACTGAGAAAGGTTGTGAATCACAATACTCTTTTTACAGCTTATTATGGGTATTTTTACAGTTTAATGTCATACGGGATAATATTTTGGGGTGGGTCTCATATTCAACAAGTATTTGTAGTTCAAAAGAGAGCAATACGAACTTTATCCAATTTAAAGGTAATCGAATCATGTCGTGGGCACTTTAAGTCTCTAAATTTATTAACCGCTCCAGCTCTTTTCATATATGAATGTCTTTGTTTTGTTTTTATGCGTATGAATGAATTTACCGATAATGTCAGAGATCATACTTATGAGACAAGACACAAGGGTATTCTTTCTTACCCAATTCATAACACGACAATTTTAGAAAAAGGTTGTTTCTACAAATGTTTGCACTATTACAATATTGTGCCTATTCAAATAAAAAATATTAATTCCATAAGGATCTTCAAAAAAAATGTTAAAAAGTTTTTAATACAAGCAGAACCTTACACTTTAGAGGAAGTGAATGAGACAACATTCAAACCATGAAGAAAGTTATAATTTTTTTTTAAATGTGTATGTGTGTATGTATATTAATTGTAATTGTTTTATGATGTATTTTTAATTTTGTAGGTCTTATGGACATGTAGCAAACAAAAATTGTAAAATTCACCAAATGGTGATGTAAATCTATTTTTTAGTAACCTGTCACAAGTACTTAACTTTGCCTCAAAGAAATATAATTTTGTTGTACTATGTGGTGATCTTAATATTAATTTTAATAACATATGTACAACCACAAAGTTACTTGAGGATATCATTAACTCTTATGAACTCAACCTTACTATAACTGAAAGTACCCGAATTTTCACAAATAAAAATGGGCACACAAGCAAAACTTGTATTGACTACATGGTTACAAATATGCCGTCAGACATGTTCTTTTGTGAGTTAATAAATCCTAATATTGCTGATCATCTAGCTAGCTCATATCTTACATATCAAAATCAATAGAGTATCTAACGGAAAGGAAATTTCACACATGAACTACTCAAAGCGTTGTATAACAGAGAGCAAAATCCTACAGCTAAACATAATGTTAAGTAGAGTAGACTGGTATCATTTAGTTTTTTATGACGTCAATAATGGCTTTAGTTTTTTGGTAAATACCATTGTATGGTACTTTAACATATGTTGTCCATTGAAATATATTCACAAAAAATGTCCAAGTAATAAGGATAAAAAGCTCAATAAAGAATTAATAGATGAGGGCGTTAAACTTAATAATATGTTTTGGCTTCAGAACCGCTTAAATGACCTGGAAATGAAATTGACATATCAAATAAAAAAAAAGACAGTACAAAAATAATCTAAAATTAGCAAAACAGAAATCCTATAATGATATAATAAATAGCTCAACGAATAAATCAAGGGCATCTTGGCACATTATTAATAACAGACTTGGAAGATGCAAGGAAAAGAATAAAAATATAGTTTTGAAATATGATTCCAAATATACCGGGTGGCCACGAATCAATGTACGCCCCCAATTTTTTGGTTGTTTTTGAATTTAAAAATTTCGTTTTTGGTATACGTGAATAAGACAAAAGCGGAAATGAAAATGAAAATTAAATTCAGTTTTTTGAGAAAAACCTAAAAATAGTCGTATCTATCAGTAATTTAAATAAATATTTTATTGTTTACAGACAAGCTTGCTACTTTGATAATTTTCATAGCCTACTTAGTAATTTTCTTACATCGCATTCATCTGACGAGGCCATTTTGTACAAAATAAAAAATCGTTCGTATCTCACTTATTTTTTGGAATTTTTGAAATTCGAAAAAACTGCTGCAATTAGAATTTCATGTTTTATAAAAAACCACAAAAAAAACATGGTCATTCCATTTAAGAAAAAAAAGTTGATGTCACTTCCGGTTCAACCGGAAGTGATATTTTCGTTCCTGTTAGTCTAAAAATAGCCCACTTTTGTCTTATTCACGTATACCAAAAACGAAATTTTTAAATTAAAAAACAACCAAAAAATTGGGGGCGTACATTGACTCGTGGCCACCCGGTATATCTGACACTGCTGAAGTAACCGAACTATTTGCATCTTACTTCTCCACCATAGCCGGTTGTAAAGTCACGGAACACTTTGGACAAAATATGTCACTACCATGCACTATGTCTGCTGATAGAGAACCAATTTCTTCTATTGAACCCGTCACCGTACAGGAGATCACTGATATAATTAATCAGCTGGAAAATAAAAACTCTTCTGGTATAGATGATATTTCTAATTCTATACTTAAACAAATTAGTGAGAGTATTATCCATCCTTTAGTATACCTGATTAATCAATCTTTCTGTCAGGGACGATTCCCTGATATCTTTAAAACTGCTCAGGTAATACCCCTATTTAAAAAAGGTTGTCCTGAAGATATCGACAATTACAGGCAAATATCTTTGCTAAGTAGTATGTCAAAAATAATAGAAAAAGCTTTTTATATTCGCATTGTTGGGCATTTGGAACATCATAACATTTTATCTCCATCGCAACATGGTTTTAGATCAGGTAGATCCATTGAAAGTGCTTCATATCACTTATTAAATTATACAGCGTGTGTAAAAAGTATTGAAACATGACCATAACTTTTAAAATATTGATTGTATAAAAAAACCCTTGGACATGTCGATTTTTATTTTCAATTACGCAACTTTTGATGCGATTTATAATTTCTAGTTCTACACACCCCCTCCCCCAGCCACTCCAACTTTTTTTTTTCAAATGGCAACCTACCCTTTGTGTTACCCCAAAAGAAAGGTATTTTAATAGACTATTTAACGCTGTAAAGAAATCCGAAATCTATAACAATAGACCAAATAATTTGGAGGATCTAAAGGATAGAATACGGGAGGAGATTGGTCGAATACCCCAAACGGCATTCGAAAACTGTTTACAAAACTTTGAACAGCGACTTGTACAGTGCCTAGCTGTTAACGGAACTCAGTTTGAACATCTTATTAGATAATTTGTTAATTTTTTTCAGTAATACAGTTTTACTAATCTTTCCTTTTTCTAAAAAAAAAAATGTATTTCATGCGTTTGGGAAGCCAATTGCATCCACGGATTTCGGATTTCTTTACAGCGTTGAGTAGTCTATTAAAATACCTTTCTTTTGGGGTATCACAAAGGGTAGGTTGCCATTTGAAAAAAAAGTTGGGGTGGCTGGGGGAGGGGGTGTGTAGAACTAGAAATTATATATCGCACCAAAAGTTGCGTAATTGAAAATAAAAATCGACCTATCCAAGGGTTTTTTTATACAATCAATATTTTAAAAGTTATGGTCATGTTTCAATACTTTTTACACACGCTGTATATATTCTTCTCTGGATGATGGAAAATATGTAATTTCAATGTTCTTTGACTTATCGAAGGCATTTGACACCATCCAGAGTGACATATTAATAAAAAAACTTTATAGTTTAGGAATTGAACAGACGCCATTACAATGGATAAAATCGTATATGGAAGACAGGTCAGGTCATTAATAGTAAATCATAGTAATATAAACTCAACAACTTACAACGTCAAACTTGGTGTCCCCCAAGGTTCTGTACTGGGACCGTTACTATTTCTATTATATGTTAATGATCTTCTAAATTACATTAATGACGTACATGTCACTATGTTTGCTGATGATACGACCATTTCAGTATCAGCTTATAGTATTGAGGAAGTTCGAAGAAAGGCAAATTTAGCTATTTAAGTGCTTGGTGTGACAGAAATAAATTAATATTGAATAATGATAAGACTATAATAATTAATTTTTATATTAGAAAATCCTTGCCATCCGATTTTGAAATTTCAAATTCCAAGGTATTCAATGAAGCAAAATTCCTTGGTACATTTCTAGACCCCACATTATCGTGGGATATTCATATAGACAATATTAAACTACACAAAGCATACTTTGGAATATTGCAGTTAAAGGATACTTTGGATGAAAAGGGTCTGTTAAGCACATACTATGCTCTGGCTTACTCTCACATTGCATTAAATATTTTTAGTTGGGGGTGCGGAAGAGACAAAAATAGAGTGTTTATTCTTCAAAAAAGAATAGTATGCCTAATTTTCAATTTAAAATATAACGAAACTTGCAGAGTAATTTATAAAGAAAAGGGAGTTCTAACTGTACCATGCATATATATACTTAAATGCTTACTGTATACGAAATACAATATTCATAATTTTAGCAGAGTAGCCGATTCTCATGCCTATAATACAAGGCATGGCGTACTTTTAAGTATCCCTCCACACAAAACTTCTGCTTTCAAACATTCTCCCAAATATAACTGTGTCCGCATGTTTTATGCGTTGCCCAAACACATCCGTGAGATAAATTGCTGTAGACAGTTTAAAAGTAAAATTAAAAATTTCTTATTGGAAAACGCATTCTACAGCGTTGACGAGTTTGTATCCGGAATATTTTAAGTTAAGGCCCTATTTTGTGTCACCTTAAGACTATCTAAGTTTGAAACGTTTTGACATGTATGCAATATATCTGTTTGTTTGTCAATTTGTTATTTAGTGTTCGTAACATACCTAATTATTATGTACTATTTATTTACTTATTTATTTATTGTTTTGTCTTTTATTTTATACTATTTATATAAATGACCTGCCATATATACTCTAATGTATCGTAAATGGTGAATAAAGATTATTATTATTATTGTCACTGTTACGCAATAAATTCAATTCAATTCAATTCAATGCCTTATAAATCATTATTAATATGTTTTTATTTAAAATATCTCTTAGCTGCTAAAACTTATATATAAGTTTTCTTACCCTATTTGTTATACCGATTGCGGCAACGGACTAGGAACAAGACTAGCAGTATGTGTAGTTTATAGCCGCCCGTTTGTTACCAGCACGATGCGATGGAGCGGGCCATGCGGGCAATCGGTGCGCTGACATCTATCCAATTTCCAAGTGCTCTGTAGCATGCGCCCTGATTCTAATGCGCATCCGTTAACTTACGTTCGGACTTCATATTCAGTTACACAGCCACTTGTACATTACCCTAAATTTCCTCGTGTTCCTAGTGGTATGGTGCTTACTGTATAGTCAATGTGCTGTGTCCACTTTAACTGTTTGTCTATAATAATGCCAAGGTATTTTATTTTGTCAATTTCTTGAATTTCACTTAACAGATTGTTTACTTCTATTGTGTTAAACTGTGGTCTGTTATAATTAATCACCGAAAATGCAATATATTTAGTCTTAGTTTTTTCCACATTTAACGAATTGATATTTTAATTAAAAAAATTAACAATAGATTTGACACTAGCGTTTACAGAAAAATAACCCATACAAATAGATATCTAAATTAAATAAATAATAATAAATACACCACATGTAATTACGACCCCCTTTATCCCAGAAGGCTGAGCCTTGTGCGGGAGGGGGCTACACATTTAAAGACAAGGGACACACATCCAATATCCGTGTATAATGGAAAAATCCCTCTCACAGTATTTTCCATTGCCACGACCGGGATTCGAACCCGGGACTTTTGGGTGAGAGGCAGATACTCTACCATCTCGACCATCAGTCATATAAACTCAAATCAATCAAAAAGTGTTAAAAGAGGTGTTATAAAATGTAGTGTTGATAAAATTACCGGTAATTTATTTTTAGTTACCTTACCAGTAATATTACCGGTAACATTACCAGTAAGTTATTAAAAAAAATTTTACTATGAGAATCACAAAAAATCTAGAAAGGTTATACCTAGAGCTTTTAAAATCAGACCAGACCTTTTTAAAATACTCCCATATCTTGTGATTCTTTCTTGGGCATTTTTATAATTGATTCTAAATATAAAACAATAAAATGATAAGTAAAGTTAATGTTAAGCTATTGAATTAAAAATTCACAATAATATTCGCTAATTATTAATAACTTACCAATTTAAAAACAGAAAAGGGTTCTATTTTATATTTTATTAATTACCTAAATTTAAGGTTATGTTAAATGTGTCAAAATGTCACTGCCATTTCAAAAATTGACGGGAAAATAAATTACCGGTAACTTATGAATGATACCTTACCGGTAAGATAGGAAACTTTCCGTAAGTTACCGCAGTAATATTACCAGCTCTCAACTCTAATAAAATGTTTATATGATAGGGCAAAAACTTCTTCTACTGAAGAAATATTAAATAAAGTAGAAATATTTATTAGAAACGTACTAATTAACAATCAGTACCCAGAAGTCTTTGTAGATAGAACATTGACAAATACCCGAACGGCAATACACAACATTAACAATGATACCTTATGTACAGGGGTTATCTGAATTTAATGTTAGAACGGTATTTCAAACTACTAACACTTTAAGATCTATACTTACAAAAACAAAACCGGTTAATAGTGATCAAAATTCAAAAAACTGTATTTACAGTATTCCGTGTTGTGAATGTGACAAATATTATGTTGGTGAGTCATCCAGACCCTTCAATGTAAGATTGGGCAAACACAAAAGTTATATTAGAAAAAATGATATTGAAAAATCTAAAATTTGTGAACACGCTTTCGAAAACGGACATCCAATAAATTGGAATGGAGCAAAAATTTTAACAAAAGAACCGGACAGTAAAAAGAGAAAAATTAAAGAATCTGCAATAATTTTACTAAATGAAGACACAAATGCGTATCAAATTATTCTGTAGATTGTTGTACAATATGGTTACCGATGCTAAAAAAAGAACTTAGCAACTTGAATATCTAATCTAATCAACTTTTCTGTGAGCGTAGTAAGTATCTATGGTTATGATATAAACATTAAAATTGTGTAATTTCACGAATTACACAAGAGAAAGACTATTTAGCATTGAGAAAGAAAACAGATTAAGTTTCCGAAACGTCTGCAAAACATCATTATTTTATGTCAAAAAACCAACCTTTAACTGTTCCTTTGACGTAAAGTCACAGGCGTAAAGGTTATTTTTTAAATAATCCAGATATTTTTCAGATTATCTGGGTAATGTTCAGAAGTGTGGCCGTAAATCCCAAATAAGAACAGAAAGAATAAAAAAAAAGTTGATATTTGTCGAGCCATGTATTTATAATTGTCATACCATCAATTACATTTTCTTTTGTGTCTTCACAATTAGTACCATTGAACAAAAGACTGTCATCTGCATATGAAATAATTTTTGCATTAATATTTAACCCTAACAAGGAATTTATGTATACCGGGTGTAAACGAATAGTGGGCCACCCTTGTAACTTCCTTGTTTTTAAAGATATTGGGATAAAATTTTGTATGGTCAAATTAGTTAAGATTTCCAACTTTTTGAGACTTATCGGAAATGACTTTTCTAAATGGACCATCCTGTATGTTTTTACGTTTTTGAAATAAAGTTCACATTTTGGATACATTTTTTTATTTTGAACAATTTATACGAAAAATAATTCGAATTTTAGTTGTCAATCTAGATGGCTCTTACATAATTTGTTAAAATTATTTTTGTTCCAATGTAATTCATATAAAAAATATGAAAACGTCAATATGTCCAATAACATCATATAGATAGATAGATAGATAGATAAGTTTTATTTGTTCCTCTTCATACAAATACCCTACTGGGTGTAGAACATGTCGACACCATTAAAATAAGATCAAAAATAATATTAAAAAAAAAAAAAGAACTAGCTTAATATACATTAAAACAACATCTTTAAACATTTGACAAAACAGGTAAGTATTTAAAAATAATTTGTTTCAATTTGATATTTAAAAACACTAAAATAAATAAAATAGAATAAGATAGAAACAGTAATACATCATTGTAAAATTTGATGCACACATGGTTACAGTAGTACATCATTAAAGTATTCATCTATTGTGTAGTAAGCCTTTTTTAGCAGTATTCGTTTAAGTTCTCGTTTCATTTCATTTGTAGTAAGATTTTTTAAATTAGCAGGTAGCTTGTTGAATATTTTAATTATGGAATATTCAACATTTTTTTGTATATATGTGTAGTTCTTTTTACTGGTAGTTAATAGGGTTTTGTTTCTGGTATCATAACTATGTTCCAATGATTTAAAAAATTTGATGTTTTCTTTTACAAATGTTACTGCTTCATATATATACAAACCTATCACAGTTAATATTCCCTTATTTGCGAATAACAATCTACAGCTGTCTGTAGGTTTCATATTAAATATAAATCTTAAGCATCTTTTTTGCATCTTTAGGATCCTATCTGCATCTGTAGAATTTGCCCAGAATATAATACCATATTTAACTCGTGACTGTATATATGCGTGATACGCACTCAGTGCAGCTTCCACATTTACAAAATGCGCTACTACCCTAAGTGCGTAGCAGTATCGTGACATACCTCCAGCTAGGCTGTCAACATGGAGCTTCCAGTCAAGCCTCGTGTCTAAAATAATTCCTAAGAACTTTACTGAGTTACTAGTTACTATATTTATGTTGTTATAGGCAAATACTGTTTCTTCATTTTGTGGTGTATAGGAAAATTTAATTGCTTGAGTTTTATTAACATTTAGTTTAAGATTGTTATTTGTAAACCAATTTTGCAGGATGGTTACTGCATCAAGGATATCCTTTTTTATGTTATTTTGAGTCTCTTGGCTAAATATTATAGATGTATCATCTGCAAATTGAATCATTTCTTGCTCAACAATTTGTGGCATATAATTTGTGTATAATATATACAACAAAGGACCAAGAATTGATCCCTGCGGGACCCCTCTCCTGGTCAATTGCTTATCTGATTTAAACTTGATTCCACTCTCATCTCTTTCTACTAATTGTTGATATCTATTAGATAAGTAGGACTCTATCAGTTGTAGCGCTATACCTCGTATACCAAGACTATCTAGTTTGCTTAGAAGAATATCATGCCGCACACTATCAAACGCCTTTGATAGGTCAAGATATACTGCAATTGTGTCTTTATTATTGTTTAATGAATCTAGTATTGTCGTTAGTGCTTTATAGATTGCGAGTATGGTTGTCTTACCTTTCCTAAATCCGTTTTGAGAATCAGATATTAAGTTTTTTTCTTCTACATACCTTGAAAATCTGTTATATATAGTTTTCTCAAATATCTTACTTATATTTGATAAAAGTGCAATTGGTCGATAATTCTGCCAGTTAGTTTTATCACCTTTTTTAAAAATAGCCTTGATTTCAGCAATTTTTAACATCTCTGGAAATGTTCCATTGCATAGCATTAAGTTTATGATGTGGCACAGAGGATAACAAATCACATCTGCTACATATTTTAATAGTTTTACAGGCACCTCGTCCTCTCCAACTGATTTTTTGTTTTTAAGAGACATAATTGTATTAAATACCTCTTGTGGATTGGAGGGCTCTAAAAATAGTGAGTTTTCCAGACCTATAGACTCTACTTTGTAACTGTTACCATTATTATTAATATCTTGACATTGGTTTACAAATTTATTGTTGACGAAGTTTAATATATCTTTTGGATTTGAACAATGTATATTTTTTAGGATTGATTCTGATTTTATATTATCCTTATCTGTATATTTTTTGACAATGTCCCAGACAGCCTTACCTTTATTCTGGGCAGATTCTACATAGCACATAGGGTGCTCTAAACTCATTAAAATAACATTTTTTAAAATAGCTTGTTACGGTTTCATGTAATGCTGGTACTTTAATCATTTTACCATTTTATACGGAGAGTAAATAAATATGTGTAGCTTTGCTTATTTATTTGCCAACTAAAAGACAGTTATACATTGTAAACTTGATGGCTAATATGTCGTAACGTTATTGATTCTTGACCTTCGAGAAGTCCGAACCTGAAATCAAATTAAACATATTTACTTAAATGTCGGCTTCACTTGGGTTAACAATTGCTAGTTATTCGTATGTTTACTAAGGTGCTGGATT
The DNA here is from genome assembly GCA_963680705.1 of Rhagium mordax. Classification (NCBI taxonomy): domain Eukaryota; kingdom Metazoa; phylum Arthropoda; class Insecta; order Coleoptera; family Cerambycidae; genus Rhagium; species Rhagium mordax. The sequence goes on along the minus strand of OY796660.1, from coordinate 46,491,863 downwards.
TCAAAGGCTTGGTAGCTACCTGTTATGTATATCACACATACGAGTAGTATTCTTCCACGCCATCGGTGGGTGTATGCAGTCCATATTATTGTCGTTTTGTCTTTCCTTACATAATCTTGGCATTGCTGAGTATCTAATATTATATCCTTGGTTATTCCAGTTAAGTTATTTCTGTATTTGGCATGAGTTTACTAGTTGTTTTGTGAGTCGACTTAACCTAAAAAAGGAGAGAATAGTTTGTAATCTTGTTGTACCAGCTCGCATATCATAACTTAGTTTAACTCGTGTTAAAAGGAGTAATTTAATTCAGGAATATGACTACTTACCATAGGATTTGTTTCCATATTATCATGTTATAATATTAGGTTGGGTTTCCTATTGATGCATTATGTAAATAAATCGTCGACAGAACTGTCGGACTGTCATTTGCTGCTTAGGCCTGTTTTCGCCACACCACGTATTACTGCGGTGGTTAAGACGTTACGGTTATAATAATAATAATAATAATAATAATACTTTATTGGTGTCAAAATACATAGAAAAATGTTTACACATGTCATGAATCAGAATATAAAGCATAAGACTATCGTAAATACAAATTATGTGAATAAGCAATAAGAAAGGACTTATTTGATAGGATACGGTATAAACAAACATAATAACATAAAAAACAAGACTAAAAAGATTAATTAAAATATTAAATCACAAGTATAAAAATGAATGTAAGTAAATGTAAATAAGAATAAAAATAAGTAGTTAAATATACATAAACATACACATACATAAACGTACAGTGCCTCACAATTCATTAAGTTAGGTCAGAAAAATTATTTAAAAAAAATTCTTCGAAACTGTAAAAAGCCTTGCCTTTTAAGTAACCCTTCATTTTATTTTTAAACTGCAACAGGTTTAAGTTTTTTACCGAATCAGGTAAAGTATTATAGAATTTGGCTGAATAATAACCCGTACCATTTCTTGATTTTGTAAGCCGAAGAAAATTCAGATGAATTTTATCACTGTTTCTAGTATTGTATTCATGTATTTGGTAATGCAATACAAATTCATGTTCGTCTTGTTTAAGGAAAAGTAAACACTCAAGAATATAGATGCACGGTAAAGTTAACACCTGTAGTTTAATGAAATGTTCCTTGCAATCATCTCTATATTTTAAATGGGAGAGTACGCGGATGCATCTACGTTGTAAGCTAAAAATCTTGGTCGTATGGGCCGAATGACCCCAATTTAAAATGCCATAGGACATATATACATATGTGTATATGTATATATGTGTGTGTAATTTTGTTGTATTTTTCCCTATGTTGACTTACCAAATGTACATAACCTGTATCTTCATATTGGTGAATAAATCATTATCATTATCATTATCATTATTAAGTTTGTAAGAGGTGATATTATTAAGTTTTTTACACCTTTAATTAGTTTTACATTGATGTCGTAAGCATCCTTACTTTTGCTGTTTTTTAAATACCGACATTCAAGTGAGTAATAGCTACATAATACTTTTGTTGTGGGGTACTATTCTTCGAATAATGTTGTTTATTGTCTATTGATACCAACATACTTGATCAACTTCTGTATTCCTATCTTTGAAAATTCAGTGGGTAAATGTATTAACCGTACTCTCGGTTACTTCTTAGCTCAAGGAGAGTCTGGTGAAAATTTGCTAATTTCGTACCGAATTCTGTATGCTTGAAGTGACGTTGAAATACCGGTTTTTTGAACTTCAATTTTAAAATTAATGGTGGTGTGAGAAGCACGTTGGTGAATTTTGGCGGTGAGAAATTGCATATTTTCCTTATAATTTTGGATCCTTAGTGGATTTAATACCTTATTTGGGATTGATGGGAATTGCATAATTAGTTTGATGCTTTATTGGTATATTTTGGATGCTTCAAACTTATCGAGAGTTTGATCTCGGATTTTTATCACTGCAACCACGTGGAGAAAAACCATCTGCAATTACTTTGCAACGTTTACTTTGAGCCCACACTACATCTAAGGGCTCTTACGAGTAATCTTACGAGTAATCCTACGAGTAATCCTACGAGTACTACTACTAGCATTCCTACGGCTAGTCCTAGGACTACTATTGTGACTAGTTCTACCACTAGTTTCACCCAGTAATTTTCTGATGCAATCTTGTTCCTGTATTATCTTCTCTGTGTAATTTGTCTTAACTGGATGCTGTTTTGTACCTGAGAACTCTTGTCGTTGGAAGCGAAGGAGACCTATGGAGATTCTAGAAATATATGGCGTTTGGCTGTCTGGATCATAATTTGGATCTCGTTGTCTTGTAGAAGCTAGGGAATATCTGTGTAACTGCACGAACATACTCGTTGTCAGTGGAATTCAAACACTGCAAAGAAGAGTAATCTCAACATCCCTTTGTCTACTGTGCATCGTTGCACTGGGAGAACACAGATAAGACCTGTTGCATGCTTTGTATATGTTTTAATTTTAGTTTGGTTGATATAACCTGGACATTTGCTATTTTATATTTTAAAACAGATAATTGTGAACATAAGGGTCACGTGATCACGTTCTCCGTATGTACATACCTAGGTACAAATTTAAGCATATTCCTATTATATTTGTGTACATAATTATTACGTTCTAGGCAACTTGCCTTATTTGTGATTTTGATAAATTTTAGTAGATTTGGTATATATTTAATTTTTTTTTTGTTATCTTTAAAAGTATAATAGTGTTTGGACACCCTTGACAACCTGGGGTGCTTCTAGCAAGGTTGCAGATTATTTTGCTAGTGGCGCCTATATCATAATATCTTTTTTTTGGTAGAAGTAATGAACCTACCCCAACTCGCCGACTGTAACTGAGCTAGTGTTTCGGCACTTTTGTTACGGACTATTTCTGCGGTCCAAACACCGGATATTTTTGGAATTTTATGATTAAAGATATTTTTTTTTAGTTGTTTTTTTAATTCTCAAAGCCCGTAGCAAGCTCTATTTTTTAATATTATGAAATGGGCCACCAGGATATTCAGTAGGAGTTAAACGGTACCAAATGTTTCGTATAATCGTTGCCGGCAGGAATGACAATTTTTCTTAAGAAATTTATGATTTATATCATAAAATATTAACACAAATATACATGGTTGATCAAAATTTAATTGGAGTTAGATATAAATCGTAAATTTCTTAAGAAAAATAGTAATTCCTGCCGGTAACGATTACACATTAAGGAACTTTTGGTACCGTTTAACCCCTACTTAATAGAGCTTTCTGAATATCTGGGTGGCCCATATCATAATATTTAAAAAAAAGAGTTATTTTGAAAAATGTGATATTAATGAGTTTAGAGTAGTATGATGTATTATTGGACATATTGACATTTTCGTATTTTTTATATGATTAGTTTGGAACAAAAATAATTTTAACATATTCGCAGCCATCTAGATTGACAACTAAAATTCGAATTATTTTTTGTGCAACACTGTATAAATTGTTCAAAATAGCATAAATGTATCCAAAATGTGATCTTTATTTAAAAAACGTAAAAACATACAGAGTGGTCCATTTAGAGAAAAGACTATTGAGGTCATTTCCGGTAAAACCAGAAGTGACAAATATGGCGGATAAGTCTCAAAAAGTTGGAAATCTTACCTAATTTCACCATATAAAATTTTATCCCGATATCTTAAAAAACGAGGAAGTTACAGGGGTGGCCCAATATTCGTTTACACCCGGTATAGTAAATAGGATCGGTCCCAATACTGTGCCTTGAGGTTCTCTCATTTTTTTATCTTTTGGGTCACTTAAATTATTCATAATTCTAACAAGTTGTTGACGATTGTTCAAATAGTTTCTAAAGACATCCACCACTATTCCACGAACTCCATAATGTGATTACATGTCAAGGAGTTTTTCATGATTCACAGTGTCAAATGCCTTTGCCAGGTCTAGAAACACTCCAATACATTTTTTGTTCTTGTCCAAGTTATTTGTAATTTCTGTTATGACCTCGTACATCGCATCTGCGGTTCCCAGTTTTTCAACAAACCCAAATTGATTCTTATTGAAAATATTATTAGTTTTAAAAAAATCTGTTAGGCGGTCCTTTAAACATTTTTCAAATATTTTGGCAAAGTTACTTATTAGGCTGATAGGACGGTAGTTATGTATTAAAGTTTTATCTCCCGATTTGTGTATGGATGTTACAACAGAAATTTTAACATGATGAAGCACGTGACCAGTTTTAAATATAATATGCGTCAAAGGGTAAAGTATTTGTTGGTGAATTAATTTTATTATTTCTGTTGTAACTTCATCTATTCCAGGTGCACTTTTGTTCTTTAAACTATGTATGTGTTTTATTACTTCATTTTCTGTAATTGGTGCTAGAAACATTTGTAGTGTACTCCATTACGGCAGAAATGGGGCAGAGAACTGGCAACCGTGGAACAGAAATGACAGTAGAAAATAGCGGGGAATGTGGTGCGTGTATACCTGGATATATTGCGAGCAGCCGGGATTATTTAGCAGGTGATGCAAAGACACACTATTTTATATTGGCGACGAGGACAAGTAAATTAACAGAGTTATTGTGCATCGATCGTGTGACAACCGGTAGAACATAAAGGAAAGCGGAAGTAATTTGTGAAGTGGTTATAGGTTACGTCTAGTTGTGAAATTATTCCAGAAATCAACAAATGGCTAAAGCAAATTTGAAAAGTTTCGATGTGGAAACCGATCCATTCACATTGGGACAGCGGTGAAGTAGGTGGTTTAGATCTTTTGAAATATATACAGTGGCAAAAAACATTACAGGCAATGATCGGAAAAAGCGCTATTATTGCACTATGCCGGTGAGCAGGTACAAGATATTTGGTTTACTCTCAACGAATCTTTGCAAGGGCCTGCAGAAGGAAGCAATATTTACAATGTATGTAAGGATGCCCTCACGAATTATTTCTCACCTAAAGGAAACCACACATTTCAAAGGCATATATTAAGATCCATGGGTCAAAATGAGGGTGAGTTAATTTCACATTATACAGGGTGGTTCAGAATTTACCAATTAAACTTCGGGAACTAATAGAGTACGTTAAAATAAATGGACTCTCTTTAATAAACTTATATCTAAAATCGCATAGTTTCTGAGATACAGGGGGTCAAAGTTTAATTTAAAAAAAATAATATTTTAAATATGTTCTTAATTAGTTGAGGTATTTTAACGAAACTTGCTTGACAAATTAACAGTAACAAGTAACGTTTTCCGAAAAAAATATTAGTTCCCGAAGTTTAATCGGTAAATTCTGAACCACCCTGTATAGCTAGGCTTAGAACGCAAAGTGTAAATTGTGGACTAGGGCAATACAATGACACTTTGGTCATAGTTCAACTTATTGAAAAGTGTTTGTCAACCGATTTAATAATAATAAAATAATAATAATAATAACAATAAAATATTTATTAGATATACATAATACATGACATGATAAAAGATAATAACAATAAAATAGTTTTTATTTGCACGCATTATATAATCTAAAAGGCAAAGCCGTTTTTCATTCTTGCCTATTTCTTAACTAGTGTAAATTAAATTTTTGGAGGTTTGATTTGGTGCCATCCCGCCCCAGACCCGGAACCATCTCGAAACGAGCAGAAGACAAACAGTATTTGCCATTTGTTACCGCACATCTCCCAATAGTCCCAGGACCAGACACGAGAGAAACCAAAACAAACTGTACATTTTAAACACATAATTAATATTAATACTTATTTCCCTAGAATTATATTTTATTTTAATATTATACTGAATTTAACTTAATTAATAAGAGTTAAAATAAAATATTATAAAAATTTACTTAATGGTAGTTACTGTGTTGGAGAGATAATAAATGATTTTTATAGCTGAATTTAAACTGACTTAAAGTAGGTTTATTAAAAAACTCATGAAATGCATTAATAGGGTCCTTGCACATTTTTTTTTTATATGGTAAAAATGACCCTTTATATCTAAATATCACCTCCGCAAAGTATTTTTTTAAAGCGTTTACTTATAATAATTTTGTAAGCAATCGAAGTTTCAAATTAAATCGGGCGCGCCAAAACGAGGCGTGGCTAGTGTGACGTCACGTGGCTCGTTCCGCTGACGTCATATAATCTAAACTGGACGGATTTCCGGTAGCCAGCAGCGCAAGCCTTGCCAGCAGCGTAGTTCAACAAGTGTTTGACACTTGGCAGTCGAATTTGACAGTTCAATGTTTTGAGGTTATTAATACTTTTATTAATCTTTTTTGAAAGCAAAAAGTGATTAATTGTTAAATTTCAAACGTTATGCATTGAAAACTTCATTATTAAATATTTAAATCGAAAATACCACCCTATACATGTGGATTTCAATTCAGGTTATCTTTTAAAGTAAACGAATATTCAGCCAAGATGTGATGATGCACAATAACGAGCGCTGAGGCCTTGCGTGTTTTATTGTTTTATTTTCTTAATTTTCTTGAATGCAATTGAGATGTGTAATCCTCATAGAGCGTCATATATTGAAAGACAATGGTTTATAGATATTGCACGGTACTCGATTTTAAAAGTACAACGATTTCCAGACCAGCAAAAACATTTTAAAGTGCCATTAGACGAGAAGCATCGAAAAACGTATATGCTTCGTGACATCACCACCAATGACAAGGCGTTTTCATGTGACGTCAATTTAAAGGTGTTTGTTTGAATTTTAAATGGAAAATTAGGCTGGAATTTTTTTTTTTTTTTCAAAAATATATGCGAAGAGGCTCTTAAATTTACTAAAAGATGTGGTTTATTAGCTTTTGGAAGTAAAATAAATTATATGCAAGGTCCCTATTGTTGAAGGGGCAATATATTCAAAACATTTCTGAAACTTAGTAGTATTGTGTTTGGGTATACTATACAAATGCGAATATCTGACATTAACATTGTGAATATTAGATCTGGTAATTAATATGAGAAACAGATCAGTGGCGGCTCGTCAGGGGAGGCAGGGGAGGCAGTGCCTCCCCTGTAGAAATTACAAAAAAGAATTTTTTTAAATAAATATGTCTTTCATTTTTAAATACATATATCATGCTGGTTCGAAAGAAAATTATAAAAATATTAATAAATATAAATATATAATATATATAACTGTCGAAGGTCCTATACTATTATTTCCTATAAGCCCATATAAGCCCTCATAAAAAACCAAGCGCCTAGTCTATGTTTATTTACTGGCTGATGAAAGCTTGTTTGCGCGACGTCTGCGCCAGCGTGTTTCAACGGAGGCATGCCTCCGGGAACGAGATGTTTTTAGAATAGTTAATAATTCGTAAAGGACATACTGTCAATGTCGCACAACAAAGCGCAGTACATAGTGTTGAAAGTCGCTTGAAAAACCTAAATGTGGAGGCAGATACGCCCACCTGTCGTTACCTTGGATACTTGGATACAAACAAACAAACATTCCCTCGTTATAGTGCCGTGTCTTGTCGTGTCGAGATTTTATTTATTTTTGCAGTTTTTACTGCTAAGGTTAAAGTAATAAACATTGAATCGACCATAATACTTGTAAGTCTTTATTATTTAATTATTTAAATTGTTTATTCATTACCTAATTAATTATCAAAATTATTATAAAATGGAGGTAACTGGCGAGTGTGAGTGTAGCAGTAGAAGTATTGACAATATTGACAATAACATAAGTATTCAAACATGCAATGATATCGTTGCCTATCTTAGAAAATATAAATTTACTCGACTTTCTTATGACGACATTAAAGACTTAGGAGTACCACGACCAGATCTAAGTAAAACTTTAATTAATCAAGGTAAACAATCTTGTGGTTTTATTAATGCATGGTATGATAAATGCAATTGGTTAACTGGTAGTTTAACTTTAAAATTATTTTGTTGGCCCTGTCTATTATTTTCAATTCGAGAAGATGTTTGGTCAAAATCTGGATATGACGATCTTAAAAATTTATCTCGCGCAATGAACAGGCATTTAAAAAGCCAGGAGCATATTAGTTGTGTTTGCAAATTACATCGTTTAGGCAAACAAAATATTGCGAATGTTATCGATACAGCCCATCGCATCCAAATAGAAAAATATAATCATATATTTCTTCTTAACCATAAGTTATTTTTTATTAAATTTGGGGGTTCTCGAGTTATTTTGGTTTTTTTCCACAAAAATATAATTACTTAGATTTAATTTAACGTTTCGGAGAGGATCCTCTCCATCATCAGAAAAAGTTTTTATTAAACAATATAGGTATAGGTATTACATTTTTTTAAATTTAATCTCTGTATACAATTACACTAAAACTAGGTACTATTCTAAGTTGACATTACCAAATCATCCATGCATTTATTTTGTTCATTTTTATAGGTTTTTTGGGAAAAAACATCATTATATTATTGTTAAAAATCTTAAAAATTTTTTGGAGACTATTGATACGTATTGGTTTTAACACAAATTTGGGCTCAAATTCGATTTAACGGAAATGTGTTAGGGAAATGAGGTTACCACGGTAACAATTGTCATGGTTACCAGTATCTGACAGTACCATTCCCAAGGTGGGGAAATGATTGGTTGCAGAGTTAGGTACTCCAGAATAACGGAAATGTGATTTAGAAAAACTGTTGCTATGGAAACAATTGTCAAGGTTATCATTACATAATGGTACTTTTCCCATGGTGGGGACTCGCTTAGTTAAGGAGATATGTACTTAAATTTAAATAAAAGCTGTTAAACATATCCGGATTTCTTTTTTTATTAAAAATGCATTTTTAAGTAAAATGTTCCTTTTTTGAAATAAATACATCGGTTAGGGGTCATGTGCCAACAAGGAGAATCTATGGTATGCATAAAGTCACAGTGAGTCACAGGCTAGAAGACCTGTGATAAAACTAATATGTTCCTTCTTTCTTTGAGATGAAAACGATAATAGTTATTTTTGTATCTAGTGTGCGAAATAAATACCTGCCTTCGTAACTAAGTGATAAACCAGGTCCATAAAATCGCATTTGATAAAAATGAAAAGATTATAAATTACTTAGCAACTTTCTCATTTATTTGTCACTTCTTTGACAAATATTTAGATATTATATACTATCAAAATGTATAAAGATTTTAATAGTGCACAGGCAACTGGTATCATTTGGAATAGCAGACGTTTACCAAACACCATAAAAGAGGGTTATTTATTTGCCTTAAATGAAGGCCTAATTCGGCCATCTCCTTTTTGTAAGAAACATGCAAAATATCATAATAGCAAGAAAATTGAACCGTTTTCAAGATACGATGTAGGTACTTTTGGTCTTGGCAGATACCGTTGCCCTAAAAGCCAAAAATGTCGACCAGATATTGCGGTTGCTGAGGGTTCCTGGTTTACCAAATCGAAGCTTAAAGGAATACATCAAGAAATAAGGTAACGTTTTTATAATGTCTTCACAAAGCTCCGCTCGCGTATGTATATTGTGATTGTGATAGCCGGCGTCAGGTCAACGGCTGGAAATCGAATGGGCGATCGGGCACGTTCGCTTAGAAGCTATTTAATATCAAATTGATATATTTGATAAAAAAGTTAATAATAGTCAGTTATGTATTTCAGATTATTGTATGGATTTGCACACAATGAATCGTACGACGCTATTAAAAGAGAGTGCTTAAACTTGGATAGCAGTCATGTGTCCACCGACTCATGTAAAATTTTGCAAAGAGGTGGTTGCAAATGCATTTTCAGAAATGCAAAAAGGTTCAGGAAAAATTGGTGGTCCCGGAATAATTGTACAGGTTACATTATACATTGAAATAAATTACTTAGAATGTTTAATTACCCAATAAATCTTTAGATCGATGAAGCTAAATTTGGCCATCGAAAATATAATCGAGGAAGAATATTGGAAGGGCATTGGGTTTTGGGGATGATTGCCAACGGCTCTGAAGATGTGAGAATGGTCGTTTGTCCTGATAATATTAGGAATGCGGAGACCTTAATTCCAATCATCAAGGAACATGTTGCAACAGGATCTATAATACATTCCGACGAATGGAGAGCGTATAGTCAATTAAGTAGCCACGGTTATAGCCACTATACAGTGAATCACAGCGTCGAATTTGTTGGTAAGCATTTATTTTAACTTTGTTAAATAAAGTAATAAGTATACGTCTCGTTTCAAGCTGAAGATGGCACACACACTCAGAGGATAGAAGCCACCTGGAGGCCAGCTAAATTATGGTTTAAATCAAAAGCATTCTCCCAAAACTCTTTCCAATTGGATCTATGCGTTTATCTTTGGCGCCGTTGGGTTAGGAAAAGAAATTTAGATGCATTTTCTGCCTTATTAGAAGCTATACGGCTTGAGTATGGAGAATTTCGTTAAATAGTTTAGTATTGTTAATAATATTTATTTTAATTTAGTTTATACAGATTATATATTGTTTTCTATCACTTGGTTGTTGGATTTTATTATTTTTGGAAAACGCCCGTATTTTTTGTTTTCAATTTTTTAAACCTGTTTTTAGTAAATCTCCACTATTGTGGAGTACCTCCACTATTCTGGAGTACCCATTTCCTTAACTAATTAGCTATTGGTAACCTTGACAATCGTTTACATAGCAACCTTTTTAACCCCAATACCGTAACACGTTCCCGAATTACAAAATATTCTGGAATACCTATCTCCTTAACTAAGCGAGTCCCCACCATGGGAAAAGTACCATTATGTAATGATAACCTTGACAATTGTTTCCATAGCAACAGTTTTTCTAAATCACATTTCCGTTATTCTGGAGTACCTAACTCTGCAACCAATCATTTCCCCACCTTGGGAATGGTACTGTCAGATACTGGTAACCATGACAATTGTTACCGTGGCAACCTCATTTCCCTAACACATTTTCGTTAAATCAAATATTATATTCTGGAGTACCTATCTCCTTAACTAGTCCCCACCATGGGAAAAGTACCATTATGTAATGATAACCTTGACAATTGTTTCCATAGCAACAGTTTTTCTAAATCACATTTCCGTTATTCTGGAGTACCTAACTCTGCAACCAATCATTTCCCCACCTTGGGAAGGGTGCTGTCAGATACTGGTAACCATGACAACTGTTACCGTGACAACCCCGTTTCCCTAACATATTTCCGTTATATCGAATTTTAACCCAAATTTGTGTTAAAACCAATACGTATCAATAGTCTCCAAAAAAAAAAAAAATTTTTAAGATTTTTAACAATAATATAATGATGTTTTTTCCCAAAAAACGTATAAAAATGAACAAAATAAATGCATGGATGATTTGAATAGTACCTAGTTTTAGTGTAATTTTATACAGAGATTAAATTTAAAAAAAATGTAATACCTATACCTATATTGTTTTGTCACGTTATAAACTCCCACCACATTGAACCAACTACTTAAGGGGCAAAATGTTAGCATAAGAATTGTGTATGGTCCGTGTTTGTCGTGTTTGTAGATTGTCCCTGGTTTAAAAAACTACCCCCTTCATGTTTCAGTTGCTCTCTGTGTTTGCTAAAATCAAATCGCTTTATTCCAACTCCTGCGGGCCAAAAACCTGAATCATACATTTCTTCTTGCCTCTCTATTGATGCGGTCACTACAAAACACTTTAATCTATGTTGTTCTGTTGGCAATTCTTTTACCCACACACTTTCATCCTTGAAATTAGGTTTATTTATAATATATTCTTTTATCATTTCCGCAGTTGCAGCTCTTTTCACTCTATCTAGATATAACCATACTTTCCTCTGCGCTCCTGCAAAACCATTTATTTTTTGATCTTCTGGTACCGTTCCTGTTCCGATATTTTTCTTATAAAATTTTCTTCTGTGACTAACCTCTTTAAATCCATTATTATTTTCATAAACAACTCTGTTATTGTTCTCCTCTTCTTCTTCACGCTTCTCGTTTTCATTTGGTTTAAATTCTGAAATTCCTACATTTCCTTGTATCATACTGCTATCCTTCTCTGATTTCTCTGTTTTCAACACTGACCCACCAACCGACGTTTCTTGTCGTGAATTTTCTACAATTCCTACATTTTGTTTCGTTTTTACGACACTTTTTTTTACTACATTGCTATAGATGTTTTTTTCGGCCACATTCTCGTTTCTTATTGAAGACTGCTTAAATTCTAATGACTTTACCCTATGTAACAATAATTCGTTATTTTGTTTTAGAATATTGTTTTTATCCTTTACTTCATCCAATAATTCTTCCAAGTACTTTACTTTCAACAATAAAGATTCTATTTCATACTGTTCATTTCTTGATAACTTTGGCGGTAGTTTTCCAACCTCACTTTCACAACACACTATTTTATTTTCTGCTAAAACCTTAATATTGGGGTTCCTTTTCGCACAACTTTTGTGGTATATTGAGAAACAGTTTATGCACACAAGAACTGATATTTGTTTCGCACAGCACTTCATACATTGCTCACTTTTATCGGATTCCGTCGTCTCGACACTTTCACCCATCTTGCCTTCATCATCCATTTTTTCAAGTAAAACATCCTTGCCAATACTAGGAGAATTTGAAGCAGGGATTAATGTGGGACCAAAATCGGAGTAAGCCATATTTATTATGATAGAGTAGGGCATAGTTTGTTGGGAAGAGAAACAGCCACAAATTTAGGGATATTAACAATAAAGGTGCCAGAGAATACAAGGTATGTGGATGTGGTTCAGACTAACAGTTTAATGGATGAATATCCTGGGAAAATTAAACAATTTCCAGATTATATTGAGAATAGACAAAGATTTACATCCTGTTGCTCAATCTTTAAGAAATATTCCATTTATATTAAAAGAAAGGGGTAGAAGCTAAAATCGAGGACATACTGGAGAACGATATAATTGAAAGAGTAAACTTGTCGGACCTACCATCAATTATGGTACAACAAATCGAAAAATGCAGCTGATTGGGAATGGAAGAGTAGTAAATTGGGTCCTACTCCAATACATATGATGAAAGATCCTGCCCCTGAAGTTTTATTGAAATGCGTTTCATGTAAATGTAAAAAGAGATGTGGAACAACATGCAGTTGTAGAAAGGCAGGCTTGAAATGTTCGATTATATATGCCACTTGCACAGGAATTTCATGTAACATCACGAAATAATCTCCGATTTCGACGAGGAACCACCTGAAATCAATCAATTTCTCACTTACAAATGCCAGATGATAATGTTGATGATCCTGAAGAACAAGAGGAAAATTCTCGGGAAGAGTCCATAATCTCTGACAAACTAATTTCTTCAACTTAAATAATTCAGAATAACCGGGTCTATCTATGAATACAAGGAGTTCGAAAACGTCAGTATTAATCATCTTCAACGACATGATGTATTGTGGATTATGTCTACTAGGGATATTACATTAAAAAACTCGCCCTGACTCTATCACTATGGTGGTGTGGAATGGAGTAACAAATAAGGGTAAAAAAATTAATAAACAGCGGGAAATTTTGTTCAAATATTAAATTTTCCGAGAAATTGATGAAAACGCTTACTTTCTACGCGCTGTAGCTCTAAAACTATGAACTTTATAAAAAAAAGTCTCAAACATGTAGAAAATCGCACGCTCTACATTTTTTATAATGACCACAATCAACGTATCTCGCACCGGTACCGAGATAATCGCGAAAAAGCGATTTTCCACCCCTTAAAACCAATATGGCGGCGCGAGCGGCACCCCCTCAAGTTCGAAAACTGGGAATTTTAAATAACTTACCTAATTAAATAATCGTACTAAATATAAACCTTCCTATACCTTTTGCAAGCTGGAGCCATTTCTGATGCCCTGTTGATTGGGCTGTGATTATATGAAGATTTGTGTGGATACAATGCAATTTTATTCAGAGTGGCAAAAAGAACGTCAGTTTAGAATCACTGCATATAAATGTTATGAACTTTATACTTAAGCCCCCCCTAAACATACCTTGTTTGATTTGTCTGCAGATACAAAATGCACATACAAAACTATTGTCAAACTAGACATGCGTACAAGTATCACAAACATAGTTGGTTATACTTATCTGTACAAACACGAATTACCCCTACATTAATACAGTAATGTGTATATGTGATATGTTTGCACCATCAAGTTTTATTAAAAACATTTTCACTGCAACAAGCTTGAATTGATTTGTATGCACCAACATGATACAAAACTACACGTAACGATATTTCAACATTCATGTATGAATTAGAAAATTTATACAAGCGACAAATCAAGTGTAGTTCCGATATTTGATTGTACAATCTAATGATTCAAAACATAATTGCCAGAATCTGCAGAGTTTGATTTTATGTTTGCGTAAAACAAATCGAAGCATTGTAGGACTGCAACTGACTAGCGGCCTGTGTTGACAACATGCCCATTTCTTTGTATATTTATTTAGTATGAATTGTGCTATTCTGCTATTCAGACATGTTGAAGCGACTGTCACTGTTTGAAAGGTGTACTTGAGCGACTTCTCTGACAAAATTTGTTTGCGTATATTTTTATGCTGCTGAGCCAGACCTCCAAACAAGATTGCACAAATATTTGAAAGCAACTGATCTATACGGGATTGTTTTAACTTGTAGGCAACGAACTTGTATTTGAAACATGTAAATGTAGTTATCAATAAATCTGATACCTAAAGACACAAATTATTTATCAGCATCCTTGCACAAATTGTATGTGTAACACAAGTTTGCTGTAAAGAACTACTGTGTAGCTCTTATTCATGTATCTGATACTTGCATGCACGTTCATGTATTACAAACTTATAGGTACGTTTAGGGGGGGCTTTACAGTAAGAATAAAACTCCAAATTGGACGAAAAAATGCAATTCTTATTTTTCCATTAAAGATTTCAAAAGTCAGTACACAGAATATGACAAAGATAAAGAGAGGGAAGCTTTAGAGGTTTTCAAGAAAGTAACTGGTTGGAACGTGGTAAAGACTGGCTTAGTGGTATGTAAACAAAATCCTTGGTTGGCGTGCTCTCCTGATGGTTTCATGACATGAAACCCATTGCTCTCTTAGAAATAAAATGTCCTTTCTGGAAGCTATGAAGCATGAATTTGACCAGTGTCTCATTTATTCAGAAGGACAATTTTCAATGAAAAAGAAACACAAGTATTACGGTCAAGTGCAATTGGGAATGGCTGTTCTAAATGTAAAATCGGCGTATTTTTTTGTCTATTCTGCTTTTGACAAAAGTTATTACAATATAAGTGTTAATTTTGGTCGGGAATTCATTGTTGTAATGTTATCCACCTTGAAATATATTTATTTGAATGTCATGCTGCATGAAATATGTCTGAGGGACGAAAAACAAAAAGAAAATGAAAATAATATTGCAACCGTGAATGTTTGATTTAGTTTGAAAAAGAACTCAAATTATTATTATAAAAGCAAAGATAATGGGCGATCCTAGGTTCACTGTAGCACAAACTACCGTAAAAATATATTCTACATATGGAATTAATTTACTGGACATTCTGTCACCCAAAATTTTTAATGTCTTTATTCTTTGATTCAAGTGTTCGAAGTGAACTCTTGCTTTAGCAATTTTAGACGTCAAGAGAGCTTCTTCTTTAGAGAACTGTTTTTTTTTTCTTGCAAAAAAAGGAGGTCGATGACACTTTCAACCATGTTTGGCACATATTTCGTCTATGGTGAACCCATGTCCACCAGAACTCCATCTCCTCTTTCCAGTAGAGCAACAATATCTCTTTTCTCGAAAATGGCTTTATCACTACCACGGCTTCCATATGCTCTGCTAATATATGTTATATTCCCGGCTGCTGTTACTCCTGCCATAAACTTCACTGTCTGAGATTTTTTATACAAGGAATAATGAGTAATCAGTACAAATTTTTTGGATGTTGAGTAAAAATCTCTGTACAATCAAGTACCACTCTGGTGTCCTCAAAACCTTCGAAACATTTAGGTAAGTTTCTTGAGATAATTTCTCTGGATGGCCAGTCGATTACCACTTTCAAGCACTCACTCAGAATTGTTATCATGTCATGAAACACTTTGCGACACTGCTTCGGTTGATAGCATTGGAACAAAACAGCTGTATGATAAATTTTGTTTCAATTTTACATACATTAATATTACGCTGTCATTAATACTCATTTTTGTATTGTGATGTTGAATTCGATCACCAAACACATATCAGTCACAATATTCACAATTGTTTTTAAAATTTGCAAAGATTGAATACCTGTAACTATACTCAGTTGACTATCAGTCGTCATAAAGTTTACAAATTTGTGTTTTATTAAATCAGTTTCTACTTGCATTTCAACATCACACCTGACAGAGCCTGAAGGAGATTTTACAATGGGTGGCTGGTCACATATACGAGTTGGATTTTCTGGCAATGTTGGTTCATTCTCTTCCATTTCCTGTCTTGGTGCTTCTAGGCTGACCATGTTTTCCACTTTTTGCAAATTTATTTTCAGCAGTCGCTGCTTTCATTTATTCCCACATTCCAATTTTTGACTGAATTTCAACATGTAGCAATAAGAAACATTTTGGAGCATGAGCATGAGCTTTCTCATTGTAATTCTTTAAATTAGTACCTAACAAATGCTGATATATAATGTCTACATCCTTTACTCTAATTCCACGTCACCCGTGACAATTCAACATTAATTTTTTTATAATCAATATTTCTACCCTTACTTATCATATACTGAGAATTATTACTATGACTAAACTGATCTAGATTTATAATTATATTAAAATGAGAACTGATTCGAGGCTTATATACATAATAAAGTTAGGATTTTGTTCATTCTGTTTAAGTAATCAATGACAAAATGCTAACCGCTGTACCTCGTCACCTGGCTGCAAGTGATGAACTCTTTGGAAGTGGTACGGATGTAAAACTTCTGGATTAATAGTTCTCCAAACAAAATTATGCGGCAATTGTAACTGTGTGGAAATTATTCTAGTACTGGTTATTGGATCATCAAGTACCGCGTCAATAATGGCAATGTCCAAAGTTTTATAATCTAATCCCATTAAACATTAGACTGCTAAAGAGTGTTAAAAAATGTTGTTATATTTGTAGAAAATACATAAATGATAATTATTCTGTTTATTGTTTGTTTAGGTTAACTACTCAGTAATTATTTAATAAAGATCTAACTTACTACTAGTTACTATTTAATTATTATATTACTATTATACTATTGATTGATAATATAAAGAAGTTTAATTGTTACTTATTTACTTATTTTTTTGTCAAATTTTATAATTTTATTTATTTTTTATTTTATTTAATTCCTATAAATACTAATATGTAATTAATAAGCACATACAGGTGTTAAGTCACTTAGGTGCATAAATAAGTTTAGATAAATTCATAAAAATATACTAATATTATATATTTTACGTTGTATATGGTTGTACAGTCCATTCACATTTTAAAAAAATAGTGGAGGCTGTGATTTCTCATGAATAAGAAAGTAAATCGTGCCATATACCCCAAAAGATGAAACTAGTGCAGCTACGGACACGTGTTTCCGAGTTTTCGGATTTACTTTCTTACTTATTTATATTTGACCCCATGAATCATAGCTATATTAAATTTTTGTATCGTATTTTTAGTTTTAGAGGGGTTGGAACTTTTGGTGTAGAACTTACACTTGGAGTAGTTTTCCACACACACCAAAATACTTTTGCACACACTCGACGCGCGTTTCGTCAACCAAGTTGGCATCATCGGGAGATGAATTTAATCATCAGATGAATTTAATCATCTCCCGATGGTGCCAACTTGGTTGGCGAAACGTGCGTCGAGTGTGTGCAAAAGTGTTTTGGTGTGTGTGGAAAACTACTCCAAGTATATGCAAAACTTCTTAATTCAGTATTATCTAAAGTATTGCTTGACTCTCGCTCCAATATGAAGAAATGACAACTTAAATTTCACCCGTCGCCACTGATAGCACTGTATTCCATTCACTTTTTAAAAAAATAGTGGAGGCTGTGATTTCTCATAATGGTTCACTCTATATAATGATTGACAACATTAAATATTTTAAGGTTATGTATACTGACAGACATATTTCGGCAAGAAAGCGTTGCCATTTTCTTTAAATTTCTATTAGCAACAGTCTGATCCTATATGTTCTATGTTTGTAACTATACAATTTTTAGATTTTTTATTGGTTCTGTAATTGTGGAATAGTCTGGCATAAAGTTTATTAAATTAAAATTATTAAAATAATATGTTTATTGACATTATAGTAAAGTAAAAAATTGATTTCTTTCATTATATCCACTGATAATTTCGACCAGATCCCTTTTAAAAAAATAATTCCATTTTTCAGTTTTTTCCCTAATAGACACCGCCGCCCTCTGCATGGCCCCTGTCTTATCCCGTATTATCCCGCATATAACGGATCTTCCTACCTAAAAATTAAAATAACATTCCAAACAAAATGATTTACTTATTAAAAATAGATTCATTGCATTTACACTGAAAATGTCCACCAGTTTATTTACAATAGCATCATTGTTCAAGTCTGGCCTGTCGTGTCTATAATGCTTATAACATTTCAAAATGCTAAGTTTTTTGTCTGCCGAAACTATTTTGGGCATTATTATTTAAATAATTTCACTAATAACTTTGACAAAATATAATTTAATTATTCGTCATGTGTCATCCATGTCACAAATGTCACAATCACATTAGAAATAATTATAGAAATGAGTGCATTCGATTATTGAAATAATTACTGTAAAAATTACAAGATTTCTCAAAATGACCCAAAATTATGTGTGAAAAGAATACACCTAATAAAATTTTACAACGCTGCAATTTAAATTTGACACACAGCAATTGAAATTCGACAAAGAGCTGACAAAATACCTAACCTTAAAATATTTTATGTTGTCAATCTATTATATAGAGTGAAATGTCACGAAAAATCAAAGCCACCCTTTATTTTTTTTAAATGTGAATGGACTGTATATTTTGGATAAACTTTGAAACTTTGAATAAACTTTTGCGCAAGAGTGTGCTGTGGATGTGGACCTCCACTACGACGTTCATTAATTCCACATTCACGAAGCCTTAGAAATGCTTTAGAAAAAGAAAAAATTTTATGACAAGGTTGCTGTCTATTTGGATATCTTACATTGTATTCCCTGCACGCAGCTCTCGTGTTACCATCACAGTACCCATAAACATAAATAATGTCAGCAATCTCTTCATTACTAAACTGCATTTCAATACACTTTATAAAACACTAACAAAAAGTCATGCAACGTAGAGAAAAATAATTAGCTGATCACAAGTAGTCAAATAATAAACAAACTCTTATTTTCATAGCTGTCTTAGTTTTTACATTTTTTTAAATATTTCTTAAACGAAGCCCAATATGAAAAAAAGTTATTCTTTGTTTTATGCTTAGAATTCATTTTGGCAATCCAGGTACCAAACACCCTGTATATTTAACTGTTTACTTTGATTGTAATTTATAAAATGGATTAACCGTTAAATTATATTAGTAACACAAACATTTTAAAAATAAGTAAATACATACATTGTTCGTCAAAAAATCCCAACCTTTATTTCCATACAAAAAATGTGGGTTAGCTGTGCTACGTCTTTTCCTTTCAGCTCTTTTATTCTGCATTTCTTTGTAGACCTCATGGGTGGCCAGACTAAAATATGTAAGAAATTCAGATTGCGTAATATCATGTGGTTCAACAGGATTTTGGTGATGTTCAGGTGATGAATTTATTAACTGACTCTCAATTGATTCATCGGAAAATGATGTTACAGGTGATGAACGAGTTATAGCACTAAAATAAAATTTTATTAATTAATTTATAAAGTTTTTACAGACTTAAGATCTAAGACTAACAAACCTTACTTACATATTTTGCTTCCTGGCACGATTAAGTGCATTAGTTAAATTAAATCTTCTTTCCTCAATTCCATTTTTTACAATATTTGTTTTCACCGTTTTTTGATATGCTCTATATTCATTCCTTAACCTTTCTAACAAGTTTTTCTAGAAATGAAAATTACAGAACAACTTAAAATTTTTCAGGTACCAATAATCTCATATAACGGTTTTTTAAATTACATATTACCCCCTTATATCTACAGGGTGTTACGCCATCATATGTCAAACACATAGGCGTATTCTAGGAACAAAAACAAGGAAAAAGGTCCTTAAAACTTTTATCCTAGCTTGATTTATTTTACAACTTTCTAATGAATAAAGGTATCGCCGATTTGGGGAACTGTATGAACTAATGATACGACATCTTTTACCGAAAGATGGCATTTCAACTATAACCAGTGGCGTGGATGCAGGGTTTGTCTGCGACCTTAGGCAAACAAATATATGAGGCCACTGATTAAATTATTAAAACACACAATTAATAAGTTTTACATTTCATTTCTAACAAAAATGGTATCTTTTGTTTTTTCGTATCTCTCATAGTTGAACAATTGTTATAAATTTTAGATGTCGAGACACTTATAAGGTTCTTGATTTATTCTTGGAAATGATTAGGTATTTAATTGCTAGTTATTTCTTAGGTTTTTCATTCCGTTAAATTCCTTAATTTTAAACCAGGAACAAATTATTCATAGAAATAATTTGACATTTTGGGACAGACTATTTTATTTTACATTTCTTCAATTTCAACTATTATGGGTTAACGTTTCGCCTTTGGCCAAAAGCTTTATCAAATTTTTACATTATGTATTTATTGTAACATAACTAAAAGAAAAACAATATGATTATTGACACAATTTAAATCTGACTTATATTATTTATATATCTAAAACTAATTAATTTTTGTAAAATTGGTATAAATTTGATAGAAAATACATACCTAAACAAGAACATCGAACACATCTATATGTCATTTTTAGTGTGTAATACACTTCTATTGAGTTTTTTTTATTAAAAATTATTATTTTGTTATTTTTAACATTATTAGATAAATTGTTAAAAACGTGGTTGTGTCTATTCTTTAACAACAGAAACGAGACCAGGAAAAAACAAAAAACAATTTAGCATATTGAAGTTTAGTCGGTAGCATTTATTATATATACAGGGTGAATACCAACAACTCATTTTAATTTTAAGTGGGGGTTTCTGTTGATATTTATAACACAAATTACCAATAAAAAATATAAAAAAGAAAGTTGAAAACTGACCTACCCTACGTAAAATTCTGGTAAACTTTTGAGTACCACTTCGTCGCTCTACTGACCCGCTTATGGGGTGAACAACACGTCTTGTATACAAGTCACAGACTCCAAGTTCTAACGTAAAAATGTGACAAAAAACGTCTAATAAAGTAAGCCGCCGTTTGACGGTCATTCATAAATTTGCGGTCGGAGACAAGTTAATTGCCAGTGGCAGCAAAAACTAGTGAATTTATTATTGCAAAAAACAGGGTGAATGCCAGAGGCAAAGACCTATCCTGATTTATTTTTTGTTGAGATAGGTCAGTTACGAAGTTCTGCAAATGTTGACTTATTTAAATTTATTTTCTTTCTCGAAAACTACAGGGTATATATTTTTTATTTTTTGGTATATGGCCTTACCATTAAGGGACCTACCATCCCATAAAATTAAAATGAGTTGTTGGTATTCACCCTGTATACATATTGCCCAACCATATGGGTTTATTGGCAATCAGTTTTAAGGTATAATTTTCTCTTTGTTTCTCTATATAGTCTTCATTTGAAAATAAAGAGCATTTGACCTTGGATGTTATTAGTCACACATTTATATTTCTTTCAGAAATAAAATCTTGATTTCTTTTATTTCTAGGTTCTGGCGTGTTATAATGCGAGAATTTTAAAATGTTTTGCTAAGATATTAAAAATAGTTCTTCTGTTAATGTATTTAAACATAAATTAATAATATATACAAGGAATGTGATGTAACAAATATATTTATAATTAATATGTTATTGTCAGTAGTGTTAGTGCATGTATATTGTAATAATGTGTATATTATTTGTATATATTAGACAAAGTCTATTTCAATAAAGAATGTATGTATAAATTACAGGCTATGCAGACACTCAAGTTATATTTTACGTTATATACAGGGTGTGCGATTTAAGACCGGAACACCCCATTATTTCGGAACTCGTTGATCGATTTTAATATATTTTTTTTTGGGACATAGTGCTCGATGAGCTCTATTTGACCATTTGGAATAATTTTAAATTTTTTATCTTTCAAGGCCAGCTAAGACCCACTAAATGGGTCGAATTTTAGAGATCGACCATTAGGCAATTTTTTTTCGAAAAAATGGATAGCGCATTAGATTCAGACGTGCCTCAAATACCCTTATACAAAATTTGAGCTTGATACCTTATATAGGGTGTTTGTCACAGCATAGCAAATTTTCAAATTTTTCACTTTTCGACTGACCCTGTATAAAAATCTATTATGCGTACAAAAAAGTAAAGTATTCATTCGACTTAGAGCCATGTCAGATATCTAGGAACGAAGTTTTATCGCTGTAACTTCTGCATGTAGATGTCTGGATTTCAACAATAAAGTATCTACTTAATAAAAAAAAAATTTTTGAAATCCAGACATCTACCTGTAGAAGTTACAGCGATAAAACTTCGTTCCTAGATATCTGACATGGCTCTAAGTCGAATGAATACTTTACCTTTTTTGTCCGCATAATAGATTTTTATACAGGCCCAGTCGAAAAGTGAAAAATTTGAAAATTCGCTACACTGTGACAAACACCCTATATAAGGTATTGAGTTTAAACTTTGTATAAAGGTATTTTCTGAATCGAATGCGCTATCCATTTTTTTCGAAAAAAAATTGCCTAATGGTCGATCTCTAAATTTCGACCCATTTAGCGGGTCTTAGAAGGCCTTGAAAAAATGAAAATGTAAAATTTTTCCACATGGTCAAATAGAGCTCATCGAGCACTATGTCCCAAAGAAAAAATATATTAAAATCGGTCAACACGTTCCGAAATAATCGGGTGTTCCGGTATTAAATCGCACACCCTGTATGTATCAGTATAAGTATTTATAATGTAGGTAATGAAAGACATTGATTTCAATTTAAATTTTCAAACTTATATAATTACCACAAGAGTATTGACTATCTAAAACTAAAACAATTGATCGAGATTAAAAACTGTTTTGACATTTTAAATACAAGCGGTCCTGAAATTGCCACAAATAAGTTTATAGAAGAAGTACTGGAAATAATTGAATCTTCAACAAAGTCAACTAAAGTCAAAATTCACAAAAAAATAAAACCATGGATAACAAACGGCATAATCACTTCAATTAAAAAGAGGGACAAAATGAAAAAAAACTCGTGAGAAATTATACTATAGAAAATGAAAATGAATTTAAGATATGAAGCCCTTGGCGTAGAAAGGAACTAAGCCACAAATTTTCATAAATCAAGTTATTCACAAATTTAGTATAAGGGTATAAGGAAATATCCCACAAAATTTTTATTTTCGTTGGTTGCCAATAGATGTCGCGAATAAAATGATGTATGTGACGTTGTTGGTTATTTCATAAAAATATGATTCATTGTGTAGTAAGGTTATAAGCCACCATCATGGCGGACAGCCAGCCATGTTCTTCGAACCAAAATAATTACTTTTTTAGTGATTCTGAGGCCGAAAGTGCAACAGATTTCAGTTCAGATGATAGTGTTTTAGACAGATTATGTTGATAGTGGTAAGGCCGCGTACACATTATGCTTTTTGCTCGTGCGATCAGATAGCATGCTGCCAGATCGCACGAAAAAAGCATAGTGTGTACATCAAACAGCATGCGAGTATGCTGTGACAGATAGCGCATTGTCCATTCGAGCAGAGTTTGATTTTATACCAGCGAACAGCATAATGTGTACACAAAGCAGTGCGCTCGCATGCTATTTAGCAACAGGTAGTAAATGTAACGTTGTTAGTATATTTTTCGTTTTTCGTACAGATTATAAAATATAATGACGTTTAGATGGAAAGACGACCAAACTTTACAATTTATTGACAAGTATAAAAGCTTTCCCTGTTTGTGGGATACAATTCTTGTCCAAATCCGTTTTTGGCCAGGCATATTTTTTTTAATTTCTATTATCACTTCTTCTTTACACGAAAGTATTAGAAGCTGCCGTATTTCTTCAATTAAATTATTTCTCGACGTACGTGTTCCATGTCTAGCACACACAACAAACAGAAAAGCATACGAGTGCAGCGCTATTAAATAGCATAATGTGTACAAAAAGTAGCATGCCAGTAGTAATAGCGTGCTGTAAAAGCATGCGATAATAGCATAATGTGTACGCGGCCTAACAGTGAAAGTCCTTTTTCCAGCGACTCTGAACAGGTAAAAAAATAATATTTTGTGGCTTGTACCCTTTTAGTGAAATATTTTGCGAATTTTATCTTATTAAGTTTCCATGAGGCTTATGCTCTTATTGGTACAAAAAGAATGTCACTTTGTGGCATTTTTGTTATTTTGTCACGTTTCGATGTGGCTTTACGCAGATATTGATAAAAAAATAAAATGTACATTTTTTTTCAGATACCTGCAAAAAATAGAGCTATAACTTCCCGAGGAGATATGCCTAATCCTGAGAAAACACCAAAGGCCAGATGGAGAAAGAGACACACAGAAAAATCTAAAATGAATAAGATCCGTCGAAATTTTGGTTGTAGCTATACCAATCGAAAAGGTGATGCAGTTGAACCCAGAAGAATGGGATCTCCTTGCAAATGCAAGAAAAAATGTTACACTTTAATGCAAGGAAGTGAAGAAAACATTTTCAAAGATTTCTGGGACTTGGGTGACTATGAGAAACAAAATACCTATTTGTTTCATAGTATGAAAACATTACCAAAGAAAAGAACATACCCAAAAAAAATGAAGAAGGCTATTTCATCCAGAAAATACAGTGTGAAATATTTTGTGAAAGTCAATGGTGTTGATGTACAAATTTGTAAAGAAGAATTCCTTGCTCTTCATGGCCTACAGAACTCCAGGAAAAGAATTCAGCTGTTATTGAACCAAATGGACCAGGGGGCAACAACTCCAAAATCAGACCAGCGAGGCAAGCACAAGAATCGCCCAAATACCGTTTCTGAAGAGGCATGTCAATCAGTTAGAGAACACATCGAGAATATTCCGAAATACACTAGCCATTATAGTCGTAAGAACAATCCCGGAAAGTCTATATTGACCACGATATGTCTATACAAGGTTTGTATCACGATCATTACAAGCCTTGGTGTGAACAAAAAAATATTTTGCCAGTATAAGAGTAAGAAAAGTTAGAGTAATAAGTATTGCTATTGTCTTAAACAGTGTTTTTATGTGGTTTAAAGTAGTTATATTTGTTGAGTGTTATACCATTTAAGTGCTAAAAAACAGCCTCTGAACTGATACCTAATGTGAAAGTGGCAGTTTCATTAATTAATTAAATTATTAGGAATTTCCTAATAGTAATTATTGTAGTGGATATAAAAACAGTAGATTATCTTCATAAAAACTGCTTGATAAAATGCCAGGGTTTTTAACGGACCAACAACACCAAACATCAATCTTATAGCCAGAGTCTGACTTAGCCCATTTGTAACTTCATTAATATTTACCACAATAATTATGCCTAATTGTGCTAAATGTAAACTGGACAATGACGACAATAAATTATACTTTGAATGTGATTCATGTAAGAGACCATTGCATGCACAGTCTTGCTCTGAGTTAACATCCTCTGAGATAAAATGTATGGCATTAAAAAACACTTAGATTTCTATGCAATGATTGTAATAGTGGTCTACTGCAAATACCCTCAATAATCCAGTCTATTAGAGAGCTCAAATCTGAAATAGAATTATTGAAATCCTCTAAACACATTCAATCTTCTGAATCCAGCCCTGCTGTAAATACGCTCAGTTCCATAAAAAGTGACGCACTCAATTTTTTGGGTAATTTTAAAGTTCTTTAGTTTTTAAACCGGTGAACCGATTTGAACATTTTTTCTCTCAGTTTATAGCAAAATTCATTCTGTATGAGCCGGATTGGAAGCAATGGTGAGTTCTTCCAAATTTCATGGAAATTAATGGAGAATTTTAAACCTAAGTTTTTTCACAGGTTTTCAAAACACCCTGTAGATTATTCTCGCATTCATGGAAAAATTATTCATTCTGCATTCGATGAACCATTTTTTAATAAACATTTTGTTTTTTTATTCACTGTATTATTGCTGGTACTTTCCTTATTCAAAATTAAATAAAGATCCAACCAAATCAATTGAAAACAAAATTTACAGAACTCTTTTTAAATACAAAAATGAATTTAATGCCTTTGAACGCAGAAAACTTACACCACATCATAGTAAACCTCCTCATTTTTATGGTTTACCAAAAATACATAAGGCAAACATTCCTTTAAGACCAATAATTGTTAGTTCTATTAATTCTCCGTGTCATAACTTGGCAAAATTCTTACTAAAAATTATTAATCCGCTTTCTGGCAATACCAATTCATATATAAAAAATAGTAAGCATTTTCTAGAAAAACTTTATGAAAATAATATTCATGATACACATCTGATGGTTAGTTTTGACATAGTAAGCCTTTTTACAAATGTCCCTGTGGACAAAACTTTGAAAATAATTAGAGACAAATTAATAAACGACAATAATTTGGCAAACAGGACTAAACTTAGCATAAATAGTATAATGGAACTGTTAACGGTATCAATAAAAACAACCTATTTCCAATTAAAAAATGATTTTTATCAACAAGATTTCGGGATGGCAATGGGTTCCCCTTTGTCACCAATACTAAGTAATATATTTATGGAGGATTTTGAAAACAGATATGTTGAAAATAATATTCATAAACCGGTAACTTGGTGGAGATATATTGACGATATTTTTGCAATTTGGCCTCATGGAATATATTTATTAAACAATTTTTTGGAAAATATTAATAATAAAGAACCATCTATCAAATTCACTCTAGAAATAGACAATAATAATGAATTACCATTTTTAGATGTTTTAATTAAAAAAGTTAATAATAATAATTTTCACACTAGCGTTTACCGAAAAAAGACTCACACTAACAGATATTTAAATTTTAACTCAAACCAGTCTTTGGACGTTAAAAGAGGTGTTATAAAATGTTTGTATGATAGGGCAAAAATAATTTCTTCTAATGATGAAATATTCAAACATGAAAGGCAATTTGTCAGGGAAATTTTAATTAATAATGAATACCCGAAAGAATTTGTTGATAAGACTTAGTTAACAATCCGGTGCAACCAAAACCAGAATATCATTATTCGACATTAATTCCATATATAAAAGGTTTATCTGAGAAATTACGTCGTGTCGGTAAAAAATTTGGCGTTAGAACAATTTTTCAAACAAATAATACTTTAAGATCCATATTGACAAAAACGAAACCATTAAATCCTGAACAAAATTCAAAAAATTGTATATACAGTATCCCGTGCGAGTGTAGTAAACATTATGTGGGTGAATCATCTAGACCACTTAATGTACGATTAGGCGAGCACAAAAGTTATATTAGAAAAGGTGATTTTGAAAAATCTAAAATTTGTGAACATGCTTGGGAAAACGATCACAGGATAAAATGGGATTCAGCAAAAATTTTGACCAAAGAAGCATACAGCAAAAAAAGAAAAATCAAAGAATCTGCAATAATTTTACTTAATGAAGATAAATGCGTATCAAATTGTTTGGTAGAATTTTGTTCAACTTGGTTACCAATGTTGAGAGAAGAACTCAATAAAATTAATATTATTTAGTATATTTTTCAACATTTCTATGGTAAGTATCTATGGAAATGATATAAACAATTTTTATTTTATGCCGTGGTATTCTACACGTTACATAAAAATCTAAAGCTTAAACTTTGAAAAAGGAAACGGATATAGTTCAAAAAACACCCTCTAACTGATCCTCTGACATTACGTCAAAGGCGTAGAGGTTATTTCCCAGTTTTAAACTGGTTAATTTGAATATTTTTTAGATAAATCGAATTTTTTGGATAGGAATCTCGAGGAATGTGGTAATAAATCCCAAAAAAGAAAAGGAAAGAAATAATTTATGAAATGCCACAAATAACATTTAAACAATATTTATAAATTTTTATCAATTGAGTTACTGCATTTCGTTGTACTGTAGTGAAAGTGGTATGCGGCTGGCGCAGTACTGATGTTTCACAATTTCTGGTATTAAAAGCATGATCGGTTTCATATCTACTGAATAATTCTGTGTATATGCTATTCACATTTTATTTACATGAGGGGAGGCTATGATATGTTTTTCTTAGGTTGTCTCAGGGTTGTCTACTATTGACAAAATATTGAAGTATCAGATTTAATTGATCATCACTGTCACTTATTTTTGGCTGAATTGCCAAATTTTTTATTGATAACATTGCTGTGCTTTCTTTAGGGTCTCACTCTGGCAACTATGTAGAACCAATTTGAATTTGTGGTTATGTTTTTGATTTTTCAACATAACCTCAGTAATTAAAACAGTCATTCATACCAACAGAATTCAGATTTTCCAAAGCCTCCCCTCATGTAAATAAAATGTGAATAGCATATAGTTGTCCCTCACAAAGCAGGCGCATTGGTATATGTATAAGGTTGGTAACTTGTAAGTATGTTTTTCTCTTTAAATACTTCTTTACAAGTTTCTCTTTTCTGTAGATGAACGATACTCCTGATACAAGATTTTTGCAGCCTGAAAATTCGGGGGGACTCAACAGAATTGCCCCAGAAAATAATTCCATATGTGATTCTGGAGTTTACATAGGAGTAATATGCAGTCAGTGCCGCTTTTTCATTAACGGAATTGGACACAACAAGTAGTGCATATGTGAATGAGCTAATAATTCTTTTGACAAGATACTGAACATGCTCTTTCCAATTTAGTTGGGAATCTATTTCAATACCTAGGAATTTTGTGTGGTCGCTAGTTGTAAGAATGTGGTCCTTATAAGCTACCGTGAATAGATCTTCCTTCTTCAAACTAAACTTCATGAGGTGAGTCTTTTCAATATTATTTTTTAAGTTATTCCATGTATACCAATTTTCTGTTTTCTCGATTGTGCTGATAATTTCCGTTTTTAACTCTTCTTCAGATTTTGCTCGTATTATAAGCGAATTATCATACGCAAATAGATTTACTGTATGATTTACAATATCGGGTAAGTCGTTTATACAGTGTGTCGCACTTAAGAGTGAAACACCCTTATAACTTTCTTCATTTTTATCAGATTTAAACCAAATTTCACTCAAAGACAGAATCCATTAGGATCAACTTATGGCCCAAAAGTCATTTGCCCCTTACTAATGCAAAGCCACCTACGATATCAAAATAAACGGAGAAAATCAAAAAAACATATTAGGCATTTTTTTATCAAAAATTTTATTAACCCAAGTTGTTCAGAATTGTTCAAAAACCTTAAGTCCAAAATAAATTTAATCAAAATAAAAAAATATTAATATTTTTTAAGTCTGAAAATATAATTTTAATGGATTATTGTATTGTAATATTTTATTTTTTATTAAAAAAAAACTAAAGAAACACTGCAACTAAATACGAATGATAATTGATATTGTAAAATTATATTTTTGGACCTAAAATTTTTCAAATCAAAATAACAATATTTTTTAATTTTTATGAGATTTTGGATTTAAGGTTTTTAGACAATTCTGAACAACTTTTATTAGTAAAATGTTCCGATAAAAAAATGCCTAATATGTTTTCTTGATTTTTTGCATTTATTTTGGTATCGCAGGTGGCTTTGCATTAGTAGTGCGCAAATGTTTTTTTGGTCATGAGTTGACCCTAATGGGATCTATTATTGAGTAAAATTTGGTTCAAATCGGATAAAAATGAAAAAAGTTATAAGGGTGTTTCACTCTTAAGTGTGACACACTGTATATAATAGAAATAAAATTGGACCTAAGATGAAACCTTGTGGTACCCCCTTTTCTGGTGTCCCCCAACTTGAAATGATCTCATTCCCTTCATTTATTGTCATTACACACTGTTTTCGATTTCTCAGATAAGACTTGATAAAATCATGTACATTTCCTCTAAAACTCATTTTTTCAAGTTTTCCCAATAGTATCACGTGATCGACACTGTCAAAAGCTTTTGACGAGTCCATAAATAGTTCGACCACTTTTTCTTTTGAACTAATGGCATCCAGTATTTCGCAAATGGCTATGTATACTGCTCTTATAGTTGATCTTCCCTTAATGTACGCACTCTGCATATTTGTTATCATATTATTTGCTTCTATAAAATCCAGTA
Source organism: Rhagium mordax (assembly GCA_963680705.1). NCBI lineage: Eukaryota > Metazoa > Arthropoda > Insecta > Coleoptera > Cerambycidae > Rhagium > Rhagium mordax. The sequence goes on along the minus strand of OY796660.1, from coordinate 46,461,477 downwards.
ATCTATTTAATAATGCTTTTTCAAATATTTTTGCTATAATTGATATTAGGGCTATGGGCCTATAGTTGGAGATTTCTTTCTTACTAACTTTTTTATATATTGGTTTAATTATGGATTTAATAATAATAATAATAATAATAATGCTTTATTAGCAATGCTAAATAATGCAACAAAAACAATTTAAAAAAATAATACAAGAGCATAAATTCATACAGGTATAAGACGTAAACATGCATAGGAATTAAAATCGCCATGTATCACCTAATACAAAATAACACTAAATGTATCCACAATTAATTCTTTTATATTGGCCATTTTTCTTTTACATACACAGTACATCTGGTTTTGAACATAATAATAGTGGACGAATTTTTAATTTCTTGCGGTAAATCATTATATAATCTTAAACCTTTACTGAACAAATGGTTCTGACCATAATTTGTATTAGATCTTTCAATATAAAAGTTTTGATTATTGCGTGTGTTATATTCATGTATATCATGGACCAACGAGCAATACTCCAGCAAATGCGCTGGAAGCATATTATTTAACAATTTGAATAAAAATATAAGAACATTTAACATAATAATTTGTTTAACAGACAACACATCAACTTGACTCAACATAAAACGTATACTTGTATGTGAATTACAATTTAGTATTGATCTTACAGCTCTATTCTGTATCTTCTGAAGATTGTAAAGTTCGTCGTTATTAAACGTGAATGATATAGTTGAACAATAAACAAAATGAGGAACTATAATTGTTTTATATACTAATAATTTTGACCATTCACTTAAAAAATAACTTATTCTATTTAAAAAATAAACTTTCTTAGAAACCTTTTTTATTACATAGTTAGCATGACTAGAAAACGTTAAATGCTGGTCTATCACAATTCCAAGGTATTTGAACTCTGTAACTCTTTGTATATTTTGTTGATTTATTGAAACAGTACTATTAATGTTATAAGTAGGACAATAACGATTACTGAAAATCATAAACTTTTATTTTTCAGTGTTAAGGCAGAGATTATTTTTAGTTAACCACTTACATACATGCTCTAAAACCTTATTTAGTGTATCTGTTATAATATCAATATCTTCACCAATTACATATATCAAAGTATCATCCGCGAATAATTGTATCTCTACATCTGCATTATGCTTCTTTATAAATGTTACAATATCATTCAAATATAATATAAATAATATGGGTCCTAAAACAGAGCCTTGTGGTACACCGTGTAAAACCTAAAGAGGTACACTCACATTATTTTTATATTTACACACTTGGATTCTATTAATTAGGTAAGAATTGAACCATTTTAAAACTGTACCCCCGAAACCCATTTTTACCAACTTTTTTAATAACAGTTCTCTATTTATTGTTTCGAAAGCTCTTTTAAAGTCTAAGAATATGGCACCCACACATTGTTTTTTATTGAGAACGCCTTTCCACTGAACCAACACTGATTGAATTGCAGTTTCACACGAGTTGTTTTTTCTAAAACCAGCTTGACAGTTTGTTAATATATTGTTCGCCTCAATAAAATTACAAAGATCATCTTTTACCATTAATTCTAGAACCTTTTCATATGCTGGTAACATGTTAACTGGTCGGAACTCATTACAGTTTGAGGCGTTTGGCTTCTTTTCTATAGGGATCACTGTTGATATCTTCCAATCCTGTGGGACTTCTCCTATTTCTAACGACATATTTATAACATCTAACAATCGATTTCCTATAATTTCAAATGCAGATTTTAATAATTTTGTTGTGATACCATTTGTACTACTAGTTTTATTAGGAAGATTTTGAATACATTTTCGTAAAGAACACATTGTTACTGATGTAAATTTATCAAAGGAATTCAAGTTTCTGGGGATGCTTCAACTTTATTATTCGAGTTTATAATATAATTTGAGTGTGATGTTTTCTTTGTCTCGTTTATTAACTTCCTAAAATCTTTATAATATTGTTTATAAACTTCTTTTGTTATATTCCCTTTTAGCACTTTATCATAAAGTTGTCTTTTTATTTTACTCCTTGTTCTTATTTCATCGTTTATCCAGGTTTTATTTATTTGAGAATGGCAGCTACACATTTTGTTGGGATATACATCTTCTAGAGTCGCTTTTACAATTTTTAGAAACATTTCTGTACTAATATTCGGATCTTCCTCAATTGTTATTTGGTTCCTATCAACTGTTTTAATTTGCTCTTTAAATAAGTTTCTTTTGTCATCGGTAATACACCTTCTCATTAATTTTGTTTTCTGTTTTTTTTGTATATAGCTCACAGGCATAGTAATATGTATTTCAAAGTGATCACTAAATCCATTTTTATCGTATGTAATATCATAAGTGCTTAAAATTTTATCGATAAATTTTTTTCGAGAGCGATATTGCCTAGTAATATTAAGAGTGTAAATTGGCCACTTTATTATCTAATTAAATCACGAACGCTTTAGCGCGAGGAATTTAATTTTTGATAATAAAGTGACAAATTTACATGAGTAATATTACTGTTGGCAATATCGCTAGAGAAAAAATTTATAGGTAAAATTTTCAAGCACGAATGGTATTTGCGGAGAATATTTCACGAATAAATTATTTAAATACATTATTGTTGTTGTTCGTTCACATATTCTGTCGTTAATTTATCTTGCCAAAAAACACTCGAGCTTTTTCTTTATGGATAAATTTCTTTGTAACTCAAAATTTTGCCAATCAGTAATTTTGCTCGAAAAACTGACATTTGACAAAATCGCTCGACCTCCGGTCTCGCGATTTTTTCATGTCAGTTTTTCTCTTAAAATTACTATTTGGCAAAATTGTTTCGTTACGAAGAGAAATTTATCCGATAAAAAAAAGCTCTTGTGTTTTTACTGTTGATAAAACTGTTTCAGGGATTTTATCGATATAATACTGCTGTCATTGGTCCAAATTTAAAAATTGTAGTAGTTTCATTGGTTAATAATTTCTGAGTGAAATAATCAATAATAATTTCGTATTCAGGAATATTTACAAATATGTTGTCGATCGTTTTTCCTGATATTCTTGTTGGTTTATCGGTGGTGGGTGTTAGGTTAAATGATGCCATTAAATCCATGAATGATTTTCCAACAACATTATAAATATGTACTACGTGTCTACCTCTTCTATGTTTTTAAGACCAGTTAATGAAAAGGAAGTTATTGAACATATTAGTAAATTAAAAAATAAAAGTGCACCCGGGAGCGATGGAATATCTGCAAAATTTATAAAACAGTTTCATAACTACCTTCTAAAACCAATTGTCCAAACTTAGTTTTTAAAACCGGGATTGTACCTAAACATTTTAAAATATCAGTAATTTCTCCCATTCATAAATCAGGTAGCAAAAAATCAGTTAGCAATTACAGACCAATTAGTCTAATAAATAATTTAGGAAAAATCTTTGAAAAATGTCTTAAGGAGCTTCTTAAATAATAACAATATTCTCTCAAGTCATCAATTTGGTTTTACTAAAGGACTAAGTACGAATGATGCAATGTACGAACTAATAAAAAAAGTAACTGGTCACTTAAACGACGATAAAAAGTATATAGCTGTGTTCCTTGACCTCGCTAAGGCTTTTGACACAATGCCCCATAATAAACTCCTTGATATATTATATCAGTATGGAGTTAGGGGCACTGTGTTTGAAGCCTTTAAGAACTATCTGAGCAACAGACCACAATTTGTTAAAATTGGAGAAACATTCAGTGATTCTAAAACTACCAAAACGGGAGTACCGAAAGGTACAGTTTTAGGCCCTATTTATTTTATTTAATGTATATATGAACTCCTTAGCCGATCTTAATATATATGGTAAAATTATTTCATATGCTGACGACACAGTACTAATTTTTTGTGAAACTTTTTGGAATAAAGTTAGTGAAATTCTAAAAGAAGGTGTTAGTACAATCAAGGAATGGTTAGATACTTTCGTTAAACGTAACAAAAACAAATTACATCGCATTCTCAATAATTTCAGTAAACCGGCCTGATTTTAAGTCCATAAAAATCGATAATCTTAATGAAGAAATAAAAGAGACAGCGAATACCAAGTATCTTGTCGTGATTATTGACAAGAACTTAAAATGGTATGAACACACACCATATTTAGCAAAGAAAGTAAGACGATTGATTTATAAATTTTACTTTCTAAGAGATTTTCTTAATAAAAAATTACTTATTACCATATATAACACATTAGTTGAATCATTAATTCGATATGGAATAATTGTTTGGGGTGGTATACAGAATGCGAAAGTCCTCATCTTGACATAGGACCCAAATTTGCCGCTTAGATTTGTTTAGTATCGCACGAGGGGGCATCCACTAGTCAGAAATATGTACCAGTAATGCGAATTTTCTCTGAATTCTCTGTAATGCGTCGTAATGCAGTGAATTTTTAGGTGTAATGCCGCATAATGCAGCTACGTAATACTGCCTAATATGGCGCAATGCAGGGTAATGCGAGATAATGCAAAATAATGCGAGGTAATGCGATATAATGCTACGTAATGCAAAACGTTTTGAATTACCTAATACAGTGATTACTTTTTCGATTATTTCTCTATTTCCTAAATGGACTGGTTGATTTAAATTGTTTTAGAGAAGAAAGATATTTCTTATGCTGTTTAAAACTTGATATGACAAGAGGGAGATGTTAAATTGCTCATATTCCAAAAACACTAAAAATACATTATTTACCTGTTTCTATTTCTTGACTTTCACTGTCTTTCATCCTACATACTACACAATTTAGCACTAAATCGAACTGCGGTTTCAGGAGTTGTTTCCGCTCCCCGTGCATAGGAAAAAATAATGAAGATTGGCGTAATGCAAGTTAATGCATGCGTAATGCAAGGTAATGTGGACGTAATGCAGAGTAATACAGAGTAATGCGACATAATGCAGAGTAATGCAACATAATGCAGTGTAATACAGCATAATGCAGCGTAATTCGCCATAATGCGTCGTAATGCGAGCTAATTTGTACCCGTAATGTGGCTAGTGGATGCCCCCTCGGTATCGCAGCTCTAATGTGTAAACAGTTCGAGGCGCTAGCATACGGCGACCAAGGACGGACATGTACGAGCAGTAAAGCACTTATTTCTAGGCAGCGGCACTTCACGTCGTATGTATTTTGAGGTTGGCCTTGTCAAGATGGGAACTTTCGCAATCTGTATACAACAATGCTCTTCATCAATTAAATGTAGTTCAAAATTCTTTATTAAAAATTATATTAAGAAAAGACCAATCCTACCACATTGTTATACTCTGAAGAAATATGTAACGTCCGTACTCTTTATATACTTGAAATTTGCACATATATACATAAAAATAATTCCATAAGACAAAAAATAGTTCATAATTATGGCACAAGAGCAAAGGATAATCAACAGCTAAACATACCTAAAAGTTATAAAAATGTCAATCAGAGATCTTTAATTTACCTGGCTCCAAAATTTTACTATTTAATTCTTCTAAGTATAAGAAATGAAAGAAATTTAAAAAAATTTCGATATAAGTCTAAAACATTTGTAGTGCAGAATTATCCAGAATTTCTGAAAATTTGGTAAGAAATCTTGATTATTGATTGTTAAAAATTAATTATTATAACATGTATTCCTACATAATTTTTTTTATTCCTTACATGGTTGTTACCCATTTTTTTATTGTTCTTCTTTAAATAGTGATATTATAAATTTCCAGACATTTATACTGTAATTTAGATTGTACAGGGTGTCCCAAAGTTGATGTCTCGGGACTATATCTAGAGAATGAAAAAAGTTATCACAAAACAGTTTACGTGGTTTAATTTGGGGTGCACTAAGGTACATTTTTCGCTAGAAATTTTTTTCCAGGAACATACACTTTTTTTGTGCTACCTGGAAAGTGCTATTTTTTCTGATCATTTTCTATTAAAAAAGTTTTTTCGTATCTTTTATATATAAAAATATACAGGGTAAAATAGTTTGGAAAATACCCTCAAGTGCATACGAGTTAGCCATGATGTAATCGAATGGCCTATGGAAAACAATGAACAAAAGCTATTTATACGTTTTATCAAAGAATTGTAACAGTATATTTTAAAAATATATATATGTATATATATTTTAAAACAGTAACAAAATTCTAAATCTTTTTTTTTTGAGCTTTACCATAGATTAAAATCATGTCTACTTTTTCATTGTTTGTAAACATTTCGGCGCTATTTAAATTAATTCACACCCGTAAACTATTTGACACAAACAATATATTCACTAAACAAACTTATGTCAACAGCCCTAGTTCATTGTTTTCCATAGGCTACTCGATTACATCATGGCTAACTCGTATGCAAGTAAGGGTATTTTCCAAACTATTTTACCATGTATATTTTTAAATATGAAAGATACGAAAAAACTTTTTTAATAGAAAATGTTCAGAAAAAATAGCACTTTTCAGGTAGCACAAAAAAATTGTATGTTCCTGGAAAAAACCTTCTGATGACGTCAGTTTCGCCATTTTCCAGATTTCGGAAAAAAAAATTTCGAAAAAAAAAAAAAGAGAAAGTTTGTGCCATTTACCCCAAGAAAGAAACATGATGCAGCTACGGCTACGGCTTTCTAACCTTTAGTTATTGTTCTGATCTTATTACACAGATCCATTGTTTAAGCTACGCTACGCTGATGAGGAGCAATAACTCCAAAACACGTGTCCGTAGCTGCATCATGTTTCTTTCTTGGGGTAAATGGCAGAAACGTTCTCTCTGTTTTATTGAACTTCCCCACAAAACTTCTTTCTTTGTGTGATTATATTATTGCCTAGGTAGAAATTGGACAGTACGCATAGAGCTCTATGTGCTGACTGTTACCATTTGAGGCCATAAATTGGTCCATGGTGCACGAAATCACAAATTGAGTACTGTGTGCTGTTACTTTCTAACCATTCATAGTTATTGTTTCTGATCCTATTCACACGGATCCATTAAGCTACGCTACGCTGATGAGGAGCAATAACTCCGAAACACGTGTCCGTAGCTGCATCATATATAAAAATGTTTATCCATATTCTCTTGAAAGGTCAACTGTATGAATACTTTTAATCACAAAATTTATTTAGTGAAACTCAATTCGGCTTTAGAAAAAACAAGTTAACCACACTAGCTATCATGGACTTATTGGAATACATATCGGAGGGCTTCGAGAATGGTCAATATGTGATAACCACTTTCTGCGACCTCTCGACGGCCTTCGATTGTGTAGATCCAGACATTCCACTTACTAAATTGGGATACTATGGAGTGAATGTAAACAGTTTAAATCTATTAAACAGTTACCTTACAGGGAGACACCAGGTGGTTTTTTACAAAAATTGTAAATCAAATATGGCCCATATTAAATTTGGTGTCCCTCAGGGGTCACTGCAAGGGCCCTTGTTATTCCTGATATATATCAATGATTTAAGTTCAATTCTTTTAGAAGTAAAAACCATTATGTATGCTGATGATATGGTGCAAGATAGCACAAATTTGAGTACTGTGTGCTGCTACTTTCTAACCGTTCATAGTTATTGTTTCTGATCCTATCCACACGGATCCATTAAGCTACGCTACGCTGATGAGGAGCAATAACTCCGAAACACGTGTCCGTAGCTGCATCATGTTTCTTTTTTGGGGTATATGGCACTATTCATTTTTCTTGTATTTATTTAGCCCTGCCAAACATCACTCTTTTATATAAATGTATATTGGAGAGAGGATACTTATTCATTGGCTATGACCACTGCCCTGTGTTTGATGGTATTGAAATAAAAAAATGTTTTAAATGCTGCGGGTTTCCACCATTTTGCAAAAAATTGCAATAAAGACACCATATGCCCAAAATGTGCTGGTAATCATAAAATGGAAAATTGTAGATCTGAAGAATTAAAATGTCATAATTGCGCAAGTTTAAATGTAAAATCAAATGACTGGATGGTCGAGATGGTTGCGTACCTGCCTCTCATCCAAAAGTCCCGGGTTCAATTCCCGGTCGTGGCAATGAAAAATACTGTGAGAGGGATTTTTCCATTATACATGGATATTGGATGTGTGTCCCTTGTCTTTAAATGTGTAGCCCCCTCCCGCACAAGGCTCTTCTAGAGCCTTCTGGGATAAAAGGGGTCGTAATTACATACGATGTATTTATTTATTATTATTCATTATTTATTATTTATTTATTTATATTATTTATTAAATTTAAACGTGGAAATAAATCATGCTTCTTGGGACCACAACTGTTACGCATACAAACAGAAACTTCAAGAATTCAAAGCGGACCTCTTTAAATAGCAACAAATTGAAATGAAGCCTGGAATTGAAGAAATTAAAAGTAAACCAAGTTATTGTAAGCCAATTATTAAAAATAGGAACTTTGGCATTGCACATGCACATGGAGTAGTGCAGATAACACAAGTGAACATAAGATCGTTAATTTCTAGTTTTGACATGTTTAGTGACTTTGTAGACTGAAAAATTCGACATAATAGGTGTGACAGAAAGTTGGTTGCAACCAGATTTTCCTAAGTTAGTGGAAATTACAGACTATATTTTCCTACATCAAGATAGAGATAGCCGCGGAGGAGGTGTTGGAATATACAGGGTGTTCCAGTTTTTTGTAGCAGGACTTTAACAGTCGATAGACAATTGAAAATTATTAAAAAAAGTTCCTATAAACTTAGGTTGAAAAATGCTTAGTTTTCGAGATACAGGGTGTTAAAGTTTGAAAATAAATACGGATTTATATTAATATTTCCAGAATGCTAAGAAGTATCGAATCCAAATTTGCCAATTCTTTACATATAATTTAGAGGTCTATTTTAGAATAACAAACTACTACTTTACTTAACCATGGGCGTAGATATATGGATTTACTAAGGCTCTTTTTTACAAAAAAGTAGTACGCCACTGATATTTTCCCATGTTTTCAGTTTAATTCAATAAAGCAAGAAAAAACAAAAATTGAATGTCTCTTGGCACTTTTTGATATGACAAGCCGTTTTCCAGAAAATTTACATTTAATCATTTGATGCACGCATCTGGACGAATTTTAGACAAACTTGAAATCGCTCAGAATTTCACCAAATTTGATGGTGCGAAAAGTCTCTTAAAAATAAAGAATGAAACATTTAAAATATTTATTGTAAAAGTTTATTATCATATAAATCAAAATTTTTATAACACAAATGTATTAAAACCGGTCGAACTAAAATAAATTATTAGAAACACAAACACAAAAGCTAGCAACATGTAAAAGTGTCTTACTTCATTACAAGCATCGTTAACGATGTTTCATTCTTTCTTTTTAAAAGACTTTTTGTACCATCAAATTTGGTGAAATTCTGAGCGACTTCAAGTTTGTCTAAAATTCGTCCAGATGCGTGCATTTAGGTGGTGGTTAGAGTTAAAATTCAAATACCTATTTGTATGAATCTTTTTTCTATAGACATTAGTTTCTAAAATATCTGTCTTATTAATTAATACATCTAAAAAAGGCAATTTATTATCATTCTCAATCTCTAAAGTGAATTTAATAGTTGTTTCTTTATTATTGATAAAATTTAGAAAACCGTTTAATTCCTCTTGTTAAAATGTTAAAAAAGGTGTAATTAAATGTTTGTATGAAAGAGCTAAAATAATCTCTTCAACAAATGAAATTTTTGATAACGAAAAACTTTTTATAAAAACTGTCTTAAAAGAAAATAATTATCCACAGGATTTTGTTGAGAAAACATTTCTTGAAATTGAGAATAGACAAAATCAGCAATAACAGATAATTTTGAGAGAACAACCGGTAACCACAATGACCATTCCATATATTTTTGGCTTTTCTGATAGACTTAGACGACTTGGTAATAAGTTCAATATAAGAACCACTTTTAAAACTTGCAATACCATCAGATCATTCTTAACAAAAACCAAACCTTTTAACAGTGTTCAAAAATCCAAAAATTGTATTTATAGCATTCCATGCGAGTGTGGAAAGCTATATATAGGTGAGACGTCTAGACCATTAGAAGTTAGAATATCTGAACACAAAAATAATGTTAAAAATTACCAAGTTGATAAATCTACACTGGCACAACATGCTTGGAGTAATGGCCACAGATTTGGTTGGACACAGGCAAAAATAATTCAAACGGAGACACATTGTAATAAACGAAAACTTAAAGAGAGTGCCTGTATTTAACTAAACAGTAACGACTGCGTGTCTACTAGTTCAATATTGCTGGACGAAGTTTGGTTACCGATTCTCCAAAAAGAAGTACGTGACGGAAATATCAAAATAAATTAGAATTCCTCCTCTAGTGATCTATGCATTAATTACTAATCAGTGTCAAGTGTCAAAGTGATCTTTTTTTGAACAAAGAATTTGTAATCACAGTTGAAAAAGAACCTAGACTTTGGTTCGAAACGTTCTGATAATAAGTTATTGTTCTATAATTGTTTTTTACATATCATATATATATATATATATATATATATATATATATATATATATATATATATATATATATATATATATATATATATTATATAATATACATTTTGTTATTATATTTTCTAGTGTAAAATACTAGAAAACCACTGATACGAATTTTAGATAACAATATTGTATTTATATTCATTTGGAACTATATACAGTGGTTTTCTGGGGCAAACTGTTGAGGTTTGCCTTTGATACTACACTTTTATCTTAACATATTTTGGACATTTTCTTATTTCTATTTATTTTTTAGAATTGGCGTGATTCCCAGAAACAAGTTCAATGAATATTAATTATCCGCCACAAATAAGCTACAAACAATGGTTAATATGACAGATCACCAACTAGTATATTGAGCCTAATGAATAAAAATTTAGCAATTGCTTAAAGCAATTCAGTACATCTGTTATCTTTTTGTGAAAAACAAATAACTACATTTGTGATATGGCAGATTCGAGTGTAAGTGAGGAATTTGATAATAATGATGAAAAAATTGACAAGCAGTTGATATTTGTCATTGGCTTTCGATTATTAACTTTGATTTTATAAGAAAAAGCAATTGCTAAATTTTTATTCATTAGGCTCATTGTATTTTAGAAAAAACCAAGGTCAGAAAAGAACAAAAGAAAATTATATATAGAGACTTTAATAAGATTCAAATGGAAAATTTTATACTAGACGCATCAATTATTAATTGGAATTCTGTAAAGGAAAATCAAGACGTAACTGAAAACCTGACATTTATTAATAATTCTATTTTATCTTTGTATGACTTCTATGTCCCACTAAAAACAGCATATATTAGAAAAGCACAAAAACCTTACATGACGGATACCATAAAAGAAATTATTAGACTGAAAAACAAAGCACATGACAAATATAAAAGAACCAGACAGGAAATACATAGAAAATATTATGTAGATATAAAAAACCAACTATCAATATGTATCAAAAATGAAAAAAAGCATATTATGAGTATAAATTAAAAAATATCCAGAAAAACTCTAGATTAATATGGAAACAGCTAGAACAATGGGGAGTGCATAAAAAACAAAGAAATACACTACCAGATAAGAGACCCAGATGAAATCAACAAATACTTAGTCAATGTAGGTAACAGTGTAAATATAAATAAAGAACTAATAAAAAACTACAAGGCACACAAAAAAGGAACACAACACCAGATAAAGTGGAACAACAGATAGCAACAATAAAGACGAACGCACAAGGGTTAGATAACATCAAACTTAAAATGATTAAACTGATAAGCCAATACTGTATAGATCCACTAACAGTAATAATAAATGATTCACTCAAAACAGACAACATACCACAGATATGGAACCAATCCGTTGTTACTCCACTACCAAAAAATTATAAACCTGAATCCTTTTCAGAAGTACGACCTATTAATATAGGTACCACCTACAGAATCAAAACTTTTAGAAAAAATAGTTGTAGAACAATTAAACAAACACCTGGAAAACAATAATATATTACCTACTATACAATCAGGTTTCAGAAGTAAGTTTAGCACTTGTACATCACTTTTAAAAGTGATATCTGACTTATGTAAAGCTATTGATGATCAAAAACTAGCATATCTAGTGCTGTTAGATTATAGCAAAGCTTTTGATTTGTTAGACCTTGATTTATTGTTAGCAAAAATGGAGTATATAGGGGTAGAAGGAAACGTATATAAGTGGTTTCGAAATTACATTAAGAACAGACAACAATGCGTGAAAATAGAAGACAATACATCAACATTGCTAACTTGTGAAAAAGGAGTTCCATAAGGCAGCATACTGGGACCCGTATTGTACACAATATATACTTTCGATTTACCGGAAGTGATAAGAAACTGCAAGGTTCATTTAGATGCGGATGACACTCAGCTAATAAAAGAGACATTGATAACGCCATAATGAACATTAATGAGGATCTACAATGCATTATAAAATGGTCAGAGGATCATGGGCTGAGAATAAATCCAGATAAATCAACAGTTGTTTTAGTAGGCACAGATAAAAACATAATGAGAGGACTACAGGTGAAGACTAGTGGCATCAACATAAATGGCATTATAATACAAGAGGCTGAAGTGGTAAAAAATCTAGGTGTTATGATAGACAATAAGTATTGAAAAACATGTAAATAAAATATGCACTTGTGCATATATGAATTTGAAACATATGTACAAATTCAAAACATTTTTAATCAGTGTAACAAAATATTTAACATATGACAGTTTAATATTATCCAGACTAAATTATTGTTTAAGTGTGTACTATCCATTATTAACAGAGAATCTTAAAAAAAGACTACAAAAAATACAAAATATGTGCCTGCGATATTCTTTTAATATAAACAGGAGGGAACACATAACACTCTATATTAAGGATCTAAAAATATTAATGACCTTGTTTAGAATTTATACAAGCATAATAATAACAAACATATCCAAATTGATATACTTATATTGATGTTTCTTCTCTAAACATGCTATTGTTAAATTCATTGGACTATCTTTAATACATTATGAATATTGGATTAAATTTTTAAAATTCAAAACGTCTAAAAACAAATTATTAAAAAAAATTTTTTTAACTCACCACAAAATTCATTCATTATGGTCACCAATGAATTTAATAATAGCATGTTTAGAGATGAAACATCAATATAAGTATATCAATTTGGATATGTTTGTTATTATTATGCTTGTATAAATCCTAAACAAGGTCATTTATAAATAATGCATATCAAGCAAAGAAAGAGAATTGTAAAATAAAAAAAATATTAAATATTGAAAAAAAAATATGTATTACAGTTCAGCTGTTTACTTTATAATGTAATAAATAATGGATTACCAAGTTACTTAAAAGAACAATTAGTATTAAGAAGTGAATTACATGAGAGAAATATTAGAAATGCAACTTACAACATTCCAGTTCATCGTACTACAAAATTTGAGGGTTCCTTTACATACACTGCTCCAAAAAAATTAAACGCAATAATAGATGATATATCTTATCCATCGTTACAACTTTTCAAAAGTAAAATAAAAAAAAAGACTAATAAACAGCACATAAAATAAAATAATAGCTTAGAATGTATTGGTATTGTGGTAAATTTATTCTAAATATTTATATAAAGATTATTAACTTTAGTATCGTTAGTACTTATGTATTAATTTTCATTTTGTTAAATGTTTATTTTTCTGGGCTGAAGGAAGAACGGATTTGAGTCCATTTGAGTGTAATGTATTACATTATTAGATAGATAGATAGATAGATAGATATTCTTTATTCATTATTTAAGTTTATAGTGGAAGCGCATACGGCTAAATTAGGGGGTTCGTGGGAAATAAATGATTAAAGTTGGAGACATGGTTATTTTGTTAAAAGGCATCTTTCTATGTATGAAAATCCATGTTTCCACCTTCAGCTTCGCGGGCCTCACCTTCTGCACCTTCTGAAGGTTAAAATATTTTGATTAAGATATCTCAAGAACTATTCATCGTAGAATATTCGTTTTTTCGCCAAATTAAAGGTCTCTTTATTACGAAGAAAAAAAGGTATTATGGATTTAGTCGTATCTCTATGCGTTTTTAACTTATTCGGAAAAAACAACATTAAAAAAAAAGTTCTCTGTCCTTTCATCGGTGTAAAACAAGCAGAACACTTTCTTAAAAATATCCCTAAATAAAAAAGTTGCACTCGTTCTTTAGCTTTAAAACGATGTATATAACAATATATTTCGTTTAAATGTCAACGTGTGAAATTCACATTTCACGCCACCGACCGAAAGCCGCAAATATAGAAACACCGTTAAAATGTGGATCAGCGCGCAGACTGAACTGGGCCTTGAAGCTTATGAAAGTTTTAAGATGACTCGGATCCACAGTAATGACATGCATCTATGGAATCCAGTCAAGAAATTAAAACTTCATCTCTGCCGTGAAGGCAATAAAAAAATAGTTACCAAAAAAGATAACGCTATCACGGAATTAATAGCTGACCGATTATTATTCTCAAGACTTTTAATACTGTGCCGTTCAAGACCCGACCTAAACCTGAAACAAATACTAGGAGATTATGAACTTTCAGCAGTTCCTCGGTCATTGTTTGCTCTTGATGGAAGTTGAATCTATCATCCAGAATGACACTCCCAATAGTAAATAATAATAATAATAATAATAAGATTTATTTATAATTAATTTAAAGAAGCTACAAGAGCAAACCGTTATCTAAACAATTTCATATATCAGAATATATCTACGAAATATTTGCTGTCTCATAATAATACGAAGAACGACCTAACTGAGTAACTGAGTACCTTTCAGTGAAGTTAATGAAATCGGCTACGTTTGAATCTAAAAATCTGATAGTATCGTGGCATCTGCTTTTCTAATAAAAAAGGTCATTTGGAACATTTAGCAAGTACGCAAGAGGAAGTGGACACAAAACTTATATTGCATTCTCTAGCAGCGACCAAGTTACATTCAACATCAAGAGAATCGCTTACTATTTACTATTACCGTATGCTCTCCAGATTCTGATGTATTTTTTCTCTTATTGAAGTATTATGACGACTTCTCCTGCCATATCACATTTTAAACAGGAAGTGGATCCAAGAGAAGAGGTGTAACAGTTTCATCCGTAGCATCTGTGCATTGCGTAAGAAATAATAAAGAGGCGCAACTGTCAAGGTTTCGAGATTTTACGGTTTTATTTTTTTACCAATAGCTTCATGATTGTCTTCAATTCTAAGGGCTATACAGCCACATTACAAATACCTTTCTGTAGCACTAAAAATTGACATGAAGTTATAGGCAAAGAAATACAATACTAAAATCTCGAAACCTTGACAGTTGCACCTCTTTATTATTTTTTACTCAATAATCTGTGCTAAGCAAAGTACAAATGGAGGCCCTGCTAGCAATGCATGCATTATCGGGAATCGGGATGCGACACAACGGGAGTATTCAATAGAGTTCAGTAGTGACGAGGATCAAGAAGAAACGTCAATAACTGACCCAAGCGAGGAAGATTTGTAGAATGTCTTGAACTTGCTGTTCATTTATTTATGTATTAGTTAATTACGTTTATTTCATTAGGTTCGATTTCTCAAATTTCTGTACAGGATTAAAAATATAACATTTTAATAGACCGACTTTTATTATAACATTCAGGTCGAATAGTTTCAATGCAACAATAATCACTGGCATATATCATATGAAAAAGTTCTCTTGAAACTACCTACGAATATATTCATAATTGTGGCAAACGATATATAAATGCAATTCATCTATTTAGGACAGAACATTTTGAAATAATGCATCATTTTAGTTCAAAACTCAATTTGTATAGTTTCCACCAAAGCAACGTAGATACCGATCATCTCCTTATCCTGTTGAGTGTTCTATTGCATAAATAAAGTAAATTAATGACAGGTAGGTATCCATACCATTTTGAAGCTTGCACCATCACCTACAATTGTTTTGGAAGCATGTTTCAATTCAAGTGCGACAAAACAACATAATTTTCCAAATTACCTCCCTAACTATTCGAAATATGACAAAAGTTTATCCGACCTTTTTCTTTCTATACAAAAATACAATCATTTCAAAAAAAAATCAAGTCGCTATCTCATACCGTTCACGAGATATGAATGATTGAAGAAAACACCCCTTATGGGGGGGTGAAGGTCAAAGCCCGCTCGTCCGCGGGTGGAAACATGAGTTATCTTAAATAAAACAATGTAACTCAACAGAAAAATTATGTTTCTAACTTTAATCAGTTATTTGCCACGCCATGACACATGCGCTTCTACTATTACATACAAAGGTATAAACTTATTAAACAAGTCAGAGTAATACACACACACCCACACCCTCTCACACACACCAGATTCACTCGCAAACACAAATACACTAACATGTAATACACAGATAGTAAAATAGTCATTGACTTAAATAATCATTTACAGAATAAAATGCCTTACTTACTAGATATTTATACAGTGTTTGTTTATTATTTCACAATAAACCTATTATTATTATTATTATATTATTATTATTATTCCCTCGGTCTCCGACTTCAGCCCTGCTGACCTTAAAAAAGCGAAGGTCAGCTTTATCGATAAATCCAGTGCTTCTACGTTGTTATAGAAAACACCGCCCATGGGTTTACCGACGTGGTGCCTAAACAGATTCCTCTGTTTGGCAGCTTTAATTCGGGCTGTCAGACGATTCGGCGGAAGCTCAGTAACTGATTCTACATCCAGCTTCCTCGCCTGTAGTCGAACACGAGACCGAGTTCATTTGCGGCCCGCTGTGGCCGCACTTGGTATATAAATATTAATTCTGAACAAAACTCAAATAGAGTTTATATTGGAGCAACTGAAAATTGATGAATATCATCGACTAATCCAAGTGTGTTAATGTCATGTAATAAAATAAAAATATATATATGTCAATTACGATTTGTCCTGTAATATTGAATTTACTTTGTATTAAAGTTGATTTTAATTAAAACAGTTTACTCTATCTCCACTGTGATTCCACGAATTCCAATAGGTTATGGGCCCAGATAGCCAGTGCACAGGAAATTAGAGAAAAGTGTAAAAGACAAGTGAACCAAGACAAAAGGCAAAAAGTAAGACAATGAATGCGTTCAATACAGTACGATTTGAATTCCTCACGAAGGAAAATTACGACACGTGGAAAATTCAAATGAAAGCTGTCTTAGTCAAAAATAATGTCTGGAAATACGTAAATGGCGATATTAGAATGCCGGAAGTGAACTTAGATGAAAAAGACCCAGTAAAAATCAAGGAATTTGAGAAATGGATAGACAATGACGAAAAGGCGAAATCTGATATTGTGCTAGCCATTACACCTTCAGAACTGAAGCAGATTAAAAACTGCAACACCTCAAATGCAATGTGGTTGAAATTAGAGGAAATTTACCAATCTAAAGGGCCCGCCCGTAAAGCCACTTTGCTGAAGCAGCTCATGCTTAAACGTATGATTGAAGAAGAGGATGCACGTGATCATATTCGTAACTTTTTCGATATTGTGGATAAATTAGAAGAAATGAGTATTGACATTAATAGTGATTTATTGGCTATAATGTTACTGTATAGTCTACCTCCAAGTTTTGAAAATTTTCGATGTGCCATTGAATCGAGAGACGACTTGCCAAATGATGAATCACTAGAAATAAAGATTATCGAAGAAAGTGACACTAGAAAAAATGAATCAAGAAATGAAAAAATTCCAAATGCAATGGCGGTAACAAATAAGAATTTTATGAAATTTAACAAACGAAGAACCAATCAGATGAAAGACACAGAAGAGAAGTTACAGTTTAAATATAAGTGTCATCGTTGTCGAAAAATTGGACATAAGTCATCCGAATGTTATACAAAAATAAAAAATACACCAAGAAATACGCAAAATGGAGATCATAGTTTATTTTCACTTAGCGGAGAAGAAAGTATCTTTAACACATTTAAATATAAATGTGACATATTTGGAAGTACATGGTGTATTGACAGCGGTTGTACATCACATGCATGTAATGACTTTAATCGTTTTCATAATGTGAATGAATCGGAACATAAGAAATTGAACTTGGCTAACGGTGATTTTGCAGAAATAAGTGCTAAAGGTACTGTCAATCTGAAAACAACTGTCAATTTAAAAGAAGTGCTGTACGTGCCTGATCTTAAGATTAATTTGATCTCGGTTGGAAAAATTACTGATAAAAATTATGAAGTTCTGTTTAAAAAGGATTGTGCCCAAATATATGATGTTAATGGAAGGATCATATTAACGGCCGAACGAAGCGGTGATTTATACTTAATCCATGACGATGAAAATTATCTCAACAAATCACTTAAAGCAGGATTCGCGAATGGTACGACAAGCAACGACAAATTGGAAGCATGGCATCGTCGATTAGGTCATTTAAACATTAGAGATATGTGCAATATGTCTCGTGATTGTGTTGTTGTCGGAATTGACCAAATAAAATTTGATAAAGACTTTGAGTGCGAAATATGTATTCGTGGAAAAATGAGCCGTCTTCCTTTTCCGAAGAAATCTGAGAGAAGAGCTGAAATTTTGGAATTAGTTCATTCAGACTTGATCGGGCCGATGCGAGTACAGTCTATGGGAAAATCAAAATACGTTCTAACCTTCATTGATGATTACTCAAGATGGTGTCAACTTTATTTTATTGAAAAGAAGAGTGATGTTCTTCAGAAGTTTCAAGAATATAAGTCCATGGTTGAAAAACAATGTAATAAACAGATAAAATGCCTACAGACCGATAATGGTACAGAATATATAAATGAAAAATTTGAAAATTACCTAAGTCTTCAAGGTATCAACAGAAGATTAACCGTGCCTTATACCCCAGAACAAAATGGTGTGGCTGAGCGGAAGAACCGTACGTACACTTGTGGAAATGGCCAGGTGTCTATTGATTCAATCAGATTTGACAAATTGTTTTTGGGCAGAAGCGATTTCAACTGCAAGCTATATCAGAAATCATTGTCAAACGAAGAGTTTAAATGGAAGAACGCCGCATGAATTATTTAAGGGAAGAATACCTAATGTAAAATATTTTAAAGAATTTGGATGCAACGGGTTTGCTTTGGATAAAGTACCTGGAAAAGGAAAATTCGAATCGCGATCCGAGGAATGTGTGTTAATTGGATATTCCGAGGAGACAAAAGGTTACAGAGTCTGGTTACCTGATAAGAAAATTGTAAAAATTGTTCGCGACGTAAAATTTCTAAAAACGCCGAAGCCCACAAATAATGAATATGAGAAGTTATGATAAAAAATTAGATCTAGAGAATGATGCAATCGGTTACACAACATGTTGAAATGCCTATTCATTGTGAAAGAGAAACAACTAAAGAAGAACTCATAGAAAACGAAGATGAAGGTTTAGAGGAAAATCAACAGAAAGAACAAAAGAGAAATGAACCAGAAATCGAAGAAAATGCTGAAAATTTAAGAAGAGGCCCAGGACGACCCAAAATAATGAGGGATGGTTCGAGGGGGAGACCTCATAAGCAGTACAACATGGTAAATGCATCAAGAGAATGTTCGTTCTCTGAAGAAAATGCATTCACGGCTGAAGTACCAATTAAAGAAGCTATCAAAAGTCCGGAATATGAAGACTGGTTAGAAGCAATTGCCGCAGAACTTAAATCCATTTTCAAGAATAAAACATGGAAAATTGTAGATCGTCCCAGTGAAGAAAATGTTATAGGAAGTCGATTTGTTTTAAGAAATAAATATGATGCTGATGGCAAATTAGTGAGAAGAAAAGCACGTTTAGTTGCTAAGGGATTTGCACAACGCCCCGGCATAGATTTTAATGAAACATTTTCACCTGTGGCGAGGATGGGATCATTTCGAATGATTATGTCATTGGCATCTTTATACGGAATGGAAATTAACCAGCTCGATATTACCACAGCGTATTTAAATGGCGATATAGAGGAGAACGTTTATATGAAGCCTCCGCAGTTGATGGAAGAAGCTTTAGAATATCTACTCGAAAATGAACCAAAAAATAGCGCCACTGCAAAAGAAGCTTATAAAACTTACGAGGAAATGAAAAAAGGCGATAAAGTGTATCTTTTGCAAAAAGCATTGTATAGTCTACGTCAAGCCGGTCGTCAGAGGTATACGAAACTCGACGAGAAATTGAGAGAATTTGGTGCAAAACGTTCAAGTTATGATCAATGTATCTATTTTATTGATCAAGGAGAAAATATAACGATAATCGCAATTTACGTAGATGATATAATAATCGCATCTCGAAATTCCAATAAAATTGAGGAAATAAAGAAGTTTCTAAACCAAAATTTTGACGTGAAGGACTTGGGAAAAATCAAATATTGCCTTGGTATCGAATTTGACAAGAAAGATGACAAGATTGTCATGTGTCAATCCGGATACATAAAAGAATTACTCGATCGTTTTGGTATGTGTGATGCAAAGCCAGTTAACAGTCCTATAAATATGAGCATAAAATTGAAGCGAAATGAAAAACCCGATGATAGACTTTATAGAGAGTTAGTGGGTGCCCTGATGTATTTAGCAACTTCTACAAGACCAGACATTGCTCACGCAGTGAGTGTTCTGGGTCAATTCAACGAGTATCACGGAGAAGAACATTGGGTTGCAGCCAAAAGAATTTTACGTTATCTAAAGGGTACCATCAATCGTGTTATGCAACAGGGATCCATCCCACATAAATACTATTTTAAAAAAATGGAGTATAGAGGTTTCTGTGGTTCGCTCTCTACGACCTGCACATTACTGTTTTTTTATTTCGAATTTTACCTCCCATATAGCAAAAATATGTTAAAATAGTGTCTATCAACATATTGTATGACTTAAATATTGATTATATGTGTTAAATTACGATAAAATGTGGGTTGGTTCTTTGTTGAAAAATGAGAAACTCTATAACCACCATAGAAGTAAAACACTCGTGTATTATTATTGTTATTTATTAGTAAAATACTGAAAACAAACAAACCGAAATCAAATATAAATATTAAAATACATTGGTAGGTAGTTATATTCTTGCCAAACTATATTCGATAGATGCGGTACGGCAGTAAAATGTGTTCTGGTTCTTTGTTGTAAAAATGTAAAATACTTGATAAAATTCATAGACTGGATTCAAGCCACTTGGTTCTTTATTGTTATATTTTACATAATGTTATACTTATATATGTTTATTGTTTATGATGTAATCCAAACAGCTTGGTTCGATATTGCAATTAGGATTTTGCTGATTGCCGTATAGTTTTGTATGCATGCCTAGATGCTTGGATCTTTATTGCTTAATTGTAAATTAGGGTTTATCAGTACGTAAATTTTTTTCAAGTCAAATTTTAAATTCGAGAACACTGAAAATAAGTCATTTTATATCTCAGTAGATGGAAGCACATATATATTCTAATAAAATATGCTTACTTCAAAATTTTATGTTTTGTGGGTTGGATCCCTGTTGCATAACACGATTCAATTATGGATTAGTTTTTGTAGGTAACAGTCAACCTCTAACCGGTTACACCGATGCTGATTGGGGTGGATGTGAAAATGATAGGAAATCCTACACTGGTTTTATATTTACTCTGAGTGGTACTGCAATTTCTTGGGAATCGCGAAAACAACGCACTGTGGCGTTATCATCCACAGAGGCAGAGTATATGGCTTTGACCGAAGCAACAAAAGAAGGAATATACTTGAATAATTTCCTAATGCAGCTTGGATTTGAAAATTTGGTGAGTCGTATACTGTACAATGACAATAATGGTGCTTAGAGATTAGCCGAAAATTCTATTTTTCATAATAGAAACAAACATATCGATATCCGGCATCATTACATCCGAGACGCCGTTAATGATGGATTAATAAAATTGAAGTATTTGTCAACTGAAGATATGGTGGCTGATGTACTCACGAAAGGTCTTTCTGGACCGAAACATCAAAAGTTAATTCGACTTGTTGGACTTGATGATTCGAGGGGGAGTATTGGAGCAACTGAAAATTGATGAATATCATCGACTAATCCAAGTGTGTTAATGTCATGTAATAAAATAAAAATATATATATGTCAATTACGATTTGTCCTGTAATATTGAATTTACTTTGTATTAAAGTTGATTTTAATTAAAACAGTTTACTCTATCTCCACTGTGATTCCACGAATTCTAATAGTTTATGATGTAACCTATCACTCTTATAAAAGTATTGACTATACTAATTTTAGAAATAATATTTCTTCACAAGATTGGTCTAACGTTTTGAACTGTGATGATTCTGAACAGGCAACAATTATTTTTTCTACAATCTTACAACACAATCTAAATAATTCTAAATCAAGAAAACTAATAAAAAACAGACAACACAAAAAATAAAAGAATGGATAACTATAGACTTGATAACTTCTATTAAACATAGGGACAAATTAAAAATGAAATTGCGAAAAAATCATAGCCCCATACTAGAACGAGAGTATAAATTATACAGAAACAGATTAAACACTTTAATAAATAAACAACAAATGCCGCCACTATGCTGTATATCCAAGCACTCCACCACCACCGGCTCCCCTACCCTGCAACAAATGTTTAATGTTTACGCATAAAACGGAAGAATGCAACACACCCTTAAAGTGTCACAAATGTGGAGATAATCACGCCACTACAAAGTGCAAGAGTGAACTACCCCCCAAGTGCAATTCGTGTGAATCAACAGAACACCAAGCATGGTCATTCAAATGCCCGAATAGACCATTAAAGCCCATTGAAGGTATTCCGAACATTCCTGTGAAAACTCTAAATAAAAAATCTCATGAAATAACCAATTCCGACAAGAAAAATTCAAGAATTCATTCACCAATAACAATACACGACACTATAATAAATACCTTCATAAATAAGCTTAATAAACCTGAAAATAATAACAGAGAAGAAATCACCGAAAAGCTAAGGAAACGGTTTAGACTGGAATATAATGTTGAAACATCAATAACCTTCGTGGGCAACAATAGAATATATATTCTTATGTTTGACATGGAAGAAAACGATTTTAGGTCTCCCACAGAAACAATCCCTGGAAATAATAACAGCCAAATTCATGTCTCAGTTTAATATCCTATACACAAACGTAAATAGTTATTCTCCAAAAAAATATTTTATAAACAACACAATCGAATACCATAACATCCATTGTGCCCTGTTCGTAGAGAGCAAGACTACCACTACTACTAGTACTTCTTATCGTGATTGGAGTATCATTCAACGCAACGGTAATATAGTTAATACTAACGTGAGAGGAGGAAGTCTTATACAAATCCACCCATTCTTCAAAATGGGTAAAAATAATCCACCAACCATCAATAATCCGCTAAACGAAGCCACACACTTTACAATTCCCTTCCAAGAAGATAAGCTACACATATTTTTAATATATATTCATCCAACATCTCCTATTGAAGAAAGTATTTTTGTAATGGCCCCGACCTTCGTGATGCCAAACAATAATGATACCACACCCGATTTAGTTCTATATACTAAAAACATTTCCAAAAATTTCAGAAAAATCGAAATTTTACCTGACATTGGATGCGAACATCAATCCATCAAAATCAATTTTGACCTCAACATAATACCTATCATGGAGGAAACAAAAGTTAGATACAACTTCAACAAATGCAATCAGGAAAAAGTCAATGAAGATATGATCGCATATATTACTTCCATACATAATAACCCTATTAACGAAGATAACATTGAACACTTCAACAATAAACTGAGCGAAGTTATTATGGAAAATACTCCTACTATATCCAATACTTACTTTACCCATTAACTCCCTCCATATATTATAAAACTAATCAAAACCAAAAGAAGAATGTACAGGGAATATGCACAAAACCGAAACACAGATATTAAGAGACGAATTAATGACCTCAACAAAGACATACACAAAATGATTATGGAATATCGCACACATAAATGGCTCCAAGCCTGTGACGAGATAAATAAATAACAGGGACGTAACTTTTACCAACAGGTTAATAAACTGACAAAATATAAATCGAAATTTAATATACCCACTATCGAAGCCAATGGTACTGAATATAACACCGACGAAGAGAAAGCTGCAATATTTTCAGACAAATTCAAAACACAATATGCCACAACCACTCACCCAAATTATAACGATGAAAATTTCAATACCGTTATGGATTGGTATGAAAATTATTTTCAGCATAACTTCGATAATGAAAATATGGAAGAAATAGTAATTGAAGAAGAAGAATATTTCCAGATCTTGGCCAAACAAAAAAATACTGCCCCTGGACAAGACAACATACCTTGGAATGTCATAAAAAAACTGGATTATGAAATCCACTGTCACATTTTAATGATGTACAAGTTTTGCTTGTCAAATCAATATTTTCCACGTGAGTGGAAAAACGGCCAAATAATTGTCATCCCTAAACCCCACGCCAACCACAGCGACGTCAATAATTACAGACCCATAACATTATTACCTGCTCTAGGAAAATTACTAGAAAAAATAATCAAGATTAGAATCCAAAATGTTGTGAACAATAAAATACCCGAACATCAATTTGGCTTCAAAGAAAAATGCTCTACAATCCATCCGCTTACTGTTTTAGTATCCAATATCCAAGCTGCCAGGCTAAATAACTGGAAAAGTGCAGCCCTATTTCTAGACATCAAGAAGGCATTTGATAGTGTATGGCATCCTGGACTACTCTTTAAATTAAAACAACTAGATCTACCTGACTATCTCATACACACTATCAAAAGGTATTTGGAACATAGAAACCTAACAGTTAAAATCGGTAGCGCCACATCCAATGAATTTTCAGCAGAACAAGGGGTACCACAGGGATCACCATTATCACCTATATTGTACAACATATACTGCTATGATATTAACTCCAGGGAACCATCGAGTCCATCGAGTACATCCTATATGCTGCAATATGCTGATGATACTGCCCTCGTTGTCCATGATACTACAATTGAGAGAAGTATGGAAAAACTAGGAGTGCTAGCTCGTGACACACAACTATGGTTAAATAAATGGAGACTACAATGCAATCCGTCCAAATCACAACTTATCATCTTTAACCATACACCTTCAAACTCTTCTCCAACATTAACTCTCGACAATCATCAAATTCACCCTCTGCCACATGTTAAATACCTAGGGATTCAAATAGACAACAAACTTAATTTAAACCTCCATACCAAAACAGTCAAACGACGTACAAAGGCAAGAGCTACATATTTCAGATGTTTAACCTACAAAAATAAAGGAATTAATATTAGAAATGCCTCAAAAATATACAAAACCATTTGTAGACCTATTCTGGAATATGGGCATACCCTGTATTTAAATTGTAGAAGACCAGCTAAAAGAAATATCAAAGTAGCTGAGAGCACATCCTTACGAATTATAACCAAAATTCGCCACCCTACAAATCCCTTATATAACCCATCAACCATTTCTCTATATCAAAAGACTAATATTATACAAATCGAAGAGAGGCTTCTACATCTATCAACCAAATTTTCCAAGCAACTTCATAACCAACAACTCATGGAACCATTGCTGCTGGCCAGAAGGATGAATCGCCCCAGATACAAACATCCGGAACAAACTTTCCGAAAGCTAGATCTAACACATTCTATACATTACATACTATAGACAACACTGTTAAAAATAATTTTTTTTTTTTTTTTTTTTTACATACATCAGACGAATCATGTTATTCATTAATTATTTATTCTTTTTTGTAAACTAGCTAATAATATCAAATGTACATACTCTACATTACATAATTGTATACAGGCTGAAGGACTTAGGTCGATGGCCATTTGGTTATCTCTATTTGTTAACCAATAAAGAACTTTATTATTATTATTATTATTATTAAATAAACAAAAGTACAACTATTAATTGAAGAAAATAAAAATGATGTTAAAAAAATATACCAAATAATAACTGATGCAACCAATGAAAAAAGTAACAATAAAAATATAAATCTTAAATTTATAGACGAAAAAAACAATGAATTTCAAAATAACACTGATATGGCTAATTTCTGTAATAATTATTTCATAAATATTGGTTCTGAAATGGAAACAAAAATAGATGAGCCGCAAAACCCTTTTACCTTAGAAGATCACTGTGCAGCCTCTATGTTTTTAAAACCAGTTACCGAAAATGAAATTATAAATCATATTTCCTCTTTAAAAAATGACAGTGCTCCCGGTATAGATGGAATATCTACAAAACTCATAAAATTAGTACATACGGAAATCACAGAGCCCATTACACACATTATTAATTTAATTTTTAAAACAGGTAAAGTACCTAATTACTTTAAGCAATCTGTTGTAACACCTATTTTTAAGGAGGGCGTAAAAAATAAAATTCAAAACTATCGTCCAATTAGTTTCGAAAAGTGCCTTAAGGACAGATTAATTAATTTTTTAAAAGCTAATAATATTCTATCAAAAAATCAATTCGGATTTACTGAAAATGTAGGCACAGCAGATGCCATGTACTACCTTACATCAGAAATTACAAATAGCCTAAATAATAGTAAAAAAAGCATTGCAGTATTCATTGACCTTGCGAAGGCATTTGACACTGTACCCCACCAAAAACTTCTTGATGTGTTATCACACTATGGGGTTCGCGGTACGGTGTTGAATGTCTTCAAAACCTATTTAGCTGATCGTGACCAATATTTAAAATTAAATAACGTACTTAGCATGCCTCAAAAAATAAAAATTGGTGTACCTCAAGGTACAATACTAGGACCAATTCTTTTTATTACATATATTAACTCATTATTGAATATTAATAATGGAGGTAAAATTGTATCATATGCCGATGACACTGCCTTGATATTCACTGGTAGTACTTGGGAAGAAACCAAAGATAATGTTAAACAAGGATGTAACAAGGTTTCAAATTGGCTAAATACTTTTAAGTTAACTCTAAATCTCAAAAAAACCAACTATATAGCATTTTCTTTAACGAATGCAAATAGACCAAACTTTAATAGTATAGCTATAAATGATATAAATGAACAGCGAAATTAAAGCAGTAAGGAATACAAAATACCTTGGAATAATCATAGATCAACACCTGAAATGGTCGGAACATATTGATTACTTAACAAAGAAAATTAGGAAATTAATTCACAAATTTTTTATGTTAAAAGAATTTCTAAGTATAAAATTAATAACTTTAGTATACAAAGCACTTGTAGAATCATTAATAAGATATGGATTAGTCGTTTGGGGTGGAACGTATAAATCTAAACTTCAGCCACTGGCTATTATACAAATTCTATCTTAAAGATAATATTCAAAAAAAATAGATTGTATCCTACTAACTTGATCTATAATAAAGACATCTGTAACATAAATACCTTGTACATACAATCAGTTTGTTCTTTTACACATAAAACAGAAAAACTTAAAAAATTTATTAATCATGAACATCAAACTAGAGGCAAAGTCAATAGTCATATAATAATACCAAATAATCGAAGAAACGTAAATCTAAAATTTGTAGATTACCTGGCTCCAAAGTTTTATAATTTGTTACCTAATGATATTAAACAAATAATAAGAAAAATTTCAATAAAAAAAGTAGATTTTTTATTATAAATAATTATGATAAATTTTGTAGATTTCTGATATAATCGAAAAGGGAAATTGTAATGTTTGATGCACTTTTTATATAATATTAAAAAGAGAGTGTTGTTTTCATTTTAACCAGCAGTTGGCGGAGGAATGGGTTATGTTTGGCAGCTGTTTGAATGAAAACAATACTCTCTGTTTAACCTCTGTTTAATCACTTTTCTGTTTATTAGTATAATTATCTATATTTTTCATTGGCACATACAGATGTTTCTAACACCTAGGTGCCTGCTAAACAATTTTTGAAAATTTACTGTATTGAAAATATATCAATTATTGTATTGTAAACATTTAATGTAAAAATAAATAAATAAATAAATATCAAATTGTTCAATAACCTATCTCCAAATTGTTTAATTATTCTAAAAGTAAACATAATATGTATACATTACTATGAAGAATAATTAAACAATTGCAAAATTCTATATTAGTTGCTTTTACCTAAATTGGGGTCAATTTAAATTTAGCAAGATTGCAAACTTAGCAATATTTCGAAAAACCAAAAGGATAGGTTGTTGGACAAGTTAGTCAACTCTTGGGTCGGTAACGGGAAAGTGCGGTGCCAAGACATATCTTCCAAGCCATGGGGACATTTGTAGAATTTGTAATGTAAGTACCACTTCATGTATCTAGTGTATAAGTTAGTTCCTAGGAAACCTTTTTTATATTGTTTTACACATTAATAAATGTTTTATTTCTTTTCCTTCATCTTTTGAATACCTCTTGCTACACCCCTAGCGTGCGTAGACGGCCTAGAAGAGGCGTAAATGTAACATATGGCCGAGGCCGGGGAGATATGTCAAGACCTGAAGTCACAAGGTGGTGAGTCTATCCAACATATGTGTTCGACCCAAGCCAACTGCTGCTTGTGTCTTTCCTTGGAAACTCCCATGGAAATTTATTCAAAGTAAATTTCACAGCCGTTTCTGGAAGTCCCCAAGTACCATAACTAAAAAGGAGTTATATTAGTTAAAAAGTACTTGTGAGTACCAAACAAACACTCACTTATAACTACACCAACTTACCTTAAGAAATTTATGGAAAGGTAGCAGCTCCGAGCTCCAGTTATTTTCAACTTGAAGACGCCAACAAGATAACCAGAGAGAAAGAATGCAACCACAGCAGGTTAAATATCATAAATGAAAGTTTCAAGGCTAAAAGACACTAATAAAGCACACGCAGCAGTTATCACCACCCCTCATTTAAAAACGTTAACTATGGGGTAATTTGACACCAGTTGAGCATAAACAACAAACACATGGAATTACGAGGGGGGAGGTGTAAACGTAACAAGATGTCGTAGGATGCTTCTGTGTACGAGCTGCGCATCTTCGTGGAATTCCCCGGATCGTCCTCTCTTGAGGTGGACGACTGCGCATTTGTCCAACCCAAACTCTATTCCAATTGCCCGCATGTATTCCTCGACCACCCTGAGAGCACTCTCCGCTCGAATGGACTCGTGACTTCGTAGATTCCTTTCCAGAAGGCTTCGACATTATCAACAGTCGACGGATTATCAACAACACGCTGTGGGTCTTCGAACAGGCGAGACGGGTCTGTTTGAAACAATTTGTTTTGTTCCAAACTTCGCATTCACCTGACAAAGGTGTTCTTTTTTGCCATGAGTACTCGAATCCTATCTAGACAATGCTGCTTGATGGTGTGCAGCACTGTCGGATTTAGAGTGTGGTGTTGGCATTTCAGTCTAGCTGCCACACACCGAACTTAGGGTGTAAACGCCCTGCCAGCAATTATGCAATCCACCACACTCTGGATTCGAGAAGCGTGTTGTCTAGCCGGTTGAATTTTTGCCTCGATTTTATTTACACGCCACCTAGTCTTCTCAACCCTGTCTACCCCGTTTGCCAGATTAGCGGCGGCGGCTGTGTAAACGGCACTGTTGATTTGCCATATGTTGGCATCTCCTGAAAGTTCTTCATTCATCTTTTATGCTACATCGAGTGCAGATAAGATAAGTCAATACAGTACAAAATGGGTAGATTATAATAAATAAAAATACATATACAACGTGACACAGAACGTATAGTATACTCTTTCACTATTTCACAACATAAAAATTGTAAATTGTACACAGGTTCCTTTGCTCGAGTTGTTACAAATAAATAATTAATTAGTTAATTTACATTGAGGTGCAATAATTGATAGTCTGAAAGAATTCATCAACAGTGTAGAAGTAATTCAGAGATATTCCTTTAGTTTTTTTCTCTTAAAAATAAAGGATGGTAGGCATTGCAGATCGTCTGATAACAGGTTATATAATCAAATGCCAGAATAAAATGGAGATTTTTCATATTTAGTGTGGGTATGTTTATTTTGGTAAATGTTATTTTTTCTTCTGGAATTGAAGGTATGTATATCTGAGTGTCTAATTAATGAAGCTTTATTTACAAGATGCATTTCCATGATGCATAATACAATAATAAATAGTTGTTAGTTCATATGTACTTAAAATTTCTAATTTTTATTTGACTATAGGTGATGTGTAATTTCTTTTTTCTTCAAGTGTATAACAATACTTACATTACATAATGCAACACGTCCTGTAGAAAGAGCCTATTATTGTAATAGTACAAATATTTCTCATTTTTTTCCTAGTACAAAAATGAAATAATGTATCCATGGCAACGAATTAAAAATCTAAGTTATGATTTGTCATAAACTGTCATTTTAAAAATTGAAGTCTCGCGTCGAGACGTTTTTTAAATTTAAAAGCGAAAAAGTCTGAAGAAATGCATTGTGTACCATCTGAAATACTTGAAATTGCTAATTTCCCTATGTCATGTTTCATTGATAAATAAAATGGTTAGTATTACATATATTTTTTTTTACTAAGCTGGAACGCATTTGACCTGATGGCATTTTTCAAAATTAAAGTTTTGATATTTTTTATTTTAACGCTTGAAGAAAAAATAGTATATGTCACTCGGAGCAGAAGGCTCATTATGTGTTTCGCCCAGTTTGCTGCCTCGGCTGAGCAAACTTCTGAGCTGCTTTCCAGTGCCACGCTGAACCGCTCCTGTACAGCTCGGGAGCGCTCCAAGAGCGCTTTGTACCACTGCTAAGCGTTCCAGTGGTTTCGGGTTTGACGTATCTGAACTGTTCAAGGTCTGCATACCCCCGTCCCCTCAAGCACCAAGAATTTTCTGGTGTTTAATGTACTAAACGGGAGGGGGAATGTCAAATTTGAATTTTGTTGAGTTTAAAGCGTATAAATACAATTAAAATGAAAGAAAAATTAGTCTAATGCCAATGACAATGACATTTTATCATTCTTACCATCATCTTTATTACGGTGCACACTTATAGTTATTGGTTATTTTCAATTTATTGGAAATAAATTAATAATTAAGGATGCACCGTAATAAGCCGCAATATCAATAACTTCATTAGACATCGTCAGTTTTTACAGAAAAATGCAGCATATATACCACAAATTATTATTGCTTTCAGAGGTCATGTTATAATAATCATAAACCTTACAATTTTGGGCGTTCCAGTGGCAAGCTCACTGATGTGCCAAGCACCTGAACTGTTCCGGGGCTTGATGCACTTTGTACCGGTGACACTGGAAAGCAGCTCTGGGCTCAACAATAATGGTCGCCTTCTACTCCTAGTAACATAATATACTATTATTAACCTTGTTTCGTGTGGATAAATTCTTATGATTATTATTACTAGTACTATATAATTATCATAGAAAATTATTAATTTAAATATTTATAGATATATAATGTGTGTGTGATGCTGTATTGTTATTTACTATATATAATAATAATTTATTTATTAATTTAATTTATTTATTCAACGCATACGTACGCGACATCTATGAACCTATAATACAACAACCATTACCACTTAACCACTGTTATATGTTACAATATGCAGATGATGCCGCAATTATAGCTCACGGACAAAACTTAAACATAACAACAAATATTTTGCAAGACCAACTAAACTGTTGCGAACTCTGGTTGAAGAAATGGAGATTAGAGGCCAATCCCCTAAAATCCCAGTTTATTATATTTAATCACCATAGGAATGACTCATCGCCTAGTGTTAATATCGCAGGACATCAGATAAGACCCTCAAACGCAGCCAAATACTTGGGGATTACCATCGATACTAAACTAAACTTTAAAAATCATGTGAAGATGGTTAAAAAACGCACAACATCAAGAGTAAAATGTTTTAGGACCCTCACCTATAAGAACCAAGGTATCACCATCAAGACAGCTGCTAAGATATATAAATCAATTTGTAGGCCTCAATTAGAATATGCTCACCCCATATACCTAAATGCGCGTAACCCTACAATAAACGCACTTAAAACAGCCGAAACTTCATCCATTCGAGCAATTATAAAATAAATTTACCCTGGTTTGATAACGAAGTGCATTCTAAAATAAAGGAGTGTGATAAGTCTTATAAAGAGTGGAAAAAATGTTCAGGAAATGATAAATTGAATAAATGGAACATCTTCAAAGAACAAAGAAACAATGTGGTTGCACTATTAAAAATTAAAAAAGACCAATATTATTTTGACAAGATTGACACGTATAAAAATAACCCGCAACTCATGTGGAAAACACTTAAAAAACAAGTAGATATTAGCATGCAAAATTTTCCTAACTACATAAAATTTAACATCAATAATGAACTAATAATAGTGAGAGAAAACTTACAAATGGCTAATTATTTTAATCAATATTTTGTTGACAGTGTTAATACAATTGTTGAAAGCATTAACTCTAATGTCACATGGAATAACAAAAACTGTAATTTATATCCCACAATGTCTAACTTCAAATTACTGACGATGAGTGAATTACGTCAAATAATTTACTCATTGGATAACAAATGTAGCATAATATATGAAATTCTTAACGCTAAAGTTTTGAAACATATGTTTGAGGCCATGGGACATGTTATCTTAAATCTTATTAATACATCTCTGGAAACTGCAAAAATTCCTTATTTATTAAAAATTAGTACTATTGTCCCAATACCTAAAATTATTAATACTGTTAATGAAAATGAATTTAGACCTATAAACACTTTACCTCCCATTGAAAAAGTTCTTGAAATTACGATATATAACCAGTTACTCGAACATATTGAAAAAAATAAAATTCTAATTATAGTAATCAGTCAGGATTCAGGCGAAAACATTCTTGTGAATCTTCATTGCAGTTATGTTTAAGTAAATTTAAAGATGTTGATAATGATAAATATGTAATTGCTATATTTTTGGACCTTAAAAGAGCATTTGAAACCATCGATAGGAATATATTATTAGCTAAACTTAAACAATATGGATTTGAGGGTACAGTTTATAACTGGTTATCTGATTATTTAATGGGAAGAAGGCAGAGAGTAAGAATAAAGGATTCAATATCCGGTGAAATTTCTAATAATTTTGGTGTCCCTCAAGGCAGCGTACTGGGGCCTCTCCTTTTTATATTGTACCTTAATGATATAAATCTTTTTATTAACTGTGAATTTGTGAATCTCTTTGCAGATGATACATTATTAGCATGTAGTGATGTAAATTTGAATCATGCAATACAAAAAATGAAAGTAATATTATCCAGTGTAGAAGATTATCTAACTATAAATAAACTGAAATTAAATGAAACAAAAACCAAAGCTATGGTAATAACTACTAAATATAAATACAATAATATAAATATCGATTTAATAGGTACATAAATATAAGACGACAAAAAAAATAGTAAGAAAAAAAAGAAACAATAAGAAAGAATAACAAAAATATAATAATAAAGTAAATAAAGAGTAGTTCGATATACAAAATCACATATATGTAGTAGTCCATATATTATTTAAAACATTCTAATAAATAAGAATTAGCCATTTCAATAGTTAATTTTGATTACAATACTTTACATGTACTGTATTCACATGTTGTTTTAGTCTTGTAATTTTACTCTAAAATGTCTTTACAGTATTTTCGCAAAAACTTGTAACATAGTTGTTCTAACTTCAACAAGGGTAACATTCGGCCTTGATACTTATCAAAAATATGAAAAGATATAGTATTTAAATGATTGCAATTTCGTTATCATTAAGATGTACGGCTTGATGCCTCCAAGTACTTTATATTGCCAAGTACTGCTTAGTTATCGCCTTAAAGTTAAGTTAATAAAAGTGAGTTGATTAATTATGATATCACAGAAACAATTGTGCAGATAATAATTGTGATTAAACTTGGTTGATACATTACCTAAATGAGAATTAGTAGTCCATTTTGGATGACGATAAATCTGGGAATCTTGAGAAGCCAAGGTAATAAAAAAACATTACTTCCATTTATGTACCTCATAACATACACGTTCCATGCCCGTAAGACTAGTTATTGTTTATTGAAACATTTTGTTAAATATTCTTGAACTGAGGACAAACCAATAATTGTTAATGTCGACATTTCTGCACCTAGAAGTGTTCCCACGAAATTATTTGATTACTAATAGACAGCAATCATGTTTGTTTGGTGGTGTGTGGAAATCTGGAAAAGCGAACTCTCTGGACAGGCTCTATTATGGTACTAAAGCATGTCTATATTAAGGCGCACAACCCTTACACAAGAATATAATGATAAAATTCTTTATCAAAATATCGAGAAACGCACTTTAATACTTTTTGGAACTCAAGCTCATTTTACCTGGCAGACAATTTCTGAAACGGATTCTGGATATTATTTTGAATTTAGATCCTTTTTCCACCAGAAGAGATTATTTACATATAATATGCACTGTGATTAGATTGTCTTCACTGAGATACAACTCTTATGGTCAATTAACAATAATATTAACCTGAGAGATAAATAAACCGCGCGATTCACGATGTAGTTCCAAGTTGGACCCTCTATGTTGGATTTTTAGTTAAAATGGAAGAGGCAATGCAATGTACACAACGTTTATTCAATAATAAAATGTTTAAAAAGTAAAATCAACTTTCTACAAAGGGTTACTCCAATAATTTGTGTTTAATGTAGTACATTCATTAGTTTTATAATATAGATATTTTTGTATTTTGACGTGTGTAAAAACTTTTGTGTATCAACACCAAAAAAAATAAATAAAATAAATAAATAAATATATGTTAAAATTTTAAGTAGATATATGCTGTTGACTGTTAGAATTTTTCTTTCATAAAAAATGGTTCTACAGGAGGTGTGAATTGGAAGATTTGGCTTTAATTTGGTATTGTTTTCTTCTTGGGTTTGATATGGGGGTGTATCGATTGGATACGGGCTATCCTGTGGTGTGGTAGGTTGATTTGGTATTGTTTTCTTCTTGGGTTCGATACGGGGGTGCGTCGATTGGATACGGGTTATCCTGTGGTGTGGTAGGTTGATTTGGTATTGTTTTCATCTTGGGTTCGATATGGGGGTGTATCGATTGGATACGGGCTATCCTGTGGTGTGGTAGGTTGATTTGGTATTGTTTTCTTTCTTCTTAAGTTCGATACGGGATGTATCGACTGGTTTTTTGCTAGAAGGACCAAATGTACGCCCCTGACCAATGATGTTCGGGACTTGAACGGATCACTGGCAAAGCGTAGAAATAACTGCTGTGGTACTATGCAGTTAACGGTAATTACGTAGTGTACTGGCTCTGGGACCAGTGGACTGTAGGAAGATTTTTGTGTGGGTATAATCAATCTTGGAGGCAGCCTCACCTCCTAGTTAGGCTTGGAAAGATTGATTAATGAGTCCAACAAGGTTTAGTTGAGAACTGATTTAAGAAAATACGTTTCTATTTATACTATTTACAACAATAAAAACAATGAGCAATATTTAAAACAATTATACATGTAAACGTTAAAACTTGACCTACAGAATGTTAACTAAAGAATGCAGTGGCTTGCAAATTTTGCGATTACTTGCATTTCGTTTGAACTGTTACACCCATAACTGTGTCAGCGTAGATGCAGTATTTGCATTTTGTTGACCCTGGGTTGAATGTTTTACGAAAGAAAATTAATTTATGAGATAAATAAAAAACTGTATGTTTAATGAATTAAACATAAGCCATATCCATAATACAAGAACTATGATTAATAGCTCAAACTTCACATACAAAAAATTTAATATAACAGCTTGCCAAAGAAGTATGGACTACTTTGGAATAAAATTGTATAATTCCTTACCTGTAGAAATAAAAATGTTGACAAAATATAAATTCAAAAAAACTTTGAAAAAAATATTGTATAGAATTATACCCGTTTGCTTCTTATAATAAAATAAACGTTCCTAGTGAAAGGAAGTCAATTTTACAAGACTATAGTTGTAATTATCAATGTTATATTAATTATTTGTTAAAACATCTTCATTATATATATATTTTTTTAATTTTTTTGTTCAAATTATTGTTTTTTGCAACAGACGCGAACGAGTCTTGACTCAGGCGTCATTATAAAAAAGGTAATTATTAGAATGTGATAATTTGTAAATATTTGCTTAATAAATAAATTACATACATTATAAAAAAGTAAATATTTCAAAAACCGCAAAAAATAAATATACAAATATTATGTATTTTTGAAGAACTATTTTCATGCTCTTTCATATTCAGCAATAACATATGTTACAATTTAATTCCACACCAAGATATTTTCTCGTGGTGCTTCGTAGGTTAACGTTTCAGTGGCAAATTTACTAGCAAATAAACTAAGCGGAAAAGTATATTCTTAGTTTATTGTATAACGATACATGAAGAAAAGGTATATTGTAAATAAATAGCCTTCGGCAGGGTCGAAATCATTGTCACGCTGCTCCCAATCTTGGGGAAATAAAAGTAACACTCTTCAGTCCGTGGCTCTTATCTACAAAAATAGGTTCAACTATTAGTATTGAAAAATCGTCTTGCAAAAATAGAGGGCTAACCTGATTAGGATAATGAAAGTTCGATAGTGGTTAAAAAGGGCATTTATTTACAGTCGTTCCTGGATATTTTCGTCGGTCAAGTCTTCCTCTGCGGTGTTTCTGCGATATCAGGGTGGTAATTGTCTTGTACTGGGTAATTATATTCCACTTTTGGCTGGTAACACCACTAGACAATCTAGACATCGTCTGGAATACTGCAAGATAGGATATTTATTAAATAATTTCATCTGTCAACGAGCTTTAGGGCATGCAAAACAGATACGAACCTAATGCTCAACTGTACTAGCAATAACTATGTGGACTTACCTCACTTTGGCCACAGGAACAGTATTTATTATGCACTTTAGGTTTGCTTGTAGCTGAAGTAAACAAACAGGTTACCTGTCTTGTTTCATGTTGGTAGTGTATCTCGACCGCGGTACGTTCGCTGGTTCGATGTGCAGGAACTCTGTTCATTGCGACTGTCAAACCGTGGAGTCGTAGGGAGCTACGTGAAAGGTTGACAGGGGAGCACATGTCGTGATGTTGGTGGTTTTAGTTGGGTTTGTGTGTCAGGGTTATGTAAATCACGTTTTCTGTGAGATTCATATCGTTGGTTAAAATAAACCAGTACCGATTTGCTCTGGAGGTACTCTTGGGGAACTCTGAGCGGACGGCAGAACGAACTCGGGAGGCGAAACTAACGTTAAAATCTGCTCAAAAATAACTGACTTTTGTCTTTACACTTTCCCTTTTTTTTCCAAAAATAACAAATTTAAGGAGGAGTAAAAATGTAAACGATTATCCTGTACTTTTACAGGCTGGAACTATAAAATAACTATTTTTAAAAATCGGCATTAAAGTACCTCAAAATCGTCATTAAAGTGATGGAAATAGTCATTAAAGTAATCCATTATTGTATAATTTTTTTTAGTTGGCCGAGGTGACAGATAAACGTAAACATAAATTTTTCATTGCTTGTGACAATAATTGTGTTGTAATAAAAGGTAAATAAATCTATATCAACCTTTTTCAAGATTAGGAGTAGGTCAAAATTCACATTTGTATCAGGGAATTATGTTTTAACAAATTTAAAAACCTATTCGGAACTTTTAAAAATTTTAATGATTTTAAAAATGTGTTGTATTTATATTTAATTCAGTATGCTTTCTATTCGATAGATGAATATTTACACTCTTAGTGTTTTATATTTTTGTGATTTTATATTTAGCATATTTATGTATCATGCTCATTGTATTGTATTTACATTTTTATTTTATTTTTTTATTTACCTCTGTGACAAGTCCGATAAGTTTATACTTTTGTGTAAACTTTATGTGATGAATAAAGTATTATCTATCTATCTATCTATCTATCTATCTATCTATCTATCTAATACAGTTTTTTACATTCAGAATTGTATTATCACTATTAAAAATGCAAAAATAATGATTTTCTTACAAAAAATTATTCCGATTTGACATTTAAAACTAATTATGAGAATTATGACATTTCCTATTGTCACTTAAAATTTTAAATAATTATGACATTTCTTAATGTCACTGAAAATTATTTAAAATATAGAGATAATTTATCTTAATTTCTCAGTTTCTGGATTTAAAAATAAATTTAATATGCACCTCGGCATTAAATCCTTTTTATCACTCATGTGGTTTATTTGTTAAACAATAATAATAATAATAATAACTTTATTTTCAAATGACATGATTTACATGTATAGAAAAGCGTCAAGTGTAAACGAAAGATACTTACAAAAAGAAAAAAGAAAGAATACATTACATAGATAAGCTCTTTGGAGTACATTTAAGTATAATACAACATACATTAAATATGACACATACTGTAATTACCTATTAGGTGAGTAAAATATATAACAACAATACTACAGAACTAACAGAAGTAACATAAAATATATAACAAACAATACTCCTCAGTGCTAACTCATTAACCCTAACACTTATACAGAACTATTTACTGATCACATATTTCAATGTTGGAGCTAAAGTACTCTTCAATAGAATAATACGTATTATCTAGGAGATGTTTTTTTATTACTTTTTTAAATTTGTTTAAATTGGATATTTGTTTAATATTATTGGGTAGGTGATTATAGATTTTGTTGGCATTATTTTGGGTCCATTTGCTGTAAGGGTCAGGCGATGATTAGGTAATAACACATTGTCTGTATTACGTAAACTGTAATTAATGTTTCTATTGGCAAAATTTGTTGTATGAGAAGTTTTTTTTACTTGGGTGGCACATGCCAAAATATATAGCGAGGGCACCGTTAGTATTCTTAACTCAGCAAAGGCCTGCCTGCATGAGTGATTAATCTTTTTAAATAACATGGTTCTTATTATTCTTTTTTGTGCAATGAATAAATCATTTGCCCGGCTTGAGTTGCCCCAGCATATAATGCAGTAATTCAGTAGTGAGTTTACATGTGCGAAATAAAACATCTTAAGGACATTTAGGCTTAAAAAGTTTCTTAGCTGCCATATAACAGCACAATGTTGCCATTTTTTTGTTTAAAAGTTCAACGTGATCATGCCATTTTAATTGGCTATCAATCAATAGTCCCAAGAATTTAGTTTCCTGTTTTTCGTGGATTGACCTATTATTAAGTTTAATGAGGAGACTATAATTAAGTTTTTTTGTTGAGAATGACATTACTTCAGTTTTACAAGTATTAATCACAAGCCCATTGTCGATACTGTTCTGACGAACAAGGTTTGTGCATAAGTTGGTTTTAATTACCAATTCCTCTAATTCCTCTATTTTGTCTGCCGCTATAGCGACAGCATAGTCATCAGCAAAGAAGGAGCCTAATGAATTATCAATATTGTTACAGCAGTCTAGATCATTAATAAATATTAGAAATAATACTGGCCCGAGAGTACTTCCTTGAGGAACTCCAGTTGGTACCTCAATTTTGTCAGACAGATAAGATGAGTTACTGTATCTTAAGGATACTTGTTGATGACGTTTACGAAGATAAGAAGCAATCCAATTCAGGGGTATTCCTTTTATTCCATAGTTTGACATTTTCTCTAGTAACAACTCATGATTTACCGTGTCAAAAGCACGTGTTAGGTCGAAATAGATACATGAAATTTGTTTGTTGTCCTCAAGGTTGTTTATAATGAAATTATGCAAATTTAATATAGCGTCCTGAGTAGACAAACCACTTCTAAATCCATATTGATTTTTTGATATTATATTATGCTTATTTAAAAAATTCACTAACTGGTTGGAGTAGCACATTTCGAGTAATTTGGAGAAGGCTGATAAAAGAGAGATACCCCTGAAATTACACATTTTATCATGTTCATTCTTCTTGTGAATGGGTATAACCAATGAATGTTTTAGGACCTCAGGAGAGACCCCTTTTATAAATGACAAGTTAATAATCACTGATAAGGGATATTTAATATTATCCACAACATGTAAGAGTAATGAACAAGGAACTTCATCAAAACCCTTAGAATCTTTTGTTGAGATTTTTTTAATCAACAATGCTACATCCTCTGGCAGTATTGGTGTCAAAAATAGATTATTCACATTACTTGAATTTGTAACATTTATATTGATTCGGCTATTATTAATATTTATATTTGTGATTGAGTTTATGAAATATTTGTTGAATTCGGAAGCAGCTTTATTTAAGTCATTAATAGATTCACCATCGTCACTAATGAAATGTCGGGGTAATGGCTTATATTTGCACATGTTATTACTATTGTTTCTAATTATCCCCCACGCCGTGGCAGATTTATTGCCGGATTGAATGATTTTATCATTGTAGTAATTCTTTTTGGTCGCGTTAATATTTTTTTTATAATTTTTTTTTAATTCCGTGTATAATTCATGCAAGGAGGCATCTGCAGAGTTTTTCTGCATATGGGTTGCAAGTAACCCAGCCTTTATCCTTTGTTTTTTTATTTGTGTTAGTTTTACATTTTATTCTCTCTGTTGGAAATGCTTTCTCCATTGCAGTGGAGACGCGAGTACTAAAGTAATCAAATGCGCTATCTACATCATCAATGTTATCAAGTTGATCCCATTTCTCTAGCGATATAATATGTTGAAAATGAGCTATATTATAAGAGTTTTTAAAGTCTTTTTTAAATATATATTTATTTTCAGGTTGTGAATGAATTTCTAATTTTAGGGTTATTTTTTGCATGAAATGATCTGAGAGATCACTAGTAATGATTACAGGTGATAGTTCATTAGCTTCAACTGTTGAGAATATATTATCAATCATAGTTGCTGAATTGCCCTGTATCCTTGTAAATTGATTGAATATTTTATAGAATCCATAGGACAAAAATAAGTTGCATAATTCATTAGCTTTTATATTATTACTATGTTAAAATCACCACAAAAGAAGTTCAGTACATTTACATTATTACTTTTACTTAGTAATCCTTCCAGGCTATTGAAAAAATATTCATAATTATTATTGGGAGATCTATAGATACATGTAATACTTAGCAATAGTTGCTTATTTGACAAAACATTTGTACATGCGTATTCGAACAAGGAATCAACTTTTGGTATATTAAGGTGTTTGACTTCATACTCTAAGTGAGATTTTATAAAAATAGCTACCCCGCCACCAATGGACTCATTTCTACAGAAACTAATTTATATTTATTGAGGTGCACCATTGGTGCCTCGGACTTTTTTAACCATGTTTCTGTCAAACAGATTACGTCGGGAAAATTTAAAGATTTCAAAAGAATAAATAGTTCATCGGTTTTGTTGCGCATGCTTATTATATTCAAGTGGCAAATTGTCAGCTTTAAACATTTTAACTTAATCTCATTATTAGTAAAAGAATACTTATCCTCAGCTAATGTATCTGCCAGTTTGACAGAGTGTGCTAAAGTTTCAATATCTCCTGTTGGATCTTGACGTATTGAATTTTCTGGTGTCAAATCTCTTATTATAGTTGGGACGAAAAAATTCAAATTCCTTCACTACCACGCCATCAGGCCAGAACGAAGACGAGTAAAGTGTGTCTGCTAACTCACTGGATGCTCCAATCTTAAATGAATAGGCAGGTTGACCATTTTTTTGCAGGGGTTCTACGACGAATTGATTATCCGGGCATTTGTCGTCAAGATAATTTTTAATGTCTTCCGCTTTTTCATCAGGTTCACATCTTCCTAAGTATATCCACATTTTTCTCTCATTACCACCAAAGGATATTTTTTTATTGTTTACATTTTTAGCAGATCCAATGATGATTTTTTTGTGTTTATTTTGGTTTGTTTTTGCAGTAAATGCACTGCTCTGTTCTTTCCTTTTTTTACTAAACTTGTACGTCGTTTTTCAGCTATATTGCTTTTTGTTGGTGTGAAGTTTTTGTCGACAATAGTTTCTATGCTTGATGCTGAACTAAATGAAGAATTTAGTTCCTCATTATTACTAATTAAGTTATTTATGTTTTTATCCTTGAATTCCGGATTTGTTAATAACTTGACGAGTTCAATATTTGATTCTCGTAGGATTTTTATTTCAGTTTCTAGGTTATTCATTTTAGTTAATAAGTCAGTTGAGTGTTTTTTCACTATATTGTCCATTAAATTATGAAACATGTCACTTTTTAAAAATTTTATTAACACACTATCTTCTGTGTTATTTGTACTACGTGTTTGCGTCATTTTTTTGTTAGAATGGCTTTTTTTCACTTTGTTTTTAGCGATTTTATGGAGCGAAACTTAAAACACGAGTTAACGTTCACGTTCACGTTGTTGTTGACGCCACATTTATGATAAAAAGTTAAACTTTAATGCCTTGATACATAAATAACTATTATATAACCCCTTTTTTTTTCTATATTAATAACAAAATAAAGAACAATTAAAAGATTTGAACGAAATTACCACGAAACTATATGGGAATAAGCGAGCGGCCGACCGCCAGGAGTGGTGTGACGTCACAGCATTGCCTCCCTGCGTTTGCGCGCGCTCTATTTTCATTATTTATTTTGAGGGAGAAGCACTTGAAAAAAAAAATCTAATATTTTGCACATTTACTAACTACAAGGTGTACTTCTGAAATATTAGGTATATAATTTTTTTTTTTTGTAAACGAGTCCTGATTTTTTAAAAAATTTTGAACATGCCCATATCATCTTTGGCTGCCCTTTTTATGCATTGGCTTTATATGTGCAACTTTAAGTTTCTGTGGAAATACTCTTGTTGTAAAACATAAGTTTACTACGTGAGATAGAGGATGGGATATCAGATCTGCAACTCCTTTTAAAACCACTATTAGAATCTGGCCCTCACCAACAGATTTTTTTATTTTTCAGAGAAATTATGCAATTTTGTATTTCCTTCGCATCAGTTGGAATTAAAAAGAAGTTTTCCGCATTAACTTTCATGTAGGAGTAGTCACAAGCAAGATTATTGTTAACTTTTTTCAACTTTATTAGTGACCTTCTATATATTTATTTATTTTTTCTTGGATGGTTGGGATAGGTCATAGATCAAATAATAAAACTGCTTTTCTAAATCAGTCGACGTTTCGCTAAATTTATTA
Source organism: Rhagium mordax (assembly GCA_963680705.1). NCBI lineage: Eukaryota > Metazoa > Arthropoda > Insecta > Coleoptera > Cerambycidae > Rhagium > Rhagium mordax. Next base: position 46,418,146 of record OY796660.1, on the reverse strand, counting down.
GCATCTTCAAGACTCTAAAATAAAATTTATACAAAAAATGATGAATGAATGACAAACATATTGTGTATTTATTTGTTTTTACACAATATGTTTGTCATTCATTCATCATTTTTTGTATAAATTTTATTTTAGAGTCCTGAAGATGCTAATAAATTTAGCGAAACGTCGACTGATTTAGAAAAGCAGTTTTATTATTTGATCTATGACCTATCCCAACCATCCAAGAAAAAATAAATAAATTATTGTTAACATTTGGACAGGCATTTATAAAAGAATTATTAAAACTATTCAGAAACGCATTAGGATCCAGATTTTTATCAGAAAATTTTTTTGATTAATGACCATGTATCTTTAGTTTTATTTTCGGATTTTATCGAGGATTTTATTAAATATCTGGCATTTGAAAATTGTTTTGCTTCCAGAATAACTTTTTCTAATATCTTTTGGTAATTGTTATAAAATTCGTCAGTTGCTTGTACAGGCAGTTTTTGTTTCAAAAATGAATGTTGGACACGGTTGAGAACCTAAATAAAAGGTAACATCTACATTTTGATGGACCTACCTTTTTTGGATTCTATTCTGAGTTACAGCATAAAAAAATTGATTATTTTCATCTTTGAAAGGTTATAACTCCTTTAATCTGCAGTATTGACCAAATATTTATAGATAATTTTCGTTTTGTTTTGCGCCCCTCTACACACTCTAAGAGTTTCGCCGTTTCGCCGCATAATTTTAGAACACCCTGTATAACAGAAACAGTGCATCGTAAGACAAGAAAATTTCTAGCACATTCTCATTATTTTGAGTAGTTCTGTCAACACCTGAAGTTACTAATAAACAAATTGAATCACTCTGTACATACAATCTATGCGATATCCGTTTCATTTCACAGTAACATTGGGTTTGGTTAAAGATTTACGAAGTTATAGTGCGACAAGAATAGCTAGGCGGATCAACATGAGCATTCTATTTATAAATGACTTTGTTTAGGCTTGATACAAGCATAATAATAACAAACATATCCAAATTGATATACTTATATTGATGTTTCATCTCTAAACATGCTATTATTAAATTCATTGGACTTGCTTTAATACATTATGAATATTGGATTAAAAATTATAAAATTCAAAACGTCTAAAAACAAATTATAAAAAAAAATTTTTAACTCACCACAAAATTCATTCATTATGGTCGCCAATTAAAAATATGTTTGTTATTATTATGCTTGTATAAAGCCTAAACAAAGTCATTTATAAATAATGCATATCAAGCAAAGAAAGAGAATTGTAAAGTTAGCATTCTATCCTATACTATTCTATAAATACTATCCAGTGAGCGAGGTATGCTTCACCCGCCTAGCTATTCTTGCCATACTATACTTATCCGCACGCAACATACAAAAATAATGCACTTTTGTGTATTTAACATCAATCAATTACTTACTTACTAATAATGCTAAAAAAATAAGTACACAAATTATTTACCTGTTCAAGTCCAATAAGCACAATCTGAGCCTCAGCTTTGTTTACTTCTTTTTGCATATCCACGTTCTGCATTAAAATCAATAATTACACAATGAAAATATTAAATTAATATATCGGGTGGTCCAAAAAAAACCGGAATTTTCATTTTACCTTATAACTTTTTTATTTTTTCAGCGATTTTCAACTTTTTGGATTCGTTCGACAGCTAAAGCTTTCAGCTAAACGATTCTCTGTCAGAAGCTGATATTATGATCATAAATGTCAAGGCAGACGTATTTAAACTTGAGCAATTTTTAATAACTGCTGGAATTTTGTTGAAATGCCGAATTTACAAACGGTTTGTTTCGTCATCATGACTGGTCTTGTGGCAATATTTTGATGGATAGTTTTAAAAAATCGGTCAAAGAACTACGGAGCTGTACCAAAAAATGTAGAGGCGTGTTATCAACGTCTCGGCAGCAATGGTAAAAACAGAAATTTTTATTTTCCTTTATAACTTTTTTTGATTCCTTACCGATTTTAATTTTTTTTGGATCATTTAAAATCCAAAGCCTTCCACTACAATATTGAATGTCAGAAATTGACATGAATCATAAATCCAATATGGCGGAAGTGGTGAAATTTATCTAATATTTAGAAGCCGCTGGGATTTTTTTTAAATGGCGAATTAAATGGCTTTTCTTTTAATCTGGAATCCTTATCTTCTAAAAACATTTTCACGCATAGAACACGAAAATCGGTTAAAAACTTACAAAGATGTAGTTGATAACGTAATCATGTGCCCCATAACAATAGTATTAAATTAATTCTTAACAGAGTTACCGATACACTTATCCTCATGGTTACAAAACAAATGAACATTGATACTTAACTGTCACTTCGGCTGTTTTTAAAGTGTTTTGTGGCACCTAGTTTTGTTAAAATGGTATTGTCAAATGAAGACAAGATTTTCATTAAGAATTTATTGATTCGCGTCTAGACGTTTCAGTTAGTTGAGCAATTTGAATTTGATTCACACTAAAACTGGAATGCGGTGTCCTTACAGGGCTAATTGCCAAATTGGCGACCTGTTCAATGTTCTCCTAAAAAATATTCAAAAATATTAGAATTAAGTTACTCTATATTTTCTCTACGTTGACACTAATTACACAATGTTACAATAAATACTTACTTCTACTCTTACTGATCTCGGCCTACCACTTCCTCGACGTCTTTCAATCGTTCCAGTTTCTTGAAACTTTCGTGCAAAGTCGTAAATAGTACTTTTTTTTAAGTTATTGCCTGGAAATTGTTGTATTATTTCCGAAACTTTATAGCCGCGAATCAATAAATTCTTAATGAAAATCTTGTCTTCATTTGACAACACCATTTTAACAAAACTAGATACCAGATACCACAAAACACTTTTTAAAAACAGCCGAAGTGACAGTTAAGTATCAATGTTCATTTGTTTTTGTTTTGTAACCATGACGATAAGTTTATAGGTAACTCTGTTAAGAATTAATTTAATACTGTTGTTATGGGGCACATGATTACATTATCAACTACATCTTTGTAAGTTCTTAACCGATTTTCGTGATCTATGAGTGAAAATGTTTTTAGAAGATAAGGCTTCCAGATAAAAAGAAAAGCCATTTAATTCGCCATTTAAAAAAAATCTCAGCGGCTTTTAAATATTAGGTAAATTTGACCACTTCCGCCATATTGGATTCATGTCAATTTCTGGCATTCAATATTGTAGTGGGAGGCTTTGGGTTTTAAATGATCCAAAAAAAATTAAAATCGGTAAGGAATCAAAAAAGTTATGAAGGAAAATAAAAATTTCTGTTTTTACCATTGCTGCCGAGACGTTGATAACACGCCTCTACATTTTTTGGTACAGCTCCGTAGTTCTTTGACCGATTTTTTAAAACTACCCATCAAAATATTGCCACAAGACCAGTTATGATGATGAAATAAACCGTTTGTAAATTCGGCATTTCAACAAAATTCCAGCAGTTATTAAAAATTGCTGAAGTTTAAATACGTCTGCCTTGACATTTATGATCATAATATCAGCTTCTGACAGAGAATCGTTTAGCTGAAAGCTTTAGCTGTCGAACGAGTCCAAAAAGTTGAAAATCGCTGAAAAAATAAAAAAGTTATAAGGTAAAATGAAAATTCCGTTTTTTTTTGGACCACCCGATATATTTTAATATACTATGGTATGCCAGGAAACGAAGGCTCAAGATGGAAAACTATACAGGGTGATTTATGATGTCAGGGTGAACTATAGCCCTTCAAAGTTTATCAACATTAAATTAATTATGTACGAGTTCACAGTATATGAGTATGCTGATATAATTTTTATTTATGGATTTTGTGACGGAAATTCACTTGAAGCTTTAAAAGAATTTCAGCGCCGATTCCCAGATAGACGGCAACCGAATCCCAAAACGTTCATTAAAGCCCATCAAAGACTTAAAGAAACAGGAACTCCTGTAAGTAAATGTACAGGACGAAGATGTGATAGATGCAGTAAGAAATGACCCTGATGTGCTGGATAGTCAGTGATTCACTTATCTGACGTTGTCATGTTTGCATTCGTGCCAAAGGAGGACACTTCGAACACTCACTTTGAGTCTAACACCAAAGGTTCTTTCTCCTTACTTTAAATTAGTACCTTAACATTGTCTCCAAGTTGTACACATTCAACATGTAATAAACTTTGAAGGGCTACACTTCCGTTAGAAAGCATTTTCGCTTTCGGGCATACGTTTATTTAAAGTTTTTTATTTCAATTGTATAGGATTATATTTTTATTTTTTTTATATTGATCCTGGGATTCGAGTTTGTGGGACAGCTCTCCCTGGAATATCCCCTTTCACCACCTCCCCGAACGGGGAATTAAACAGGAATAAACAATCTAAAATGTGATCCCCGTTTCGTTATTCTACGCCAAACCGTTTCTTTGAAAGGGCACACCAAAATTGACCTTTTCTTTAAAATTGACACTTCATAATTTTTTAATTTTGGCTCGCAGACAATACTAATAAAAAATGAAACGTATGGCAGTTTGCCACCGATAAATACCTGATTTTTTGGTATACAGGGATCTTAGAGTGGGGGTCATATCCATAGGAGGTGACACCTTCCACCTATAGGAACACAAAACTAAAAACTAAAAATTTTTTTTTAAACGTGCTATGAAAAATAATTATTGTTTAAACCCTATTTATTTTAATTTGGGTACCCCCGCCATGGAATGCGCTAGCGAGAGTTTTTAACAACTGAGCCGACTACGCGTGTCTTGAACAGTGCGTTGTTGCCAAACTTCACTTCATTTAATAGTAAAGCAAATTTCCACACCATCCACAAGTTATGCTTTTAGGGCGTTATTTTTTTGGGTGGGGTTTGCCGGGAGCCATATTTTCCCACAGAAACAAAAAAATATATAAAACATCAAGTATCCACAACAAGAAACTAAACAAAATGTACAGGGTGATTGATCGAGAATGGACCTTCCCTTTATATCCGTTATTATTTGAGATAGGAATCTGTGCATAAAATAAGAGTAATTTGCTTGTCCATAATTTTTTAAATGTGTTGTTAAATATACAGGGGGTTTTAAAATGGAGGGTCGGCCAGCATGAACATATTTTTTTTAATGGAACACTCCGTATATTTTTCTAAAAATAAAATCTCCTGATTTTTCTCGATCCGATAATATAAAACTCTTTGAGGATATCTTTAACAGTTTTCGAGCTATTTGTACTCATAATAATAATGCAGATTATGCAGCCGGCTTTTTCATTTTGCTTTGCTTTACAATTTTCATTATGGAAGTTAAAACTGCGCATTATGGAAGTAAAAATCTGTTTATGCAATGAATTAATTAAATTTTTCATTTTCACTAGGTACCCTTATCTTTCTCTCCTGATTAGGTATCCCTGGATTATTAATGAAGAGTGAAAACGTAATTGATTGGTTTTATATCATCTAAGCTTTTAATTAAAATGGCAACACTGTCCACCGGCCACACGAAAGTGCAGTAACTGCTTGCCCAGCGGCGTCAGAATAATAGGAATTATATTTGAACTGTGAATTTTAAAAAAAAATGATAACTCGGCCATTTTACAACTTACCCCAAAAAAATATTAGGATTCATATTCATGACGACTTGTACTATTAACCCATAAACATATGACCCCCACTCTAAGATTCACCCTGTATAGTGAAACACCCTTATAACTTTTTTAATTTTTAACCGATTTAAACCAAATTTCGCTCAAAGGTTCATTAGGATGAACTTATGACCCAAAAGCTATTTGCTCCTTACTAATGCAAAACCACCTATGATATCAAAATAAACGGGCACCAAAAGCATATTAGGCATTTTTTTATCGAAAAATTTTACTATCCAAAGTTGTTCAGAATTGTTCAAAAAGTCCAGAATTTCATCAAAATTAAAAAATATTAATATGGCTGAAAAATTTTTTATAGGGTTTTGCGTTTTGAATGGATGCTGTGACAATTTTATTTGAAAAAAAAAACGCAAACTGGCAGGTACTTAGTTGTCAAGTAATTATTTGTAAGTTATTTAGCTAATTTTTGTATGTTTTGCGATTCTAGTTTGTAATAATAATGCTTACAATAATTGCCGAAAAAGCGGAAATAATAAGATTAGTGGGCGAGAATGTCAGATCAGCAAGGGAGATTTGAGAACATAATATTTAATGTGTCTTTGCAGGTACAATTTAATTTTAATAGTTCTTTCGCTGTATTTAATTTAATTTTTAAGTTTGCTATCTCGTTCGTAATTCATTTCCAATTTATGTAAAATTTGTTTTTAAAAATGATAAAATTAAACTCTGATGGAATGAAACATTTTTTCAATCAATATAAATATAAATATTTTTTAATTTTGATGAGATTGATTTAAGGTTATTAGACAATTCTGAACTATTTTCATTGAAAAAATTTTTTTAAGCCCGAAAAATAATTTTACAATATCAATTATTGTCATTCATATTTAGTTACAAAGTATTTCTTTAGTTCTTTTTCCATAAAAAATAAAATATTACAATCCATTCCGAGTTTAATTTTATTATTTTTAGAAACAAATTTTTCATAAATTGGAGATTAATTACAAACGAGATAAAGATAATTAAAAGAAATTAAATTAAATATAACGAAAGAAAAATTTAAATTAAATTGTACTTACCATAAACACATTAAATTATTTTATTATAGTCATTATTTTGTAATTATATAGTAATTTTAATTATTATATATCATAGAACTGTAAGATTAGGATAAACTATTTGAATAAAGGTTATTATTATTATTATTATTATTAAAAAAAATATTATGTTCTTAAATCTCCCTTGCTGATGTGACATTATTACCCACTAATATTATTATTTCCACTTTTTCGGCAACTGTAAGCATTATTATTACAAACTAGAATCGCAAAACACAAAAAAGCGGCTAAATTACTTGACAACTACCTGCCAGTTTGCGTTTTATTCCAAACAAAATTGTCACAGCAAGCTATTCAAAACGCAAAACCCATTAAAATTATATTTTCAGAAAAATTCTTTCAAACAAAATAGTAATATTTTTTAATTTTGATGAAATTTTGGACTTAAGGTTTTTGAACAATTCTGGACAACTTTCATTAGTAAAATTTTTCGATAAAAAAATGCCTAATATGTTTTTTTGATTTCCCCCGTTTATTTTGATATATTAAGGGGCTTTGCATTGGTAAAGCGCAAATGGCTTTTGGGCCATGAGTTGATCCTAGTGGGATCTATCTTTGAGTGAAATTTGGTTCAAATCGGATACAAATGAAAAAAGTTATAAAGGTGTTTCACTCTTAAGTGCGACACTGTATGTGCTCTTTCTGCCATTGCTTTCAAGATACAGGGGCGCCCATTCTAAAGTTCACTTCATTGTATCACCGGGGTTGTTTATACAGGATTGTTAAACATTTCTGACATTATAGATTTCAGTGTTGTCTTTGAAAATTCGTACCAGACAACCAAATTTCGCCAGAACTACTCTTTCCCTAAAAAACGCAATACTTTTTCACAATTCTAATCTGACACTTCAAATAAGGTGACATCTGTAAAAACAACAAGATTCGTTGTTATTTCCAAGGATAACTTGTGTAAGTCATTTTATTTAAAATGATTTTTGCTTATAACTTTTTAAATGATTGTTTCTTATAACTTTTTAACGAAAAGAGATAGAAGAAAACATTTTACAGTGGTATACATAAAAATGAGAGCATTTTGAATATGGAAAAAATTAGGTATGTTCGTGGAGAAAATAATTTTGATGTCACAGTTCGTATTTAAGTGATTCTTAAAAATAATATTTTTTCTGCTAAATATAGCTTACATCATCCCATTTGAGATACCTTTTTCAAAATTGTCTTTTCATTTCTAATTTTCACGTAACAGGCCTCAGGCGTCGAGTTTGAAACACCCTGTACTTTGTATATCTCTGTATGGTTTGTTAATTAAAGTCCCTTCACCCCAAAATCGCTACCGCGTACCAGTTAACGCGATTACCTCGCTTCCTACGCACTTTATCAGAAAAATATATTATTCATTTTATGCACACATTTTATTTTAAACGCGTGTATGCGTAGAAATCGTTTTTCTTCAACTATCATCTACACCCTGAAATATTTTTTCTAAGAGGGTTGTTAAAAACAAATACCTATTCTTTTACGGCCTTTTGTGGTTACTATTTATGGTATTCTTTCGTTTTATGTTCTTTATTATTCATTTATTTATTTATTTTAAGCAGGCGTCAGACTATCAAATATTTCATTAGACTCATCAAACTGTGAATATCACGTCACAGTCAATTTAAATTATCTTTTGGAATTTGATAGCTTGTGCGACCATTCTAGAAACTAATTTGATGGTGAGACCTGTGACATCATATTCGCAGTTTGGTGAGTCTAATTTGATTAAATATTTGATGTCTGACGCCCAGTTTGTATATTTATTTATATTACTTTCAGAGCTGCCCATTATTTAAAATAATAAATATTTTTCTTTATTTAAACTACTTTTTCCAACTAAAGTGGTTTAATTTAAATAACTTTGAAATAAATCATTTAAATATTTTATCTTAACTAAATTGTAGAAGTAGTTTTATTTAAATAATGAAAATAATTATTTAAATAATTAGAAATTATTTAAATAATTGGAAATTATTTAAATAATTAGAAATTATTTAAATAATTAGAAATTATCTAAATAATTTAAAAATTTTTTAAATGATTTAATTAATTGTAACTATATTTCGAACTGAAAAATGTGTTAGAAAATTTAGACATTATACCTTGTGACAACGATATTATTAGCACCCCTGTTTGCACCTTGTTTTTCAAGATATCAAAATGAAACTCGGCATAGTTATATACAGGGTGTCCCGTAATAAAGTGCAAAAAATTTAACTGGAGATTCCTCAAAATGAAACTCGGCATAGTTATAAATACAAAGACGTAAAATATCACATCTTGAGGTATTTGAAGATTTTTTCGGACTTCCGGTTCAATCAGAGACACCAATTTTGTACAGGGTGGGCCAAATTCAATGGGATTTGGGGGTTTCCCTGAAAGTATGAGAGATAGGAAAAAACCGACATATACATGGTGGTGATTCCAGAGCTGCCCATTATTTAAAATAATAAATACTTTTCTTTATTTAAACTACTTTTTCCAACTAAAGTAGTTTAATTTAAATAACTTTGAAATAAATCATTTAAATATTTTATCTTAACTAAATTGTAAAAGTAGTTTTATTTAAATAATGAAAATTATTATTGAAATAATTAGAAATTATTTCAATAATTACAAATTATTTAAATAATTACAAATTATCCGAAATTATCTAAATAATTTAGAAATTTTTTAAATTATTTAATTAATTTTAACTATATTTCGAATTGAGAAATGTTTTAGAAAATTTAAACATTATTCCTTGTGATGATATTATTAGCACCCCTGTTTGCACCTTGTTTTTCAAGATATCAAAATGAAACTCGGCATAGTTATATACAGGGTGTCCCGTAATAAAGTGCAAAAAATTTAACTGGAGATTCCTCGTCGAAAATTAAGGTGGGTACTTCATATTATAAAATTTTCCAAAATAAGCTTTCCCTGTTCGGCTACACCCCCTTAAAGGGGTGGGCTAAGAAATGGTTTTTAATTTCTATCTCAAAATAGCGTAATTGGAAAAAGATGAAATTTGGCACATCTTGGTTACTAATCAAAAGGCATCTAACGAAATCATTTCATCCACCTAGCATGTACACAAAGGGGTGAATAAATAAATAAATAAAGTCATTTATCAACAATGCATATCAAGCAAAGAAAGAGAATTGTAAAAAAAGGGGTGAAATTAACTACCCTTCTTGAAATTTTGTAAATATCTTTCTACCTGCTATTTTTTTTTTCAATTAAAAAAATAACTAAACATGATTCATTTAGAAACTTTTTTATCTCTTGAAAAAATTTCGTAAAATCGACCATTTTTGAGAAAAAAATTAAATTACATCTGCCTAAGTGATCAATCAAACAAAACCTATGAGCATGATTATATTAGTGTAAAATACTAAAAGTAGGCTGGTGTCAAATTATAACCACCAAATGATCATGTCAGTACGTAATATTGTCAAATTATAATTTCACACCAGCCTACTTTTAGTATTTTACATTTTACACTAATATAATCGTGCTCATCGCTTTTGATTGATCACTTACGCAGATGTAATTTAATTCTTTTCTCAAAAATGGTCGATTTTACGAAATTTTTTCAAGAGATAAAAAAGTTTCTAAATGAATCATAATGTTTAGTTATTTTTTTTAATTGAAAAAAAAAATAGCAGGCAGAAAGATATTTACAAAATTTCATGAAGGGTAGTTAATTTCACCCCTTTGTGTACATGCTAGTTGGATGAAATGATTTCGTTAGATGCCTTTTGATTAGTAACCAAGATGTGCCAAATTTCATCTTTTTCCGATTACGCTATTTTGAGATAGAAATTAAAAACCATTTTTTAGCCCTCCCCTTTAAGGGGGTGTAGCCGAACAGGGAAAACTCATTTTGGAAAATTTTATATGAAGCACCCACCTTAATTTTCGACGAGGAATCTCCAGTTAAATTTTTTACACTTTATTACGGAACACCCTGATGTATACATAGACGTAAAATATCACATCTTGAGGTATTTGAAGATTTTTTCGGACTTCCGGTTCAACCGGAGACACCAATTCTTGAATTTTGTACAGGGTGGGTCAAATTCGATGGAATTTGGGGGTTTCTCTGAAAGTATGAGAGATAGAAAAAAAACCGACATATACACGGTGGTGATTTACAGAGCTGTCCAAACTACTTTTGAAAAGAAGTTAAACTACTTTTTGAAAGATAATGGAGAAAAACATTTTAAATAATTAGTTATTTAAATAATTTTCTGAAAAAGTATTTTAAATAATTTATGGTAAATTATCTTAACTAATTTATCCAAATAAACTAAAAACTACTTTTAAAAATTATTTAAATAATACTTGTCCTTTTACAACTATTATTTAAATATTATTTAAATTTAAATGCTTCATAAAGCAATGGTAAAAGCTAATTGTGGATTATTAGTTGAACTTCAATAATTGAAATAGGTTGGAAATACATCTTTTGCAAGAAACCGATTTCGAAAGATTATAATGCACAGTTATTAAATTTGTTGGTTAAGTCAAATTTGTATTTTTCATTATATCTATTGTATGTAATTTATGATGATTTATTGTTAATCGCAGCACTCTAGATGCAAAATAAATCTTGCTTTTAAAAACCCAAGTCGGCGTAAAAATTCACCAAAGTACCTAATTTAAACCTACAGGTATTCAGAATTTTCCCATGATTCTAAAAATGTAATAATATACAGAGTGAACCAAATTCGATGGGATTTGGAGTTTTCTCTGGAAATATGAGAAATAGAGAAAAACCGATATAAGTGGCCTGGGCTAAATTTTCGAGAAACAAACAATGGCGGAAACTGCGATCGTCTATCTATTTCGCCTAAGGAGCTACAGAGCGTTATTGGAAATACCTTTGGAATTTTTCCATGATCTCCTTATAAATACATATATTATATTTAATTTTTTAAAAATTTACCACTTTTCTAGAGATATATAACATATATATCATTGTAAAGCTAATTTAAATTGTGACTGAATAATTAAACAATTTACAGGGTGTTCCACTTAACAAAACACGAGTTACGTCTATATCTCGAAAACTAATTTTCTTTTTATGAGCAAAGGATTTCACCTAAAAAAGTACTTCAAGAAAGCGTTACTCGATTTTCGATTCGACATTTGGTAATTGAGATATACAGTTCTCCTAAAAATGCCAATTTTCCAAAAATGCTCTGTAGCTCAGAGGTCGAAATAAATAGACGATCACGGTTTGCGCCATTGTTTGTTTCTCAAAAATCGAGCCCAGGACATACAGGATGGTGAATTTTTTGTTGCCTACCATTGGTATCTCGAAAACTATAAGATATAGAGGATCTGTTAAATTAGACAAAAGTTGTGCTACTTTATGCTCTACAATTTCCTGCCAAGAAATGCTGGATATCTTGATTCGTTCGCGGTTTACCTTGAAAAAATTGAAAATCGTAATTTCAAAAAAAAAATAATAATATCTTCTATACCATTTATTTATTTTATTTATTTATTTAATCACCACTCAACAGGAACAAGTTCCCAATTACAGAGCTGTAAGTAGAGATTTAACAGAACAAACAAATAACATAACAGTGAGCTAGAAAACATAGTTGCATTTACTCAAATAAAAAATTTAAAATGTATTAAATTGACAGATATGAATAATAATATAATATGTTGAACTAATATAATATAATATGTTGAACTAATATAATAATAATAATAATAATAATAAAATGATTTATTAGCCAAGGCTATATCATACAAAAAATACAACAGAAAGCATATTCTAAGACAATTTGACACTATTACTATTTTATGCTATACTACATGCTTATATGAAGTTTAATATACTCACTACATTTAATTTGAAATAACTTTACAGTACTACAGTTTTTCACATTTTTGGGCAACCCATTATACATAACAAGTCCCTTATGGAATAATGTATTTTGCGCATAATTGGTCCGAACAGTTGGAACATAAAAACTATCTAACGATCTTGTATTGTAATTATGAATTTGATAAACAAACGTACAATTTTCCAGTAAATGAGGTGGTAATAAATTGTTTATAATCTTGAATATGAAAATCATTGTGTTTAGCATTATCATCTGCCTCACACTAAGTATATTTAGCTGATCTAGCATTAATTTTACACTTGTATATTTACTACATTTTAGGACAATTCTCATGGCCCAATTTTGCTTCTTTTGTAATATGTTGATTTCTTTATTACTGAGGAGAAATAATATACTTGAACAATAATTAAAGTGAGGTTTTATTATTGACTCATATATAGTTCTTGTTGCCCATACTGTTAGATCTTGGCCAATTCTTCCCAGCAAATTAATTTTTTTTGCTATTTTTTTTGTAATATAGGATGCATGATTTGAATATTTTAATTCATTATCTATTATGACCCCTAAATATTTAATTTCATTGACTTCCTCTATTTCTTTATCATTAAGCATTACCTTTTTGTGTAATTCAATACTTTGGTATCTATTTCTAATCAACATAAATTTAGTTTTAGTGATATTAACTTTAAGATTATTACTTGTTAACCATTGATATATTATTTTTAAGTCTTCATTTATAGCATCAACTATTTCTTCTATTTTGGTACCACTAACATATAAAATAGTATAATCAGCGAACAATTGAATTTTACAGTTTTTTACATATTTAACAATATCATTTATATATATTACAAAAAGTGTTGGTCCTAACACAGTTCCTTGAGGGACACCAAATGATGTATTTTTTAAGGAAGATTCTGTTTCATTATATTTAGTTAACTGCATTCGATTGCAGAGGTAATCCTGAAACCACTGAAGAACTTTCCCGCTGAAACCAATTTTTTGTAATTTCAGTAGAAGAAGATTTTGATCCACTGTTTCGAAGGCTCGTTGAAAGTCCAAAAATACCACTCCGATCATTTGTTTTTCACTTAGTGCATGGTTCCAGTTAACTAGAACTGACTGGAGTGCACTTTCACAAGAGTTATTTTTTTGAAATCCTGCTTGATGTTTAGTTAGAATATTATTTTTTTTTACATAATCAGTTACTTGTATATTTACCACTGATTCAAGTTGCTTTTCATATGTCGGCACCATATTTACTGGTCTAAATTCTTCACAAATAATTGTATCCGTCTTTTTCTCTATTGGAATTATCACAGAATGTTTCCAGTCTTTAGGAAATTCTCCATTTTCTAAACTGTTATTTATTACTTGTAAAAATCTCTGACCGACTGCTTCAAATGCTATTTTTAATATTTTTATATTTATCCCATCAGTACTACTTTTTTTATTATTCAGCTGCTTGGTGATTGCTCTTAGTTCCTGTATATTAAGTTTTCGAAAATTGTTTAGTGAGCTATTTATTTGATTCATGTTACCTATAATTTGTTCCTTAGGAATTGTTTTTATTAACGGTTTTGTTATTTCATTTATGCTCTGTATAAAGTATTCATTGAATAATTCAGCAATTTCTTTCTGATCTGTATATAACTTATTCTGATATGCTATTCCAATTTTTTTCTTATTTTTATCACCGTATACTAATTCTTTTATCGTTTTCCACATTTCTCGTGAATCATTTTTTCTGTCATCTATTGCTTCTTCGTAGTACTGTGTCTTTTTATTTCTGATAATATTAGTTACTCTGTTTCTTTGTTGTTTAAATTCATTCCAGTGATCTCCATTACCTGTTATCGCAGCTCTCTTATACAATCTGTCTCTTTCATGTATTTCATATCCAATTTCTTCAGTCCACCATTTTTTATGACCATAATTCGTTGTTACAATTATTTCTTTTTCAGGCATATATTTATCCAAAGAGTTTCTTAAAGTTGCTACTAGGTTATTAGCCGATTCATTGCAATTAGAGATATTTGAATTCCAATCACTGTCCATGAGATGAAGTTGAAAATTCAGTTCATTAAAATTTTTCATATTTCTTATTTTTTTACGATAAGGTGTAGTTCTGTTACTGTTTCCTAAGTTTACATAAATTATAGAGTGATCCGTAATTTTTGGAGTGTGATGAACCTCAAATTGCAGATTTTGAACATTAGTTATTAATAAGTCTATCATCGATCCATGATTGTCATATACTCTTGTAAGCTGATTCATAATTTGATGAAGTCCTAAATTGTTTATCGCACTTTGTAACTCATCACCGTAATAAGATTTTTTTGCCAAATCGATATTGAAATCTCCTATGATTATTATATCAGTTCCTTTAATAACCCTTTCTGATAATATATCTTCAAATTTTTCTATAAAGTCGCGATCACTAGCTTTTGAGTTTGGCGAATGATAAACAGAGAATATATTATATTTTTTCTTACACAAATTGAGTTCAACAGCTACCATCCACATGTTCATATCTATACTACTTTCATGAATTTTTTTTAGTCTGTATTGTTCCTTTACATATATGATTAAACCTCCTGTATGCCTACTAGTCGAGAGTGTTTGGACAAAGTTATAACCTTGTATATTTATTTCCGCATCTTCGATATCCTTTGTTATGTGAGTTTCACAGAGACATATTATGTCAGGTTTCTTATCATGAATAATCCATTCTAACTGGGTTTTATGAGATAATAAACCGTCTATATTCATATACAATACTAGACTTTGTAATTGCTATTTACTTGCATTACTTTGAAAAATGTCTGGATAATTTACTTTGGATTTCACTTGATTGTAAATACGTTTATAACATTCAGTCTTTATTATATGCTGTATGATCACATGATACGTTTGTAACTTTTAAAACTTTAATTATATCTTACAAACTTTGGAAATAAACCTTTAAAATATTCTTATATTGATTTAAGCTATTGGAAAAAATGCACAGTGTATATGTTGCACATCATTATACAGTGTCTCACTTTTCACCACTACACCCCAATATCTAGGCCATTTGTTGATCGATTTAGATCAAATTTGGTATACTTCTTTCCTTTCAGATTGTGTTTAAAAAGTTATTAATAAAAAAATTTTTCAAACTTAAATACGCCTACTATGATCAAAAGAAATTGGCAAAAATTAGGAATTTATATTAGCGATTGAGATAGGGTTTTTGTTTTTACAGATTCTTTATGTTCAGCATGACCTAAAACGCCTGTATACCAAATTTCCTTAAAAAATATTCATTCCTTCAAAGAAAAAGTAATAAAAATCTAAGATTTCAATAATAATCACCCTACTATTCCAATTATTTATTGTCGGATATTTACATAACTTGGTAGTCGGGTGATATAATGACCCTAATTAAGCATTAGGACACTTTTTATTAGAAAATATCAAATAACTCAACTTTTAGTATTTTTTATTACTGAAATCTTAGATTTTTATTACTTTTTTTGCATGAATATTAAAAAAAAAAAAAATTACAAAACTCTCAGAGAAACCATATTGCACCTTAAGTTTATGCAATATTATATTATGCCCTACTTTATCAAAGGCCTTTTGAGAGTCTGTATATACAACATCAACTTGACATCTATCAGCAAATGCTTCATGTGTATATTCAACGAAATTTAGTAAGTTACTTGTTTTTTTACTGACAAAGCCATGCTGATGTTGCGATATACTTTCTTTTACATTATTAAAAATATACTTATAAATAATACTCTCAAAAATTTTACTTATGCGCTTGATAATATAGATATAGGACGATAATTTTGCACATCAGATTTGTTACCTGTTTTTAACACAGGACAGACTCTCGCGAACTTTAATCCGCTAGGAAAACAGCCCTGACTTAATATTGACAAGTTAAATAAGTAACACAGAGGACGCACTAGCACTTCACTGCAACCCTTGATGACATATGCTGAAATTTCATCCGGACCTGGAGCGGCCTGTGGCTTCAATTTTTTTATAGCTTCTTCTACGTCAGACTCAGATACCTACTTTTGGTACACTTAGAACGTTATTATTATTCAGGTTAAGAAATTCAAAATTTTTGAAGTCTATGTTATGATCATCATTAAAAACCGATTTGAAGTTATCAGCCAGAGCTTCCACAATCTCATAACCGTTAGTAATTTCAGTATCTTTATATTTCATAACTGGAGGTAAACGAGATGTTCTCTTTTTGCTGTTAACATAAGACCAAAAAATTTTGTATTTGTATTTATATTTTCTTCTGCTTGTTTGGTATAATTAACAAATGCTATGTTTATATCTCTTTTTATTTTACTTCTAAGATGTTTAAAATTTTCTAAGTATATTTGCTCTTTATTCTTTTTATATAATTTCCTATTTTTTTCTTTCTGTTTCATATCATTTTTAATTTCTAAGGTAAACCAAGGTGGGTATTTACTTTTTCTAATAGTTTTAGGCACAGAGTTATCAAAAATTTCGTATATAATATTTTTAAATTTCTCGTAGGCTTCTTCAATATCATTATTAGAGTATATCACGGACCAGTCTTGAGAAAAGAATAATGTAGTTAGTATTTGAAAATTTGCTTTTCGAAAATTATACGAGGGTGCATTCGATGGCAAAAATATTTGACAACAATTTGAAGGCAATTCAAATTCTACAGATAACACTGGATGTCCATTATGCGAAGTTAATGAAATTTGGCAAGGTTATATTTTTTTTATGGCCGCCATATTGGATTTTTACACTAATAATTCTCTTTTCACCTATGTCACCAAAATAGACTGATTTTTTAAAACATGTTGATATTCGAATTAATGTAAAAATAATTTATAAAATGCAATATGCTTTGGAAAATAATTGCAAGCAACATTGTAATCCACACGCTATAAATAAATTGTACAATCGTAAAAAAATTACAGAAAAATGCCAGGTTATAACAGCTCAATGAGCTGACACCCCGCCAGGTTAAATAAAGTCATTTTTATTTATTTATTTTATTTATTTATTTATTTTATTTTTATTTAAATTCCTACTAAATATTACAAACAATTAATTTATTATAGAGTCAAGAAAATAAATAATACCATTTTTATTTTATAAATTGTTTGTAATATTTAATAGGAATTTAAATAACCCTGCATTTTTCTGTAATTTTTTTACGAGTGTACAATTTAATAATAGCGTCTGGATTACATACATCATGTTGCTTGTAATAATTCTTCCAAAGCATACTGGATTTCATAAATTATTTTTACATTAATTCGAATATCAACATGTTTTAAAAAATCAGTCTATTTTGGTGACATAGGTGAAAAGAGAATTATTTTCTCTAACTAATGGTGTAAAAATTCAATATGGTGGTCATAAGAAGAGAAAAGTTGCCTATCGTTGCTCAAAATCTAAAAGGCCTAGAAAATTTCTATCAACGCCATTCAATTGGTAGTGGTCAAAAATATACCCTTGCCAAATTTCATTAAATTCGTATGAATGGTACAGAAGATATATATTTTTTTTAAATCACGATTTTCAATTTTTTCAGGATAAACCGCGAACGAATCAAGATATCCAGCATTTCTTGGCAGGAAATAGTAGAGTATAAAATAGCGCAACTTTTGTCTAATTTAACCGATTCTCTATATCTTATAGATTCCGTGATACCAATGGTAGGCATCGGAAAATTCACCAACTTAGGTGCATAAATAAGTTTAGACAAATTTATAAAATTATACTAATATTATGTACTTAAGGTTGTTAACTTTTGTCTAATTTAACCGATTCTCTATATCTTATAGATTCCGAGATACCAATGGTAGGCATCGGAAAATTCACCAACTTAGGTGCATAAATAAGTTTAGATAAATTTATAAAATTATACTAATATTATGTACTTAAGGTTGTATATTTTGAATAAACTTTGAATAATAAAAATGTATAAATATTGCTTAAAACACGGATTTTTCCCAGATGAATGGAAAAAAGGTACCACCATAACTATTCCTAAACCTTCTTTAGACCATACACAAGTAAATAACTACAGACCTATCACACTAATACCCGTCCTAGGAAAAAACTTAGAAAAGATTATTAAAAGAAAAATCGAGGAGAGTATTTATAGGTCACATCATCCCTGACTATCAATTCGGTTTCAAACCAAAGACGTCCACAGTTCACCCGCTGACAATACTAACTAACAATGTGGAAACATGTAAACTGAAAGGCAACAAAACAGCAGCGATTTTTTCTTGATATTAGCAAAGTGTTTGATAGTGTGTGGCATATGGGATTGATATTTAAACTTTATCAGACTGCTTGTCCTAAATATTTTCAGAATTTTCGGGTTACAACGAAAAGCGATGAGGATTTTGGCAGATTTGCATTATATGGAGGACTGCAGACCACATTCAAAAATTTCCTTGTCTTGAATCCCATTATAGCAGAAATCGGTCGAAGAAAAAATATTTGGGAGTTGAGTTAAATATGTCGAAGATGTTTTCTCTTTTCAAAGACGAATGTTTAGTGAAAGATATTCCTGAAGCTGAAATTTCTAATCAATGGATCTATACAGATATTTTTAACACAGAATTTAATTTATCTTTTTAACCCCCAGCAACTGATACTTGTGATTTATGTGACGAGTTTACAATAAAATTAAAGGAAGCTAATCCTCAGGAACATACTAACATACAAGAACAGTATGAAGAACATTTATCAGAGGCACAGAAAAGATACGATCTAAAGAAACAAGAAAAAGACAACTCGCTTGAAAAATCTGGAATCAAAGTGCTAATTGTCAATCTACAAAAATGCTTACAGACCCCTCTGCTCCATATGCTCAGTTTTTAACTCTGGTCTTTTAAATACACTATATGATTCTATCAAGAAAAAAGCCACATGTCCTAATGTGGGATGAATCTGTAGGTGACCGTGGAGGAAACGAAATTGCCTCTTCCATTATTAAATATATTTCAACCCTGAAAGATTCAGAGAGCAAGAGAGAGCAATAGCATGAAGTGATAACACTGATAACTATCCTCCGCAGAACCGAAATATCCAGAGGATTTTGGGCTATTTTTATATGTCAATAAAACAATCAGTAAAGATTATTGAATATAAGTTCCTCTAAGTCTGTGGCCAATGCGTATCTAAATTTAAACAAAACGAAATATCCCTAAAGTGCAGCGGATTTTGCGATAATATCTTCCATCCTAAATGTGTGAACTTACAAAGTAAAGATATCCAATTCCTAAACAATAATGCTAAAAATATTAAATGGTTTTGCGATAAATGTAAAATATTTTTTAAAAATAGTGGAGAAATTACTAAGCAATGGGATAGTTTTAAGAATGAGGTAATTAAACAACTTAACGAATTTAAATTCTAAATCTGAATCAAATGGACAAAGCAACAACAAATATAAAAAAGTCATACTCTGAAGTAGCTGGAGAAGTTATTGTGATCAAGCCAAAAACAGCACAGGATAACCAAGTCACCAAAAATGATATTCAAAAGAACATAAAACCTGCAGTCCTGGAAGTTGGTATCCAGGAATAAAGAATACAAAAGAAGAAGGAGGTATTCTAATTAAGTGTAACAATAAAAATGAATTAGAAAAAATCAAAGCAGTCGCTGAGAAGAAATTAAATAAAAATTATAAGATTAATATTCCCGAGCAAAAAAATCCTTGTATTAAAATTGTCGACTTAGATGAAAATATGGAGGAAAATATATTAAAGGATAATATTTTAAAACAAAACTCATTCTTGAATAAATAATAGTCAATTTGAGCTCAAAAGAGCCCCTAGCGGGAAAGTTTTGGCATAGTTTTGATTTCTTTTAAGTTGAATACAATACAATGTAGACTGGTTTCAACAGACTGTTATGCCATCTCCAGTACTAAAAAAAGCCATTTTCAAAATCATATTGTATTTAAATTCTGTGCAAATATAATTCCGTCTTGTACGTCTTTTCATCTTATTTATTCTCTCTTGGCCTCCCCAAATGATTTTATAATTGCCCAATCTGTTGCAATATCATTTACAGAATCAATGGTGCCCACTGTCTCGCAGGAGAGTTTCCTTGCAAACTCCAAAAACAAGAGCCGGTGATATCTTTGCTAATGGAAAAATTTGATGGTGCAAAAATTGATTCACAGCAAGTTGTGGAGGACGCTGATATCCTAATTATCACAACACCTTTTATGTTGGCCCCGTCATATGAATATGCGACAGTGGTGGAAGATATCGACCTTTTGGTGATTTTGATTGGCCTGCGTAGCCCTGATATAAAGAATGTCTTCTTTTTGAAACCAGGAAAAGGAAAGGTGTCTCAAACCCTGTACAATCCTCATCTTTCCGCTGACAAAACCCTATCAGACCATATATTGTTCCTGCACGCGATGAGTAGTTGTGACATCACTTCTGCTTTGTTTAATCAGGGAAATCTGAAATTTCTCAAGGTCCTGCGGAAGAACAATGACTTGCAACCAGTCATTGATGCTTTCAAAGACCCTCATGCACACCAGGACGAGATTTAATCCAGTCAATTGGTGTTCAAAACTACCGTTTTTGTAACAAAATTGCGGAAGTTTTTTTCTCAACGGTTCTATATATTTTTTGGGGTGCTGAATCCAAATTTCAGGTTTGCTGCCTTGTAGGAGGTCGGATTCACGACGAAAAACGCAAAAAAACTCAAAATTTTCGCACTTTTTTCAGTTTTTTGCTTATATCTCGAAAATTATGCGGTTCTTGAAGGCGATTATTCTATACAAAATTAAAGTAGACAAAATTTCATACAAATTGCACTAGTCAACATTGATTTTCTCATGAGCGGTATCGGCGCTAGAGCGCGCTGAACAGCAGCAATTTTTTGGCCCTGCTGCGAAAGCATCAAAAACGCCCACTCCCACCCCCCACAACTCGAAAAATATACATGTTATCAACAAAACCCTTATACCGCGTGAAAGTACATTTAATTTTCTACAAGAGACGTCTCTAACATTCAAATTTCTCGTAAGGGGGGAGGGAGCAAAGCGAAAATTACGAAAAATGCCTTCTGCTCCTTACAGCCAAAACGACCCCTCCCACCTGTTTAGCTCACATTGGCGCTATACTTTCCATGTATTACGCATAAAAGAAGTTGTTTTGAATAAATTGATGGCAAAGCATGTTTGATGAAAACGTTAACAAATTATATTTATAACATATTAGGTACATTACACTGAATATACAGCTGTTATGTACACAGTTATTTTAGTCGCCTCTGTTGGGTTGTTGGTGGCCCAGGCAATGTTTCTTAGGCACTAGAAAGTCCAGGTGAAGGGTCTTGGGCAATAGAAGGTCCAGGCAAAGGGTCAGGGGCTATGGAAGGTCCAGGCTGAATAGTGAGTTGTTGCTGTCCTTCAACTGAAAAAATTGTAATACAATGATTAATGTTATGATAGAGAAAAACTGATTAGTAAAGATGCATAACTCTGCAAAATATTACATGAATTAATACCTTCGGTCGCCTCAGCTGCTTAAGACATTGGTACTGCAAGGATCTCGTCCAGGTCGTCTTCCTCTTTTGTATCCTCTACCATCCGGAGAATGCAGTGGGGAGATTGTTGCCAACAACATGCTCTTTCTCCACGCTATGAGTGGTTGCGACTCAACGTCCGTGTTATTCAACCAAGGCAAGATTAAATTTCTCAAGACCGTCTCCAAACATCCCGACCCGATCTCGATTCATTCATTTCTAAATTCGCTGCTCCTTCAGCCCATCCAAAGGAAATAACAGCTGCTGGTGAGAAATTTTTGATCGCCCTTTATGGTGGTAACCACCCAACCACAACACTCAACAAGCTGAGGTATAAGCAATACGTCACATCAGCCTACAAGGCATCAACAAACACGGCTTCCATACCTCCCACTGAAGCTGCAGCTCAACAACACGCCTTTAGAGTTTACCATCAGGTGCAACAGTGAATCGGAAACCATTTGGATCCAGAGCAGTGGGGGTGGAAGTTGACAAAAATTGGGTTGGTTCCCATTACCACACTGATATCCCCGGCTCCAGAGAGGCTTCTTCAGCTTATATCTTGTAAATGCAAGACAGATTGCCAAGGTCGGTGTGGGTGTAGGCGAACAGGACCATTCTGCACGAAACTGTGCCAGCAATGTGAAGGGTCGTGCTCCAACATCAACGACAATTTGGATACAACAGAGGAAGACGACCTGGACGAGATCCTTGCAGTACCACTGTCTGAAGCAGCTGAGGCAATAGAAGGTATTAATTCATGTAATATTTTGCAGCGTTATGCATCTTTACTAATCAGTTTTTCTCTATCATAACATTATTCATTGTATTACAATTTTTTCAGTTGAAGAACAGCAACAACTCACTATTCAGCCTGGACCTTCCATAGCCCCTGACCCTTTGCCTGGACCTTCTATTGCCCAAGACCCTTCACCTGGACCTTCTAGTGTGTAAGAAACATTGCCTGGGCCACCAACAACCCAACAGAGGCGACTAAAATAACTGTGTACATAACAGCTTTATATTCAGTGTAATGTACCTAATATGTCGTAAATATAATTTGTTAATGTTTTCATCAAACATGCTGTATTTGCCATCAATTTATTCAAAACAACTTCTTTTGTGCGTAATACATGGAAAGTATGGCGCCAATGAAAGCTAGACAGGTGGCGCTTTGCTCCCTCCCCCCTTATGAGAAATTTGAATGTTAAAGACGTCTCTTGTAGAAAATTAAATGTACTTTCACGCGGTATAAAGGTTTTGTTGATAACATGTATATTTTTCGAGTTGTAGGGGGTGGGAGTGGGCGTTTTTGATGTTTTCGCAGCAGAGGCAAAAAATTGCTGCTGTTCAGCGCGCTCTAGCGCCGATACCGCACATGAGAAAATCAATGTTGACTAGTGCATTTTGTAGGAAATTTTGTCTACTTTAATTTTGTATAGAATGATTGCCTTCGATAACCGCATAATTTTCGAGTTGTGAAGCCGACCTCCTACAAGGCAGCAAATCTGAAATTTGGATTCAGTACCCCAAAAAACATATAGAACCGTTGAGAAAAAAACTTCCGCAATTTTGTTATGGGAAAACCACCATTTGATTGGACTAATTGCCGAAGCAGGAAACATGTTTCAGTATGGGAAAGGACTTGAGACTAGCCTGAACGATTTGAGATACAAGCAATACGTATCTTCATCGTACAAAAGTAAAACCAACATTGCCTCACTACCCCCCACCGAGCAACAAAGAGACCCGAATGAGTGGGGTGGAAAAAACCAGGAGTGGAGTCTCGTGCCAGTGCTAACCACATGGAACCCTGCACCAGACTCGATATTCCGCCGCATCTCTTGTAAATGCAACGCAATTGTGGATGCAGGAAGGCATCTCCATATGATCACAATCCGTCTTCGAAGAACCTCAGCCAGGACCCTCTAAGCTACAAAGGCTCATATAATTTTTGCTCATATAATATGTAACATATAATCATAATGTAATATAATATAATAATACGTAATAATTTTTCAAGATATTTCGTTGAAATTTCAATTTTTTTGCAACTGAATTTGTACATACAATTTCGGACTTCATTAACTAACTTATGTAACCTCTAGAAAGCAATGTGTTAAAGTTAGTGAGAAGGTATCGGACTTATTAGAAACAAAAACAGGAGTGCCTCAGGGTAGTATTTTGGGGCCTATTCTATTCACAATATTTACTTTTGATCTACCATAGTCGCTAACTTACTCACATTACCATTTGTATGCTGACGATATACAACTATATATGTCCGTTAGAGCAGAGAAAGCTATAGAATGTGTCAACCAAATAAATGAAGATTTAAAAAATTTCAGTCAATGGTGTAACGACAATGCATTAAAAATAAACCCCAGTAAATCGGTAGTAATGTGTATTGGAAATGAAAAATTAAGGAAAAAGGTGGAGGAACTAAATGTTACAATAACATTAAATAATGAAGTAATTAGGTGGGCAGATACGGCCAAAGTCTTAGGATTATGGATAGACAATAATGTGACATTCGAATACCATGTCAACAAAGTAGTATCTACCTCGTTTATGAGTTAAAAAATTTAAAGAAATTTAAGTACTCACTTGATTCTGACACAAAATTAAACTTGATCAAAACTCTGATATATCCACATATGGATTACTGTAGCAATGTATATATTCATTATTTGACACAATATACTGCATTTAAATTGCAGAGAATTCAAAATGCTAGCATGAGGTTTGTACATTGTATCCCGTTCCGTGAACATCTTACTCCATACTTTAATAATGAGCTCAAAACAGTAGGTAGAGCTAACTATTTGTACTGTATATTTTTGAAAAAATTAATTGACAATAAGAAACCATCATATTTGTATGAAGTATTAATAAAAAGGTCAGAAATACATAATGTAAATGTTCGCGTAGATAAATATACAGTGCCACAACATAGAACTTCGAGATTTGAAGGATGCTTCTCCTACATGGCACCCACGATATTGAATGTTATTTTAGATATTCTTAGTTTATCAAAGCGAACATTTAAAGATAATGTAAAAACTAGGTTATTGGAGGGTAGATTTATTTGATAGTTAGATTTATATTTGATGTATTATAGTATTTTAAGTGTGTGTATACTGTTTATTTAAATGAATTAAGTCTACTATGCCTTATTGTCTTAAAATTATTTAGTCAAATTTTTTGGAAGAGTGGAAGAACGGCATTGCCGAACTCTTACCTTTTGTGTAAAAGATTGTAGAATTATTTTGCACAATAAATGGTATTCTATTCTATTCTATTCTATTCTATTCTATTCTATACAAGGAGGTCCCCGTCGGGAGCGGCAAGTTTTGATAATGTTGTTATTTTGTAACTATGTATAGTTGGCAGTGGATTATTCTGTCAAATTATCTGTCACTGTATGCCATTCAGTAATCATGGGGCAGTGGGCCGGTGAGTAACGTGCTTTTATGAATATGTCATACTACAAAAATAATAACTGTGTGGTTGCTGCGCAGCGGCAATTCCGAATTAATTTCCAAATTCGTCGACATGGCAGAATACACTCGGCTCATGCAGTAAAGGAAGCTACATGAACGCCCGTTAGACAACCCGAAAGTGACAGTATGGTGTGCAATGTCTTCAATGGGAATTAGCGGTCCCTACTCTTTTGAAGATGAAAATGAGAATGCTGTTACGGTCAACTCTGTGCGCTATATCAGTATGATTAACCAGTTTCTAAGTTGGCACTGGAACATATTTCCACAGAACAATGAAACATGGTTCCAGCAAGACGGTGCTACTTCACACACCACGAGAGCGTCATTAAGTTCATTACAAAGATTTTTTCTGGGATACGTTATTTCCAGACGAGGAGATATTGACTGGCTTCCAAGATCGCCAGACCTAGCGGCTTGTGATTACTTTTTGTGGGGCTACCTAAAGCAGAAGGTTTTCGTTGATAAACCAAGGACCATTCAGGAGCTTAAAAGAAAAATTGTTGAAGAAATTGCTAATATTCTTTTGGACATATTGCATAGGGTTATGGAGAAGTTCCACGAAAGGCCAACAAACCAACCAACATTATTTTTAAGAAATGAAAATTGCATATTACTAGCTAGTTGATGTTGTACTGTATTTTACTTAAATAAAATTACCTTCAAAATTTTAAATTAATCAAAACTTCCCGCTCCCGAGGACCACCGTATAATGCAATTTTTTTAAAAATAACCTGTTCGTTTACATATCAGATCTAAATAAGGTATGTGCAAGAAAACTGGGAGGAATTCACTAATTGGCAGCCTTTAATAATAAATTAGAGTTTTGAAGTGGAAAAAGTGGGTTTTTGCGAAGACAGCCGAAATACGTCCATTTTCAACTAGCGCTTGAGCCCGAACGGTTCATCGTAGAAAAAAACCTTAATAATGAAATTAGTAGGAAATTTTATGTACTTTCATTTTGAATTGGAAGGTTATTTACAAAAAGTTAATAGTTTGCGAGTTACATGCAAAAAACCGCCAAAAAATGAGATTTTTACCTTTTTTTTTTTTGCATTTTTTTCAATGTTGCGTCACGAAATTTTGTTGGCAAACCTCAGATTCGGATTCAGCACCCCAAAAAATATGTAGAACGGAAGAAATCAAAACTACCCCAAAACTTTCCCAGTAAAAACACAATTTGACTGGATTAAAAGATAAAGCAAACCTTCAGATTAAAGTTGTAAAGAAGATGAAATCTAGATATATGGCTATAGTGGAATGTGACCCAGACTCCTTTATGCAAATAATGGAATGTGGAAAATTAAATATTGGATGGACAGTGTTTTTGAATATGTGAGGGTTTATCTCTGCTTTAAATGTGGCAGTTTTGACCATAAAATAGACGAGTGTAAAAAAGAAAAAATGTGTTTAAAATGTTGTAAAAATGATCATTCTACGGAGGACTGTGATGGAGAACTGGTAAGATGTGGCAACTGCATTGAAACAAACAATAAATTAAATTTAAACCTATCAGTTGATCATTCAATGTTTGATACGTGTTGTACAGGGTTATTCTTTTATCAAGGGAAATGCGTTTTTCTCGTAAACGGCTAAAGGAAACTATTTTCTGTAAAAAGTATTATATTCTTACCGACTGTTACTAAAAACTAGGATAGAAATATAACATAAATGTGCAGAGATCTGGACGTCGCGACGCTACAAACATTTTTTTTCCAGCAACATACCACTTTTGTTACACCAATGGAAAGGTCTTTTGATTTCGAGTGTTTTTCCTATATTTTATTTTTCTTGATATTTATACGTTAAAAAGTTATGATATAATATTTGCTCCCTGAAACGGGTTTTTCGCTCTCTTTAAGGGGCTGTAGCTCCCTTAGGAAGAATATTTGGACATATGTTTGTATGAACTTTTATTCTTATTTTCACATGTAGAATTAGCTCCAGAATTTCTGAATAGCAATTTAGAAATATGGATACATCATCCATAATAACATATCACCCATACAGGGTGTTTCTAAATAACTGTCCACAAATTCTGGAGCTAATTCTACATGTAAAAGTAAGTATAAAAGTTCATACAAACATGTCCAAATATACTTCCTAAGGGAGCTACAGCCCCTTAAAGAGAGCGAAAAACCCGTTTCAGGGAAATATTACATCATAACTTTTTAACCAATAATTATCGAGAAAAATAGAATTTAGGAAAAACACTCGAAATCAAAAGACCTTTCCAATGGTGTAACAAAAATGGTATATAGCTGGAAAAAAAATGTTTGCAGCGTCGCGACGCCTAGAGCCCTGCACATTTATGTTATATTTCTATCCTAGTAACAGTCGGTAAGAATATAATACTTTTTACAGAAAATAGTTTCCTTTAGCCGTTTACGAGGATCACCCTGTACAGTATTTAAGAGAAAAATTGATGCAGAGAAAAGAAAGATTAAAATTGCTTCTGATAATCAATAGCAACCAATTAACAGTGATCGTCTAGGTATAAACATTTTTCACCAAAATGTCAATGGTATTAAGAATAAAATTGAACATTTAGAAGTTTTCTTAGAATATTTTGATATTTTATGTATCACTGAGCACCATTTACATTATAGTGAATTATGTTGCATCCAAATTGAGGGATATTTTCTTGCTGCTAATTACTGTAGAGACATAATGAGTAAAGGTGGTGTTGCAATTTATTTAAAAAATTATCTTAAATGTAAAGAAAGAGAATTACCCGAGATAAGAAAATTATCAATGGAAAGGGTTATTGAAATTTGTGGTATAGAAATAATTCTTGATACAGGTAAATTAATTATATTAAATGTGTATAGGTCGCCTGAAATCACACAGTTGACGATGTTCTTTTCTGTTTTAAATGATGTCTTGTATAAATTATGTCGCAATAAAAATAACACTGTTGTGCTCTGCGATGATTTAAATATAAATTATCTGACTGAATCGCCTAATAAACATGAGCTTCTTAATTTATTTTCCATGTATAATATTTTAGTAAAAACAACTAAGCCTACTAGATATCAGCTCAATTCTGCTACATGTATTGATTATATTGGCACTAATAGTAACTATGACACCATATGTAATATTATACAAAATGGTTTATCTGATCACTCATGTCAAATTTTAACTTTACCTGTGTTAAATGTAAATTCTGAAACAGAGTATATAATAAAAAGATTATGTAGCGATGAGAATTATAACACGTTCTTATATAATATTAGTAGAGAAGATTGGCAGGAGCTGTATGATACTAAGGATGTTAATACCGGTTGTCAGTTATTCATTAATATAATTAAATATTACATTGAAATTGCTTTTCCATTGAAAAAGTATCAGTTAAAAAGTCACCTAGAAACATATGGATCACACAAGGAATTTGCAAATCTGCTCAAACTTTGAAACAACTTTATATTTTAACACGTGACATGGAGAATGTTGATTTGGTAAAACATTACAAAAAATATTAATGTATTTACAGAAAAATAATAAAAGCTGCAAAAAAACTGGCAAATGACTATAAATATGTGAATGCCGACAACAAGTCAAAAGTAGCGTGGAATATTATTAATGACACTTTGGGAAGAAAAATTACTACGCATAATAGAATTTCACAAAGAAAAGTTGACAATATTATCACTCATAAGCCTGAAGAAATAGCTGATCATTTGAATAATTATTACATTAACCTACCTAAAAATTTAAACGAAAAATTGAAAAATAATAATGATGAATTTGTGATACACTCTGAGAGTGTATTGCCTACAATATTTCTAGAAGCGGTTTCTGAAGCTGAAATTTATAATTTAATATTCGATTTAAAAAAACTAATTCTTGTGGTCTAGATGGGATAACATCAAATTTGTTAAAATATGCAGCACAGTATTTAAACCTTTAACTTATATAATAAATTTGTCAATTGAGAGTGGTGTGTTCCCTGATATACTTAAAGTAGCTCGTGTAATTCCATTGTATAAAAAAGGTGATCATTTTTTTAACGTTGAAAACTATTGCCCTGTGTCACTGTCTGTAGTTTCTAAACTATTTGAACGGGTAATATTTAACAGAATGGTAAAATTTATAACACAGCATAAAATTCTAAACCCAGCACAACATGGATTCTGTAAGGGACTATCTACTGAAACAGCTGTATTAGAGTTTATATCAAAATTACATAAGAACCTTAATGAAAATAAAAAATGCATTGGTGTATTCATGGATCTAAGTAAAGCCTTCGATATGGTAAATCAATGCATACTGTTACAGAAATTAAGTGTATTTGGCTTTAGAGGTTTATTGCTAAGATGGATAAATTCTTATCTAACAAACAGAGAACAGTTAGTTGATATAAGTGGGGTCAAGTCAAGTAAACTAAATATTGTTTGTCGTTTATTTGTGGCGGATAGTTAATATTCATTGAACTTAATTCTGGGAATCACACCAAATTCTAAAAAAATAAATAGAAATAAGAAAATTGCCAAAATATGTCAAGATGAAAGTGTAGTATCAAAGGCAAACCTCAACAGTTTGCCGAAACCCTAGTCTAAGTCTGCGTATATTTAGATTGCAAAAAAAAGCTATCAGGAATATCATGCCAATTTCTAACAGAACATCTTGTCGACAATACTTTAAAGATCTAAAAATTATGATTATTCTTTGTCTATATATTTCGGCTATTTAACTCTACTTTAAAGAACATTTCTTAAAGTTTACACAGAATAATAATTTTCATAACTATCCCACTAGATACGGGAATGATTAGCGAATTCCTAAGCACAACTTAACTCTTTTTAAAAAAAGTCCATATTACAATGGGATCGTGTTATATAATGCTCTGCCACAAAGCTACAAACATATTAATAATTTAAAATCCTTTAAAAAACATGTTCAAGAATATCTTTCTGTAAATTGTTTTTACTCTGTGGAAGAATATTTAAATAATGTCTAGTAGACAATATTTGCTTGGTATGTTTATACTTATTTATTTGACATCATGTGTGTGTTTACTTTTTTAATGTGTAATTTTTTTTTTTAATGTGTAATTTTTAATATGTGATTTTTAATGTTTGATTTTAATGTGTAATCTCAAGTAAGTAAGCTGTGATTATTTCTGGATCGTTGATCCTTTTTACCATTTCCATTTTTTGACGAATCCAATGCCATATGTACTCTGTACCGGTTTTATATGGAAAATAAAGACTATTCTATTCTCCTCAGAGGACATACCCATATGGAGGTAGACTCCATTCACTCACAGATTGAAAGAGAAATGAAAAAATTGCCTTCATTTACCATAATGACACTGTGGGACTGGCAGCAGTTAACCAGAATAAATGGTACTAAAAATAAATTTGAAGTAGTTGAAATGGACGTACCAGATTTCAAGAACTTTAACCATTTTATAGATAATTCAAACTCTCCCTATTGCCTTAACAATAGAAAACAAAAAATAAACAAAATTTTCTCATCTCAAAAGTAGTTCATATGCAGTTTAGATCGGAGGCGCCTGGGATACTCTATTTTAAAACAAATTTTCATCAGAAAATTTTGAGGAAATCGATTTTAACAGAAAGGGTAAGGGTCGAATAAGATTTTCAACAATAGATATAGAGTTGCCACCAGTGAAAAAAAATCGACGTCCAATATCTACACAAAAATATTATCACTTGCAGAAGTTGCTAAAATGAATTCCTTCCAGATGTTATAATATTTATAATACTTTGGTGCATGAAAATTCCATAAATAGTGACGACGACGTCTGAATTTTGTTACCTGATTTTTATTATTAGCATTTTGTTTAATTTAAATGAATAAAAACCGATTACATGCCTATAGTATTTCTCATTTTTTTGTCAAAAAGACTATCATCTAACTATAAAATAAAAAATAATAAGTCACGTAATAGACGAGGTAATAGAGCATATTTTAGAGGCCAAAACATTTTAAGTCGCTTTGTAAAAATATTAAGGCGAAATTCGCTTATTTAATATTAGAGACAAACAGTAATAAGTCCTACTTTACTTAAAATAATAGAACTATACAGGGTGATTCACGTAGCCCGTTCGTTAGAAAATCTTTGACTTCCCGTAATCGTATTAATATGAAATTTGGTATCCGGCCATAATCGACTACTGCAAGTCTAAATGAAATATTTTCAAGATGGCGACACTTCCGGAAATACCGGAAATCGACGCCATCTTTGTTTTTTTAAATGGCAAGACCCCATTTTGATTTCATATTTGGATTCTACATTAAATTCTTAGTTCAGAAAGTCTCAGTTGTCAACACTTATCTGCCATAGTTTTTGACATAAGTCACATTTTTCGCAAAAATCAGGGTTGCAAGGGGTCCATTAAGAAATGCATAACTCCTGAACCATTGGAAATAAATACACGGATTTTTTTTTATTCAATTAATAAAGGTTATACCAATGTTTTGCATCACCACTGATACTTCCTTTGTGTTTCATGCGCCTACTGCGATTTTTCAAAGTTGACAATCAAAAAATGGCAAAAACTTCATTTTTTCAAATGGTAACCACCATGATGCCAGAAATCAATGTAAAATTTAATTTTAGGACCACTTTTATTAACATTGTGTATGTCTATCTTCAGTCGTTTTTGAGTTATTGGCACTTTTTGAAAGAAATATATTTTTTCCTTAAATGTAGTAGGCTTTGCAAATAATCGTCTTTTATTCAAAAATCGTATACAATAAATAACAAATAGTAACAACAAAATAACAACAAATGGACAGATTAACAACAAAATAACAGATGAACAGCAGATTAACAACAAAATAACAACAAATGAAGCAGCAGATTAACAACAAAATAACAACAAATGAACAGATTAACTAAACAATTATTTCAATACAAATGCTCGATGTGTGCACCGTTTTCATTAAGACAGTCTACAATACGCCCCTGAACAGACTGAGTTGCTCTCCGAATTTCGACAGGTTCCAAACGATCAAAAGCTCCAACTATCCTTACTCTCAATTCCTCGTAATTTAAAATCGGAGATGTGTACACCAATTCTTTAACCCGACCCCATAAATAAAAATCTAAAGGAGTAAGATCCGGTGATCGGGCGGGCCAAAGTGATGGTCCTCTATTTCCCCACCAACGATCTTGAAAGAGTTCCGTTAATTTGGCATCTACTGCTCTAGTCGAATGTGCTGGAGCTCCGTCCATTTGATACCAACGATTGATAAATCGATTGAGCGGCATATCATCCAGGTAGTTTTCCACAACTTCTCTTAAGATTCTCAAATAACCCTCGCCATTCAAATTTTCATCGTACATGAAATATCGTACCTCACTGTCCATTAACAGACAGAAAACATTAATACGAAACTGAATTTGATTTTCCACCTCCATTACAATATGAGGATTTTCATGAGCCCAAAAATGCCGATTCTTTCGATTAAATACCCCTCGACAAAATTTTGCTTCGTCTGTCCAGATGATTTTTTGTAAAAAATTACGATCTTGAATTCTTATCAAAAATTCTTCACAAAAGTTGATCCTGCGTACGTAGTCTTCGGGATGTAGTTTTTGTAGCCTTATAAATTTATAAGGATGTAATTTATGACGACAAAGAATTCTTTGCAATGAGGAATGAGAAATTCCCAAATCAGCAGATGCTGTTCTGATGGAAGCACGTGGATATGCTTGAAAATATCCCAAGGCGTTAATTTCAACTTCTTCATTTCCTGTTATAGGTTTAGTTCTCACAACAGGCTTAACCACCTTCCCATGATCAAAAATAGTTATTTATGCAACAAGTGCGTAAGGTGAGATTTTTTCACGAATGGGAATTTCGCCTACGGCTCATGCGACAATCCCATGAGTGAAAAAAAGCTCACTTTTCGCACGAATTGCATACAATATTTTTTCTACTACCGAAATGCATCTAAATTCTCTAATAATAATGTGAAACGTCAAAACATACCTATTACGTCAAAACTTCATATGCCATTTAAAAATCACAATACTTATAGCCCACTTAATTTTAAATGAGTGAAATTAATCAATATCTATTATTTCTTTGTCTAATGTCAATGTCAAGAATATAAATGAAACTTCAAAATTCAATCATTATTGTTAAAGAATACTGAAAATTAGGTAGTATGTTTTATAATAATACCGCGTGATATTAAATAAATGGACTACCTACATAAAATTAAATAACCACATTTAACGTTTTTAAAATAAGATATGATTATTACAGGTATGCAATTGTTTAGTATGTTACTTTTTCACGCACTAGTGCGTAAGGTAAAAACTCTTTACGCACTAGTGCGTAAAGTTTAACTTTACGCACTAGTGCGTAAAGTTTAACTTTACGCACTCTACAGCGTGCGGAAAGTTAGTACTTTAAGATCGGTACTAGAAAAAATTATTTTTAAGTCTAAGAAACTTTCCTTTTGTCATTTGTGATAGACGTGGATATTTGATATTGAACGCGCGGCATGTTCTGTCAACTATTCTGTTATTTTCACCATAAATCACAAACAAATCAAAGACAACATCATTCGGATAATGTTCCATGATGAAAATTGCACAAACTAATTGAAACAATAAGATAATAATGACATAACAGTGACTAGGTTTGACATTTGGCATTTTTTTCCAAAGCCTACTAAGGCAAACATTTTAAGGGAACAATAATTTCAAAAAGTGCCAATAACTCAAAAACGACTGAAGATAGACATACACAATGTTAATAAAAGTGGTCCTAAAATTAAATTTTACATTGATTTCTGGCATCAGAAATGGTGGTTGCCATTTGAAAAAATGAAGTTTTTGCCATTTTTTGATTGTCAACTTTGAAAAATCGCAGTAGGCGCATGAAACACAAAGGAAGTATCAGTGGCGATGCAAAACATTGGTATAACCTTTATTAATTGAATAAAAAAAAATCCGTGTATTTATTTCCAATGGTTCAGGAGTTATGCATTTCTTAATGGACCCCTTGCAACCCTGATTTTTGCGAAAATGTGACTTATGTCAAAAACTATGGCAGATAAGTGTTGACAACTGAGACTTTCTGAAGTCAGAATTTAATGTAGAATCCAAATATGAAATCAAAATGGGGTCTTGCCATTTAAGAAAACAAAGATGGCGTCGATTTCCGGTATTTCCGGAAGTGTCGCCATCTTGAAAATATTTCATTTAGACTTGCAGTAGTCGATTATGGCCGGATACCAAATTTCATATTAATACGATTACGGGAAGTCAAAAATTTTCTAACGAAC
Source organism: Rhagium mordax (assembly GCA_963680705.1). Taxonomy (NCBI): domain Eukaryota; kingdom Metazoa; phylum Arthropoda; class Insecta; order Coleoptera; family Cerambycidae; genus Rhagium; species Rhagium mordax. The sequence goes on along the minus strand of OY796660.1, from coordinate 46,383,234 downwards.
GGGCTACGTGAATCACCCTGTATACAAAAATATGTTGCCCCACAATATTGTGTATGTTGTTTGGAGCCGACAATATAAGTCACAAATTTTGATATTAAGTCAAAAATGTTCAAGCTCACTATCAAAACAATAAGATATTATAGAAATGAAATCCAAAGAAGTCAGAAATCCATAGAGGTAAATTTTTAATAGGATAAAATAGTAAAAATAAATTTTACTATTCAGTCTTAATCCTCTAATGTCTTAAAAAGACATAAATACTCTTTTCAGAGCTTATTTGCAAACTATCTACATTTAACTGATAAAATGGTCAGTACTACGAATGTAGAAAGCAAATAATTTAATATTTGCAATAAGCCTCACCAGACGGATTAATCCGTCTGGTTATTGCAAATATTAAATTATTTGCTTTCTACATTCGTAGTACTGACTAAATTTATTTTTACTATTTTATCCTATTAAAAATTTACCTCTATGGATTTCTGACTTCTTTGGATTTCATTTCTATTATAACGCCTAGTCTGGGCACAGTTCACATTGCAATAGGTTTCACCAGAGGGCCCCACGGTCCACATTTGCATCTCACCGACTTCATGTCGATCGATGTTAACAAGATCTCTGGACCTTCTGATGTCATGCAGTGTGCGTTGCCTATACCATGCTGATGAAGGCTAACAAGCCAGAAACCGGTCCATGGGATGGTGACGTGCACTGCCTGATAACAGAAGGAGTCCTTTTTTTGGATTAATCCGTCTGGTGAGGCTTATTGCAAATATTAAATTATTTGCTTTCTACATTCGTAGTACTGACCATTTTATCAGTTAAATGTAGATAGTGTTTGTAAATAAGCTCTGAAAAGAGTATTTATGTCTTTTTAAGACATTAGAGGATTAAGACTGAATAGTAAAATTTATTTTTACTATTTTTCCTATTAATAAGATATTAAGTCACCCACAAATAAAAAATATTAATAATTTGATGAAATATATAATTATAACCTTTATCCGCCTTTATCAGCATTAGTCGAAACATTAAAGCTTTTAATATTTAGTGGTCGAAACTTGGTTACTTAAAACCATAGATTAGATAAACCGTGAGATTTTGAAATGTTTGAACCGCCCTCCTGAATAATTGTCATTTTGTGATTTAACACTGTTTGGCTCTGATATACAGATATAGTGTTACAACTTGAGCCTTCGTTTCCTGTCGTATGGATTGTATTAAGAAAAATATACTTACATATGGAACCGCCTTGAACTTAGACAAGTAATTCTACAAAGATAAAAGAACCATTAATTCAACTCAAAATAAATTTAATAAAGCGGGCGTCAGACTATCAAATATTTGAGCAAATTATACTCATCAAACTGTGAATATGACGTCACCATCAAATTAGTTTCTAGAATAGGTGACCACACAAGCTGTCAAAATCCAAAAGTATAATTTAAATTGACCAATGAATGCATGATAGAAACTGACGAAAATGGAGCATGGCCTATTTCCGTCAAACAGACTTATCAAACTGTGACTGTAACGTCATATTCAGTTTGATGGGTCTAATTTGATCAAATATTTGATAGTCTGACGCCTGCTTTAAACATTTTATTTAACTGGCAATTATTTTCAAAAATTTTCAGCGATATTTAATCAAGTGACACTGATTGTAAAATTAGTCTTTGTAAAAATGGTTTTAAAGTTATATTTGACATTTTATAAAATCTTTGTCACAATATATTGACGTATCAAAAGAGAAATCTACAAAGGAAACATTAAATTATTTATTAAATCTCTAACCAGTTTAAACAATACCTAATAAAGAGGCGCAACTGTTAAGGTTTCGAGATTTTAGTGTTGTATTTTTTTGTCAATAACTACAGTATCATCTACAATATTTAGGGCTATGCAGCCGACTTACAAACACCTTCCCGTAGAGCACTAAAAATAGATGATAATCCTGAAGCTATAGTATTGGCAAGAAAATGCAATACTAAATCTAACATAAAAATAACAATATGTAAAATTTAAAAGCCAATGTTGCTGAATTCTTCTACAGCCTCTACGGGCAGCTGAATTAGATGCTGGAAAATGTGTTTCTTCCTTAGCCTTTAATGCTGTCGAAAAGGGATGATTTGTGCTATATTCCACCAAGTAGAATCTTCTTCCACATTAGAAGACCGTGGAACGACCATAACCAGGCATACGAACGAGCTATATTTCCATTTTGTGTCCACTTGTGCTTTAGGTAAAAATATTGTTGTTTTGTAACAATGTAACTCATCTGCCACACGTTGTAAGGACCATCCAGCCTCTAAATGGGCTATTGCAATTCCTTTTTCGACATCTGTAAGCTTGTGGTTCGGCATGTTTTAAAGATTAGAAAAATACTTAATAATAAGACAATCAATATAAAGTGACACTGACAATCACTAACAAAATAAAGTGACATTCGTCGCCACTGTGCTTTCTCCTATTTAGAAAGCTGAAATGAACCGTTGAAAATGTTTTGCTCCCAATAGTAGGTACATAGGTAAATTTTGAAGATTTATGCGGACTGAATAATCTTATTTTTGTTTACAAATGACTTTATTTAGGTTTTATACGAACATAATAACAAAAATGTCCAATTTGATATATTTACATTGATGTCCCACTTCTGTACATATAAATATAAAACCTATTTGATACAAAAATTATTGAAATCACTTTAGAATGCCATTACTGTCAAATACTACAAAAATTACTACTACATGCTAAAATATTGGCTCAAACTACAATATTATAATTCGTGGAATAAATTATGAGGTAGGTATGTGAAGATAAAAAAATAAAAGTTGAATTTACAATTTACCTGATGATTACAAATTGCACTTTTTAGTAGAGTTTGATTTAATTCAATGTCACACTTTAATTCTTTAGTTATTTCCATTGCATTCATTCAATTTTTAGCAGAATAAACACTTTTAAATTAATTATCATGTACATAGGTTTAAACTTAATAGCGTTTTCCAGTGACTACTCTTTTATGCACTCATATAACATATAAGATAAGAATGAGATAGATAAGTCATATCAAGTCAAGTCATAAGCACAGAATACAGAATAGAAAGAAATCTTAAACCGTACTTCTACATGTCGTACTGCGTTCGGTTTTAAAAATCCAGAGGCGAGCGAGCAGATACAGATGGGTTATATTACACGTGATCACCGTCACCGAGGCAAACGAGCCTAATTTATAGCGTTTTCGGTTTACATACTCTGCGAATGCTCTTATTAAGATCTATGATGTCATAAATCTGACCAAGATCGCATCTAAATCCGATCTCGAGTGCTGACGTTGCTTTAAATGCGGGCATAAATGGAAAACCGAACAGCGATTTCTTTTGGCGACAACCAACCAACGAACCAACACTTATTAAAAATGAATAATGACGAAGTAGTGCATTCTGTGAGTCGGAGTCCTGTCGGACGAATATACAAATATTTGGGGAGTCAACCAAACTACCACCTCCCCCCGTTTTCGAGGATGCTGAACACGATGGTGATGTTTTTTCTGCTCCCTGAGTTGACCCTACCCCCCAAACGGCCAAAAAACCCCCCCTAAAGGGGGAGAATTGCGTATTCGACGTCTTCCACCGGCAGAACTTATGTCACCCCCCGTTTTCGATAATGCTGAACACGATGGTGATGTTAGTTCTGCTCCCCGAGTTAACCCTACCCTCCAAAACCACCCCCAAAGGGCGAGAATCGCGTATTTGACGTCTTCCAACGGTAAAACTTATGTCACCCCTCGTTTTCGAGGATGCTGAACACGACGGTGATTTTAGTTCTGCTCCCCGAGTTGACCCTACCCTCAAAACTACCTAAAACCACCCCCAAAGGGGGAGATTTGCGTATTTGACGTCTTCCACCTGCAAAACTTATGTCACCCCCCGTTTTTGAGGATACTGAACACGTTGGTAATGTTAGTTCTGCTCCCCGAGGCGAACCAACTCTCCAAACGGCCAAAAACTACCCTCCAAGGAGGTGAAAAATGTGTTTCGTGCTACAAACGAGAAAACCCACGTTATCTCTCGTTTTTGAGTTGCTGGGCAAGAGAAAAATATTACCAAGTCACCTCGACAAATGTTGAAAATGATTTATATTTACGTAAAGTAGTAGTTAGTAAATAAGTAATTTTATGCATCAATAAAAATGTTTAAGATTTAACTTACTTCGCTTACCTCATAAAACCGCGCGTCAAAGGGGTAGTTTATGTCCATTCGAAGGGTTCGCGGGGATCGAGGTGACTTGGTAATATTTTCTCTTATCCAGCACACTCAAAAACGAGAGATAACGCGAGTTTTCTCGTTTGTAGCACGAAACACATTTTTCACCCCCTTGGAGAGTGGTTTTTGGCCGTTTGGGGGGCTGGTTCGCCTCGGGGAGCAGAAACAACATCACCCTCGTGTTCAGCGTCCTCAAAAATGGGGGGTGACATAAGTTTGGTCGGTGGAAGACGTAGAATACGCGATTCCCCCTTTTTGGGGGTAGTTTTTGGCCATTTGGGAGGTAGAATCAGCTCGGGAGCAGAACCAACATCACCATCGTGTGTTCAGCATCCTCGAAAACGGGGGGTGACATAAATTTTGCCTTTGGAAGACGTCATGCAAATACGCGATTCTCCCCCATTGGGGGTGGTTTTTTGGCCGTTTGGGGGGTAGAGTCAACTCGGGGAGCAGAGCCAACATCACCATCGTGTTCAGCATCCTCGAAAACGGGGAAGGAAAGTAGTTTGGTTGACTCCCCAAATACTTGTGTTTTTCGAGGTTTTTTCCGACTCACAGAATGCACTAAAGTGATTATTAGCCAAATAATACTCGACAACAATCACCAGCCGGTACGACATGATAATAATATTTTGTAACATAATAATCAAGTTCTTCCTCTGAGCTATCAAAAGAAGACAAAGGGAGTTTTTAAGCCTCTTATTAACGTTCATATCATCGTTAACGTTATTGTGCTCATGCGTAGTTGCAACAAAATAACCGATTCCGTTATTAATTGGGATAGCGTGATACGTTAATTGCGGCCCAACAACGTTCAGTTATTTACGTACAAAGTCTCAGACAACGTTGTCGGCTCATATTTTTTTGTGGATATATGTAAGAAGTAAGACAACAGAAAATAAAGAATCGTATAGAATTTATTGAATTCGTCTTAATTAGCACTTTTTGCGCTTTATTTTTTTTTTCTAAATGCAAAAACGTTACATAAAACTACAGAAAAGAGTACAATTGGCATCACAGCGGACAGTCGATCAGTAAGCTTTTCTGAAAGCAACTAACTGAACCACATAAGACCATTAAGACTCGCTGTGACTGATATAATCAAGAGCCACAAAAATCGACAGCTTGATTAAAAAGAGACCAAAACGTAAAGCTACAACTTAAGTCAAAAGCACTGAAACTTCCTATGTCAGAAGTGAGGTTAAATTTCTTGACGTTGGTGCGCACGTTAAAAACGTACGTTATACATCAAAGGCTTTAAAATCTTTTTTTTCTTTGACAATCCTTTATTTACGGAACATCACAATACGCATGCGCACAATAACGGAAACGTTAATAAAGTCACGTAAAATAAGAGGCTTAAAAACTCCCTAATATCTCCATAAACATCAAAATTTGTTGTCTCACCTCAGACGCCAACGGACCATCCAGGCTTTAAAACACTATATACCTATAACGTCAAATGAATGTTTATTCAAAACATGTATGTACCTATAAAAATCTTCTATGTTCATCAGTGGCGGCTGGTCAGGGTGGGCAGGTTGGTCAGGGCCCACCCAGAAAAAAATTAAGAACTGTTTCGCATTCTATTGAAATAATTTTATTTTGTTTTCTTTTTGTGATTTAGATTTGTGTACATTTGCTTTCTATTTATAAATAGAACAATGAGATATTGAAGAATATTAAAAATGGAGTTTAGAAACTATCCGCGATAATGCCTAATATCCCCTGCTTTTCAAATTTAAAACCCCACTTAATATTATACGTTCTAATCCGCTATTATATGAATTGGGCCGGCCCATGCTCTTCCCTGAACGTCCGTAATAGCTAAGCAGTACGCGCTCACTTCATTGATGTTAGACTTGTCATCGAAGTACCCAAGCGTATGTCGCGTACCTATTCTGCCTCAGCGTGTGTAAGCGGGCCGGCCCAGCATAAATCGTTGGCGATCAAACAACAGAAGAAAGTTCTAGCAAACACGCGTAATCACTAAATCACTAATTCACTAATGCAAAATGCGAAATCTGAATCTGAAATACTTAAAAACTTTAAATATGGAAATGTTAAATCTGTGTGAAACGATAAATAACATAACATTTATTATTATTTCTTAGCCCGCATAGATATTGTTATAATTTAAAACAGCGCGGAAAGAACCTCGGAACTCTCCGGAAATTCTCGGCTTCTCTTATCTTGAGACGGGGTTCTAGTTCTAGCTCCCTCACAATCGCGTGGTGTAATTTTCATGGTTTTTGATATTAAAACAAATTCGAAATTTTTTTTAATGGCTTCTACTAGCGGTATATTGGAACAGGATGAAAATCACGGTCAAAGTTAAATCCAGTTAGTGGTACGAAATAAACAATAAATTATAGTACACAGTACAGTTGCAAAAAAATTTAGTTCATTATGTTTAGATGACAAGATTTTTATTTCTGCATTAAAATCATGTCCAAATATATTAATATAATAAATAATAGTAAAAGATAATCGCGGTAAATGCGGTAATAAAAGCAGAGGTTTTAATACAAATTGGTATCAAAAATACAAATGTTTAACGAAAAATCAAACAATCCCTGGAATTCTCGGTATAAGAATTTAAGAAGCTAGGTACTACGACCACTATCTGCCTATATAAAACTTTCTATTGTTATCAAAAATCGTACCTAGTTCTATTTGGATGAAATTACCAAAGGAGTGAACGTGAGTTTTTATTATGCTGTTCATATTTTTTTTAAAACTAAGTAGGTACACAAATCAAATAGCTATAAATAAAATGTTTAACGTAACGGATTTTTTTCAAAGAAAGCAATCTTGAAAATATTTAAGAAATATCAAGTTTAGTACATACATTTTGAGGTGGTACTTTTGTAAAATACAATGACCTTGAAAATCCTGAAAAATTTTCGACTGAGGCGCCCCGCAGGGGGCTGCTGCCCCCCGCACCCCCTGCAGCTCTTGCCCCGTGTACACAGCTTTTTGTCCTACCAGCCTTAAACACCGCGAGCCGCCACTGATGTTCATAACTAAACATTCTAGGTTATCTTTTTGATTGCTCGTTTCAGTTGCTCTGGAATGCTCTGCCAAATTTTACAGAGCAGTCAAGAGCACTCGCTTTAAGATTTTAGAGCAGTAAAATTTATAAATCGAACTCAGAACTCCGAGCGTGAGCAATTTGTATTTGATAATCGAACACAAAATCTAATTGGGAGCAATCTTAGATCACCCGAGAGCAGTAAACCGAAAACGCTATTAATTACCGAACGGATACCAAGGAATAACATAAACTTCCAAGAAATTATTTATTTTTTATTTTGGTGTAGCACTCAGAAAGAATAATGACGTTTTTAAAAGATGCAATTATTGCAGTACGATTTTTTGATGATTCTCTCTAGATTTAAACAATTCTGGTCACAAATGTTACAACCATTATGGTCGAAGCTCCCCAAGGCTGGTAAACTTTAAAGGTTACCCAATCTGAACCTGACCTATCTCAATATATCAAACGTCACTAGGCGACCGTCGGTATATCCATCTCTGTTCTACAAGCAGTGTTTAATGTCTCTTTTTAGTATGTAAAATAAATGACAGACGGCGGTCGCCAGCCCTGCCGCAACCCGCATTTTCCTCGCCCTAATGCTGCTCATTGATGTAACCTGTACGCTGTACGTCTATAAGCCTTGGAAGCTCCCAACCTCACAGGACATTTTTGCGGTTATTTCAGTTATGTTGTACTTATGATGGACAGATAACAGATAAACCAGCTAGAAAATCTGTTTGCTCGACGTCTTTAAGTCGAGCTAAACGAGGTAGCTCTGACCGCTCGTATTTGTGCTTACCGAACGCAGAAGAGATCTAAAATGAGCATGCGTTGTCTATTACCGAACGGCAAATGAGGTATAGTCCCAGCTAACACAAGACTGTTCCTGGGACGTCCCAAAAACATCAAGCCAGAACATTTGAAACATCCCAAGGATACTACACTTTTATCTTGACATATTTTGTCAATTTTCTTATTTCTATTTATTTTTTAGAATTTGGCGTGATTCCCAGAATTAAGTTCAATGAATATTAACTATCCCCCACAAATAAACTACAAATATCCCAAGGACATCCCAAAACAAAATAGGGACGTCCCAGCGCAAGCCGTTTGGGACTGTTCAGGATATAATGTGGGTCAAGTATTTGAGGATCTACTTTAGTGTCAATGTCACATCAAAAGTTCAAATAACCCTCTCCAGGAATACTGATCATATTTATTCAAAGAAACATCACAAATTAAAAAGCATAATGAAGCGTAAAAGAATACAATAATCAATCTGTAAAAGACCACTTTTAGGCTAACGATACACCTTAATTCTTACGTTTGATATCAGTTGTATGCTTCAGTGTAGGACCTCACACACTTCCATTTAAAACGTTTTTGTTTTGGATAGGAGAAATGTTTCTTAAAAAATACTCATGTGATTTCAACCTGTTTTGGAAAATAATGAGTTGAAAAAAAATTGTAGAAAAGTAAATAAATTCTATATACAGATAACTACATATTTATTTATATTATATTATTTAATTGGTAAATAATAAACTTCTAAAAAATGGACTTTTCTAATGTGGACAACATGGATCCATCTAAAAAATAATAATAATATTATTGTTATTGCTTTCACTTTTTACTCGCCGGTAGGATGGTTACAAAGTTCGATGTAACTTTAGGCATATTTAAGTCCAAAATTACGCATAAATAAATTGTATTCCGTAGGCAGCAAACAGCTACCGTTAGTTTATAACTACTACCTTACTGAAATTTTCAGGATGCACTTTTAACAAAACACTAGGACACCAAAAAGACACTAAACAAAACATGCAGCCATATTGCTCTTCCTCCTTCTTATTCTCCTTGCCCTGGATTGGTTCTGGCAGCGAATGTGCGAATACGCTGAACAAATGTCAGACAGTGGCTTGCACACGCGTAGAGCTTGGTCCGTTACATTTATTAAGCGGCGGCAAATTTAAAATATTTGAGTACCCAAACAGAACTTGAAAATTTGTTTACCAAAAGTTTGTAGGTAAAGAATGACAGTTTTGTGACACCCCCCACCACTTTTGCACCCCCCACTCCTGCCCCTACCACTTTTGCACCCTCACACCTCCCCCACACCTCCCCCCACTCCTCCCCCCACCACTTTAGCTTCGCCCCCTTCCCCACTCATCTACTTTAGCCCCGTCCCCTTCCCCTACTCATCTACTTTAGCCCCACCCCCTTCCCCCACTCCTCTACTTTAGCCCCGCCCCCTTCCCCCACTCCTCTACTTTAGCCCTGCCCCCTTTCCCCACTCCAGACACGCCCCCTTCCCCCACCACTTTGGCACCCCCACTCCTCCACTTTAGCCCCGCCCCCTTCCCCCACCACTTTATCACCCTTCCACTCCAGACATGCCCCTCTTCCCCCACCATTTTTTATCCCCACCATTAACCTTGACCTCATGACCTTTGAGCACTCCCCACTCCAGCACCTCCCCCACCACTTTGGCACCCCCCACTACTTTAACCCCACTTTTTCACCATAAATGGGTGGGGGGTAACAGTAAAGTATATGAAGCGGTGGGAATTCACAGTTCTAGAAAGTTTTCGTGTTGAACGGTAACAAGTATTCAAGATGACTCAGTGTGGCAGTATCTTCAGTCTACCTGAACTAAAAAGTGATTTATCTGGAAGTTTACCTCATGCACCTCAAAACAAGAATGATCTAGTTGTAATTGGTGAATGAAAATATCAACTGAATAAATCAAAAAGTAAATTTGTGTCGACTGGATTATCATATGACTTCTGGTACGCACCATGTATAAAACTAACAGGCAATAAATTGGACACAATAATTTTTGACGAAAGTGAGTGGAATGAATTTCTTACATACCAAGGTATTATAACTAATTATCTATATACCAACGATAAAGCATAGCAGATAGATGCTGAAAATTTTACGGAGAACCATACGCGCGATCTCGACCACGATCGCGATGGCGATGGCGGTGGCGGCTGAACGCGTCCTAAGGAAACAAATGAACCCGCACATATTTGTTTGCAGCGATCACCGCTATCGCCATCGCGATCGTGGTCGAGATCGCGCGTATGTGTTCTCCGCTTAACATGGGGTATGAATCCATCTGCAAGTTGTGGGAAGCATTACCACTTATCAAGTATAGAATTGATATGCTGAGAAGGCAACAGTTTTCAAGTTACTTAAAAATTGTGCAAAACGGACTACAGCGACAAAAGGGAGATGTGTTTGAAAATGTAATGAATCTGCTTCAGCCGCTCGAAAACTGTAATAATGAAAATGTTTGTATGCTCATGGAATTAATTTACATTTACCCGGAATTATTTGAAGTTGAGTGCTGTGGAAGAGTTTAATAATGAAGAAAGTAACATTTAATACAGAAAATAATAAAACATATTTTATGGTTTAGAAAATAATTATAGATGTAACGTATTTAATGATAGATTTAAATGAAATGTTAGCGAAACCAATTATGTACCATGTATTTGTATTAAAGTGATAAAATAAAAGAAATATATGCTTAAAAATTGTTTTATTAAGGGTGAAAAAAAACAGATAAAGGAGTAATATATTATGGTTATACAATTTGATTATTAGAAATTCATGAATTGAATTTATTGGATAATCCCAGCCGTTTTCACATAGAGCTTGGCACCTTTTTTTCTTAAAACCTTCTCCACAAGATATATATCGGGATGTTTTACTTTCTGAAGTTCCTGCTCATAGAATGAAAATACTCCTTGAATTTCTTTACCTTCCTGATCTTCTAAAAGGTAAGTTCTAGGATTACTTTTATGAACCTTTATAATTTTAAAAATTTCATTAGACCAGTTTGGAGTATATCCTTTGCAAAAGACTTCTCGATATTTGCTAATCCTCACACAATCGTTTACTTTAAATTTTTGCTTCCTTGGATCGACTATTTTCAAATGACTATATACAGTTTGCAACAAGTGTTTTTCATCTTTCTTTTTAATATCTTTAGGTTTTCTTCCAATCGTTCTGTGTTTGGTGTCATTGTATTCCGCAACAATGTCTGGTAAAAGATTTAACCACTTGTAATTTCCTTGTAAGCTAAACAGTTTCCACATTTTATTTTTTAGGGTTCTGTTCACTCTTTCAACAACGCTTGCTTTAAGATGTGTGTAAGAGCTATAATGGTTAATTTTCCACTTATCCATTAATTCCTTGAATTCCTTATTGTAAAATTCTTTTCCCATATCTGTTTGCAAATTTTTGGGTAGCAGTTTGATATTTGAAAGGATTCTTCCCATTGCTCGTGAAACTTCTTTTCAACTTTTATTTTTCACAGGTTCACACCAAACAAATTTTGAGAATACATTAATAACCACTAAAATATATTTATAACCTTTATTTATTTTAGCGTAAGGGATCATCTCTACGAGATCTGCTTGAAGAAGATCATTTAGACCTTTAACAATTACTCTTCTTCGTTTGAAAGATTTTCTAACTGGTTTATGAATTTCGTTTACTATTTCCTTCTTAATGTCAGTCATGTTGTAGAATAATAGAAAGGAGATAAATACGCTTTCGATCAATATAGTGGCACAGTAAATGAATCCTTAACTTTTCCATGCACACTATTTATCTAATTATTTTACCCTCCTTTAACTCCTCTATTATCGAAACTATTTCGTTGTTATGCAAATTATTCCCTGCTAACTGTGATGCAATGAGCAACAATTTCATTATAATCATCAAAATGTTTATATTCAATATTATTGTTATTGAATTCCATCATCGTTAGTTTTCCACCTCTCTTACTTTGACTCCTTGTTTTCCTCACTGGTTCAGGAATCGACTTCGATGTTGGTCTTTGCTCTCCTTCTGAGGTGGATCTCACACTCGATGCGCTTGGTTTCTCTTCCGACATCGAATATAAATTCGTAACTCGCGGTTTGATAATATCTATGAATTTACTTGCATTTGATGTAGATAGACCTCTTTGAGGATCATAACCTAAAAACTGGGTATTCGTCCTTTTAATAATATCAATATATTGATCTACATCTGTTGGCCGATAACCTGCTGGATGTTTTTTGAACATTAGTTCATATAATTCTGGTGTACCAATGTACTTAAATTCGCCATTAATGATAAAGTCAGCTCCCTCAAAATCAACGGATGAATCACCAATTGCATAGCTCTTTCTAAATGGGTCAAAGTGAACGCCAAAGGTATCATCAAAATCTCCCTTAGTATCATTAATTCTATGTTCAATATACGCTCGAGGTAGTGGTATTTTAAATTGGTTTTAATAACGCTGATGTTCGGTTTCACTATCTGCTATTGTCGAAGGAAAAGTTTCATCAAAAAAACTTTCAACAATTTCGAGTTGGCTTTGAGTTGAATCAAACTGAAATGTCTGCTCTCCCAAATCAATAGGAGCTGTCAGACGATAATAGTCATGCGGTGGTTTACTCGGTCTAGGCTTTAAACTATCCCTGATGCTTTCTTCTTTTAATAATTCTTCTTTTAAATTTAATTTTTGAGGAACTTTGAGAGTTGATACTATTTCAATAAGCGGTTGTGTTATCGGTTTATAATTTTTCTCCAACAAAAACTGTGATTCGGCAATAGCATTCTTCAAGTTGTGATATTTTTGCTTTAGCGCCTTCCTCGTCTTTACCAGCTCTGCTACCACTCGATTATCCATGGTGACTGATTGATAGTATTTAATGTTTTTCACTTTATATATGAATAAATTTATCAAATCCTTTTCTATATCTTCCAGAGTTGATAGCACAATCTTTATCTATTACAACAAATCCGTATTTATCTTCCCAACAAAATGAACAAAGTTCTCTGAAATCTTGGAAACGCATATCAACGTTTACATGATCATCATAAATGTGTTTTAGATTGGTCATATCCTGTGGAAATATTATAAGAAGATTAGCATTATCTCTTACCAGTTGTTTGGGAATAGAGGAATAAGTCTGGCATAAATAAAAACAGTCAGTGTTTCTATGACGACCGAAACACAAATAGTTTTTGATGATGCTTTGGTTGCAAGACGCTAAATCGTCAAATATTATCACTGAATTGGGCTTGATTTCTTCTGGAAGTATAATTCATCACCATCATTATATTCGAAATATCCAATTTCTGCCATAGGTTTAATTAAAAGTCTCAGAAATTTATATTTGGGTTGATATAGGGATTTAGAATATAAATAAATATTTTCAAATTGTAAACCATTAGGATGTTCCAATAAACTGAGCATGACATTTGTTTTTCCACACCCAGAACTTCCAACCAAAAGTCCTCGTTTCGACAGTCCACCAAACAAAATACCATGCTTTTGAAAAGTGTTGGTCATTGAAATCTCGTCATGATTTACAATTGGTAAAATTGTTTTTTGCTGTTGAATTTGCATTGTTCACATCAATCTTATCGTAAAACAGAACTTTCTTAAAAAGAGAACCGTTACAAACTGACAGATCAGTGTTTCCTGCTTTATATATAAAGAGTTAGTTCACAAAATAACATTCATTTAGCTGTGTGATTCAATATACAGGGTGAATTTAAAATACACTGAATATTTTTAATCTGTAATTTCTTATAGCATAATTAATTAATTCGCAGTGTTTTAATTTCAATATTTCATAGTTAATGTTTCAACACAAAAACCCTAAACTCGTCCCACTGGGGATACACTGACCGGTGAACTTGACATTGACTTGGTTACGAACAAATACCTCTACGCAGTATTCGCAGTGTTTACCAAGTAAAACCAAAACTGAAATATAAAACACTAGGAAAAACTCACACTTGACATCATGGATGCACAGGCTGAACTACGCGGGCAACGTGGTAGCTACGAACACAAAACTGAAATCTAAGACACTAGGAAAAATTCACACTCGACATCATGGATGCACAGGCTGAACTACGCCAACACAACAAACAACACAATAGCTAAGAAGAGTGGGGGTACAGGCATTTATGTCGCTACACACATCAGCTGTTCTGCTTAGGCAGGAGCGTCGTGAATATTTAATAAATATTCAAAAATTGTTTTCTTGGCTGTATTTCATTTATTTTACAAATGACTATTTTTAAGAATTTTTACGGACCATAGTGTTTTATATTCAATATCTTTAGAAATGAATATATGAATCAATGAATTAAGTAGCAATTTTATTCAAGTCAAATTGTACATTCAAAATCAACAACTTCTTTCTATCTCTAGGTTACATCTAACATTTTGTTAATTATTATAAATTAAACCTACTATGTAATATCCAACATCTTCCCCTTAAATTTACATTAAATTTATTAGACAAATAAAAATTATTTCAGTAACATATTATTCCAGTAACATATCTTTATAAGCTATTTAAACATTTCCAGATTTTTTTAAATGGTTAGAATTTCGTCTGAAATTTCTTTTAGTATTATTATCACTAACAATATACGATCTAGGAGTACCTGCTTCCTTCACAACCTTTCCTTTATGCCAAACATCATTTTTTCTATATACTACGTTATCTCCCGTTTTAAAATCTACAGATTTGTATGCATTGCGATCATATTTTTGTTTAATTATTTTGTTCCTTTCAATTAATTTATTTTTTATATTTTGGTTTACAAATGGTGTTAACAGTGTATTTTTAATCGGTAATTTAGTTTTTAATCTCCTATTCATTAGCATTTGTGCTGGTGCTAAACCTATACCTGCAATTGGAGTATTTCTGTATTCTAGTAAAGGAATGTAATAGTCTACATTTTCTTCTTTACTCTTTTTTAAAATTTGTTTTGCGATATGAACACCTTTTTCAGCTCTCCCATTTGATTTAGGATAATTCGGAGATGTTGTAATAATTTTGAAATTATACTCATTTGCAAATTGTTTCATCTCGAATGATGAAAATGGCATATTGTCTGCAATTAATATGTCAGGTATCCCATGTGTACAAAATACTTTCTTAAATGCTAATATTATTTTTGAAGCAGTTTTATTAACTATGGGACAAATTTCAATCCATTTTGAGAAATAATCGCTAATTATTAAATATACTTTTCCACTATGTTCAGCTATATCTGCCGAAATTCTTTCAAATGCTCTATCTGGAATATTATGTTGAAACAATATTTCTGTCTTATTTTTGTTGCTAAATTTTTCACAAATTTGGCAATTTTTTATAATATCTTCTATATCTGAATTTAATAGCGGCCAATACACTAAACTACGTGCTCTATCTTTAGTTTTTTGAATACCGAAATGTCCCTCGTGTAATAAATTTAAAATGTATCTCCTCATTTTTGTAGGAATAATTATTCTATCGTCTAAGAATAAGATATCATTTTCTAGATAAATATCATTTTTGTATTTATAATATTCTTTTATATCATTTTCAATTTTAGTGACTGAATTTGGCCACCCATTTAGACAAAGTAACCTTAATTTAGCTAAAGATTTATCTAACTTGGTTTCATTTTTAAACTCAATTAATTTTTCATCACTAACATTAATTGAATGTACCACCTGTTTGAGAAATTTTTCATCATCATAATCGAATTTTTTGATTTTTTGAGATCTCGATAACAGATCAGCTATGTGCATAAATTTACCTGGTTTATATACTAAATTCATTTCATAAACTGTTAATTTCAAGCGCATTCTTAACAATCTACAAGCAGTAACTTTAGACAAATCTTTTTTAAATAACGATACTAATGGTTGATGGTCTGTTTCCATAGTAAATTTTCTACCGTATATATAATTATGAAACTTACGGCAAGTATAAGTTATACTTAATAATTCCTTTTCACACTGTGCGTATCTTTTTTCACATTCAGTCAAACATCTAGAGACATACCCTATTGGTTTCCCTTCCTGCATAATACAGCCACCTATACCATTCTGTGAGCTGTCTGCTTGTAAAGTTATATATTTATTTTCATCAAAAATACCCAATGTTGGAGCCTTACATAGGTTACTTTTGATTTTGTCTAATACTTTTGTGTGACTTGCAGTCCACAACCAATGTTTGTCTTTTTTCAGTAACTCTCTCAATGAAGTTGTAGCTTCTGCCATATTAGGAAAAAAATTACGAAGATAATTTATCATTCCTAATACGCTTTGAAGTTCTTTTTTATTAGATGGTTCTTTTAAATTATTTATTGCCTCAATTCTTTCTGGATCTGGTTCTATACCTTTTTCAGAAAAATTGTGACCCATATATTTTACCTTATTTACTTTATATTGCAGTTTTTCTTTATTAAATTTTACATTAACTTTACGAGCTCTTTCTACCAAAATTTTTATTAATTTATCATGTTCTTCTTCAGTATCCGTTGCAAGTAAAAAATCATCAATATAAATACTAATGCCAGGTATATCTGCAAAATTTTTTTCATTTTCCTTTTGAAATAATTGTGCAGCAACCTTTAAACCGTATGGCAATCTTTTAAATCTATAAACTCCTAGTGGTGAATTAAAACAACATAATTTACTTGAACTATCATCAAGTTGAACATGCCAAAAAGATTCTTTTAAATCAAACACAGAATAAAATTTTTTATTCTTTAAACCTTGTGAAATAGACTCTAAAGTTGGTAGGGGATGATTTTCATCTAATAAATTTAAATTTAGTTCCTTCGGATCTAGACAAATTCTTAATTTATTATTTGGTTTCTCAACAACAACTAGATTATGTATCCACTCGACAGGACCATCCTCCTTAACTATAATATTATTTTTAATTAATTCATTAATTGTTGACTTTAATTTATCCCTAACTTTATTTGGAAATTTTCTTGCACCTTTTATTACCGGTTTGGCTCCTTCTTTCAGAAATAATTTACTTTTTCCTTTAAATTTTCCTATACCATTAAATATATCCTCATTATTTTTTATAAATTTTTCTTTTTCTAACTCTATAGTATTAATACGTTTAATAAATTTTAATAATTCACATGATTTCAATCCTAAAATAGGTTTTACATTTTTATCAACCAATATAAATTCTTGTAAAAAACATTCATCATTAGCTTCACAAATTAAATTTACTTTGCCTACAGTTTCAATTTTAAAACCACTGTATGCTTCTAATTTGCTTTTATTTTCATTTACCAATATATTTTTATTTTTATTTATTTTCTGAAATTTATCTAATGGAATTAAATTAACCTCAGCCCCTGTATCTATTTTAAAATTAATCATTTCATCTTCAATTAAAATATTTTCATACCAACAAGATTCAGAATCATTATAATTATCTATATTCTCGACTTTCTTAATAGTATCTATTTCAAATTCCTCGTCAGACTCAGTAATTTGATTAACGTTTTTTAACATTTTTACATTACATCTTTTACTGAAATGATTAAATTTATTACACTTAAGACATTTTTTACCATATGCTGGACATGAATTGATCGCATGTGAATAACTACACCTTGAACAATTTTTTATTTCTTGATTATGCTTCTTATTTCTCCCATATGAATTTCCAGTGTTTGCCACCTTGGAACCATAATTATTTCCATAATTTTCTGTTTTGACAGGACATCTGACGTTTTCCCTCTTGACATCGTAACTGACATTTTCTTTCTTGACAGCATCAATTTCTAAATTATTCTGTACTTTTCTCGCCTGTTCTTTTGTAATTTCTGAAGTTCGACATACTTCCACTGTTTTTTTGTATGTTAATTCTTCTGTGCTTATTAATCTCTTCTGGAGCTTTTTATCTGATATATTTAATACAATTTGATCTCTTAAAATCGACTCTTCTTGTTCACCATATTCACAATGCTTAATTTGTTTTTGAATATCCTTTAAAAAATTATCAAACGGCTCACCTTCTTTTTGCTGTCGTTGCATGAACAAAAATCTTTCATAAACAATGTTCTTACGTGGATTGCAATATTCTTCAAAATTTTGTATTACTATTTGTAGTGAAATATCTTCTTCTAATTTAAAATTATTAAAAACATCCAAAGCTTCATCACCAATAATGTTTAATAGAATATTTATCTTAGTGTCATCATCCAAACTTGCATAATTTGATGCCTTCATATATATATCAAACCTTTGTCGAAATTTTCTCCAATTTTCACTTAGATTTCCTGAATTTAATTCCAATGTTTGTGGAACTTTTAAATTATTTATAACATTATTTTCTTTTTTAGATTCCATTTTATCATTTGTTTCACTCTTACTCGAAGTTGCTTGACTTGAATTAGTTTTTGGGTCAGTTTTCGAGGCTTTACCTTGCTGTTTGCTCATTTTTCTGGATAGTTACGTCAGTTCGTTTTTTAACTTGTCACTTCAATTATTATTTATTATTTTTAATTTTCGATGCTACCTTTTTACAAACTTTATTAATTATTTATTATTTCTTCGCTTTATACCGACTGCGCCATGTTTTATATTCAATATCTTTAGAAATGAATATATGAATCAATGAATTAAGTAGCAATTTTATTCAAGTCAAATTGTACATTCAAAATCAACAACTTCTTTCTATCTCTAGGTTACATCTAACATTTTGTTAATTATTATAAATTAAACCTACTATGTAATATCCAACAATAGAGCTTAACGGATTAAAATTATCCAGTGTATTTCAAATTCACCCTGTATAATGGATCGGAGCAAAAGTTCACCGCTCACTTGTGCTAGAAAGTTTAAAAAGAGTGGACGTGGTTTGATCAATACCATAATAAATAAACTTCCCGTGGAACTACATATACCTGGTTATAATTATTGTGGACCGGGAACCAAACTTGCAAAGCGTCTACAACGCGGTGACACCGGAATTAATCCTTTAGACGAGGCGTGTACAGAACACGATATAGCATATTCTACATTTCAAGACGTTGAAAGAATAAATCAAGCGGATAGGGAATTATCTAAAATTGCATTTAAACGTGTAAAAGCACCTGATTCGGGTTTTGGTGAAAAACTCGCTGCACTGGGAGTCGGTGGAATAATGAAACTAAAGAGTAAAGTGGGAATGGGGCTTAAGCGCAGAAGAAATCCAAGAAAGAAGAAAGGTGGAAATATGAATTTAAAGTTTGCAGTAAAAAAAAAATCACCCTCTAAAAAACCTAGACGAAGAGTTATCCCCGCTCCAAAAAGAGGAGGCATTCTCCCTTTCCTGCTACCTCTCTTGGGGGAATTAGGGGCTGTGGGAGGAGGTGTGGCAGGTATTACAAAAGCAGTTAACGATGCCAAAGCAAATCGCCAGTTGATAGCAGAACAAATGAGACATAATTTAGCAATGGAACAGACCACTAAGGGGAAGGGTTTATATTTAGGCCCCCATGAAAAGAAAGGCTCAGGATTATACCTTAAAACTTATAAAAAAAACTAATAAAGCTACCACACCGACCACTAACTAATATAGATTTAATAAAATTTGCGAAAAAACTTAAAATTCCTTATTTTCGAGGCGTCTTCATGAAAGAGACACTTCCAAAAGGAATAAAGAAAAATGAATTTGGGATAGTAAATCTGGATGATAATGATGGAGACGGAACTCACTGGATAGCATATTTCAAGAGAAACAAAAAAATAGTTTATTTTGATAATTATGGGAATTTAAGACCCCCAGAAGAGTTAATAAAATATTTTTTAAGTGATGGTAGCTCAAATAAAATAAAATACAATTATGATTCTGTACAAAATAATAGTTCATATGTTTGTGGACACTTATGTTTAATTTTTTTATATAATCAATGTAAATAATGTTATGTATTCATTTAATAATAAATTGTCAACGTGTTAATATGGCTCCGACTTTAATTCTTAGTGGTAATTCATCTGAATTAGATTATGATTTGAATCCTCACATATATTTAGAGGATGATATAGATTACGAAATAGGATTGACAAACTTTGATACTTATAATACAATTCCAAACATTGACAATAGGAACAACAAATTTGTGTGGGGAGAAAATGATGGGTATACAGCCGAAATTGATGAGGGATGCTATGAGCTTTCTGATATTATATTGTGGACACAGTAAAGGAACTGGATGGAGATTCAGTTATTTTGATTTCTTAGAATATGAATACATCTAAAGTAGCTATAAAGATGAATAGAAGAATAAATTTCAAAGGAAGCGATTCTATTGGTTCAGTATTAGGATTCGATAAAAGAGAGTTGGAAGCTGATGTGAAACATATTTCTGATCACACCGTACGAATATCTAAAATGAATGTCATCTGGGGTGCGATTTTTGAAATCGTACATAGACGTTTCGTATGCGAAACTAGTGTAATTCGATCGAAATTTAACGTCATCCTATTTTTGAATTAACAGTTGTCATTCGCACACGAATTTTTTTCGTTTACAATTATTCGAGTGGTCATGTACTACACGAAATGTGATTTTTCGGACGATATAAGTGAAAAAAATGGCCGGGATAAACGATCTAGTGCATTACAATGCTATAAATGTTATTCGTGAAGCTGAAGTTTTAGCTCATAGGCGGTACAGACGATATTCCTTCAACGATCCGTTTGAGGACTCCGATGAGCAATTTGTTAAATTATATAGGTTACCAAAACCTTTGGTGTAAGAACTGATAGATAACGTGGAGCCCCATTTAATTTATCCAATCAGAGTGTTGGCGTTAAATATCACTCGAAAAGTGTGTATTGAAAAAGTTGGTAAATGTGTAGGATACCGACTGGTTTTTCTTAGTATACTTAACTTTCGGCAAGAAACAATAATTTTTGAGAAATTAATTATAAATAAGTTTTCTATTATGCTGCATACTGTCTGGCGATCGCACTGTATTTTTACGTAAAAACATTCTTTAAAATTCTTAAATATCAAATATATTGAATGTATTTATATATATATATGGTTAATTTATCCTTTTTACATTTGACTTGCCATTTTTGTAATTTCGAAAACTTTGAATAACAAAGAACCCCAAAATTATTAATTTATAGGGCCAGGGCCGGACATATTCAACAATTACAAATCGAAATACATGCCTACGAAAAATATAAATTGGGAGTTAATTTCGTATTATTATACTTATATTCACGTATAGTATAGAAATATCTGCATAGAATAAATCAAATGTAATAATCAGTGGGCTCTAATAAATTTCATCTAAAATGAATAATTTAAATACCCGCCATTAACTTACACTATAAGCCGTGAACCCACTGAACCCATATTATGAATAAAAGCCATAAAACAGAGTTCCTAACTAACAAAATTTGATATTAAATTCGAAAACGCGACATATTAAAAATTACTCACTATATATGTGACGTCATGCGCAAACCGGCCGAAATTTGAACGCTTTGATATCCATGTGTTGTTTTATCATAATTTAAATGTCTATTTTGCTCTGTAAAGTTACACAGTTCCCTTTTTTGTTCAGTGGAAACGTTACCGGCCCCTTTTTTATACTCCATTTCCATTGCAAAATGAAATGAATAATAATAGTACTTATTTTAGTTATTTTAAGATTATTTACAATTTCTGCAATTTACAAAACTTTAAAATAAGGTTAAGTTGGGATCACAGCCGTCAAAATTCTATTCAAGCTGAAGATAGTCACGTAAGAACCACGCTATTTTGCGGCATTGCCATATAGGTGCAGTCGAATTTTGTTTAGTATACGAAATCTGGTTTCGATTTCTATTCAAAACTTAGCTTTACACATCGTATGCGAAAATTTGTAGTCGAAGTAATTCGCCCACGAAATAATTCGTTCACGTTCAAAAATCAGACCCCTGTATCGATTGTAACATTGCAGTTGGTTCCTTCTTTAATGGAAAACCTGTCCACATTATTCATCAGTTTTTTCCAACAGTTCCAGTTGGGTATAAAATAGTGGAAGCACCCACAAATATTCATTACTTCCCGGTGAGCGTCAAGACCATTGACAACGTTACAATCAGAATAGTTGATCAAGAGGGGAATCTCGTCAATTTTCAAAACGAAGTAAGAACAGTTAGCTTGCATCTCAGAAAATCAATTCACTAAGGAAATGGTATTAATATTCAATTCAAGGTCACCTGTGCATCACTATAAAAGGAGCAGTAAGAAGAAAATCCGCAGTTCTAAAAACACTTTCAGCAGATTAACATCGGAATAAACAGTTTTTACAGTCACTTGGATTCGAAGTGTTAGTATAATGGAATTGTTAAATATTATCGAACAACCTTTTAGTGACAATTCTGTAGCAGAATATCAGTATCATACATATCAACCCAATACATCTGGAACTCTAGATTATAATGATAAAACAAGAATTACCATTCAAGATTTAGGTGCACTAGCTATTTATACATCGAAGGAAAATTAACAAAAGATGATGGAACTCCAGCTAAAAAATTAGAATTTATTAATAATGGTATTGCTTTTTTGTTTCGGGAAATTAGGTATGAATTAGGTGGTGTTGTAATAGATTCAGTAAGAAATGTTGGTTTGGTTTCAACTATATGTTTCATTATCTATCATTAAATGAAAATGAGAGTATTTTTATGCAAAATGCTGGGTGGTTCCCGAAAAAGATGAAAGGTGAGGGAACTAAAATTATAACAGATGAAAATGGAGATTTCAACGTTTGCATTCCATTAAGTTTTCTGCTTGGATTCTTTGAGGATTTTCAAAAAATTATAATTAATATGCGACAAGAATTAGTATTGATACGTAGTAGTAACCCAAATAGCACAACTTGGTCCAATAAATATCCAATGAACATCCAATGGATGAATCATTATAAAATCTAGGATGTACAATGGACATCCAGATTGCAATCAACATCAGTCCATTGGATGTCCATTGGGTGTCACTTTGTCACAACTGTGGACATAATTTTGGACATCCAAATTTGGTCAAAAACATGTCCATATACAGGATGTCGCGAAATTAGCTTACATTATGTACCAGCGTCTCTTCTACAACTAAAAATAACAAAAAAGATTCTACAAACATAAGTCGAAAAATACTTTCTAAGCGAGCCATAGCCCCCTTAAGGTAAATCCATGAGAATGCTCTTTTTCTGAATATCACTGGAAATCGTTCCAAGATAAAAAAAACTTTGAAAATTAAGTCATCGCCTTTAAAATCTAACAGTTAGCCACGGTACCAAATTTAATTTTTTTATCTTGGAACAGTTTCCGAGATATATGAAATAAACATTTTCAGGGGCTCACCTTTAAGGTGCTGTGGCTCCCTTAGGAAACAATTTTCAACTCAAGTTTATAAGAAAATTTTATTTTTGGTCGTAGAAGATAACACTGGTAAAATATTGCAAGTTAATTTTGGGACACCTTATGTCAAAACCAAATGTAAAAAACTACGTAGGCTAAAAATTTAAAAAAGGTTTAATGGTTAATCAAAAAGTAATGAACACTAGATAAAACTATTATATGTGCTTTATTTGCCACTGATTTTATCTACCAAAGATTATTTACATATAGACATATAGATGGTCAGAACTAATGCAACAGTTTATCGCTCATAAAGTAGAATTCAACTGAAGCCTTCTCTCATATTGAACAGCCAATATCTCTGTCATTCGTATTCCAACTTTGTATGTGTTAGAGAGATAATTATCTATGTGTAAATAATTTTTTCTTCTACATTTCTCTGCTTACTTCCTCTTCATAGTCCAACACAGCCACTTCCTTATAATATTTCCATTTTATTATTATTTTTATTTGTTGTTCGAGTCATATGAGCTGCATGTAAAAAATACACAAAATGAGGTTCCTTATACAAAACAGTTATTATTATTATTATTCGTACTGGTCAAGGCGATATGAAATTTATTTATTTTTCGAACATTATTTATTACTCATGATCGCAACATGATTTATTAACATTAAAACAGTTTAAAAAAAACATATTAAGAATTTACAAATATTTTACTAGAGAACCAACGAAAATATTTCTAATCTACCAGAGAAAAATGAATATAGGAAATCGTTGGCACGAGAGAGATGTGAAAATATAAAACGTGCATTTCGATGGTTTGAGGCACATTATAGCACTTAAATAAATTTATATAATATTTTATATTAATATATACTTACACAGCTCAAAGGAAGTCTTTTCTTCTTTTCCTTGTTTGGAAGATGGTAGTTATATTTCTAAAAAAAATAACAAACATCTTATTATTACCTACACTAAAAACCCCTCAGCTTGGTTTTGTTTAATGGGGAAACTGTCATTTTTATTTTATATAATTTTTTAATGGGAGAAGTGTAACTTACGTTCTGTCATTCAGACAAAAGCTAACTAAGAAATCTGTTGGAAAAAAATAGCGCTACTTTTAGTGCTAAGATGTTAGCTATGGTGGCTAGCAATTTTCAGAAAATCATGTATTGGTAAATAAATTTATCATTTCGGAAATTTGATTGTCTAACTGTTCCACAATTAGACCCTGCTCTAATACACGAAAATCAGTACAAGGGTTAATACAAAAAATGGCTCAGGTAACTCCATATAAAAATAAAATACGGAGAACTTATAACTCCACATTAACAATCATTTTACAAAAAAATCTGTGATAAAATGAGGTTAGTTTCGGTGTATGAAGTGAACAATATATTTAGTTTTGTATTAATTGAGTTTGTAGTTTAAACGATATAATATACAAAATAATATATTATTTCACTTTTATTTATCACGAAAAAAATTTAGTACCTACGTACTTACCATGGCGTACTTTACAGCAATAAAAACCTTGTCACAATAATAACTACTTATTTATTTACTTCAGACAAACGTTATTCTCAAATTTACTACATAATCCAGAACTTAGATCTTATTAGTAATTACTGTTTTCACACTTCACTTTCAACTAGTTCATCAAGTTTATTCTCTTTTCTCTTCTAATAACACTTAATTAATAACAATGGCGGCGGCGGTGGCCGACAGGTGAGGCAATGTCAACGCCTGCGCTCTGAATAAAATGTGAGAGCCAAACATTTGATGGCCGGTTGAATGTCGAACATATGAAAAACGTACGCGAATTACTGCGTCCTTTTTCTTTTCATTAAATGTAAAGAGAAATAAATATGATAATGTATCGCATCTGTAGCGTATGTGCAGTTCCAAGACCGAGAGTAGTCGAACTGTCGGTCGAACGTGTCGTAGACAATTCAAATGGCGCCAATGTTTAAATGACACCATCAAAAGTTAAAAAAAAAAGCTGCAAAATTTATGCTATGATAATATATCATTAAAATTTAATATACTTATTAAATCTAGTATAAATATAATTTAAAATACATACAAATTTTGGACTCAAATTGGACAGCCAGGCGATATCAAATTCTTGCTGTCCAATGGATCTCCATTTACTTGCAGTACAATGGATATCCATTTAAATGTCCCTATACGTCTGGATACTTAATGGATATCCATTGGACTGCAGGTAAATCTATATCCATTGGATATCAAGAATTTGATATGCAATGGATATCCATTTAACGTCCCTGGACATAGGGACTCTTAATGGATACAAAATGGATATCCACTGGATGTTGGTGGTTATCTGGGAATGATTTAGACAGTGTTACAAGTGGTGATGAAACTGAAAAACCAAAAATTACCATTTTTAAATTATTATGGAGAGCACCACATGTGACAGTAAGCATGTCAACAAATAAGATTAAATAAAATTATAAGTAAGAACGATGATCTACCTCTAAGATTTAGAAGCAGGGAATTAATTGAATATCAATCTATACCTGACACAATCCAACATACGTGGAATGCTAAGACATCTAATAAAGTTGAAACTGCTAAACATGCATTATTTGGCCTTCAAAAAAATAAGAAAGGAAAAATTACATCTGATATGAGCAAATTCGATAATTGTGATCTAAAAAACATAAGAATTTTCTTGAATTCTGAGAGATACCCATATAGTGATCTACAACTAGACTTCAAACGTAACAAATATGCAACTCTCTACAAAATGTTTGCTGATTTTCAACAATCCTATTACCCACATAAAATAAATCAACCGATATTCAACCCGACAGAATTCAATGCAATTGTACCACTAGTTCATATTGATTGTTCACGTCAAAAAGAAGCTTTGCAAACTGGATCAGTGGTTATGAGAATAGAATTTGAGACTGACACCGTGACACCCCTACTAAAAATGTTAATGCATATTGTGTCATACTGCATGAGAAATATTACACATATAATCCGTTAACAAAAATCGTTCGTCAACATTAAAAATGCGCATGACAAGTTTTTTTACCTATATAACGAGGCAAGTAATGTAACATTATTAGTCTGTTTATTTATTAGCACAAGTTGAGAGAACACAGAAAAAAATTGTGAGATTAGAGAAGAGTTGTTGAATTCTGCTTATTAAAAGTGAGAAAGCTTAAAAATATGAAACTCGTTATCGATTTTCAAGGATTTAAAACTGAAAACAACAAGTTTATCGTCAAGGAGTTCGCTGGGTATGATGGGATGAAAGTATGTCATTATATTTTCAAGCCACCTTATCCGTTTGAGATGCTTTCACCAGACTTACAAAAACAAGCTTACTGGTTAACAAGAAATCATCATTGCATTAAATGGAGTGATGGGTTTACACCACTACATATGTTCGGGCAAATTATTAAGAACTTGACTACATCTGCTGAGTGTGTTTACGTGAAAGGAGGAGAAAAGGCAAAATACATCAGACAATTTATTACACAACCTGTTTTGGAACTAGAAGAGCAACCACCTCTATTGAAATCCAGCGCAAAATGTTTTTTTTATTTAAATGATAAGTGTATGTGTGCACTTTCTAATGTATATTACCTGTATGAAAATTTTATGATGTCATGAGTTTAGAAATAAATAAAACAATAAATATTAATTATGTTTTTATTTTATCACCAAAATTACAATAATTTAAAGTAACAAATATAATTTCAATTTAGAGAAATCCCCTCGTCACTATCGTCTTCACTCCTTAATCTGTTTGCAAGGTCTGGTCTTAAAAACCTTTTTAGCTGATGGAGTCCATTTTCTAAACCCAATTCGATTAGATCGTCTACAAGGCATTCCTCGCATATAAGATCCGTCAAAAACATTTCACATACTTCACGTGCTTGTTTGTACTTTTTGGCCAGATCAGTACAATAGTCTTCTGTGAAGAATTTACCCATTCCATAGATCGCTTCGTGTTCAGCATCGAACTGCATATTTGAAAATTTTTGACTTAAATGTTTCACACCACTTTCTAAATCAACAACTTTGATTTCTTCTACGTACGACATCCACATTTTGAGATTTAAACAAACTTAATATTATTCTAATGATAATTGACTGTAGTGACTGACTCGCTTTTATAATGAAATTCCCACCTATCCACCCTCCACCTAAAAATACTGCAACATAACAATTTTATTAGCGCACGTTTGCACAGTCAGCTAATCCTTATCAAGTGAACATTTTAATAATCATTGTGAGTTTATTGCAAGCTCAGCAAAAGTATGCCTCCCACCTAACCTGAAATAGTATATAAGGTGTATACATAAACAGCAGTAACTCGAAAAAAAACAGACTATTGCTCAAGAAAGATGTGCATAGATCCAGTATTAAGTTATTGCACAACGAACTATGAATTGGGAATAAAAGAAAAATTCCCTGACGTATTCAAGTTTTGGAAAGTCTACCAGGACAACGTTGGGTAATAGCTGGTGGTTTTATAAGTTACCTATTGAACTTAACAAACACCTTTCAAGACGTGGATGTATTTTACTTTAATAGTGAATTTAGTCAAAAATGTGTTAAATCTGAATGGCAACTTAATCCAGTATCATCTTCCTACAACAATGAGGTTTTCAACGTGTTCAATCACAGGAAATACAACATACAAGTTATAGAATTTATTAATATAATAATAATAATAATAATAATAATAAATCGACTTTATTACAAGAAAAATACAAGAAAAATAAAATTTCTATCCATAAGAAATTGTTTCAATTAACAAAAAAAAATTTGCAGAGAAGCAATGAAACCACACTGCGGCGAAGTCTAGCTAAAAGCTACTCATACTCAACCACAATGAGACACATTAACAACTCCAAGTTATGAAAATAACAATAGTAACATTACGCTATAGAGTAACATGATGACGAAGATATAATAATAAACAAAAATATAAACAAAGATTTAATATAGGTAGGAATATATAATTTAAAAAAAAAAAAACTTAAATTTGTTCAATAGCCGGGCACACAAACACGGGTAACGAGCAAGTAAAACCAAAATAGTTGCACTATTGCTTGCTTAATAAACATATTTTGATTTTGTATTTAAACTTGTTAATATTAAAAGCTTTAAACTGATCAGGAATTAAATTATATGTAGTAATAACATTGAAGATAAAACTTCTCCGAAACATTGCAGTCTGATGAAATGGCATAGTAAATTTATTTTTAAATCTAATATTTCTTCTTAAAAACGAGGATGACTCGGGGTTAGTTACAATTTTATGAACAAAAGTGCTTAGATGATGAACTCTACGGTTATTCATATTAAGCCATTTACATTCCTTAATTTTATGGGAAATGCGATCATATTTCCTTAAGCCATATATGATGCGACAACATGAATTTTGAACTTTTTGAATGCGTCTTTTATCATATTCATCAATGCAAAAACCAAAAACAACATCACAATAATTAAAGTGAGACAGAACAAGCGACTCACATAACATTCTTCTTAAATTAAAATTTAAAATGTGACGGCTCGCATAAATTAATTTTAGGGAAGAAAATGACTTTTGCATAAGATTTTTTATATGACCCTTAAATCTCATATCAGAGTCAAATGCTACACCAAGACTTTTTGCGTTGCTAACAATCGGCAGCGATGTGCCATCTATATTAATGTTTAATATATTTTTTATAGCATTAACTTTATTTTTAGCACCAAACAACATCAAATTAGATTTACTAGAATTTAAGTTTAAATTATGTTCGATTGACAAGGTCCTAATTTTATCGAGCTCAAGGTTGATGAGATCACCAGCAGTTGCAGTATTTTCAATAGCAAAATGTGAATATAGTACTGTGTCATCTGCATAAGCTTGAACTTTACAGTTAGAGATCGAGCATAAAATGTCAGCTGTATAGATTATAAATAACAAAGGACCCAAAATTGATCCTTGAGGGACACCTGAAAGAATATTTAAATTTGTCGAGAATGTGTTATTAACTGAAATTTTTTGTGAACGCCCATCTAATGAAATAATCGCAACTGAGGATTGATCAAAGCCATAAAATTTTAATTTAGCACATATAAGTTTATGATTTATGGTGTCAAAGGCCTTTGAGAAATCAAGTAGCACAAGTACACTAACCAAACCATTATCAAATGCTTCCAATAAATCATTAGTAACTACAGCTAGTGCAGTTGTTGTACTATACCCTTTTCTAAAGCCACATTGTGAATCAGGCAATAATTTATTCAGTATAAAATAATTATAAACTTGATCATATAATATCCTCTCAAATATTTTAGATATAGCAGGCAAAACACTAATTACTCTTAAATCCGATAATGCAGATGGGTCATTTTTCTTCGGCAATGGTTTGCCTACTGCAACTTTCCACATATGAGGAAAATATTTTTTTTCAATACAACAATTTATAATATGAGTAATAAACTTATCAATAAAAGGACTGCAATATTTTAACATAGAAGAGGAAATACCATCAATGCCAATCGCATCAGTTTTAATGTTATGCAAAATTGTATTCACTTCTTTTACTGAAGTAAGTGAAAAACTAAATGATATATTTAAATTTAATAAATTATCATTGTAATATTCAATTTTATTATCACAGTTATTATTAACACTTTGTACAAAAGATGCAAAATAATTATTAATTTTATTAGGATCTGCCAATTCTTCAGGAATATTAACTTCTTTATTGGAGCAAACATTAAGAGCTTTAAGAGCACCCCATGTATTTTTCGAGTTATTTTTTAAACAAACTGACTTTAATAAATCTTTCTTTTCACTCCTTACCATTGACAAAGTATAATTGCGCAGCTCCTTATATCTAGACCAATCATTATTACTATGAGTACGCTTATATTTTTGTAAAGCCCTATCTCTCTCCTTCATAATCAATTTTAAATTTGGAGTAAGCCATGGCTCTCTAGGTTTAGTAACCCTCACCTGTTTAACAGGCGCATGATTATCAAACAAATAACTTATAAAATCATTAAATAACTTAATTTTAATATCAATATCATTTTCAGAAATTATATTAAACCAAGGTAAGTTATGAAGGTCTGTTAAAAATAAATTTAAATCAAAGTTATTAAAATTACGATACACTACATTTTTTGGTTTCATCTTAAAATTCTTAGTTTTTATATCACAAAAAACCATTTTGTGATCTGAAATGCCATCCATAGAAATAGTACCAAACTTATTAACAATAGAATTATTTGAAACAAATACAGGATCAAGTAATGTACTGGAGGTACCAGTTATTCTTGTAGGCTCGTTAATTAGTTGAGTAAAGTTAAAAGATTGAAAGCAAGAGTCAATTGGATTACCAATATTAAACAAATTTACGTTAAAATCACCCATGCAGATAACCTCATCAACCATAGGGCAAACAATAGATAAAAACTCATCAAAATCATTTAAAAAATTGTTGATATTAGTATTAGGAGGTCTATAAAACGTACCAATAGCCAACGAAAACGAGGGCATATTAATTTTAATAAATAAATATTCAAGTTGCGCACTTACCAAAAAATCAAAGGTCAACTCATGACATTTATAAGATAAATTTATATATGCACCAACCCCACCTCCTCTAGTACTTCTATCTTTACGTATAAAACGATATCCAGGTATTGCAACAATATCAGAAAGAACATCATCAGCAAGCCATGTCTCGGTTACCATTACTACATCAAATTGTTTATTAATAACAAGTGCGGAAAATTCAATAAATCCTGTAAACAGGGATCTTACATTAACATGTACAATTTTCATACTTAATTAAAATTTTGAAACAATGCAATAAAATTAATAAAATAGCAAGCAATCATAATATTCATAAATCAAATCACCCGCACATGGTGGTGACAATAAAAAAAATATATATATAAATTAATATAAAAGAGTATCAGGTAATTAGAATAGGTAATGTAAAAAAAAAATTTATTTATATATATGTATATATTTTGAACA
Source organism: Rhagium mordax (assembly GCA_963680705.1). NCBI lineage: Eukaryota > Metazoa > Arthropoda > Insecta > Coleoptera > Cerambycidae > Rhagium > Rhagium mordax. The sequence goes on along the minus strand of OY796660.1, from coordinate 46,351,710 downwards.
GTTTTTCTGGTAAAACTTACTCCACACCCAAGCCAATATGCCAGCAAAAGAAACAAATTAAAGTAATGAATAGCAGAAAAAAACTAAGCCTATAAAAAAACAAAATTCACCTAACTAAATGTGTATATATGTAGTACAAAGTATGCAAGAGAAAACCCCGAAAAATATAATAAACATTGCATCTGTAAAAAAAAATTCCGTTAAAAATAGGTAATAACAAAAAAAAAAAACATAACTGTTACATTAATTGGTTGTATTTCAATTTTATTCTAAAAATTGGAAAACTCAATTTAAAAGCACATCCCTAATAAATAATAAAGTTGAAAATACAGACATTATAAAAGAAGAAAATCTAAAATTAAAACGCAAAATAGACAAAATATTCAGTTAACCACAACCAAAATAAAAATTACTATAATTATAAACACTATTAAAACACGCAAGATATTTATAGTGTACATCAGCTCATTTAAAACAAATGCACAACAATCGGTTTACTCACTGATACATATCAAAATTATATTACCTACAATATTTGAAAAGCAAAATAAAGTCTAAATAATACTGACCAAAATAATCCTGTACCATAACAAACACTAGATAATCACCCTAACCTATGTAATAGAGCGTAAAACGATATCGGGCAAATCAGCCTCGGATTTAATTAACTTTCTACCATCACTGGAACTCACATATATTAAACCATTAAAAGTCCACGCAGATGTACCCATAAGTTCGCGAGACTTTTTAAATAAATTTAAATTGTCAAAGGTAAGCATCTCTGTAACCATAACACGAGAACCTTTCAACTTCTTCTTGTTGAAAAATATCGAATCGCGCAACCAGCGTTGACAGAATTGAACTGCGACAGGCCTAGGTTTATCCTTTTTTGTATCACTTTTTCCAAATCGATAACATTGATTGATATCTGACTTTTTAACATTAACACCCATTTTATCCGAAAATAAATTCAATAATTCTTCATATATATCCATTTTATTTTCCTTCAATCCATGCACAATAATAAAATTATAATTTCGCTTTAGCTCATAATTATTCTTACTCTTATTAAGGCTTATTATCTGTTCATTTAATTTTGCTACGTCGTCCTTTATCCTACCCAACTCCTCGTTCATAGAGTCCTCAAAAGCTTTAAATTTATTCAAAAACACACTGTTTTCATCAGACCCTGATGCACTCGGAATATCCGATTTCGAGACAAGAAATTCATTCTTGAACTCTTGCAAACCGTTTTGAAACAGTTCCGTTAATTTATCGACACGTGCATTCACATCTCTGAAGGTTAGATTAGCTTTACTACCCATCTTGCAGGAAAAAATACACAAAGCAGGCACAAGACACAAATTTATCGTTTATTAACTCTAAATTGCAATTATAAACCACTTTTTAACTATAACTTTAATATTCTTATCGGAGCTCTCATACACACGACTACTCATTGAACGCCATCATATATAACAGTGGAACAACCTCTGAGACATCAAATGTTTACATTGTTGCATTGTTTTGATTGTGTAGTGGTTAGAAAGACTTTACATTTAAAAAGTGGTTTATTGATTGACTGTAATTTTGGTCCTGTGAGTTTTGAAAATTGCTGTCGCCAACAAAAATATAATAAACGTCTTAATCAACCCATTGTCACTCAACCAAAAACATTGCGCCTAATAACTTATGAATATTTACAAAATGAGCAATAAAAAACGTATTGAACACTATTGTTTCGTAATTTATTATTCATCCTCCCCTTACTTCCTTCCCTGATTCCCCTGCAGTTGTAGAGGATTTTAACTGAATATTTGCATAATAATTATTAAAAAACACAAATTCTTATAATAAATATTTTATTAAATGAACATTATACAACATACACAATTATAAAAGGTTATAATAAACACTCATCAAATTCAAAACCTTGATTTTCCATTTCACTTATTTTGTGAGCTAGTGACAAAAGACATGTTAAATTATCATTGGCATTTTGGTCAACGTTATTGTATTCATTATTGATGGAGTAATGACCCCATGCTAAAGTTTTTGTACTCCCGGGGTATAACATATCGTTTATCATCTCGTGCTGACAGTGCAACTTTGTTTTTCAGTTCAGTATATACCGTATGAAGATGTGAAGAGAATACATACATTTTACGGTATATTAATCCACCGTCTTCTACAATTTGTTTATAGTCAATCAAGTGTAATTGCTTCTTTATAACGCTTTTTGATATACCTTTGGCTTTCTTTTTTACATCATTTGCTTTAACGCAGTAAGCTTTCGCACCAGTGCCGAAAAAGCTTTCGATTGGGATGCCTGTATACTCATCTTTTAATTTACCTATGACCGACTGTGTTTTTGGAATATTATGTACATTAGGATAAGAATAATTTGATGTGTCAAACAGTTCAATATTTTCTTTAATATCATCATAAACATTATTAGTATGAATTTCTAAAATTAATAAGTCTGTGTCAGTGTAACAGAGAGAAACTTTATCGTTATATTTCTTCTTTATAAAATTATAAAAACAGTTATACATTACAGTTTTAGATATGTCTAAAATGGTGAAACCTATGTAAAGTGGCTTATCGTAATACACTTTTAAAGGGGTCATTTGAACTGCTACTAAATTTTGCGTAAATACCGCACAAGATTTGAAATTTGGTTGGGCAATAAGCTGTTCAGCACCTACCCTACCTATTCTATTTTCCCAATGTGACATTAACCTCACATCAACCCTTTTATCAACATTTTCCATTGTTCTTCCAAAAATAGAATTTGTAATAAATTTGAAGAGATCTCGTTCAAATGCATTTCTAGAAGCATTTCTAAGTCTAGTGGTTAAGTCAATATAGGGCTTCAACCATGCAGATTGTGAAAATTCAATGACTTTATGTATTTTTGTGAGTATTAATCCGTGTTCCAAACATTGTTTTAAATTTCGATAATGAATAATATATCTCTGTTTATCTTGCAAATTAAGAATCAATTTTGGATCTTTTGAGTTAGGAGGTATGATGTTTTCAGGACAAAACGGTAAATTATGTTTATCATGCAAATATTGTGGGTATTCTAAATCGACTTCTAATACATAACCTTTTGGAGACTCATCACTTATTGTAGTGCAATCAAAGTTATCAATTTCATAATCTTCTAGCCATCTAAAATCGCCCTTAGGCAGATGTTGACTCATTGAACAACCGTACAAATTGGTTGCGTCTAAGTATAATATATATGAAATTGCCTGTAAGGTGGCAGTGATCGCGAACTTTTACCTCATCTGCCTCAAAAGGTTTATCACAAATATGACATAGCGGACTATCATTGAAAAATTGTTGCTCTTGTTCAGTTAATGGTTTCATTTCTACAATATTTTTTAAGTACTTTCTATATATTTCTAAAACATTTTCTTCTAATCGTTTAGTAAAAACGCCAGCGGCATCAATGCCTCGATAATATTCAAGTTTTGAAAGTCTGTCATTAAAGTTACATTTTATATAAAAACAGAATGAATACAGCTCATGTTCATATGTTTTAACTGTGAATGATTCACTGTCGCAAGGTTCATTATGGTGGATTGGCTTTAATAAACTTTCAAAATCCGCATATATCACGAATGGAAGCGGTAACTGTTTCTCAATGTTCACAAATTTTAATATATTTCCAGCAATTGTTTCTCCACATTTATTAATTTGTAGATCAGGTTTTGGTAATACCGTACATATGTGATTACAGTCAAACTTTTCATGGTGGCATAATTTCTTAGGAGATCTAAAAAATTGAAGACATCCATCACAAATATAATTTTGACCGTCATAGATCTTTGGCTAGATACTAGTCGCGACAAATCCTTAATAAGTGTGTAATGGCTATTCCCTTCAGCATCCGTTACAAGTAACAAGTTTACATGTGTATTTTGACGAATAGATGTAAAATGTAAAGGGCCTACAATCTCACTAACCATTTTACCATCTTTGTATTGATTATTCACCCCGAATACATTTATAGAAATATTATTTAACTTTTCAAATTTATTCATATCTTTCAATTTAACTGGGAAGTCAATACCTTCAAAATTCAGCAATGTAGAGTATTGTTGATAGGATGACTTTCTATAAGGATTCCCATTGGGTGGAAACATTGCAGCGATCACGCTCCAGGCCATGCACATTTCATCCATATTTTGAACATTTAAAACAGCTTTTTTGTTTTCTATTTGTTTTGGCAATTTAATGTACGATGATGCAAATAACGGATTGTATTTGTTGATATTGACTTCAAGAAAACTAAGATGCTTTATAGCCCATCCTAAAATAATAAGTATTATTTTAAACAAAACAAGTAAAATATGAATATTGACCTGAATCGCGCTCCTGAAAAGTTAATGCTTTTTCCAAAATCACCTCTTTAAAATAATTATACACATTCATCAAATCAGTTGATGATTCGATTATTGGTATTGAACGATTTTATGTCAGATAATTGTTTTTCCTCTATCACATATAGACCAAATGATTCCACATTAACTTTTAAGCTGAAGAATTTTTGAATATATCCCTCAAGCACTGAGAAAACCTTTCTTCTTATGTCTTCAAAAAACTGAGGAATATCGGTATAATGTTTCTTTGAAGAAAATCGGTAACTCGCAATTCGATTCTTAAATGCACTTTTCGGTGCCATCGCCAGAGCTATCAATCACTTTTTTGTGGGTAAAACTTCTCAAATAACCCGCTAATTTAGATTTCGGTATTTTTTCATAACACACTGGACAAATAACCTCATTTGTAGGAAATTGTGTGCTCGAAGAAGTACCAGGCTGATTTATTAATTCATCGTTTCTATTTTGTGAATTATTTAGTTTAATTTTTTTTGGTGGATTACGTTCACTAATTTGTCTGTATACACAACTTTCACGAAGATGACGTGTTAAACTCCTGTTTGCAGAAAACCGTGTTCGACACTGAGGACATTCCATTGTCCACCTTATTTCCGTCAATGAAAGTCTAATCCTAAACTTTCCTTTTTATACGCTCAAATGAGATTGGGTTTTTTAATTAAATTAATTTGACTAATATTAATAAATGACTATTATTATTATTATTTAATTCATTCAGTTCATTTCGGTTGCAATTTTAATCTCGGTAATTAATGTTTTTTTATCAAGACATAATAAATCGTTCTGCTTGCAATGCAAGGAATTTGTGTCATCTGTATTGCATAAAATTTCCACATTTCCTATCCACCTATTAACAATGGGTACTTTAGTATAATCGCTATTTCATAGACCACATCAAGAAATAAGATAAGCTTAAATGTATACTACACACACACCGTATGACATCCGGGAGAGGAGGGGGTACTTGGGTATGTGTCCGTCTGTTAATATCTCATTGCTCTTATTCCACTTGCTGACTTGCAGTTTATTTCAAATGTATACAGCGACCGATAAGGAATATATCAATGTCAACAAAGTTTTTCTAATTCACCTTTACCATTGATTAAGGAATCAATGCCTTTACTGTCCCTTGCAATTTCAGCAATTTGATTATGTATTTAATGTATTGTCTTGTCGTAAAATGCATCAGCTCTAGTCTTTCTTTCTGTTCGTAAAAGTGGTGAAAAGCGTAAAAAAATGTCTCACTTCTGGACCGCAACTCCTTCGGAATTAAATCAAAGCCTGTCATTCGAGGCTCGAGTAAATGAGAAGTTAAATACGCTTCACGCTGCAGAATCAGTAGATTCCGATTTGTTAGTAACTAAGGGTAGTTTTTCGGAGCTTCGACCAATGAATGCTACCCCAACTTATCAGGAACCGGAAGTGGAACAGCCTGATGAATCTACTGAAACCGAAGAAAACTTTCTATTTAGCAGTTTTGTCGGCAAAATTAAAAACAAACGTGCTGTTAGCAGAAAAGCCGTTGAAAAGGCAAAGAACTCATTTCTGTGTGCGATAAATCGTTCTTTAGTGGCTGAATCGGGGAAATGTGTTACCCACTTTCTTCACCGGAAGACCGTAATCTCTGCCGAAATCCAGAACTTGGAAAGGCAACAAGAAAAAATCACCGCTTTGCTCGAGGAATCCAGAAAAGAACAATGTGAGATTGGACAATTTAAAATATTTGCTGCAAATGTTTTCAATTCCAAAAAAAAACTGAGTGACAATAGTGCATTTTAATAATATAATTGTTACTTGTCTTTAATGAAATGTATGGAATTTTTTTTAATATTTAAACGCTGTGCACTGCAATAAAAATAGTTTTTAAAAATAACACCTGACAGGATTATTTTCTCATTTCAAAACTTTAAGCGGAATGCATTCCTATGATGATAGTGCATTCTCACCTTTGTGCATTTTTATAATATTACAATTGTTATATTAAAATAATAAATGCCTTTATGAAATGTGTGGAATTTTTTTAAAATATTTAAACACTGTTTATTTCAACCTACACTAGGTAGGCAATGTCTCAAACTGTGGGTTATAGTTGGTTGCCTATACCATTTTTAAAAGCGATGCACCCAACGATCTAAAATTGTGTGTAAATACTTATCAGTTAATAAAAATAAATTCATTGACCTCGGTCGAGATAAAACTGCATTGTGTTAAATATTATATAGGATCCCTGACATCTATCTCGATTCAGATCATAACCTGTTTCTTGTTCTCAGCGGCGGCTCGTGATGTCGATTTATGGGAGGGCGAACACTTTTCTTGAATTGTATTTACACTAGTATTTAAAAGCAAAAACATATTCATTTGTAATTGTTTTTATTCAAAATTATTATATTCTTAACTTAAAATTAAACATTTTTGTAGCCCCCATTTACAGACGTGGCATTTGGATTGCCTGGGTGGTGGACCATCGACAAGCGTTCGCCATTCAGGACGGTTAAAATGTACAAAGCAGGGTAATTGAACTTGTAATTCAAACTTGTCTCTGTACTCCCTCGGTAATTTGGGCTATGCAAAGAGGAGTTCAACTGGAGAAACTGCTTCAGTCAAATATTGCAGTGGAAACTTCTTTATTTCTTCGTCCGTAAAATCACACAATTGTTTTCCATTAATATGCTTGTTTTTCAATTCCATTATTAGACACTTCGGACATTCCACCTCTAGAGACATGATATCCATACCAATCAATATGCCAACAATGATTATGCAGCAGGCGCTTTCCTACCGGGTAGTTCGCAATTATCACAGCAGGTATACACTTTGATATTTTTATCTGAGTGGTATTCTTCTAATATACTTCTGCATATGATGCACATCCAGGTGCAAATGGGTAGGTATAGTGTGAATAACACTGCTTTATTCAATTTAAAGGATTAGTTCAAAACTTTTTTGGACTGTGAATTCCCACCAATTTATAGAATTTACTGTTACCCCCCACCCATTTATGGTGAAAAAGTGGGGTTAAAGTAGTGGGGATGTCAAAGTGGTGGGGGGTGCCAAAAGTGGTGGGGGAGGTGCTGGAGTGGAGGGTGCTCACAGGTCATGAGAGGTCAAGGTTAATGGTGGGGATCAAAAATGGTGGGGGAAGGGGGCGTGTCTGGAGTGGGGGTGCCAAAGTGGTGGGGGTGTCGTATTCCCCTAAAATTAAAATTAGAATCAATTTTTACAATTATGTTACAGCCAAGCCATGCCAGTCTGTCTATCATCGAAATTTTAAATTCTACGCATCGAAACAGTCAATCTATTCCAATTTTTCAACTTCGCTGCAGCAACATATCAAATTCTACATTCACACGAAGGTACCGAACGCGCATTCACTCTGCGCAGGCCAGATCTCCAAGCTACGAACATGCCAGGGGGCCTTTTTGATGCATTCGGTCTGCGGTCCGACCTAAATTACAGAAGCTCATGACAATTTTCCACTCAGTCACTTAACTTCCTAGTCTGTTTTAAGTCACATCGTCACAAATCAGTTGCGCTTTTGGACATCAACTTCCAACAAACGGATCTTTTCAGATTCGAATCAGAAATAATTCAAACATTGACATTTTCTACGAAGAGAAGAATAGATTGACTGCGATAATTCATCATTCAAACAAATTGTTCGCGAGTTAAATAGACAGATCGGCACAGCAATTTTTCAATTTAAAATTAACTTCACGCGAATTTGAGAACTTTCGAGGAGATTTATAATCATTTATGAATTGTAAACTGTGTTCAAATTTTACTAAACGTTTGTGAATATATCAAATATTTCGAACTTGTGTGTTTTACTGTAGTCGAGGCTACAAATAGACAAACAAACCATTAACTTTTAAAAACATTTTTCTTAATCAGTAGAAAAATAAACAGTGCTCAAATTTTACAAATAATTAAATTCTCTAATCAGTGAGAATTTTCAAAGACATTAAAAATAAATTATAGCTCCGGCATTAAAAAAAAAAAAAAATTCATACAAGCTTGCAATTGCGAAATAATTCGTACCGCTCACGATTTCCCAAAGCAGTCCGAGGTAAACAACAGGGATTCTACAGCAACGAGGCAGGTCCAGTGCAAGAAACAACGAGCCGGTGACAAATCAAAATCGACCCTGAGAAGACTTGCCCTTCAATAAAAAAATTCGTAGCGTCATCCACGTACTTTTTTATCAATTTTCAACGCTGGTAAATTATAACTTGAACCCTGTCCTTCAAGTTTCCATCAAAAATTTTTTATTTTTCAACACTAAAAGGCGAGAAGAACGACATGGCGCCCAACGTGGGGCAAAAACAGCGCTAAAACAGCAGTAACAACAAGTCTTGCACCGCACCGAACGTCAAACAACAAGAATGCAGACTCCAAGAAATCTACGATACCAAATTCTGGATAGAACACCAGAAATCAGCACGGATACGCCAAGCACGCTCACAATCGACTACTCCACAGTGATGGAGGCGAACCTGAGAGAGGAAGCCGAAAGAAATCGACAATCACAACAAACGTCCACACCGCAAGCGGGAGAATTCAGCTCTCGAGGCTTAGCTCAACCTCCGCCGATTCCAAGGCGAGTCTCCAACAACAACAACACCGACATGGAACAATTATTTGTAAGGATGGCCGAAACGCTCAACGACGTCCTGCAACAAAACAGAAATCCAGAAACGACAACCCCAGAAATGTTACGACATACACATTTTCTGGCCAAGAACACGAAGACCCGAACGCATTTCTACGACGACACAACGAATATTTCACTCACATGCGAATCACGGATGACCGCGACAAAGTCTGGTACATCAGCTAGCAGCTACGAGGGACGGCCCGCAAATGGTTCGAGCCTTACAAATATCTCATCAACGACTACAACACATTTGCCGAACGTTTCTTGGATCGCTTCAATTCCACCGCCCGTCTCACGCAAGTAATGACTTCGCTATATGGAGAACGGCAAAGCAAGGAAGAGTCAGTAGAGGTATTCATTACACGCAAAATCACACTATTTCAGCGTGTAGATGCCGAGAAATCTGAAGAAATGCAGATCAACATCATGCTGGACCAACTAAAACCAGAGCTACGTTCGAGATTGCGAGGACTGGATATCTACAGCCTCGAACAGCTCGTCAACATATCTACACAAATAGAAGCCGATTTAGCGGAAGAAGCACAACAAAGAAATCCCGTCAAAACAGCGAGCAAGACGTCTGTTCAAACAAGTAACAACAACACGGAGAAACAGCGCGTCGAGCACAAAGAAAATAATTCTAACCGCAACCCCGAACGAGACCAACAAAATAATGGAACACCTCCGTCACCATGCAGATTCTGTCCCACCGAGGAATGGCATTTCCACAGCGTATGTCCAAGCAATCCGTACAAAAACCAGGGAAACAGGGAAGGAGCTGGCGCGAACTATCGCCACAACGAACGTTCAAGCAGAGAAACTCAATCTGCCCGCCAGAGCACAAGCACCAGCTCCCACAACCCAGCAAGCAAGCAACAATCGGCGATAGGAATCATGCAGGGGGACGACATACCAGACGTATCCACTCTTTTCCGAACATCACCCTCAACTCAAACAATAAGCACTCAAACGGACGAAGAATATTTTAAGAATTTTACACGATTTTGTGTAAATAATACACAAAATTATCAACTGCCAAGAATAGCCATTCGCATACAAGGACGAGATGTGCAAGCATTGATAGATACCGGCGCAACACAAAACATTCTGCAAACTAACTTGGCTCCTGATCATCTCGGAAACAAACAAACCCAGGCTTTCAAGATGGCATGTGGAGAACAACAAATTTTCTCACAGGGGAATATTTCCACAACAATTGACATACAAGGGACATCATTACCTACGGATTTCCAAATAATCGACAATCTCAACGAGGAAGCTATACTAGGCGGTCCATTTCTACAGCAGCACCATGCCACTATAGACTACTCCAGAAAATGTTTATACGTGGGCAACGACAACAGACTTACCGTCTATTTTATCCAAGAAGTACCGAAAATTCGTCAACGCAGTCCACTACACCCTGGCGTACAAATTCCCGAAGAACATGAAGAGCTGAGAGAGGTTTTCGAAGAATTCTCCGACTTGTTCACGGAAAATTTAACACAAGCCACAACAATAACGACAAAACATCGTATTCAACCGAAGCAAGAAAAAATCATTCACGAGATGCCATATCCTCTGTCTCCTGCGAAGAAACAAGTTCTCAACGCTCAACTATAAGAGATGTTAGAATCAGGCGTCGTTTCACCCACAAATTCACCGTACAGCAGTCCACCCATAATCATCGAGATGCCAAATAAGAAACCCAGGTTTTGCATCGATTTTCGTAAACTCAACGAAATAACGCAAGATGAAGCCGGGACACTGCCGAAAATCCAAGAAACAATAAAAAACTTAGGCAACGTTACAATTTTCACTCTCCTGGACCTGAAAGCAGGGTACTGGCAGGTACCAATGGACGAAAATTCAAAACAATACACCGCTTTCACCACTCCCGATGGCGCAACCTATCATTTCAACGTGATGCCATTTGGTTTGAAAACAGCTCCGACAACATTCCAAAATTTGATGACCAGAGACGTCTTATGTGGGTACATACATCACTTTGTTCAAGTATACCTGGACGACATCATCATATACAGTCCGAACGTCCAACAACACAAAACTGACCTGAAGCTGGTATTCGAACGTCTACGAATGCACAATTTGAAGGTTTCCCCGGAGAAATGCCGAATCGCCGCCACAGAACTCAATTATCTAGGACACCACATTCGAGGACATAAAATTATTCCGCAAGACAAGCACATTTTCGACATAACAGAATTTCCAACGCCGAAAACAAAGAAGCAACTCCAGTCCTTCCTAGGCACCTGTAACTGGGTCCGAGAATATATTCCCGGAGCAGCTCAACTAACCAGACCACTTACACGCCTATTGCACAAAGGAGAGAGGTTCAACTGGACGAGCGACTGCGAAGAGGCTTTCACAAAAATCAAGCAAGAAATTTCCAAACCACTCGTTTTAAACCGACCAGATTTCAACCTCACATTCATACTTCAGACGGATGCTTCCTACAACGGGATTTCCGCCGTTCTTTATCAACTTGACGAGGAGCAGAACAAAAAAATCATTTCCCACTCAAGCGCGACGCTCAACAGAACAGAATAAAAATATCACATTAATGAGTTGGAGTGCCTGAGCATCGTAACTTCCGTCAAAAAATACAAAATGTACCTCGAAGATAAACCATTTATTCTACGAACTGACAACAGATCCTTGTTGTGGCTGAACAAAAACAAGGACAACAAAACAAAATTAACAAGATGGTCACTTCTTCTTCAAGAGTATCAATTTCAATTGGAACACGTCCCAGGAAAAGAAAACCACCTACCAGACTACCTTAGCAGACATCCTAACAAAAATGAGGCCAGGCCGGAAATAAACTTCGAACGGATGTTTCCACCAGAGCCAGAAACATTGCCAGCAATAAATGCACTCACAACATCGGCGCTGATGGAAGACGTTCGAGAAGCTCAAAGAAGGTCCCTTCAAATTCAAGCCAACATCACCCGCTGGCAACAACTTATCCACAATAATCAGAGAAGTCCCGAAGAACAAACATACTTCGAAAACCGCAATTTCCATGGGGGCATTTTCTGGAAGAAACACCAAGGACGAGAGAAGGCCATAGTTCCCGAAGCACACCGCAACGAAACCATCGCTCATTTCCACGACGTAGAAAATCCGCACATCCAGGCATAGACGAGACGACTCGAGGCATTCTACGTTTTTTCCATTGGAAATATCTGAGGCGAGACGTGGTGGACTACGTTAACGACTGCCAGATCTGCAAAACCGTCAGAACACAGCAGAAACAACCAGCAGCTCCATTTCAAACTCATCCCCAAGACCACTGTTTCGAAACGATAAGTATCGACATTCTAGGACCCTACCTAGCAACAAAAGACGCCAAGAACAAATATATTCTCTTCGTCGAGGACATCTTTTCAAAATGGGTAGAAGCCAAGGCCTACGTAGACATCAAAAGCCGAGACGTGAAGCGATACCTAGAGGAAGAGATTGTACCCCGATATGGACTACCAAACACCGTCATCTGCGACAACGGAGGACATTTCCGAGGAGGGCCATTTACACAATGGTGTGTCCGCAACCGAGCCGACGTAAAATATTCACCGCCATACCACCAGCGAAGCAATCCAGTAGAACGCAGAGTGCAGGAGTTCAAGAAGGTCCAAAAGACGCTGTTATACAAAAAACCAGCCAACACATGAGACCGAACCATTTCCAAAGCCCTGATGATCCTGCGAACTAGAAAAAAAACGCTTCTACAAATCAGACGCCGAGCTAAACATTGATGGGATACGAGCTAGCCAAGCCAGGCGACTGGCAAACGCCGCAGTACAACGCAGAGAGAGAGATGCACGTCGCTGTTCCGCCCGAAGTCCGTCTAGAACAAGCCACGACCCGGCAACAAGCATATTACTCCAAATATGCCGATCCCGACAAAAAACCTCCAGTCACTTTCGATGCAGGTCAACGAGTAATGTACAAAGTCCCGAGACCAAGAAAAGATGTGTTCGCACATTCCTGGACCGGACCTCATATCATAACCAAGAAAATTTCCGAAGAAATTTACGAAATCCGCACCGAAAACAACCGCAAAATCAAATGCCACGTGGATAATCTACGTCCAGCAGCATCAATTCCACCCGAGCCACCCAGCGAGTCCGAAGAAAGCAGCTCTGACGACGAGGACCTAAGAGCGGGCCCTTTCAACGTTAGACGCAGCCAAACTCCGAGGATGCCGTCCGAGAGTACCAGCGAAACAGACGACGACGTTCCCCTGTCGGTCCTGTCCACCCGCATCACCACTAAAGCGATGGTCCACAACATTACAAATTTCCAAGTCCACAGTCCGAGGGTCCACAAGACGAAAATATTCACAAACTCCCGATATTCACGCCCAGGGAAAAATAACGTTGTGCGAAACGTTAGAAGCCCGCAAGAAAACCTAGGAAATAACGCAAGCGAAAGCGTTAAATCCACACAAGGAACTAATACATATTTTTGTATTAAATTCACCCAAGGAAATAATACAAATTTCTGTATTAAATCCACACAAGGAAATAACGCAAGTGAAAGCATTAAATCCAACAAAGGAAATAATACCGATACGTGTATTTCAATCCATACAAGGAAATAACGCAGGCGAACGCGTTAAATCCCCAGCCAAAATTGCAGTTCAGAGGACAGTTGCCGAGAGAGACGATCTGCCCGATGGCGCAAGTAGACGAGGCCAGTCAGTCCACATGAATACCTAGATCAACGCAGCCCATGTCAGCAGCGAGAGCGCTACTAGACAAGCCACCGACGTTCCAAGCGGGGAGAGCCAGTCCGCCCGCTTACACCGATAGCAGCCACAGCCCACAACGAGCAAGAGGCACACATCTGTCGCGCTTCGAACACCGCGTGTAAATAATTCATTTCATCGGGTATAATATTTTTACTTTCAATTTTCGAACATTTATTTTAATTTCATTTATTATTGTAAATATTTAACTTCATTTTAACCTTGTAAATACATATTTAACATTTTTTATTTGCAAATATTTTAAGTTCCATTTTTCGAGGCTAATCCTCACATTTTAAATCAAATTTGAAATCAAATATTATTGCAATATTTAAGTTCATTTTTGCGAGGCTACTCCTCATTTTTCAAATTTAATTTTCAACATTTATCGCTATATTTCTCAAATCTTTTTCGTAAGTTCTCAAAAGTTTCATAGAGCGAAATATCGCGCTCCAAGCAGCCGGGGGTGTCGTATTCCCCTAAAATTAAAATTGGAATTAATTTTTACAATTATGTTACAGCCAAGCCATGCCAGTCTGTCTATCATCGAAATTTTAAATTCTACGCATCGAAACAGTCAATCTATTCCAATTTTCCAACTTCGCTGCAGCAACATTTCAAATTCTACATTCACACGAAGGTACCGAACGCGCATTCACTCTGCGCAGGCCAGATCTCCAAGCTACGAACGTGCCAGGGGGCCTTTTTGATGCATTCAGTCTGCGGTCCGACCTAAATTACAGAAGCTCATGACAATTTTCCACTCAAAGTCACTTAACTACCTAGTCTGTTTTAAGTCACATCGTCACAAATCAGTTGCGCTTTTGGACATCAACTTCCAACAAACGGATCTTTTCAGATTCCAATCCAAGAAATAATTCAAACATAGAGATTTTCTACGAAGAGAAGAATAGATTGACTGCGATAATTCATCATTCAAACAAATTGTTCGCGAGTTAAATAGACAGATCGGCACAGCAATTTTTCAATTTAAAATTAACTTCACGCGAATTTGAGAACTTTCGAGGAGATTTATAATCATTTATGAATTGTAAACTGTGTTCAAATTTTACTAAACGTTTGTGAATGAATGAATTTTACTGTAGACGAGGCTACAAATAGACGAACAAACCATTAACTTTTAAAAACATTTTTCTTAATCAGTAGAAAAATAAACAGTGCTCAAATTTTACAAATAATTAAATTCTCTAATCAGTGAGAATTTCCAAAGACATTAAAAATAAATTAATGCTCCGGCATTAAAAAAAAAAAAATTCATACAAGCTTGCAATTGCGAAATAATTCGTACCACGCACGATTTCCCAAAGCAGTCCGAGGTAAGCAACAGGGATTCTACAGCAACGAGGCAGGTCCAGTGCAAGAAACAACGAGCCGGTGACAAATCAAAATCGACCCTGAGAAGACTTCCTCTCGACAACTAGATCGTACAGATTGCCTTTTAAAATCAATCGACGTTACTGGCGCCCTTCAACAAAAAAAATTCGTAGCGTCATCCACATACCTTTTTATCAATTTTCAACGCTGGGAAATTATAACTTGAACCCTGTCCTTCAAGTTTCCATCAAAAATTTTTTATTTTTCAACACTAAAAGGCGAGAAGAACGACAGGGAAAGGGGGCGGGGCTAAAGTAGAGGAGTGGGGGTGTCAAAGTGGTGGGGGAAGGGGCGGGGCTAAAGTAGAGGAGTGGGGGTGCCAAAGTGGTGGGGGAAGGGGCGGGGTTAAAGTGGAGGAGTGGGGGTGCCAAAGTGGTGGGAGAGGGGGCGTGTCTGGAGTGGGGAAGGGGGCTGGGCTAAAGTAGATGCGGGGGGAAGGGGCGGGGCTAAAGTGGTGGGGGGGGAGGAGTGGGGGCAGGAGTGGGGGGTGAAAAAGTGGTGGGGGGGTGTCACAAAACTGTCATTCTTTACCTACTCCAAACATACTGAATATCAGATTAAACATAGTAACTGTGAGAGATAAGTACATCCCTCTGGTGGTCATCTGACCACCAGAGGGATGTACTTATCTCTCACAGTTACTATGTGCTGGGTCTGCCATAGACCAGTTTGGTTTGCCTTTGTTATTTGTCTTTTCAGCTACCTGTGGCACACTGATGAGAACATAAAGAGTTCGAAACCGGTCTGTGTCTGGTGGAGAAAAGACAAATAACAAATTTGGCTACCAATTTTGGATTTATAGGTATAATTCAATGGGAGTCGGGGTCTTTGCTCGTCCAGTAGTTGTTTCCTATAATCCTATTTATTAATCAGATTAAACGATTAAAAATTATATTGTTTACACATTTTTATAATTATTCTACTCTTTGTTTTTGTTATGAATGATTCCTGATATAATATTTATTTAATAAAAACATTATCACTCCAAAATGACAATAAATGACAATATTTTTAGGTTTAAAAAATAGTTTTTAATATTTTCGACCGTCAATTGTGATTGAGCATGTGTATTTTACATTTGTTTTTTTATAAAATACCTTCCAGAATAATATCCAAGTCCTTAAGTCCTTGGGACGTTAGCCTGAGTTGTTTCACTATTTGGGACGTCCCAAGGATTTTCTTAATATAACTCTACAGGGACGTCCCTGACGGTAAGTCCCAGGGATGTTTTCGTGGGATATTTCAGTCCTTGGGACGTCCGAGGAACATTTCTCCACGACGATCCAATATGGAAGGTAAGAGCTCATATATGGACATCCCACGGACATTTTGTGCTAACTGGGTATAGATTACGAATGTTTGCCTCCACGTCATCAATTTACAATTTGCGAAAATTAACATATCTCCTGCTAGCAACGAAATTCGTGTACTTCCTTTAAGGGGATAGATAGAAAAATGAAGTAGCAATCCAATGGTGCATAGTAGAAGGTCCATCGACTTGATGACGTGGAGGCAAACATTCGTGATTTATAGTATAAACGAGCAAAGCTAGCTTTCAGATCTGTAAAAACCGAACGCAGTAATGGAATCATCTATGTAATCCTTGATCTATGACAAGCTTGCGACAAGTGCGCGCGAACGAGCCCAAGAAGTAAACTTTAAGCATGTTTGTTTACTACAATAAGAAAATTACTAATTTTTACCAGCTAAAAACACTCAGTAGAGATAAATCCCAGGGAGACAATTATGTATGCAATTGTACCCAAGAAATTATCTACAGAGTAAATTTAACATATATATATTCATTTAAGCCTGTTTACATAAAAAAAAACAAATAATTTTGTAATAAAAAACTTTATTGAAATTGATCATAATTGTAATGTTGGCAGCAGAGCGCACATGCGCTTGATAAGTATAAGGGCAGTTTCCGGAAGAAGTCTGCAAATCAACCAAAGAACAAGACTGACGCGTGTACCTAAAAACCAACGAATTAGTACCACTAGAAGTAGCTTTGAAATGCTTTGTTTGCGAACGTACATAAACAAATCAACAATGTTTACACACATTTGCGGACACACTTTTTTATTGGTCGGTTCATCAAATTTTAAATTTGGCGCGCGTCGTTTGGGTACTCCCGCGTTGAATTTATGTTTGACAACTTTGACAATTGTTTGTTTACTCCGGCAGCCATTAATCTAGCACCGTAATTTTGTGTTTAATGTGTGATTTTGATTGTGTTTTAAAGTTATTTTGGTATTATAGACATTATTTAGTGTATAGACATGGTTAGGAAGTGCTTTGTTTGTAAAGTTCTATTTAAAAAGGGCGAAAAGCGGTCATTTCATAGGTAAGTGAATCAGTGCATGGACGGGGGTTTGTAATGGCAATAGGTGTTTTAGGTCAGGTATTGTAATTAATATTATATCAAATAATTTTAAGTTTAGTATAATTAACTACACACAAATCGTATTATATCATTTGAATACAATAAGTATTATAATTTTGCATTGTATATTTTATATATTAATGTAGGTATTTAATACTTTTTATGTACTTTTACGAAATAAAATATTCTAATTTGTAAGCGTTTTTTTTCCTGACTTCAATAACATTCTATATAATAAACTTTTTCAATAGATAGACAAGATGGTAATGGTGCCTTTTCATTTTATTGTAAGAAGACGATTATTTTAAAGGATTGAGATTTCTTTCTATTTTCTTTATATGTCACCCCTTTTTAATAACCCGCCCATGTCATTGTGTCTCTATGTATTGTCTATCTTTTTTTAATTCCAGTTTCTCTCTTTAGATGTATGCCTACAGTTAAAAGACATACTACGATAGGCAAAGCTCCTTCTAGTGGTACTAATTCGTTGCTAAAAACCTAAAGGCGGCGGTCGACAACGTCAGTAAGGCAGTGCGATTGAATGCAGTGCTGACGTACTGCCACTAATCGCACTGCAGTTTTTCTTGAAGCTATTCCATGGACCCGTTCACGGTTTAGCGATTTTGTCGTTATTTGACGTTTTATCGTATGTAATATCACGCGAGTGCTTAAAATTTTATCGATAAATTTTTTTCGAGAGCGATATTGATTAGTAATATTAAGAGTGTAAATTGGCCACTTTATTATCTAATTAAATCACGAGCGCTTTAGCGCGAGGGATTTAATTTTTGATAATAAAGTGACCAATTTACACGAGTAATATTACTGTTGGCAATATCGCTCGAGAAAAAACTTATAGGTAAAATTTTCAAGCACGAATGGTATTTGCGGAGAATATTTCACGAATAAATTATTTAAATACAAAAACATATCTTTAACGACGAAATGTCAAAGTAACGTATTAAGTGACAGTTGACATAGAATGATTTTATCGATATAATACTGCTGTCATTGGTCCAAATTTAAAAATTGTAGTAGTTTCATTGGTTAATAATTTCTGAGTGAAATAATCGTATGTAATATCATAAGTGCTTAAAATTTTATCGATAAATTTTTTTCGAGAGCGATATTGCCTAGTAATATTAAGAGTGTAAATTGGCCACTTTATTATCTAATTAAATCACGAGCGCTTTAGCGCGAGGGATTTAATTTTTGATAATAAAGTGACCAATTTACACGAGTAATATTACTGTTGGCAATATCGCTCGAGAAAAAATTTATAGGTAAAATTTTCAAGCACGAATGGTATTTGCGGAGAATATTTCACGAATAAATTATTTAAATACAAAAACATATCTTTAACGACGAAATGTCAAAGTAACGTATTAAGTGACAGTTGACATAAAGAATGATTTTATCGCGATAAAACTATTTCAGGGATTTTATTGATATAATACTGCTGTCATTGGTCCAAATTGAAAAATTGTAGTAGTTTCATTGGTTAATATGTAATTTCTGAGTGAAATAATCTAATTAACACGTTAGCTGTCACGTGATCCGCCGTTGACCCACGTCATTGCATGATTACTACGCCATTCTCAACGGATTTAAAAAATAAAAAACGCGAAATAAAAATTTAAATTCACATTAAGCCAACAGTGCTAAGACAGTTACATTACCGTAGCGCCATTGGAAGTTATGTTCCATTAGAAATACATAGAAACGTGGGTCAACAGCGATCCACGTGGCCTGGTAATCATCTATTGCATTAGGTCATCGGCGGACCACGCGGCGTGCCAATAATCAATATGATTATATATGGGTGGCAGCTAACGTGTTAAATCATGAGCGCTTTAGCACGAGGGATTTAATTTTTGATAATAAAGTGACCAATTTACACGAGTAATATTACTGTTGGCAATATCGCTCGAGAAAAAATTTATAGGTAAAATTTTCAAGCACGAATGGTATTTGCGGAGAATATTTCACGAATAAATTATTTAAATACAAAAACATATCTTTAACGACGAAATGTCAAAGTAACGTATTAAGTGACAGTTGACATAAAGAATGATTTTATCGCGATAAATTAACTCCTATATGAAAAAGTCTATTTGACAGTCACGTTTTGTCACTTTGACAGCGATAAAAAAGGTGCATCGTTTTTTATCACCGATAAAAATGCCTGCTCCTCAAAATCAGTGTACATCGAAGTAGTCGCACGTCACTTTAAAATCAGTACACCAAACCAAACCATTTATAACAACTGTATTTTTAATAACTGTTCCTTTAAATATATGCCATTCACATTTTATTTACATGAGGGAAGGCCATGATATGTTTTTCTTAGGTTGTCTCAGGGTTGTCTACTATTGACAAAATATTGAAGTGTCAGATTTAATTGATCGTCACTGTCATTTATTTTTGGCTGAGTTGTCAAATTTTTTATTTATAACATTGCTGTGCTTTCTTTAGGATCTCACTCTGGCAACTATGTAGAACCAATTTGAATTTGTGGTTATGTTTTTGACTTTTCAACATAACCTCAGTAATTAAAACAGTCATTCATACCAACAGAATTCAGATTTTCCAAGGCCTCCCCTCATGTAAATAAAATGTGAATGGCATATAATTGTATAAATAATAGCTATTAACATATCTAGGAATGTTATGACTATCATAACTGCCGCAGATGTCGGTTTGAAATCCGAGCTCGTAGAGCGAGGATTTTAAGACATCTAAGGCTGTTATGATTCATAACATCCGTGATATGTTCAATAGTTTATCGGTTTCAGAAAATAAAGACATTATTAATAGATATTACCTTTTGATATTCTCTTATTAATAACGTTTTCATTTCATTAGTTGGTCAAGTCTGTATGGGTTGATTTGTCGCCATGGTTACAGTTATATTTTGTTTGTTTTTATTTGTTACCTTTTTTCATATTACATAAATGTTTACATTTTTAATGTCACAACGGCTACATAAAAATGGACCTTGGATTGCCTGAAAATACATTTCAGGTGGATTTCAGTACTTAATTATTATTGTTTGGAGTTTTCTGTCTGTTTGTATTAATAAATAGCCCTATATTATAGTTTCATTATTTATTATTTCATCTGTTGACAGTTATTGACAGATCTGTATTTGTAATATTATTACCGTACAAGTTTTAAATATAACTGTACAACTTTAGTTATTACTTGTTTACCAGCCTACTTTTGCATATGTAAACAAAGGATTAATATCCTGAAACCGATAAAAATAATTATTGTTGTTGTTCGTTCACATATTCTGTCGTTAATTTATCTTTCCAAAAAACACTCGAGCTTTTTCTTTATGGATAAATTTCTTTGTAACTCAAAATTTTGCCAATCAGTAATTTTGTTCGAAAAACTGACATTTGACAAAATCGCTCGACCTCCGGTCTCGCGATTTTTTCATGTCAGTTTTTCTCTTAAAATTACTATTTGGCAAAATTGTTTCGTTATGAAGAGAAATTTATCCGATAAAAAAAAGCTCTTGTGTTTTTACTGTTGATAAAACTGTTTCAGGGATTTTATCGATATAATACTGCTGTCATTGGTCCAAATTTAAAAATTGTAGTAGTTTCATTGGTTAATAATTTCTGAGTGAAATAATCGCGATAAAACTGTTTCAGGGATTTTATCGATATAATACTGCTGTCATTGGTCCAAATTTAAAAATTGTAGTAGTTTCATTGGTTAATAATTTCTGAGTGAAATAATCAAGATAAATGTGCTAACCTAACCTCGATTTTGCTTTGTCAACAAATTAAGTTAAAATTGAATAAACTAATCAAAAAAATGACTCACCACGAGATGATTTATAGGTTAATATTTACTATTTACCATCGAATTCACAGAACTAAATTAAACTACAAAACTAATAACGAGATGGCAAGAGAATAGAACAGAGAAAGAAGATATTTCACTGCTTGAAGTTGAAAGTTGATGAACTTTTCGCTTCACAATTTGGTCAGCGTTAATGCGAAACGCTGATTGGCTGTCGCGACTACTGTCTCCAATCGCACTGCCTTACTGACGTTGTCTGGAGAGGATAGCTAGATCCCTATACTGCAACGTTCGCCGCTTTGCCGGAAGTCTGTGACGTAGCGATGATTATCAGCTGTTCTTCAATCAGTTTAGTGGTCTTGTATACGTTCAAAATATTATTATTTCTCAGTGTTTGGTGGTGTTATTATTTAGTTTTATCTATCGTGTTTATTGTTTTTGGTTGTTCGTGTGTGTTTTATAAGTTTTTTTAACTTATAAAACTATTATTTAGCCTAGAAATATAGAACAATGTCCGGATCAAGTTGTGCGGTGCATGGGTGTAAAAATAGCTATTATACAGCTAGAGGTCAAAATGTAATTTTCCATGCTTTTCCAAAATCCAACGATTTAGTGTCCCAAACCATAAGAAGTGAATGGATACACAGGTGCAGAAGGAAGGATAAGTTTAACCCAGATACGGGTAGAATTTGTTCAGTTCATTTTGTGCAGAATGATTATCGTGACCTGCAAAACGATTTACTAGGTAAAAATATGTATTTTCATTATATTCGTACTTATATAACATAAAACGCATGTTCAAATTGTGTAACTTTTTTCCTTTACCAAATTTTTGTATGGCACCTACCGTAAAACGTGGTGAATAGGAACACTTTTGAATCTTTACAGCTCGCTAGGAAAAATATGGTTTATCTTTTCTTTTCTGTAACATGAAAATTTTGAAAAAACGTTCAGTAGGACTTTTTTTTTAAATAACCGTTCTTATTCACCTGCCAATGGGGGTGATAGGAACACACCTTAATTTTCCATGATACTTCTATTAAAAGTCGTAGGAAATTGTGTTTGCATTATGTATGATATCGCTATTCAAAGTTTATATCTGTTTATAAATAAATTTGTTTTTATATTTCAATCAATAATAAATTAATAAAAATTATATGATAATAAAATCTTACCTTGAAATCCAAAATTTTATACTTATTCCTTTACTATAAATAACTTATCCTCATATAATTTGAAATTAAAATATTAGTTATGAATATTTTATAGTTATAATTTACATTCGTAATTTATTTCTTATTGTCTTTACACTAAAATTTATTTTATATCACCCTAGTCCTACAACCACAACATATTCTTTTCTTTGTATATATAAACTTCTTATTCTTAATCTTCTTAGGTGTACTTCTATTATTTTTATTATATATAAATTATACCATTTTATATTTCCATTTACAAATTATTTGTATTCATTCTTCTTTTGTATTAATTTCATATAATTATATTAATTGATTAATAAAACTTGTATTTTTGAATATTCTCTTCCTTTTACAATTTAAAATTCCCCTCTTGTCATAGCCGCCAAAATAATCTTATTATAAATTAAGATTATTACGAAAGTTATGTTCCGCTCCATGCGTTTTAAACGGCAGCGCGCTGGACGAATAATCATAACTACGTCACAGTAATGGCGGTGCCGTGCGGACAGATTTGCTCGATGTAGCTGTCCTCTCCAGTTTACCGTTCTTGGGTAATACCAAAGACGATATAATAAGACCGCTCCATCGCGTGCTAAATTTTATTAACACTCTAAAACCCAGTCAAACCTCCGAGCAATGTAGTTGTATACCAGTCAACACGAGATGTCGCCCAAAAATTGCCTAGCAATGTTGCCATATTATTTTATAATACTCGCAGTGGTCGAAGTCGAAACATAATGATATATTTATTTTTGAATATATTTCATAGTATACAATATATTTATTTGAATGCATTTCTTTGACATTATGACATGAACTTTCTTTAATTATTGTTGTTTAACATATAGGTATTTACAAAATTACGTTTTAAATAAGTGTTTCTTCATTAAAGTAAATGATAACACCTGCTATTGTCAGGAGATACAATAATTTTTTATTAGTTGCAATTTGTTAAGTATTTCCAATTTAATGCTTACGAAATTTTTGTTGAGTTGAGTATGTGCTGCAAGAATAGCTAGGCGGATGAATATTGGCATTCTATCCTTTACTATCCTATAGATACTCAGTGTGCAACAGTGGGCAAAGATTGCTTCACCCGCCTAGCTATTCTTGTCGCACTATACGCTTGCAAATAATTATTTGAGTAGGTACCTACTGTGTGGTTTTTATGTTGTTTCTTATATAACTTATGATTTTATTTTTTATAAAGAACATCATTTCTGTGTAAACCGCGCGGAAGGGATATTTAAAATTTACTTGCATTTTTTTACTAAACCTTTATTAGTCACTTTTGCTTAAAACTCCACAAAACTTGACCTTCTCTTTTATTATAATTATTATATTTGTGAAAATACTGTAAGTTTTAACTCAACCTATATATTATTATAAATAAGAAAATAAATTAATTATTGTGTAAGAAGTATTTACGCATAAATTAATGTTTGTGGTTTTTATTTGTTTTACGTGGTAAAGTCCGGCTCATGAATATTTGCCTTTTTGCCTATGACTTATTATTTACTGAAGGCATACACGCTCTCAAAAGATAATCAAATGCAAAAATTATAAAAAATTTTAAAACAAATAAATGTGCATGTTCACATGGTACAATATGACGAATTTGACAAAAAATGCAATAATACCATTATAAATCTATGAATAATATGAATTTGCATATTTTTCCAAAAAAACTTACTTGTTTAGGTAATCATAAACTATAAAAAGTGTTATACTTGTTGAAATTATGAGAGAATAAGGATTCTATAAAAATTCAATATGGCGGAACGAAAAATAATTGACAAATATCATTAATATTTATAGAAAATAGACTATAAAAATGTAAGTAAAAGCAAAAAAGGTTAGTGAGAAAGATTTGGTCATCTAATTTCAATCACGTACACGGTGTAAGATAATAGACCTATCCAGGTAGTGCAAGCGAGAAAGATAAATACAGCATACTATGTGTTAAGTAAAGCAGTAGTTCGTGCGTAGTTCGTTCTGCGCAATACAAGGGCAACTGTGCGGCCCAGAACCCTTGCATGTATTTGTGCATGTTTTTATATCTAATCCATTTTCATGGAAACGGTTAACTTTATTAAAAAATCATAGAACGACTTTTTTATAGCAGACAAAATTTCCTTTCGAACAATGTATAGCACAAACCATATGCTTTTTGTATAACGGCCCCAGATACGTTTCAATTGCTGACAAATTCAAAAATGAATGAGTTTATTAAGATTCCTTAAATTTTGAACCACTTTTACGTCTAAACTATTAAAGATAGATATATGCCATCACTGACTTTCTTATAGAAAATTAAATTCTCTATAAATTTGTTTATATACATTTTCATCATATTTGTAACGGTTTTGGCAGCGTTTCGAGTCAAACATGTCGCAGTAAATCGATGCGTGGTTAAATCGATGCGTGGTTCGTTCTAAACACCTGAAGAGACTCGCGCTTACCGTGGCTGCCTGATTCTATTGAAATACAATTGTCCATAACTATTATGATTACATTTACGTGTGATTTCAACGTAGTAAGATGTGGGGGAAAAGTTTAGGTAGCTTTAAAGAATTTAATTTTGAAATGGCAGTCATTTTAAAAAAAAAATGGGTGGACTGTCCGACAAATTACCAAGACTTGCAGCTGAGAATTGGACTCGAAACGCTGCCGAAACCATTACAATTATGGCAAAATGCATATAAACAATTTTATAGAGAATCAAATTTCCTATAAAAAAGTCCGTGATGGCATATATCTATATTCAATAGTTTATACGTGAGAGCGGTTCAAAGGTTAGAGTCGTAAAAAAAAGAATTAATTTTTAAATTAGCCCCTTAATTGAAACGTATCCGGGTCGTTATACAAAAAGAATATAGGTTGCGTTATACATCGTTGGAAAGGAAATTTTGTCTGCTATAAAAAAGTCATTCTATGATTTTTTTATAAAGTTAACCGTTTTCATGAAAATGGAAAAAATATAAGAACGTGCACGAAAATCTATTTATTCTCTCGTCGACGCAGTTGCCCTTCTGTTGCGCACGCACCATACTGTGTGACGTATTTACCACATCTCGCCTGGATCGGTGTATTAGGTGATGAAACGCAAGGATTGTTTTCTAGTTAACAATCCTTGGATGAAACGCCTCAATTAGATTGTCTCCAAACTGTTAACGCAAGAGACGCGAAATCATAAGACAAAGAGAGATAGTCTGTGGCCGCGAGGGCCGTGCGGGCTGCACCCCGCATCGTCCCTAGTTAATTTCCACTTCATTTTACCAGGTCGAAAAATATACCATTCGATGCAGAAAAATATGTAGAACACGATTGTTGAAAAATTATGTGTCTAAATTGTCGGCTACTGTGCAAAAAAAAATAAAAACCATAAATGAAATTGGACGCCGGCACGTTTAACTCGAAACGCTGCTAAAACCGTTCGAGTTATGAAAAAAATTAACATAAACAATTTTATAGAGAACTAAATTTCCTATAAAAAAGTCAGTGGTGGCATATGTCTATCTTTAATAGTTTTGGTGTGAGGGCGCCTCAAATTCGCGCGCTGATCTTTTGTTAAATTAAACTTATCGTTTTCCAGCGCACAACTTTCAGCCACCCTCACGCCCACGGTGTAAGAATTGTCTTACACCGTGCTCACGCCAGTTACGTTTTTTAGGCAGGAAAAAACCTTTTTAAAAAACACTAATTTATTTCCAAAAGAATACAAAAGCGAGGTGGTTACAAAGACCGTTAATCTGCTACTAACTAACATGAGAAATTATATTTTACATGTCTCTAGATAAGTGATTATCTAGTCGGTATTATATTATGCTGATGGTTGTGGTTTAGAGTTCATAACTCCTCCAACCTTAGTTTTTGGATCGTCCTCGACTCCAAGTAGTTCTGAAAATATTTTTTTGTCTATTTTTACAACAGGGTTAGGTCTACATATTAATTTTACAATTTGTTTCCTGTAAATAAAAACAACAATACATACAATAATTATAAAAACGATTATAATGCAAGTGGTTAAAATATGAGAATACTTAATAGCTATATGATCTAATAATATAGGTTCCTTTATGTCCTTTAGATCATTATTAATTAGTTTAAAGTCCTTTAAGTGGCTTGATTTTAAAGATAATACTTTAGTTGGTATATTTAAGTTCTGAATGATTTCATTTGGTAATGAAATATTTACAAATGTGTTAGTTATTAGTTGTGAATTAACAATAACATTACAATTTGACTTTAATAAATTGAGTCCTTTACTGGTGGTTGTCGTAACATCGTCGTGGATACATTGTTCAATCACTTTCGTGGGTGTCTTGAATAGGGTCAATATTCCATGTTCCATTATAGTCGTTGCATCAAAATCTGTAGTAAGGGCTGTAGCACAACTCGAAATATTATTAAAGGAACACTTGTTTATTAAGTTAGATGAGCACAAATAGAATGTTTCTATTTCCTTGCACTTTTCTGACCATTTTTCCTTTGTAGAATCCTTCAGGTAGAAATGGGTTGGTGGTATAATAATGATGTCATTTTCATTAGGTACTGGGTAAATTTTATACAGGGAGAAAGTTGCGGACTGTAGGATTGGAATTTTTAAGATGATAACAATCACATTATATTTTAATAATAAAGTTATCCTAGAATTATCTAATATTTTAAATAAATGATTTTTATCTAGTTGTAATACCATTGTTGGGCTATACTGTGTGAAAAGATACTTTTCTAGAATTTTTAAATCTTGCAGAGTAAATAATTCGATATTAGGAGTATCAAGTCTTGCTAAGTTAATGGTTCTAAGTAAAATGTTTATTTGTTTTTCTAGTTTGTCAATATTGATTAATTGTAAACTAATTGTTTCGAGTAATTGTACATCATCTACTAATTTGTGAATGATATGTAATGAGTCGTTTTGAAAGGCGGAGATAGCTTGCATTTCTTGTTCAAATTTATTTGTTAAATGCTCAGCAAATGTTGTAAATTTTTTGGGAAACTTGTTGCTGATTGCTTTCTAATATTTTTAAATTATCATTTATATTTATTAAATCGTCTTCATCTAAATTTCCTGTTATAAATTTAATTCCTTTGCCAAGAAAATTGAATAACCCACGTTTTTATCGAATATACAGAATTTTATCATAATTTTCTTGTAACTTTTTAGTTTTTAACTTAATTTCGGTTATAAGTGCAGGGATTAGCTTATTACACTTTATATGATTTGCTTCAATTAAAAGGTTATTATGAGCAATTTCATTGATATTATCTTGTATCAAGTTTAAATTAAATTGGGAATAGAATTTGTGGTAATGACTAAGGAGTTTTCCTTGTCCTAGAGGTTCTAGATAGTATCCATTAGTTCGAAGGGGTATGATTTGAAGTGCATGGTGTGTCTTCAGACTCAGTAGGAGGACTCTATAATAAATTACTTTGTTTTACTCTTTTCATTCGTCTACCATGAATATTTACATATTTCTTTTTAATTTTTGATGTCACTATTAATATTATGTGAAACTAATTTTGAATCTTTACCTATGCTAAAGAGGGGTTCGTGTTTTCCTCTCTTGTTATTTCTAACAGCAATAGTGTCAGGTATATTTTCTATAGGCGGTTCTTTATTTTCGTTACTTTTTGCAAGTCGTTTTTCGGCTTGTTGTTTTTGTTTGTTATAAAGTTCGTCATAGAATGGTAATATTTCGTCTTTTCTTTTCTGGTTATAATTTTCAAATATAGTCATGTCCTGATTAAAAGACATTTCAGTAAGATAGGGACCGTATAAAATAGAAAATGGGGCAAAACCTGTAGCGGTGTGTATTGATTGATTATATATTAATACAGCTGATAGCATTTGATTTGCAGGTGTTTCACTTGGGTTTTTAACATTTATAATTCTGAGTTTTTCTATTAAAGTAGAGTGCATTCTTTCGATTGGAGAGTTCGAGTTAGGGTTATAAGGTGTCGTAAAATGTAGTTCAATATTATGCATTTTCATATATTCTTTTACTACATCGTTCAAAAAATTCGTTGAGTTATCCATAACAATTCGTTTCGGGAAAGAATGATGGGAAAAATAATGTCTAAATTTATTTAGTATTGTTATGTGATCTGTTTGTTTAATATGATATGCTTGACCATATCTGGAGAATAAGTCTATAATAGTTAAAAACTTACTGCCTTTATATGTAAATCTACATGTAAGGTTTCGAAAGGTTTTGTGGCTAATAAAGGACCTTCGAGTTGCAATTGATAGGGGTTTCTGTCATATTTTGCACTTAGACATTGTTCACAATTATTGATAATTTCAATAATAAAAGTTTTTAATTTGGGATTATAATATTCTTGTCTAATATGGTTATAAGTTTCATTAATACCGTTATGATTTCTTAAATGATATAAATTAATTCGTAATTTAAGTTCATTGTCTTGTAAATCTTGTAAATAAGTGTTAGATATTGATATTTTTGCAGAGTTATTTAGATATTTTTCTAATAAGCGAATTGTTATATCCTTTAATTCTTTATCTTGTATATATAGACAACAGGGTTTACTGGGAATGATAATATTTTTAAATTCATTAAAAACATCCATTTCGTTTGAATTTTTGTTAAATTTTATTATGTAATGATCTTTGTTGAATATCTTTTTGTGGTTCGTTTGTATTCGCGAGTGAGGTAGGCAAATAATTCTGTGATTAGAATAATTCACGGGTTGTTCTGAAATTGGAATCACTAATCTTTGATCATTATTACTTACAGTATGCGCGGTTTCTAAATCATTAATTATTCTTTCTATTTCTTCTGCTTCCGGATTTACAACTAAAATTTCATCTAAGTCGTTTAAAATGGGTAATTCGGCGACATTAGGTATTATTGAGTCGTTATCAGTTTCGTTAATGTTTATTTCAATGCGTGACAAGGCGTCAGCGACATAATTTTCTTTACCTTTCCTATATTTAATTTCAAAATTATATTCTTCAAGCTTTAATTTCCATCTAACTAATCATGAGTTAGGCTCCTTAATTTTGCTCAACCAAACTAAGGGGTTGTGATCAGTTTCTATTATGAAACGTCTCGCGTATACGTATGGGCGAAAATGCTTACAAGAATCGTGTATACTGAGTAACTCTTTTTCAATGGTCGAATAGTTACGTTCGGCAGAATTTAAAGTTCTGGAATAATAGGCAATAGGGCGATTATTTTGTGATAAAACACTTCCCAAAGCTACATTAGATGCGTCTGTCGTTAATGTAAAAGTTTTGTTGAAGTCGGGGTATATTAATATAGGGGCATTTTGCAAGAGCTCTTTACAGGTGTTAAAGGCTTCGATATAATCTGGATTTTCTATATTTATGTTTTCTCCTTTGCGTAAACATTTAGAAAGAGGAGATGTTAATTTTGCAAAGTTCGCTATGAACTTTCGATAATAACCAATTAATCCTAAAAACCGTTTAATTTCTTTAACCGTTTTAGGTATCGGAAATTTTTGAACAGCTTCTACCTTTGTAGGGTTTGGCTTTATTCCGTCGGGTGTGATAACATGACCGAGAAAAGCAACTTCTTTACATAAGAACTCAGACTTGTCGAGTTGAATTTTTAAATTTGCTTTTTGAAGTACTTGGAATATAGTTTTTATATGATGTTATGTTCTTGAAGAGAACGAGAAAATATTACAACATCATCCATATATACGAAACAGATTTTATATAAATGGGTGCGAAGTATATGATCCATAAATTTTTGGAAAGTGGCGGGAGCGTTTTTGAGGCCAAATGGCATTCTCAAATATTGATAGTGGCCATTGTTTACAGTAAATGCGGTTTTTTCGATAGATTGAGGATCCATCTCAATTTGGTGAAAGCCTTGAGCAAGATCGAGGGTGGTAAAATAAGTACATCTACCGAGATTATCTAATATTTCCTCGATTTTAGGTAGTGGATATTTATCTTCAATTGTGTTATCATTAAGTTTGCGATAGTCAATAACCATACGATATTTCTTTTTACCGCTAGCATCTAATTTCTTCGGTACAATCCACACCGGTGAACTATATGGAGAAATTGATGGTTCAATAATTTTGTTTTCAAGTAATTTCTGAATTTGCGATTCGATTTCTTCTCGCATAGCAGGGGGATGTCTAAAAGATTTCGTAAAAATTGGAACTTCATCTTTAGTGCGTATATGGTGCTTAATTTGATTAGTAAACGATAAATCAGAATTTTCGTGATAGAATATGTTTTTATATTGGTTACATAAATCTAAAAGAGCTTTACGTTCTTCAGGATTTAGATTATTTGTTCTAATTAGTTCGGAAATAGGCCGTGTCAATTTTTCAGTAGGTACCTCAATATTAAAATATTCGATAGGAATAACGTCTATTCTTCGTTCAAATTTTGATTGAAATGGTTTTTCATAAATATTAGGGATTTTAATTATACCTTTATTAATTTCAGCAATACATTCAGGTATTTCATATTCATTTAATTTAAGTGGAGGTAACAAAACAGTACCTTTATCTAAAGTTGTTGGAATAATTATTTTGTCATTATGTGTAACTAACAAATTCATGTCTTTCTGGTTATATTCGAAATAAAAAGGAATTTGGGTATCACCAATAGTTAATATTTGTGTGTCGTAATTAATATCAGCTTTTAATTTTCGCATGTCTTTTGAGCCGATGAGAGCGTCAAAGTTTTGATGCCAGGGGATGACTCTAAGTTTAATATTTTGGAAAATATTTCTTTCTTTTAATAATGGAAAAACTACATTATCATATGAGCTAGATTTTTTGTGCATGGACATAACAGTGAAAAATTCTTTTTTATAAAATAATTGTTTAAATGGTTCAGCAGCATCAGGATTTATAATAGAGTCCGATGCTCCGCTATCAATTAGAATTTTAAGATTTAGTTGTGGAAGATAGAAAAAGGGTAACTGAGACAAAGTATGAATATTATTTAAGTTGATAAATGATCGGAGGCTGGGTCTATAAAATTTTCGTCATCTTGTTCATTTTCGGGGTAGTCGTCATAGTTTACATTTTCATAGTCATTTTCTAGTACAGTTTCTGCTTCAACTAGTTCGTTATTAAATACTTGAGCAGGTTTAAATGTCGGTTTTGGGTGAGAGAATCTTGTAGAAGTTGACATAGGCGTTGCTTTTTGTTGGAATGTCGGCGACGGTTTGCCAAATGTCTGTCTGTTTGTCGGAAATGAAGTTTGTTGTGATAACGGTTTATTGATATCTTTAGGAAAACCGGTTGATGAAGAAGGTTGTGTCATTGTAGTATTCGGGTTAATCGGGTTATATATGTCACGATTTGTAGTTGATACAGGACGTGAACAAAATTGTAATTTTCCTTGACGTTTTTGTTGTTTATTATTTTGTCTGGCATGGTTAGCCCATTTTAATTCTTGATTATAATTATCAAAGGCCTGACATTTTGTATATGCGTCTTCTAAAGTTGCATAGTTAAAATGATTTAAATGCGAATTATATGGTTCTAAAACACCAACAAGAAATGTTTTTAGTGACTTTTGCATGTACATTTCATATTTAAACCGATAAACTTCCGGAATTTCCTCATGTATTTTTAGATATTGTAATAAATCATTTCTAATAAATAGAACACGTTTATAAAAATCATGATAAGATTCATTATAGTTTTGAACAGTATTTTGTAATGTAAAAGATAAACTATCCTCATTACGATGATCACCGTATTGTTTTAATAAAATTTCTTTAATTTGTGCCCACTTGGTAGCATCATGTAAGCTAAGCAATTTTCTAGCTTCGCCTTTTATTTTAGTTTTAATTGTACAGCCTAAAATATGTGTCTGTACTGGTGAAAGTTTATTATGAACAAAATTTAGTAGATCTTGTACACTCTCTATAAATATTTGTAAATCGTCATCGGGACCGTACTCTGGTAAAGCATTTAATAATTGCGTGAATTCTTGAGATTGAATAGGTTCGACTGGAGGAGTCATATTTGAATTGTTTAAATTAATTTTATTTGGAAAATTGGTATTACGAGTTTCAACTAATTCTATTTCTAAATCCAATTCTGAACCGGAGGTAGACATATACTAAAATTACGTTTTTTCAATTCACTTGTGATTGTTTTCACTTGAAAAATGGAAAATTGGACTTACAGGCTAAGTAGAAGGATTGACATCTCTTCCTTGTGTTCTCGATGAACTTGCAACGTCACAGAAGGACTGGGGTGTTGTCTCCAATAGACTGGGGGGTTGTCTCCAATAGACTGGGAGCAGCAGGGTCGATTTCTTTTTGTTTCTTTTGCGGATCACAGAAGCAAAGTATTGAAATACACCACTAAGTTGAAAACGTATAGGACACTGAATTCCCACGAAATTACTTCTTTTTAGAGTCAACTGGATCCTGTTCGCAGCGCCAGTTACGTTTTTTAGGCAGGAAAAAACCTTTTTAAAAAACACTAATTTATTTCCAAAAGAATACAAAAGCGAGGTGGTTACAAAGACCGTTAATCTGCTACTAACTAACATGAGAAATTATATTTTACATGTCTCTAGATAAGTGATTATCTAGTCGGTATTATATTATGCTGATGGTTGTGGTTTAGAGTTCATAACTCGCCTAAAATAAAATTAAAAAAAATACACGGATATTGGATGTGTGTCCCTTGTCTTTAAATGTGTAGCCCCCTCCCGCACAAGGCTCTTCTAGAGCCTTCTGGGATAAAGGGGGTCGTAATTGCATGTGGTGTATTTATTTATTACCTTAATTTAAAATTTTCAAAAATATTTCTTTACATTATAACGACAGTGATGTCATCAACGCTTTTTTATAAAAATAACTAGTTTTTCACTGTTTTAAACTATGTACATATATTAATTTTTATTATATTGTTTTCAACATGTGAATTGTTGGAAATGGAAATACTCAAAAATGAATGTAAATGTTAAAAAGTACCAATTTCAAGTCCCAAGAAATTAATCATGAGGTTAAAGTTTTCCAAAAAAGTTTTGGGCCATGAAGCCCATTATAACAGGTATTGATTTTAAATCGACGAGTTGCAGGCCATGAAATGGTCCCAGCTCCCTTAAGACGCATTTACAGGCCCATATTTATAGAAACTTCTTTTTATATTTAGTCACGGAGAATCAGCTTTATTGGCATGGATTTCAGAAAAACCCTGTACAATAATTCTGTGCAAATGTGGACGACGATTTTTTACCATCACAATACTTTCGTTATATTAGGTATACATATTATTATACAATCATAATAATATAACAATGTAAAAATTGATTGAGAATATATGCATGTTTTTATAATACCAATGTTACACCTATATTTTGAAATATTTTGATATTTTCATTTAAGACAATTTCACCTCCTCTGCCGTCGCCGTATTTATTGGCTATTTTTTTATAACTAACTTGGCGAATATACACATACCTACCAAATCTCATGAAAGTATATTGACGCTCTCAAGTTATCATGACAGACTACAGACAGACCGACCGACCAACGGGCAAGTATTTTATAAATTGTTATTTGGATATTTGTTACTAGATTTTTTTTCAGAATAACATAATTTTTTAAAGTGAAAAATTTTTAATCAAAACGTAGTTTTTTTTAAATAGATACAAAAATTTCCGTACTTTTACGTACTTTTATTCACGTTTTTTAAATGATTTTAGATCAATTATTTTTAGGCAAATACGAAAGGAAAGAAATTTAATAAATGAATGAATTAGGTACTAAAAAGATAATTATTTATAGACAAAAAATGATTTCTACCAAGTTAGAGTTGTTATTCATTTACAAAATATTCCCGTGAAGTAAAATAAACGAACACGTGCGGCAGATCAACTAGCTACTGGTGCTAATTCATTGGCCATGGCATGCGCGTTGAGATACACATTTTATATTTGGCAACAACGGAATAACTACTAATGACCTTTACGGGAGATTTGCTTTCAATCCCAAATCACACCCAAATAAGTGAATGCTCGTGACATCTGTAGGGAATTAAAAAGTTATTAAGTATCCTGCCATAGGAATAGAACAGTCTCTACATATCGTCTTTGGTAATACGCACGAGGCTAACTAAAGCGGCCCCTAGACTATCAATATTTCCGTCAATATATTGCACAATTCGCCTCGGTCACCGCCTGGCGGATTTAGTCAGAACCCTCGCCGTGTACCGCAGTTTCCTGGTTTTCAAAGTTTGTTATTACAAAAATGCAATTTTTTATGCGCAATCGTCATTTCAACGTATAAATAACGTGAGTAGTTTTTAAAATATCTAATTCCAGTATTAAGTTCAACGTCTTTGCTACCTATTTTCTTTAAGAAAACTTAAAAACCAGTAAACTGCGGTACACGGCGAGGGTTCTGACTAAATCCGCCAGGCGGTGACCGAGGCGAATATTTTGTACAATAAATTTATTTGGCAAACCCACACAGTGCAATATTATTGCTCAATAAATTATTTCATGGGTGATACTTGTGCAGTCAACATGTGGAATTAGTGATGCGAAAGAAAAAAATACGGTTCGTTTTTTTTGTTTTAAACCAGTTTTTTTCACGAAAAATACACAAGCCTTGTTTTTTTGGTATTTTTTAAATCAATTTGGTGTTGAAATTAGTGATTAATAAGTTTATTTAAACTTATTAAAATTGATTATCTTAATATATACTGTATTTATTTTAGGAGCAAGGTTAAGTGAATCAAGAAATTTTCTTACGAAAAAAATAAACATTGTTTTATCGATTAATAATTCTAATAAAAAAAATTATTTGATAAGTATAAGATATATTCAGGCCTATTCTGTAACTTCAAATCGAGTAGAAATCGAATAGAGGTTGACGAATCGAATCGAAATGATCCGATTTGGTATTCTGTAAGCGCTTTCAACCTCTATGAGTGAAATGTCAAGTAGAAATCGACCTCGACTACGCAAGCCTTGTCGAAGTTATGATTCGGATGTCGGAATCTGCCTTCGCGCATGCTCTTTGGCGTTTGTTTGATAGTTAATTAAATTATAACCTAACAAGACAAATTTATTTTTGTTTGTATTCTGTTAATTGTGCTTAAATCTTCATATTTAAAATACAACCATGGATTTACAAATACATCTCGGTATTTTAATTGGACAAGAACTGGAAGAAGAGATCGAAGGGTAAAACTTTAATGGAGTATTGAAAATGCGTTTTCGTTGCCTTCTAAAACATCGTGTACTACACTATGGTCCAGTAAAAGCAGCACAAATAATATATTCTTGCTGTGTCTTACACAATATTCTAATTGAACAAAACATAGAACCAGACGATCATTATTTAGATTTAAATGGACACTTGAGGACAATATACAACATGATGATGGTAGGTAAATTAACGTAAAATGTTTATAAAAGTTACTTAAGTATACGTTGCAAAAGTGAGTGTTTGTTCACAAGTTGTAAATCCTTGCGTTCTTTTTTACACCAGTATGATGTGGTGGATTTAAACATTGGTTTTCAAATTCATAAATTTCCCACTCTTTACCTTGCTAAATCCACCAACTCACCGAGCATTGCAGCCGGTGACTAGTGGTTCCATCAGGTTAATTCCAACAATACTTTAAGAACGCTTACGATTAATTTAACCAAGCAATTAGAACAGTTTTGGGACACCGGTTACACCAGGTGGATCCACCGGTGTAAAAAAGAACGCAAGGATAGTAACTAGTATGACTGATGGTCGAGATGGTAGTGTACCTGCCTCTCACCCAAAAGTCCCGGGTTCGATTCCCGGCCGTGGCAATGGAAAATACTGTGAGAGGGATTTTTCCATTATACACGGATATTGGATGTGTGTCCCTTGTCTTTAAATGTGTAGCCCCCTCCCGCACAAGGCTCCTAGAGTCTTCTGGGATAAAGGGGGTCGTAATTACATGTGGTGTATTTATTATTATTTATTATTATTTATTATTATTATTATTAGTATACAAGATCGTTTGCAATTCTGTACTAAAATTAAAAAATTAAATAAAAATATGAAATATGTTTAGTGGCACAAAATGGGAACTTACTGGCTGTGGGTCGAAGAATAAGAAACCAGTTAGTAAGAAATTATTTAAATTAACAAATAGAAACGTTATTATTTATTGTTATATTTAATAAATGGAATATATAATATATATATATATATATATATATATATATATATATATATATATATATATATATATATATATATATATATATTTATTATTTTTAATATCCATCCATTCCTAATCCCTTTTCTCGAATTGAACTTGGACAACAACTGATCTATTTGCAAATAAATAAACATCTCTATTCAAACGTCAGTTGGTTGTTAAAGTTCATATTCGCATGACCAATGCGGGGTTGCCAGTGTGGCCGTACCGCGTCAAATAGAAGTTCTGGTTTCCGATTTGTGGCCTATTCGATGCGAGTTACAGAATACCAATGTGAGCATGACATAGACGCGATAGTTAAACGAAGTTAAACATTACGATTTGTATCCATTTCTACTTGACCTGTTCATTTCTATTCGATTTGTTGAAAGTTACAGAATAGGACTGATTATTACTGCGTTCGGTTTTTACATATCTGAAAGCTCGCTTTGCTCGTTTACCTCATTTGCCGTTCGGTAATAGACAATGCATGCTCTTTTAGATCTGCTCTGCGTTCGGTAAGCATAAATACGAGCGGTCAGCGCTACCTCGTTTAGCTCGGCTTCAAGACGTCGAGCAAACAGATTTTTTAGGGTTCTTCTGTGATCTGTGTATCAGATACTATCTAAGTACAACCAAGAAGACTGTTCTCTAGGTTTATTGAGTACAACATAACAGAAAACATAGATTAAATAAACTGCATTGTTTTTTCTTAGTGATACACCAAAATAAAAAAATTATAATAATTTATGGGGTTATGTTTTATGTTCCTCCTTGGTATCCGTTCGGTAATTAAATTAGGCTCATTTGCCTCGGTGATCACGTGTGATAAATCTGTATCTGCTCGCTCGCCTCTGGATTTTTAAAACCGAACGCAGTTTATATATCATGTTGCTTCCACAGAACAGGTAATTGTTACCCATGGATGATAGAATTTAACCGGTCAACGTTTTCAAGCAGCAGCTATTCTTCTGTCATAATAGACATCGAGATGGTCAAGAAGTACGAAATATGTATGCGCAACACAACATATGACGGCAATTTCGAGTTTTAAATGGAAAAGAACTATTCCAACCATAATTATTTTCAAAAAATAGGTACATAAATGTCGATATAGAAATTATAGAATCAAAAAAACATATCAGTATCGCAGTTTAGCCATAAATAACACGAAAAAACGAAAAATACGGAAAAAACTGTTTTTTCAACTGAAAAGAACGTCAACATCAAAAAATAGTATATTATAATTATATTACTAGGAGTAGAACACACTCTTTTTTTGTGTTGAGCCCAGGATTTGCAGCTGAGGCGAAGCCGAAGCTGCAAACTGGGCGAAATACAAAAAAAGGCGTTCTACTCCGTGTAATATATACTATTTTTTCTTCAAGCGTATTAAAATGCAAACATTTTTTTATTTATTTATTATATGTACAATTATTCAAATTAGCTCATCACAGCGACAGGCGCCTGTGACTCCGAATATCAACATAACCACTAATGAGTAATGACATAATATATGACAGATGGTTTGTAGATAGCGCGTCACCGGCTCTGGTGGCTTTCCGTACTAACATTATGTTACTAGTAAAAAAATTTACACCACGGTGGCGTTCTGTATTAACATTTTGTTATTAGTAAAACAATGTCCTATTTGTTTTTGGTAGCACAATTTAAACATTTTAATACGCTTGAAGAAAAACCGTTTTTTTACATCACTATGTGGAATAATAAGAAGACAGCAAGTTGTGTGGCCATGGCATTAGTTATAGCTTCAAGAAAAAAGGGGAAAAGAAACGCAGGTGGATGAAGTGGATGAATGGTTTAAAAAAAGAAATAAATACACTCATGAAAATCTGTTGAGTGAACTAAGAGTTAGTGAACCAAGTGATTTTTAAAACTTTTTGATATCCCACAGAGCGGGTAAGCTCCGATACATCTCGATACTTTCTACAATGAATTTTCTTTCTTCATCTTTTCCCTTTGTAGATGTTTACTCCAACACTGTTTAAAAAGAACTGACCAGTATTGCGCAATATTACCCACAGACGAAGCAATATTTACTAGATTGTACAATAAATATCAAACTCTTTTTGATTTACTCAATATATTGCGCAATCTTTCAATGTGATCTACAGACGTTCAATATTATTGTACAATATTAATTATGGTGCAACATATTGACGTAAATATTGATCGTCTAGGCCGCTTAACATATCTCAAGTGAATGTGGTAATAAATCCCAAAAAAGAAAAGGAAGAGAAATAACATATTCCCATTTAAATGAGGATACAGTTCTTCACATATTTTCCAATCAACCGAAGTATCGTTTCTACAACTAAGCTAGTGTCTCGACGTAATCCTGAAGAAAGAAGACAAGATGCTAAAGGCAAAATAATGATATTGACCAGTTTCTTGCCGATGACATCATATTATCAAGCTTTGAATATTTTGTGCAGGCTGTGCCAAAAAATTGATGCTTCATTAAGTGGAATTACAAGTGTGTGTGAACAATGTCTTGTATACTGCTCCCAATTTGAAGTGGGACACTCGAAAAATGATCACAATTCAAAATGCCGTAAAATCCTTAATACTTTACAGATTTCGACGGAACAGGCACTATTTTAAAAAACAATTTTTTGACATTCATTATAAGCAAACCAACAGGCCAAAATATTCAATGCAAATACTCTACAGAGTGTTCAATACATCCATGTCATTTTGTAAAAGTTTGACATTGTGTACGGACTTAATAGGACATACCGTATATTCTGTTTTAATGATATCTTGTAGCCTAGAATGTCGCGATAAAATTGTTTTTTGGTTTTTGTTTTTATCTCTACTAGTTTTGAAGATATTAATTTTTTCTCAATTAAGTCATATTTTCCATAAAAATTGGATTAGCTTCTTGTTTTCAGTAGTTGGCTTTGAAATTAAAAATAAAATCTGCGTCAGTTTGACATTTCAAATAAATGCCCCCAGGTAAAATGGTTCGTTTAAATGAAGCTCATTTAAATTTAAAGGCCTCACAGAGCTCGAATAATTAATGATTTTATTCACAGAGAACACATTAATCGAATGTACTGGCCTTATCTATCTCCAGATCTGAATCCCATTGAACATATTTGGGACGCGCTACAGATACGAATTTCAAGTCGTCGTAATCGTCCACAAAATCTAAATCTAAAATGCTTTTGTTGAAGAATGGTCACGAATACCTGTTGAAATTGTAAACAGTAAAATACGAAGTATGCATCAACGATGTGAAGAGGTTGTGAGGTCAAGAGGAGGCCCTACACATTATTAGGTTTAGCTGACTTCTGTAATAGTCTTTTACTGGTTATATTCTATTTTTGTTTATTTATTTTAGTTCAGTTTATTAGTGCAAGATTAAAAAAGAAAAAATCATATAAAAATATATCTTCTTTTTATTTAATATCTTCGAAACTAGTGGAGATAAAAACAAAAACCAAAAAACAATTTTATCACGACACTCCAGGCTACAAGATATCATTTAAACAAAATATACAGTATGTCCCATTAAGTCCGTACACAATGTCAAACTTTCACAAAATGACATGGATGCATTGAACACTCTGTAGAGTATTTGCATTGAATGTTTTGGCCCGTTGGTTTGCTTATAATGAAAGTCAAAGAATTGTTTTTTAAAATAATGCCTGTTCCGTTGAAATCTGTAAAGTTTTAAGGATTTTACGGCATTTTGAATTGTGATCATTTTTCGAGTGTCCCACTTCAAATTGGGAGCAGTATATTTTTACATTTTAAATATTGACTACGGCAGTGAAGAATCTGATACTGATAGTAGCGAAGTAAAAGTAGTTTCAAGTATTAGCGTAAATAAAAGTTTTTTTTAGTGTTTTTGTAAATAGTCATGA
The DNA here is from genome assembly GCA_963680705.1 of Rhagium mordax. Lineage (NCBI taxonomy): Eukaryota > Metazoa > Arthropoda > Insecta > Coleoptera > Cerambycidae > Rhagium > Rhagium mordax. Next base: position 46,311,006 of record OY796660.1, on the reverse strand, counting down.
ATTGCCATCAAGCAATTTAGAGTGGATTTTACCCTATTAAGTGTATATTCTAGAATTATATATTTGTAAATTATTCATTCTTGGCGAAATAAATTTATAGCACAAGTTTTGGGATCTTTATACTTTATTTCCTGAAAAAAAAATCTTTAAATCAGTGCATGAAAGTAAGGGATGGCTGAATTACAAACAGGACTACCATTGACAGGAAATGCGATGTTGCCATTGTTACTTTATGGCTTGTAACTGTAGAGGGCTATGTCTATAGTCGTTGTAGTGAAACGACTGATTCTATTTAGGATGAGTTCCGTTTCCAATCTTGGTTACGGTTTACTGTCCCGTAAATGCTGGTACATGATTGGTTGCTGAAACTTGGGTTGTCTATGGAACGCGGTTCCTGAAATTATCTGTCACCGAAACGACCGACGTTTGTAGCGTGGGAAAAGCGGTTTGTTTATGAAAGAGGTTATGTTATATATTTTAAGTCGAGGGATAGCAGCTTTTGAAATCAGATACTTACACATAAAATCTTTTGGTAATTGTTGAGATAACGGAACGAGGGGTAAACCGCTGAAAAAATATCTGTACACTAATACTTCTTTGCATAATAATAAATAAATATAAATACACCACATGTAATTACGACCCCCTTTATCCCAAAAGGCTGAGCCTTGTGCGGGAGGGGGCTACACATTTAAAAACAAGGGACACACATCCAATATCCGTGTATAATGGAAAAATCCCTCTCACAGTATTTTCCATTGCCACGACCGGGATTCGAACCCGGGACTTTTGGGTGAGAGGCAGGTACTCTACCATCTCAACCATCAGTCATATAATAATACCGGTAATACCGAGAATAATACCTAGTAATACTTGAGTATTTTGTAATAATACCTAATAATACTACGGTATTTTGCAGTAATACTTAATAATAATATTTTGTAATAATATTTAATAATACCCAGTATTTTGATATAATACTTAATAATACTACAGTATTTTATAGTAATACCTAAGAATACTATGGTATTAGGTAGTAATACCTAATAATACCAGGGTATTTTGTAATAAGTAATACCATTTTATAGTAATACCAGGATATGTTTGAATAATTCCCAGTAATACTAAGTGTTTTTCGAGGTATTTTTTAACAATTAACAGTAGCACCTGAGGAGTGAGGATTTTGAAAATAATCCAAATTAATAATTAACACTTCAATATGAAAAGTGCTAGTGGCTTAGTGCCTTTAATAAGCGGGTACTTTACCTTTTTATGAAACCGAGTGTGAATAATTGCAAATATTTTGTTTACTGCTGAAAAATTCTATATTTAAATTAAATAATGATTCGAATATAGAGAAGTAGTAGGTACTTTTCAGCACTAATATACTGGAAAAATACCTAATAATACATGCACAATACCGACAAATACTTAATAATACCCAATAATACCGAATCATACCGAGTAATACCTAATAATACTCGTAAGTTGTACTCCAAAATACTCCAGCGGTTTACCCCTCGTAACGGAATCTCCGATATTCGAATTTTTTTTTTCGGTACTTACCTATTTTTGTCCGTAGAACACGAATTTCAAGTCAAAAATCCCCGCTTTGCAGTACTTTTTGAGATATGGGGACCAATATACCCCAAAAATGACATTTCCGCCATCGCCGCAAAATCTATTTTTTCGGTGTTTTTTAACGTTTTCACTATCATTAATGCTTATTTCAATACTTTAGAACATTTCTGTAAACTTACTTCAGTCACTTTTATTTGTATTTATGGCGAGTAAGTTGTTAAATTCATACTATCAGTTTCACCTAGCCTCATAACTTACATTTTCACAATACAAAAAAAAAAAAATTCGAAAATAGGAGATTCCGTTATCTCAACAATTACCCCCCTACCGCTGTCAATAGCTATTTACCAATTGGTTAACCAGGTTGGGAAACGGAACTCATCCTTAGCCTGTGGTCACAGCCTACCAAACTAGGCTGTGCTGTGGTGTCTAGTGTCACTTCCACTTTACTACTGTCGTCTGTCAATTAGGTACCTTTACACTTACGCTCAATCGTGAGCGACTGGAGCGCGTTCCAATCGCGCATATTTTCGCGTCAAATAAAAGGCAAAAAAGAAGGTTTTGATTAGTATAATCTTTAGATTTAATCTTCCATAAACATGGATAGGATTTATATAGCTCAATAAAATGTGTAATTGTTTCTTTTGACCAATATCGTGCATCTGCCATAGTCTCTATAAAAAAATATAAAAACCCTTACAAATATGCGAATCCTAGGTAGCTATGTTTATATTAAAAAATTAAAAAAAGTACTTACCGCCTTTTAAGAGTAAACTCCACAAGACCGCGTGAATATCGAAGTAAACTTTTACCCTACGTGAAATTTCGCGAGTTGTTTTCATGCGGAAATTTCACGTAGGGTAAAAGTTTACTTCGATTTTCACGCGGTCTTGTGGAGTTTACTCTTAAAAGGCGGTAAGTACTTTTTTTAATTTTTTAATATAAATATAATAAAATATATATAAAATATATAATTTAAATATAAAATATAAAAAAAATATAATATAAATATAATATAAAAAAATATATAAATTGCGGTTTTTCATCCATGTTTTTACCCACCACTTTCTTTTTTGCCTTTTATTTGACACATCAAGATAAGCCATAACCATAGAGATAGAATATAAAAGGGAGACGGCATCACGTGGCAAAAGTGGTTTCATGTCCGCCATATTGCTACTACTTTTTTGTCAAACTGTAATGTCATTTGTTGTCAGTTTATGTTAAGCAATATTTAGCATTTCATTTGTGTTTTGAGAACTGTCTAAGTATTTTTTGTTAGTTTGTCTTATGCTGTGCTTAGCTGCTGTAGCAGAGACGGCGTGGATAAAAAGATGTCGGGAATAACATTTTATAAGTTAGTATAAACAATAAACAGAACCGTACCTACAAAATTATGGTATATAAATGCTATTATTGGTAGTGTACTTTATACATGCTACAGCGTAGGACAAAGGGCGGCGGTAGACAAATACAAGCATCTTAGAAGGGAAGAGAAATGCGACAAGAAAGGTTTTTAAACCAAGAACTAATATCTGTAGAGTCAGAATCAAAGGAGGAAACTTAATGAGCAATAAAAAATATATTCTATTTGGATGGACAGAACATTTTCAAGAGCTGCTGGCCGGAGGACCAACCCAAATGAAACACTGAAACCATTCTCTGAAGCCCACCTCGGAGAATATCAGTCAGGATTCAGACCAGGTCGCTCAACTACCAACCAAATGTTCACTTTGCATCAAATCCGAGAAAAATCCAGAGAATTTGACATTGGTATAACACTGGTATGCACCACTTGTCATCTACTTTAAAGCAGCGTATGATAAAATTCTTAGGTCGATGTTGCACGATGTTATGAACGAACTCGGAGTACCAATGAAGCTAACTTGTCTGATTAAAATGACCATGGTTGATACCACGTCCGCAGTTAAACTTCAGAACGACATAATATAGGAACCGTTCAAAATACACAAAGGACTGCGACAGGAAGATGCGCTGACGTGTCAGTTATTCAATATATCCCTGGAGAAAATCTTCTGATTGGTATGTACGTACCACTTCGAAGGAATGTGGGCGTTACACATTCACTGATCGTTTTCTCTATTTACGCTTTACGCACGATCATCCCGTCTTTGTTTCCAATTTGGCTATAATTTTTCTTGGAGTACTGTATATTTATGTATTCTGAAACAATGTATAACATCGGTATATAAATAAAGATAAATTTACTTATTTGCCTATTGTTTTACTTTCCATATTCACCATCATCCACACACCCAATTAAGAAGCTGTAGGAATTGGTACTATTGAACTAATAGTGCAGTTTTCTTTCAAAGGGACCTATAAGCCCCATAAAACTAGTTCTACTAAATTAAATATCTTGTCTAAAAAGAACCAAAAACTGCACCGAATTTAGTTGATTACGAAAGTTGAAAGTTGACCAACTAAAGTCGAATCGTGAGAACGCGCTTAATCCAACTCTGTTAAAGCCGCCATATTGCTACTACAATAAGCTCCGCCCAGTAGTACCGTTATTTCCTTACCTATTTATATCGTACAGCATCTCCTTATATTCTATCTCTATGGCCATAACGCACAAAGCCCCACTTTTAATTTTCTTTTTTTGTTTATAATTTGCTCCATTTCAGAACAAACCGTCTATAAAACTGTTGAAATTTTCAACACTCCACGAGCCACGACTATCGCGCGAGAAACTTGACACTTTTCAATTTACGCTATCCGTGTTATCATGTCACATTTCACCGCGCAGGCAATACCGTGCGATTGGAGCGTGTCAATTTTTAACAACAAAGTTTTAGAACGCGACACTCAGGGTTGCGCGAAAATACGCGCGATTGGAACGGGGCGCTCCAGTCGCTCACGATTGAGCGTAAGTGTAAAGGTACCTATTCAGAGAACATCGACTGTCGCGCGCGACAGGTTCCCACCATCTATTTTTCAAATGTAGCACACCAAAGAAAAGTGTAGCGTCGACACTGTCGACATCGCGTCAAGCTACATTTCAAATCTATGTTCTGTGTTTCAAATAGTAAAATAAATAAATAGCATTGACTGGCATCGATACTTGACCATTTAATAAGTTAAGATGGATTACTTGCCGGTTATTGGAGGTGGGGCAAACTACAAGCAGAAAAAAAGAAATTGCCAAAAAAGTTTAACAAAACACTTTGTACTTTGTAAATGAACAAACCCTGTTTCGTCTTCCATTTAAAAGCCATTTCTAACCTTTCTAATGCACCTCCAACAGTTCTAACCTTAAATTTTCACAAACGTCGCGCGGCAGACAAACTAATAAATTTAACTTCAAGCGACAGTACGGCGCGACCATAGAGATAGAGTATAATAGGGAGACGGCATCACGTGGCAAAAGTGGTTTCATGTCCGCCATAATGGGCGAGTTGCTTTATTCACCAGTGGATCCTTCAGATGTGTTTTATCTCGTTCTATCTCCGAGGTTAGAACGAGATAAAACACATCTGGGGCTTGATTCTCGACTTTGTAGGAAAATATTCCAGTAGTATTGTTTTCCCATACAATTATTCCCATGGGTATATGTCAATCTCTATTCTCCACTACTACTGGAGTGTATTTTCCTATGGGAAAAAATAAAAGGGTATGTCTGAGATAGTCTTGAAAATAATTTTATTTCAACCAATCAAATTTAAGCTTTTTTGATGTTCACTTTCCTTCAGTTAGCACCACTGCTTTATTTCCTTGACCCGTGACATTTTATTTCCGTGCCGGTGACCACCTAACCTCATATATTATTATTTAATGTCATACTTTTGTTTTTTTTTTGAAAGACCCGATAGCCTAGAAGGGGGAGTTATATATTCATCTACATCATCCAACAAAGTCAAAACTGAAAGTTTAGATAATCTAAACAGTTTTATGAATAGTTTATTGTTTGTCGGATATTAGATTGAAAGGGCTTCCTTTCTGCCACTTTGACCAAAAATCCCTTTCTGGATTTTGCACATCATCTTCTTGGACTTCCACATTATTTAATTCGGTAATTGTTGAGATAACGGAACCTCCGATTTTTGGAATTTTTTTTTTCAGTACTTACCTATTTTTGTCCGCAGAACACGAATTTCAAGAAAAAAATTCCCGCTCTCCAGTACTTTTCGAGATATGGGGGTCAATATACCCCAAATATGACATTTCCGCCATCGCCGCAAAAGCAATTTTTTCCGGCGTTTCTTAACTTTTTCACTATCACCAATGTTTATTTCAATACTTTAGAACAAAGGTAATTTTCTACATTACGGATCGTCCGATTTTTGAAATTTTTTGAAAACATAACCTAAAATTTCAAACATTACGATAGTGGCGCGGGATCTATGTTATGCATAAACTAATGTTCCTTCTTTAACATAAAAAGATACTGCACCCGCCCGCCTCCGGGCGGGCGGGTGCAATATATTTTTATCGTTTTATCTCAAAGAAGGAACATATTAGTTTTATGCGTATTCTAGATTTCAAACATTACAAGTTCCGCGAATAAAACGAATATGTTCCTTCTTTGATATAAAAATATATTGCACCCGCCCGCCCGGCAGTATATTTTTATATCAAAGAAGGAACATATTCGTTTTATACCGTACCCTAGATCTTACGGCACTATCATAATCTCGAATGATCTTAGTGTTGTTTGAAATTTTAGGTTATGTTCATAGGAGGGTTTTATCTATGGTTATGTTTCCATGACTTTTATAAGAAGGTTCAAAAAATAGTTATTGATTGGAATAAATGTGTTGAAACTATTTAAAAGTGTTTAAATAAGTCTGTATTAGAGGTGTTCATAAGCATAAAATGAAAAATTTGGTGAAAATAAGTGATTATGGCAGTGGAGAAATACGACTTTCAGAGACTTTGGGGCCAAATATCTCGAAAACTGTTGACGAGCGGCGATTTTTTTTAGAATTTATTGTTCAGGAGACAAAACTACGTATGTTAAAAGCAAAAAAATTCCGAAAATCGGAGATTCCGTTATCTCAACATTTACCTTTAATTCAATTAAAAGTTCATCCATTGCTCTAGATAAAATACACACAAATAATAAATAAAGGGATTTATGGGACTTAAAACCAGAATCTCTGCCAAAATCAAAACATAACCTCGAACACGTTACAGTAGCAGAGCGCATGAGCGATGTACGAATTCCTAATAGAATATGCGTTTCCCATGGGTAAACACCATGGTTGAGATAAAATATGGTTAGTTTTCTCTCGGCTCGATTTTCGTACTGAACTGCGCAAGTAGAAAAACTTGCGCAGTTCAGTAAGAGTGCCACTAAGTAGCTGTATGTTTTCTGCAGTGAGAACTGTCAACTGTCAAACAACAAATTGTCAAATCTGCTACACAACATTAAGAATGTTAAGTTTTGGTTATTTGAATTTATTAATTTAGTCTGGTGGTATCAGTTTAAATTGAAAAATGCCCAAAGGTCATAGAGGACTTCTTTAACCATGGCGAGAAATTGAAGAGGATCAAATCAGCAAAAGATGCTTCCCAGCTATGCTATTCATTGTCTCGTTTGGACAAGAACTTAATTCGTCTACGAGAAATGAACAGAAAAATACAAGATAACTCTAGAAAAACAAACAAGATCACAAAATTTACAGGATTCAAAAAATAGTTATATTATGCTTTATTATGTAGTATATAATTATTATGTTTTTCCATGTCCTTTTTAATAGTAAGTAGATTTCAACTTTGTTGAATATCCCTTCTATTATGTTCTACTTAACATAACAAAATGATACACCAATAGCTCAAATAACAACTATATTTGAGTATTATAATGGTTTAACATAAAGTCTATAACAAGTCATGTATTTCAGAATATCTTTAGTGACAATTATCTACATGATTAATCATAGTAAAAGATAAGTTAATTATAACTATAATCCCAATATATAACACTCCTCCTGTAGTATAAGTAGTTTAGTTAAGTTAGTTTTAGTGGCAGACAGTTGGTAGCAGTGTCAAAAAGGACAGACACAAGAACCAGCAGTGCGCGGGAAGGGGAAGGTTAGGTTAAGTTAGACGTTAGAGAACGTAAAGATAAAGAGCTTGTAATATATGTGTATATTGTAAATAATAAAGACTGTAAATAGCAAGAGTGTTATTGAAGCTAACAGACGAATAATAGTACATGGCGCAGTCGAATTTAAAAGAGTGAAATCAGGATGGATCTAAAAGTGCCATTATTCAGAATTAATGAAGGTCAAGCGGCAGGCACATGGCCCAAATTTAAACAGAATCTAGAGATTTTTCTATCAGCAGGTGGTATAGATGCTGATGAAAAGCGAAAATGTAATTTATTGTTGCATTGCATGGGCCCGGAAGGTGTAGATATATATAATACCTTTGAACTGAAGAAAGAAGTTAATAAATATTCGGTACTCATTGACAAATTTGATAATTACTTCCTACCAAAGATAAATGTGACTTTCGAAAGACATAAGTTCTTCACAAGGAACAAAAAATCAGGTGAAAATTTTGATGCATACGTGACGGAACTAAAATCGTTAGCTTCGACTTGCGAATTCGGCAAACTCAAAGACTCATTAATAAAAGATCGAATAGTGTGTGGAATTGAGAGTGACAAGCTAAGGAAAAAGTTATTAGTTGAAACAAATTTAAATTTAAATAAGTGTATAGATATTTGCAAATCATCAGAACTAACACAAGCACATACAAAACAAATAAGTACAGAAACTGTTCATGTAGACAAAGTAAATAAACAAAATAGAAACCAGAAGCCTAACTACCAAAATAAAAAAGCAAATAAATCGAATGGGAAGTTTCAATCCAACGTACGAGATGTGGCCGAACACATAAAATCAATGAATGTCCTGCATATGGTAAGAAGTGCTTCAAGTGCAAGAGATCAAATCATTTTGGTAAAATGTGTAAAGCAAAAGAAATAAAAGAAATAAGACAGAGTGAAAGCGAACAACTTAGTGATGATGAAGGTGATGAAATTTTCATAGGAGCGGTAGAGTCAGGAACGTCCTATAAGGAAGAAGACTGGAATGAAATAATACAAGTAATGGATAGTCCCAGAGTGTTTGTAAAGTTTAAATTGGACACAGGGGCACAGGCCTGTATAATCCCTAATAATATGTTTGCAAAAGTTCCTAAAGTAAAATTAAGTGAATCCAAAGTAAAATTAATAAATTATAACGGTACAAAAATTAATAATTTAGGTAAATGTAACTTGTTATGTAATGTAAAGGATAAAAAAGATAAAATTAATTTAGAATTTCAAATAGTAGAGGCAGGAAATAATAGTCCAGCTATTTTGGGGCTAGAAGCATGCAAAAAATTAAAATTAATTAAGAGAATTAATGAAGTTAAATCAGTTGAAAATTTAACAATTGAATTTAAAGATGTATTTGAGGGGGTAGGTTGCTTACAGAATGAGCATAAAATAATAATTAAAGAAAATTATAAACAGGATGACGTAATTCAAAACGAAATTGAAGCGCAAATAAACTTAATAGAAAAAATCTTACCAATATCAGATGCAAAATTTAAAATTATTCAAACTGAAACTAAAAAAGATATTATCTTAAAAGAATTATTAAATATTGTGAAAACAGGGTGGTCAGAAAATAAATTATCATTAAGTGAAGAAATACAAAAATACTGGAACTATAGAGACGAAATAGTAAGGGTATATGATGTACTTTTCAAAGGCAACAAAATGATAGTGCCAACGGCATTACGAAATGAAATGTTACAAATCATTCACTACAATCATTTGGGCATTAAGGTGGGCGGAAAAATAGGTTAGATTTGACTAAAATAAGCACTTCGTAGTTCGACAATTTCTGCCGCATCCCTGAACCGATTCAAAATATTCTTTGACTGGTTTTTAGAAAAAACTCGGTAGAATAGTACTGGACTATTAAAAAACTCGAGAAAATTACGATTCTTTTCTTACCAAGCTGTTAAACTTCGTAAACTTTTAACCTAATTTTAAAATAATTAAAAAAGTCGTGATCTCAATAAAATAGTACTGGTCCAATCCGCTACGCTATATTAAACACATACATGTTTAAATTTTTAGTTTTTATTAAGTATTTATTGAAAAAATGTCGAACTACTAAACCAATATCACTGGAAATAAATACGTTATATAGTGCAGGAAACAAGTTTTTTGGTTCGAAATTATACTAAAGAATGACATATAGAACTTTGGCTACTGTCTCGTAGATGGCAGCAAAATCAAAATTATAAATTGAATATTCTGTCAATCTTTTAATTTATTGAAGGTCGTAAAAATACTGAAATCAATTTCAGGATGAATTATAATCGCAGCAGCAGTTTGATATAAAGGGGCATTCTCAACCATTTTCGTTTGCATTTTGCTTCCCGTACCTAACATTCCTATTGGTGCCTGAAGTACATTTATGAGGCACCACCAATAGAATCTCGTAAAGAGTTAACGCTTGGTTGATGTATTTTCATGATGCCGAATTTTGAGGCTGCGCATAAGCGCACGTGAATGACAAGTAATGACAGCTGACAGAAGAAAATGTGTTAACAACTGTGAACATTGGAAATGTGTTATTTATTATTAGTTTTATTTAAAAAGATGAGTAAAATTAAAAAGGAATTGACATTTACGAGTTGTAGACAACGATATGGTAAACGATTTCTTTATTGCGAACGTGAAATTTTTAAGTGCCGAAGTTCATAACACCTAAACATGACTGCACCAACAAATGGAAAAATCTTTATAATCTATGGTATGTTACTGGAAATGAGCTAGTTTGGCAAAAAGTGGAAAAAAGTAAAATGTGTGTATTTCAGCTGTATTAGAAAAGGAAGTACAACCACCCAAATTGAAACAGATTTCTACAGCAAGTTGTTCAGAATATGTTAAGATCCTATAGCACTAGTTTGATATACGATTGTAAAACAATTCTTATTATTTTTAATAATGCAATCATTCTATTAAATATAATAAATATATTATTAAATAATGTCTTTTTGTTTTATGTTTCATTACTCCTACCTTAAATATATCTGAAAGAAAATGATTTCTGTTTCTCAGGAAAATGGTAGGTATGGCAGGTACGCCAAGAAAAGTATACAAACAGCTGTTCCGGGGTAACACAACTAACCTCAAAATTATGCATTTTCTAAGTTTTTGAAATATTATGTCGCTTTTATCAAAAAATTTCTGCTGGGTTCTTGTACTATCAACTAAAATCTTGTTCAGTGCATAATTATTAAAGTTTTAACAGCTTGATCTAATAAAATAAGATGCTTTTTGTTGGTTGGAAATCCAACCTATAATTTGCAGTCTATTTTTAATAATCTACAATATTGAAACTTTATATATCTATTATCTAAATGAGCTTTTAAATTGTATAGTGGATCTAAGCTATGTTAATCATATGGTCGTAGTAAAAAAAATGATATTGCTCAAACAGTAAGACTACAATACACAACACTACCCATAAAAACACAATTGTCCAAGGCACAAATAAATATTTATAATTATAAGTCCAAACAGTTACAATAGTACGCAAAAAAATCTACAATATCCAAATCACAAAATAATGTAAATATTTATAACTAGATAAAACAAGCTGTCAAATCTAAAAACATTATCAGAACAAAAGTCACTAGTAATTAGATTTGTATGAACGTTTGTAAATGTAGTTATAAAAACGAATTAATTTAGATTGCGCGTCATAATAATGTAAAAGACGTGAGTATAATGACACCATCTATCAAAGGGTAGATAAATTATAACACATCACTCCACCTATCTCATAGTAGATAAATTACAATAATTCAATACGGTTATATTGGCAAAAGCTACATATAGTTCCATCTGTTGGAATTTATAAGGTTAGCGACGGGGACCGCCGCCGTTAATAAATGTCAATTAAGAGCGAGACAATGTCTATATTGGCCTAATATTAACAGGGATATTGAAAATTATGTTAATAATTGTGAAACATGTTTAAACTTTCGCAATACAAATGTAAACGAACCCCTTATACAATCAGAGATTCCTGGTAAACCATGGGAAACAATAGGGACTGATGTGTATCAGTTTGCGGGAAAAAATTATCTGATGGTAATAGATTATTTTTCAAAATTTATCGAAACAGGCCCACTTGAAAGATTAGACAGTCACCACACAATATACCTGTTGAAATCATTTTTTGCTAGGCATGGACTTCCGAAAGTCATTAGATCAGATAACGGTACTAACTATAGTTCGGACACTTTCAGAAAATTTGTAGAGTCGTGGAATATAAAACATATTACATCTAGTCCTACTCATGCTCAAGCAAATGGCATGGTAGAGCGAAGTATACAAACATTCAAAAACATGCTACGTAAAGCCGAACATGATAATAAAGACCTTTTTTATGTTTATTGGAATATAGAACAACACCTATCGATACTAATATACCATCTCCAGCACAAATGCTATTTAACAGAGAAATTAATAGTTTACTCCCAAAATTTTGCATTTTTGAGGAAGATAGAAAGTTAACGGACATAAAGCAATCGTTAAAAAATAAACAATTTAAACAAAAGATGGAATATGACAAAACAACAAAGTTACGGAAAGATTTTGAAAGGGATGATAATGTTAGAGTTCAGAAACAGGACAAAACGTCATGGCAACCAGGCCAAATTTTAAACAAAATTAATAAACCTAGAACGTACATAGTCAAGTTAGATAATGGGTCGGTTGTGGAACGAAATAAAAAATATTTAATAAAAGATACCACTAATAAAAAAGACCCTCAGGTAAATTTGAGTCATTGCAATACAAATCTAGAGCCCAGACCCAAAAGATTAATTAAGAACCCTAAAATGTTTGCAGACTATGATTGCACTGTAAATTTGTAAATAAGTCTTTACTCTTTAGGTTAGGATTGTTAGTAATAAGATAAGATACCTACACCGAGAAAAACGTTCCAAGTAAACAGTGATCCTGACACAATTTTCATTAAGACAAATGCCTAGTTTGTTCTCTAATAATATTGCATAGTACTTGTAATAAATAAAACAGAAGTTTTGACATGAAGCAAATAATCCTTAATAAGTAGTTAAATAACCCCGATATACAATGAACACTTGCATTAATAGTTTACTTCTCAGTAATCATCAGTTGTTTTATGCACGGACATTGATGTCTTTGTGGTAATTAAATAGTGCATATGACTTTTTTTTACTAGCAGTAAGCAGGCAAATCTTTCCTGTTAGTAGACAATTTCCTACCATTAAGCATTCAGTGACTAAAAATAATTAAACTTGAAAGAAAAAAAACCGTCTTCGGCTATTTTCGCGAGATAACAATCGCTTCGGGACTTTCTCTTTGCCCGATGATGCGGTTCTCGCGGTTCATTTGTTCCAGTGTGCGTGCCCGGTAAGGTGTTGTGCATCACTTGTGGAACTTACAATGTTTTTTAATTTGAATTTTCACAAATTCTACTTAAAAAGATAAACACAATAAGAACATACAATTCAAAATTTAGACTTCAAAATTTGTATTTAGGCTTTATTTTGGATTATAAACAACTTTGTTTTATAAACATTTTGTCTAAATTAATAAATAATGGTACTTCTCTCTTGAGGCATTTTCATGTTTTCGTAATTTATTAACACCCGGTACATCTTATCTAAGATTTTTATATGGTAAACTCATTTTTTCAACAAGCAGAATTTTTTATAAAGAGTGACTTTTCGTCGTACAATCAATAATAAAGATTTTTTTTCTCTTGTCAACTCCATTCGGGGACACACTGTATATATCATTTTGACTAACAATAACAAAGAAATATGTTTTGTTAATAGGCCTCCTATAATAACAAAAAAAAAAATGTATTGAATGCTGAAATAAATTATTCAAGACATGTTATTTGTACGAAAATGTTTAATTTAAAAAATGTTTTAGTAATTCTATGTTTTCACCATTTATGCAAGTTGTTTCCAAAATTAAGGATACAAAACTTATAATGAACGTATATATTTTTATTTCTTTTTGGTTAGGCATTACTAGACATGTTATTTGTACCAAAAGCTTTAATTTAAAAAATGTTTTAGTAATTCTATATTTTCACCATTTATGCAAGTTGTTTCCAAAATTAAGGATACAAAACTTATAATGAACATATATATTTTTATTTCTTTTTGGTTAGGCATTACTGTCCAGCTTTTTTTATTTTCTATATATGTATGTATTTTATATTTTTTTATATTAATAAATGAAAATTATAGTATTATCTGCCTTTTTTCTTTTATATCATAAATATCCAAAGGGAATCAGACAAAGCTAGAGCTGCTCGGGAGGGGGTTACATTTACAAGAAACAAACAACCGAACCCACCAACGTTGCCAGTGAAATCTTGTAATCCATCTAATATACACGGTGTTTGCCGGTCTTCTGTTTTTATTTTTAATGGGTAATAAATACTACAGGTCAAAAGAAGGTGATAAATGTTAAAATACCGTAGTAAAAGTTGTATATAATAAAAAATAATTTTCTATTTTTTATTATGGATAACAATTTTTTTTTTTTAATTTTGCTATCCAAAATAGGAAAAATTGCCATGTTAAGAATAAAAAATTATTCTCGTCATGCATACAACTTTTATTAACATGTTTTAAGATTTATCGCCATTTCTTTTGACCTGTATACAGTATATTCACTTTTGAACCAAAGCAGTTTGTGAGTGAATAGGAGATAGCAGTAAAGCGAGAGCACTACACATGCGTGACTGCATGTCGATCTCAGAATGTTAGCGCTCTCGCTTTATTCTCTCCTATTCACTCACAAAGTGCTTTGGTTGAAAAGTGAATTTACTGTATAGTTATTGCCCATTAAAAGTAAAAACAGAGGACCGGTAAACGGCATACCCTGTATATTAATGAAACTGTTTAATAATAGCTAGAATAAATATTGATCAAGGCAAGTTAACTGTTTATTGATGAATATTAATTAGTTCATTAGCTAGAAATGACTGGAACAATGTATTACAATTGATTTTTAAGGTAAGTTAAACCTTCTTAAATAAAGTATTTACTTGGTGCAAGTAGTCAGTTTCATTGTTAAAACTTGCCAAGCTAATGACGATAAATACACTGTTTACTAATGATAGAGAAATACTTTATTAAACCTCCTTAAGATATTTATTCGACACAAGTAATCAGTTTCTTTGTTAAAACATGCCAAGCTAATGATGGTAAATATACTGTTCTCTAATGACGGGGACTATACTTTATTAAGCATAAATACATTCCTACATTTGTCATAAGTACACTGGTTTACTAATGGAAAGTAGTAGTTTTTACTCTAAAATGGTTTAATTGGTATTAGTAGTTTGTGTCAGGATTGCTAGTTTACTTGTACCAAAGAAGTGGTGGAGTAGTCCCATATACTGATGAACATTTTACTTGCCAATATTAAAATTTTAATTGTAGCTAGTCACCTTTTTTCTCGGTGTACATGTTATTTTGTAAAGAAGAAAGATGTAGTATAAGTAGTTTAGTTAAGTTAGTTTTAGTGGCAGACAGTTGGTAGCAGTGTCAAAAAGGACAGACACAAGAACCAGCAGTGCGCGGGAAGGGGAAGGTTAGGTTAAGTTAGACGTAAAGATAAAGAGCTTGTAATATATGTGTATATTGTAAATAATAAAGACTGTAAATAGCAAGAGTGTTATTGAAGCTAACAGACGAATAATAGTACACCTCCCCTAGCTTTTACATAACAAAATCTCTTAAATAAGATGGTGGTTTACTAATCCGAGATGGTCTGCTTACAACTGGAATATTTTGATCCGAATTAGGTAAGGAAATATTCAAATCAATTGAATTTTCACTAGTGTCTTTATTCATTGTCAACCCAGCATCCTCTTTAGATAAGCTCCGGTCAGTTTCCATTGTTTCCACAACTGAATCATTAGAGCATCTTCCACGAATCTGATCGACATGCCTTCTTAAGAAATTACCTTGAGCTGTTTCTGCAGTGTACGAAACAGGGCCCGTTGGATTAATTATGGTTGCAGGCACCCAAGGCGGATCTACAGTATTATAACTCCTTACGTAGACCGGATCGTTTTCTTTGAAGACTCTTACTTTATTATTAGGTTGAATACTTAGTTTTGGTGCATAATCAGGGTGTAATCTGTCCAGAATTGTTTTAATATTTCGATTCATTAGAAGTTGAGCCGGACTTTTACCAGTTGATGTGGAAGGTGTACTCCGGTACGTCAACAAGTATCTAGCTAATCTGGAGTGTAAATCTCCTTCCATTTTTTTATAGCATTCTTTGCTATTTGTACCATTCTCTCTGCCTGCCCATTTGATGAAGGATGATACGGAGCAACAGTTACAGTACGGATAATATTTTTGGAGCAAAATTGTTTAAATTCTGAAGACACAAAAGCAGTTCCATTATCAGAAACTATACAGTCTGGCAATCCATGGGTTGCAAAGAGCCTTCGTAACAACACAATACATTTGTGGAATTTGGAGAATTTATAGGTAAAATCTCTAGCCATTTAGAAAACGAATCAACAACAATAAGATATGTTTGTCCTTTGACTGGACCAGCAAAATCTATATGTAAACGAGACCAAGGAGTTTCTGTTCTTTCCCATGGATGAACACTTGCTCTAGGTGGAGAATTATGATTAGACTGACACATTGAACATGCTTTAACTTTCCTTTCAATATCCAAGTCTAAACCTGGCCACCAAAAATAACTCATGGACACAGCTTTCATACGTACGATACCTGGATGGCCCTCATGCAATAACTTTAAGACATTCCCACGTGCTAATTCAGGTATTACCACTCTATTACCAAATAGTAGGCAATCCTTATGAATAGATAGTTCATTCCGCTTTGCATAAAACGTCTTTAGTTCTACAGGATATGTGCCTTCCCTCCACCCTTTCCATACTAAATTGCGAACTTGTGACAAAGTCTTGTCATTGGTTGTCATTTTTGCTATCGCATCAGCATGATATGGACTGCATTCCATACTTTCTATCATTAAAACTTCCAAAGGGGGTGGAATCTTGAATTCTTTTACTGTTAAGGGTAATCTGCTTAATGCATCTGCATGAATAATTATTTTCCCAGGTTTATACTGCAGTTCATAGTTGTAACCACTTAATATAATTGACCAACGCAACATTCTTGGTGAAATTTCTAAGGGTGTACTTTTATTTGATGCTAATAGCCCAAGAAGAGGCTTATGATCAGTAAAAATGGTAAAAGATCGGCCATAGAGGTAATCATGAAACTTTTTAACGGATGCAACCAAAGACAATGCTTCTTTGTCCAATTGAGAATAATTTCTCTCAGTTTTTGACAAAGTTCTAGAAAAAAACGCAATAGGTACCTCTCTACCTGATTCTAACTTATGAGCCAAGACTTCCCCAATTCCATAAGGTGAAGCATCGCATGTTAAAATTACTGGTTCTTTTTCATCAAAATGCATAAGAACTGCGTCGGAAGTCAATAACATTTTTACACTGTCAAATGCCTTGGTATGTATATTTGTCCAATTCCAAGTAGTTTTGCTATCTAGCAACCTATGAAGAGGTTCAGCTACAGTTGCCTTGTCTTTTAGAAATGTATTATAAAAATTCAGTAATCCCAAAAATGCTTGCAGCTGTTGCTTATTTTCAGGAATTGGTGCATCATGAATGGCTTTAACTTTTTTTCTTGAAGGGTGAAGTCCGAACTGATCAATTTTATACCCTAGGAATTCTATACTTGTAGTGGACAGGACACATTTTTCCTCTTTTAGTCGAATACCTGCATCCATTAATCTTTTCAGAACATGTTGTAATCGTTCTCGTAATTCATTAGCATTCGAAGCTATAATTAGTATGTCATCGAAATACGGAAATATTCCATCGATTCCCGCTAATAGTGTGTCCATAAAATTTTGAAAAATTGCTGGCGCTACTGAAATTCCTAACTGTAAACGCTTAACCTTGAAAGCACCCCGATGAGTGATTATGGCTTGTGCCATGGCAGATTCTTCATCCACTTTTAATTGTTGATATGCTTGAGCAAGGTCAAGTTTTGCAAATATATTACCACCAGCTAAAGCCGCCAATAAATCTTTTACAATGGGTGGTTTGTATGGATTTTCTTTCAGAGCCATATTTAAAGTATATTTATAATCGGCACATTCTTATCTCTCCAGTGGGTTTAATAACCGGAACAATCGGTGTTAACCATGTTGCTGTATTTATAGGTTCCAAAATTCCATCACTAATTAGTTTACTTAATGCTTCATCTACCCTTGGTTTTAGTGCAAATGGTAAACGTCTTGCTTTGAGCTTAATAGGTGTCACACTAGATATTATATTTAGTGAAATTGGAGGTCCTTTATAACAGCCTAATTCTTTATTAAAAACTTCATTAAATTCTTCCTTAAGAGCATCTAAACATTCTTCTTGAATTACATTAATACCCGATAGAAAAATACTGAGAGGTTTAAACCAGTTTCTTCCCAATAAGCTTAATCTGTCCCCCTTGGCCACTAACAAGGGCAATTTAACGCTTCTTCCTTGATACTCCACAACTACATCACAAATTCCACGTATGTCTATTTCTTTTTGTTGAAAATCCCTAAGACTTTTGGTAAATTGTTTTAACACAAGAATACATTTCTTTTGTAATTTACTAAAGGTACTTTCAGAAATTATAGTATATGATGATCCAGAATCCACTTCCAAAAGACATAATTCATTATTAATTTTAAGATTGATTTTAACTGGGGGGCATGAGTTTTCTAAATTAGACTTGATTTGATGAATCTGTACTCATCCTCTTCGTTTTCATCATCTACTTCCACAGAGTTTGTGTTATTACTTCTTTTTGGAAGATAAATTCCTTTACTTTTGCAGACTCTTTGTATATGCCCTCTCTTCCCACAGTTATTACAATCTGCCTCAATAAATCTGCATTTATGAGGACCATCACATCTAAAGCATATAATTTTCAGTTGCCTGTTACCCATCATTTTATATCCTTGTTCACGAACGTTGTTCACTACATCTATAGTATTATTTTTAAACATCCTTATTTCTTTTACTTGTCCAGTTGCAGCCTCTGCTGCTTGTGCCTTATGTAGTGCTGTATCTAACGTTAATAAATGGTCCGTAATAAGGTTCCGTTGTAGCTGTTCATCTCGTAGACCACACACCAGTTGATCTCTTAATCTAGTTGTCAAAGTCTCTCCGAAATTACAATTCTCTGAAAGGCGCCTAAGTTCTGCTATATATCCAGAAATCGTTTCTCCTTCGTTCTGCAAACGTTTCTGAAATTGGAAACGTTCATAAATCTCACAAGGTTGTGGGCTAAAGTGATTTCTTAACGCAGTTACAATTTCATCATAAGTTTTTTCTGCTGGAGACACAGGAGCTAGGAGAGATTTTACAATAGCAAACGTTGCGGATCCACATACACTTAAAAGAGTTGCGCGTTTCTTTGCTTGATCAGTAATTCCATTTGCCTCCAGGTAAAACGATAGTCTATCCGCATAGTTAGACCATGTGGTTGGTTTGTTTGTTTCAAATTCTTCAATGTGCCCAATGGATCCCATCCTCGTCGCCAATTATTATGTTCTACTTAACATAACAAAATGATACACCAATAGCTCAAATAACAATGTAATTATTTCATTAATAAAGACGTTTATTATTATTATTATTATTATTATTATTATTATAATGGTTTAATATAAAGTCTATAACAAGTCATGTATTTCAGAATATCATTAGTGACAATTACCTACATGATTAATCATAGTAAAAGATAAGTTAATTATAACTATAATCCCAATATATAACACCTTCATTACTTTAAACTATATATATTCTTTCATCGAATATTATGAACAAAATTATGTAAACATTATCTAATATTCCTAATATTCAATAAAAGAATAAATTATTTTCAATTAAAGTCTACAAATGTGAAATGTTACAACTTCGAGTGCTTGTTTTATTTATTAAAAATCATGATTAATTTCAGAGTTTATTTCATATTATGTCAAATACATTCTAATTAAAAGTGCAGGTAAACATTACAATAAGCACGAGCTATATATAAATCGTAAGATTTTCAATTGTATTCATTTTCAATTTGTACTTAATTTCAAGATTAGATGTTATTTAGAAACAGCAAAATCTATCCAATTATTCTACTTTATATTTAAAATTCGCGCCAAGATTTCTACTTGATAACGTAGTCCTAGCGGTAGTCAAAATGTGCGCCGTGACATACCATCTTATATCTCTACCATGGGTAAACACCAAGTGAATATATTCCACTACTTTCTGAAGGAAATTATTCCATCGGTAATACTCGAGAATGCGAAAACAGGTTTCCTATGGGATGGCCGCCATATTTCCTATGGGAATAAAGTGGAGAATCGAGCCCCTGGTGGAACAACCGGTGAATAAAGCAACTCGCTCATTGCTACGACGTTTTTGTCAAAAATGTCAAATTGTAGTGTCATTTAATTGTTGTCAGTTTATGTTGACCAATATTTAGCATTTCATTTGTGTTTTGAGAACTATCTAAGTATTTTTTGTTAGTTTGTCTTGTGCTGTGCATAGCTGCTGTAGCAGAGACGGCGTGGATAAAAAGATGTCGGGAATAACATTTCATAAGTTAGTATAAACAATAAACAGAACCGTACCCACGATACACATAAGCTTACGCGGTATGTTCTTGCGCATCCTAAAGCTATCTCTCTCGCACAATATGACGTTAGCTGGATTGCAAAATTCGAAATTCGTGATGTAATAGACATGGAGAATTGTGATAAATATTATTGTCGCTGCTTTTAGGGCATTTCTCTTAGTTTTGTTATCATTTATATCAAGTTGTTGCTATATGATTTAAATTTAATAAACATATAATATATATTTATCAAAAAAAAAAATGATGCTATTCTATAACTTTCTCTTATAGCGCTATGAACATATACCTCTATAAAATTATAGCAGGATGTAAATGGCAACTTTACTTTTTATTATTACTTATTAAGACAGCCTACCTTACTTTCTATAATATTCAGCAGTTTATTTAAATGCAAACTACAAATAAAAATTTCATTCAATAGGGTTAGGTTTTAGGTTTTTCTATAATACTTTACATCTCCGTTATAAATTTACAGTTGCATTTTATGGTATAGACACTATTTTATATTGGATGTAAAAAGTCAAGGTCAAAGGTTTACATCCCTTACAACCAGCTCTGTAAAATGGGTTACAGAATAGCACCACAAGTTTTTATTATTTTTGCACTAATATCTTGGCATGTAAGAAAATTTTATATGAAGTAAGAGAAACAACAAATTATTAAAATATGTAGCTTTATTTAAATTTGAATAAGGCATGCAAAATTTAAACGTTTTACTTTTTCTACAGGTTTCATACAGAAAAATGACTTAAGAAACAGATTAAAATTTACTTAACTTAATATTCTTTACATTGATTTTGTCCTGGCGACTACAAGCAATAACTCACTGTTTTATTAAATTAGCATCCTTTGGAAACCGAAAATACTTTATATTACTCCCTGTGATCACTCGGGTATTGTTTTTACATTTTGCCACAGCACAATTCAACATTTTAGCCGTAAATCACAACGTTAGACGATTTACACGTTTACATATTATAACATGTTTATATCACTATACTATTACAAAACACGTTTTATTAAGAAAATGGCATTGAAATTATAAGAAAACTTGGAAAACATTATATTCTACAGATCAACAAATTCAAACCAAAGCAAAGCACAGCGACTACGTCAGTGTCAGTGTCTACCAGCTGACGTCATGCGCGGCGATTTCATTTTTAGGTCTGTCTAATGAGCATACCATTCTTATTCTTATACCATGACCGTACCTACAAAATTATGGTATATAAATGCTATTATAGTCCAATCAATGAATATATTGTAGAGTGCATGGAATATGCGAGACTTTTTGACTTCAGGACCTCGTTAGGAGTAGTTAGTAGGTAAACATACTAAAAGTCCCCCGGAGGTGAGCTTACGGTGGGAGAGGGGGAGAAGGTCCAATTTTTTTGTTTTTCGATTATATCTCGGAAACGGTGGACTCTAGAAAAAATATGTCCCATATAAAAATGAAAGCTAATTGAATTTCCTATAAAATTGTATATACATATTTGTCGAATATCCAACGGTTCTCGAGATATACGTTATTGAAAATCGATAATTTTCTAAAAAATCATTTACCTAACGCTTTTTGTCAAACATTTGCCTCTAGTACCTCCAACGATCATTTCCCAGAAAAACTGTAAAAATGAAGTTGTAGAGCATTAAATTTCCTTCACTTTGATATGCACTTTTGCTACCTTATCTGCAACCAATCAAAAGTTATAGAATTTCTAACATGTACGCTCAATTTCGATTACACTAATGTACAGATAATTGTATGGGATTTATTATACGTACTCAAGATTTGTTCAACTTTTAAATATCATGTCTTCTAATGCCCTACATCAACTTGAACTTTCAATTCTGAATGCAAAATTGTTCATCACCCGGCGAAGAAAATCTCCAACTATCTCTGTAATTTCTTCTCGATGCGGTCTTTCAAGTCCTCAATTGTTGCAGGGCGACTTGCGAAGACCTCCCTTCAAATGCCCCCACAGAAAAAATTCGGGTGCCGTTATGTCGGGAGACCTAGGGGAAGGCAGGGCAAATTTTCAAATCGAGAAATTATACGGTCGTTAAAAAATTCTCGCAGAATCCTCAAGGAGTTTCTGGCTGTGTGAAGCTCATACGGGAGAGGTCTTTGCAAGTCGTCCTGCAACAATTGAGGACTTGAAAGACCGCATTCGAGAAGAAATTACAGGGATAGTTGGAGATTTTCTTCGCCGGGTGATGAACAATTTTGCATTCAG
The DNA here is from genome assembly GCA_963680705.1 of Rhagium mordax. Classification (NCBI taxonomy): domain Eukaryota; kingdom Metazoa; phylum Arthropoda; class Insecta; order Coleoptera; family Cerambycidae; genus Rhagium; species Rhagium mordax. The sequence continues at coordinate 46,288,444 of OY796660.1, read as the reverse complement.
AATTAAAAGTTCAAGTTGATGGAGGGCATTTAGAAGACATGATTTTTAAAAGTTGAACAAATCTTGAGTACGTAATAAATCCCATACAATTAGCTGTACATTAGTGTAATAAAAGATTTTTTTACTCGACTTAAAAGGATTTTATTCGAATAATAAAATGGGTAGTATAATATGGGGAACCCTGTATTATTACGAATCATATAATGAAAGTATTTACATGGACTGATAGTAATTAAAAAATGAAAAAATAAGCATTGAAGGTGACATCTTGGTTTTTTTGAGGCGGAAGGGTTGATGCTCATTCATCTTCGTCAGCAGTAGAGACGTTGTCCAAGGAGATTGGTAGTGTATCGATGTCGTCGTCATCGCGTCGCCTTTTTCCTGAATTAATATGCCGAATCTGTTGTTGCAACTGCCCTTGCAATTCGGGTATGCGACAGCAGTTTAACGATGCTTTTATACAACCACACCTGTCACTCACAACCTTTCGTGCATCGGCAAAAAATCATCTTCAAGATTTCGTCAGGAGCAGCATCCAATTTTGACAGTTTCGGAACTAGTTGGTCATTCTTCCTCTCCCAACCCCAATCGGCGCCTCACCATTAGGTTCCTCCTCTAACCACCAGGTGTACTTGGTGGTACGTCCGGAATGCATGCTGCTTAATAGCTTCTTCAGTTGGAGGGAGAGTTGAACGATTAGGATTCATGTTTGCAGCTGCTTTGACAAATGATTTGTAGTGGAAATTGTTGAGAGATTTTTCTGTGGCTAGATACCACGAGAGATTACTCATGATCCCAGCTGTCCCAATGGAGTCAGGGGATGAAGAACCGCTGGCAAATATCTCAGCTGCACGTTTTATGATTTTGGACTTCTGGTACATTTTGACAAAACCCACATTACTCTTGCGATACGCTGCGTATGTTGAGTCACAGCCTGTGAATGCATGTAAGAATAACAAATGGGCATTGTCCTTCATTTCAGCTCCTGCTGCAGCTGTTGTGAGGAATATACAATAGTCTTGACCTTTCCTCTTCCAGGTTGGAGTTTTGGAGAACAGCCAAGTCGACGTCCTCTCCAATAACAGTTACCGAGGAATTTTGCGATCTGTTTATAGCTGTCTTCACAATATCAACGTCAGCATCACCTGAAGCTTGAAGCATATTTACCCATTTTTCTGCAGCTGCATCATCAGCAGGTTTATCAGCTAACTCTTATTATGATAGTTGAAAAGGAAATCATCATCATAATCATCATGGTAGTGTCAATATACTCATTTCTAGAGGAATATCGAAATTGAGCGTACATGTTACAAATTCTATAACTTTTGATTGGTTGAAGATAAAGTAGCAAAAGTGTATATCACAGTGAAGGAAATTTAATGCTTTACAACTTCGTTTTTACAGTTTTTCTGAGAAACGATCGTTGGAGGCACTAGAAGCAAATGTTTGACAAAAAGCGTTAGGTAAAAATGATTTTTTAGAAAATTATCGATTTTCAATAACGTATATCTCGAAAACCGTTGGATATTCGACAAATATGTATATACAATCTTATAGGAAATTTAATTAGCTTTCATTTTTATATTTTTTCTAGAGTCCACAGTTTCCGAGATATAATCGAAAAACCCAAAAATGAGACCTTCTCCCCCCTCTCCCACCGTAAGCTCACCACCCAGGGGCGGGGACTTTTAGTATATTTACCTACTAACTACTCCTAACAAAGTCCTGAAGTCAAAAACTCTCGCATATTCCATGCACTCTACACCCCTCTTTTCAGCCTTATTCTGGTGACTATTGATTATTGGTTATTGAAAAATATCTAATAAGTATGAAGATTTCGGATTCTGGTGTACATTCATAATTTTCAATATTGATTCTTATAATCAATATTCTTGAAAAATGGACGACCTTGAAAATTAACTAATAATTGTAATTCTGGTGTGCAATTTTATCTACAAGACATTGGAAATTTTACGAGTTTTACAAAGAACTAGGTATTTAGAAGGTTAGTTATTAGTTATGTCTTTAAAGGTTATGATGGCCAACGTAGAATTTATTTTTTTAATAAATGCACTGGCTATATAATAATGAGGAGGGCATAAGAAACATTCAAAATTCAGCAATAGAAGAAAAAAAAAAGATTAAGGGATACCTTTATTTGCCAAATAAAATACTTAGCAGGGGAATACACAAGGTGTCCAATATTTGGTAGGTAGGTTTTTTGACGAAAATTAATGGGTGGGGTTTCATATATAAACTTATTTAAAATAAGTCCCCCCTGTTAAGTTACACCCTCTCAAAAGGGTGCACCAAAATCAAGTTTTATATTCTCTAAAATGACTTAACTTAGAGAGATAAAATTTTATGTAGGTACATACTGTACCACCCTTAAAAGACCATTTTATGGAAATATTATTATCCACCAAATCTTCCATTAAGGGAGTTAAATAAACTACCTCTTACGGTTTTTTGCCAGAACTTTGATCGACTATAATTATTTAAAAGAGAAATACTTCACTCGAAAGCCCGATCTTATTTTAAAACTTCTTTGCCTCTTACTAAATTTTTGTAGGTATTCTTAATCGTATTAGATTAAAAAAATGAAATGCACAACCATGCACAGACAGTTCTCGCCTGTACCGTATCTATTTTATTTTTTTTAATCGAATACGGTTGAGTATAGAAAAATTTAGTAAGAGATAAAAAAGTTTTAAAATAAGATCAGGCTTTCGAAATCAGTTTGGAGAAAATAATATGAAATTAGCTTTTAGTCCACCCCTTTACTTCGAAAGCCTTATCCGATTTTAAAACTTTTTTGCCTCTTACTAAAGTTTTCTATACTCAACTGCATTCGATTAAAAATAAAATAAATACGGTACTGATGAGAAGGTACACAAAAATTTAGTAAGAGAAAAAGAAGTTTTAAAATAAGATAAGAGGCTTTCGAGTAAAGTAAAGTATTTCACTTTTGAATATTTATAGTCAATCAAAGTTCTGGCAAAAAAACCACAAGGGGTAACTTATTTCACTCCCTTAAAGGAAGATGGGGTGGATGATATTTTCATGAAATGGTCTTTTATAGGTACAATATGTACATAAAATTTTATCGCTCTAAGTTAAATCATTTTGGAGAAAATTATAAAAACTAGCTTTTGGTGCTGCACCCAATAAAGAGGGTGAAACTCGATAGGGGGGGGGCTTATTTTAAAAGAGTTTATATGAAAGACCCTCATTAATTCTCATCAAAGAACCTATATACCTGCAAAATATTTGCACTTATTTCCGGGACACCCTGCGTATAGGTTCAATAACATATTTGATAGATCAAATAAGTTCCTTCTTGCCAGACCCACAAAGAATCAAAATAAGTATTCCCAAGTAACTTATTGTTACGTGTGGTTTGCATTTCTTCTCTCAGGGAAGTTATCAGAAATCTGTAGGCCAAGATATTAATTTCCCTGTGAGCCGCCAATCGACTGAATCTGTAGACTAAGCTTTTCCGACTCTCATAGCGGTTTCACACGATCCAATAAATTGTACAATTTATTGTCCAATAAATTGATCAATTTAACAATTTGTAGTAGACTGATTACTCACGACAATTTATACAAAAATTTATTTATCAATTTCATTACTGCCAACATAACCATGGTGGAAAATGTTCACACTGTTGACAGTCTGCTGGGACAGAATAGATAAGAGTTTGCTGGGATTTGTAGGTTAAAGGCGAGGTTAAAGGTTTACATGTGGTGAATGCGACTGGCATATTGGTTCTTCGCTCAATCCATGGTCGAACCCACCATTTTCTAGTTTTTCTCTGACTTTCAATTGAAGTAATTATATTACCATTAAAGAAAACACCATTCTTCACCATTTTCACAAACAATAAACAATTAGTGACATTGAATGAACCAAACATAACACATAAGGCATTTACGATAATTGGAGCGGGTAATGTATCCTGGTACATTGCGGTAATCAGCTGTTTTATGTCAATACATCTACCGAGCTAAGAATTACCGAACGCAAAATTTCAAATGTAACCTAAAGCATCACTTGACTAATTAATAAATAATTGAGAATTGAATTACTTTTTTATTTTATGCTTATTCATAAGTCCATACTGCTCGCCATGTCAAAATGGAAAGTAAAAAAACATTTATACCTATGTATTGCATATTTAGGTATACCTACTTACTTAATTCATTATACATATACATAAATGTTTCCGTCCTCATCTAAAATTACTTCATTATTTTCGTCAGTGATGGGTTTCATTTGTCTCAAATACTCACAAAATGTCAAAAATTAAGTTTTTTTAATCATATTTTAAGGTTATACTGCATTTACCAACCGATGTAGTCGATCCATAAATTTTGGATCGGGTAGATGTAGCGAATACATTCGATACATTTACCGAACGCGGTTCGGTAGATATGTTCTTATTATCGAACGCTCTGATACATTGCGGTATGTAGCTCCAATTGTCGTAAATGCCTATTATCAACAAATTTTGAGGGTTGGCATTGATAAAGAAATATCAAATGTTACTAAATATCCCTAAAATTGGCCAAGAAATTAGAACAAGTTCTAATTGTACAATTTATTGGTCAAGTTATTGTAGACAAGAAATTGACGTACAATTTGTGTTTAATACACATACCCCAATAAATTGAAGGTCAACTTGAACAATTTATTGGGCAATAAATTGGATCGTGTAAAACAGCTAGATAAGTACCTACCCTAGATATATTTGGAATTGCCTCTGATGTTCTTTTTTTTTGTGTAGTTTCATATAAAATGAAAATGTAAAATGTTTACAGTTAGGCAAAAGTTAACCTATATTTTGACAATTGTCATTACTCATTTTACAAATATTTCTCCAACTATGCAGCGTTAAATACTCTAATTTTCTTCAATTTCTAGTGTTTTTATTGAAGACCAATGAATATTGGCAACCCTTTTTTAATAACTTCATATCATACGCATACAGACAATCTAATAGATTTTCAATATTGACTTTCTGGAATCAATAGTCTCACCTACAACAACTTTATGAAATCGATAATTTTCAATAAACAATGTTGGTTATGTTCCATGGTAGAGATATAACATGGTATGTCACGGCGCACATTTTGACTACCGCTAGGACTACGTCATCAAGTAGAAATCTTGGCGCGAATTTTAAATATAAAGTAGAATAATTGGATAGATTTTGTTATTTCTAAATAACATCTGTTACGTTCCCTACTTGGGGGACTGTAGTTATCATTAATTAAACACTTCACCTTCTTTACATTTACTTTATTATCACAGTTTCTATCACGTTCTATACAATACAATGCACCCGTACTTTACTCTATGAGAGCCGTCAGCAGAGAGAGCCGAGAGTGTTCTCGATCCGACTTTAGGGATTCACGCATGCGCGTATTGTTACGCTCCTGACTTAACACCCCCACATTTAAATTTACAGCTCTTGTAAATGTTTACCTACATAATTTGCTTACAGAACAATTTCCTAAATTTATGCCCTATGGTAGATGCGACAATTATTCCCCGGTATGTACCTTTTTTTTAAAAACTTGTAACATACTCTGTTGCTACTCTCTCCCCCTTAAATGCCTGCCTTCAACTTAACCTAGATGCCTTACATTTAAACATTACACAGTTTTATACGACATTTCTCTTAACTACATATTATTTTGTAATAACAGTGTTTCTTTTCTTCCTACATTAAAATTTACATGTACAATTGACTATTGTTATGGTGAGTTCATAATGTAGTCGTTGAATTTGGCCGGCCTTGTGGATGGCCTGGATGAATGTCTCCGGCTCCTGGGTGATGTGACCTCTTGGTTCCTTAGGTCCTGGTGAGCGGTCCCGACCTCCTGGTCTGTCTGGAGCGGACTCTCCGTCGTGCTGTGGAAAGAGTTATTATGAGCTATATTGTCACTACTAAGGGTAGAGTCATCCGAAGATGACTTGTCAATAGTTGCAGTGTCTTTGTCACATTGCAATGTTTTGTCACTAACACTATTCTCGCCCCGTTCATATGGACACATGGACGTTGAGTCAGTTAAGGGTTTGTTAGCACCCGAGTCATAATGTCTCTCTGGTGTTGCTTACTTTCGTTTCCCCTGCGACGGTTTCTGCGTCGTAGGTTATTTTAGACGTTGTTACCTTTTGCCCTCGACCTGTACTTGCTCTTTCCACCTGATCTGCTGTTTCCCTATTTATGATTTAGTTATCGTGCCTTTTCCAAATGGTCCCCGTGTCTCCTACTTGGCATAAGTATGTTGATCTCCCGATTTTCTTAATAATTTTAGCCTCTGTCCACGCTTTCACGTTCGCCTTCCGGAAATCTCGGATCATTACTCCTTCTCCAACTGCAAGTTTGCGAGCTCTTCCTGAGCTATAGTTCTTCCTTTGTTTCGCCTGCGCTTTTTGGATGTTCTCGGTTATTTTTGTTGGTATGCTTTCCCCTCGATTTTTGAGTAGATCAAATCTCATCTTCAAGGATCTTCCCAACATTATTTTTGCTGGGGTCTCCTTAGTCGTTTCGTGAACTGTATTTCTATAAGAGAGTAAAAATCTAGAGGTTAGCGTAGAAAGTTTCTCATGTCTATTTGCTTTGTCCAACAAGGCTGCCTTGATTTTAGCCTTAAAGGTTTTCACCATGTTTTCTGCCTGGCCATTTGATTGCGGATGTCCCACCGGTGTCGTCACATGCTTAATACCATTCCTCGATAGGAAGGTCGTTAATTTGCTTGAAACTAGCCCGAATCTACTGAATGCATCTCTCAGTTTTTCCTCTGTTACCTCTGCCGTCGTGGTTTCCATGGGGTAGACTTCTGGAAATTTGCTATATGCATCAATTAGGATCAAGAACATGGTGCCATTAATTGGACCTAGAAAATCTGCATGAACTCTTTTCCAGACAGTCGATTCTGCCTCCCAAGGAGAATACTCCGCTTTGGGTGGATCGGCACGTTGATGCAAACATGGCAAACAGGACTTCACTAGGCTCTCTATGTTATCATCGATTTTAGGCCACCACAGGTAACTTCTTGCCAGCGATTTTGTCTTTGCTATGCCTAGATGTGCGGTGTGGAGTTCACTTAGCAATCTAGGCCTTAACTTTGTGGGAATTATCACTCTATGCCCCCACAACAGGATACCTTCGCTGGCCGTAATTTCTTCTCGTTTTCTGAAATACGATACCAGATTCCCTTCTACTTTGCTTGGCCATTTATCTCTTTCAACATATTCCAATATTCTTTTCAATTCTGCATCTCTGCTTGTCTCTTCCTGTACCGCCACATTGTCAATTGGCCATTCGGTACCACTACTTTTGACAAAATTCAAAAATTCTCCTTTTTCTTCATATTCTGCATCGACCACGTTTACTTTGGTTGGGGCTCTGGACAGGTAGTCCGAAATTATATTTTCCTTGCCCTTAATGTGCTCTATGGTGTAATTAAAACTCGATAAGAATAATGCCCATCGTTGCAGTCTACTCGCGTACATTTGAGGGATTTGACGGTGCTCCCCTAAAATATGTACTAACGGCTTATGATCCACTCTTAAGATGAACTTATGCCCCCATAAATACTGCTGGAATTTACGCACTCCATAGATGACTGCGAGGGCCTCTTTACATAACGTAGCGTACTTCTCTTCAGCTGGCATGAGGGTGCGAGAAACACATGCAATAGGTCTTTCCATTCCGTTCTCCAAATGGAATAATGTGGCTGCGACCCCACTATTCGAAGCGTCAGTGGTTAAAATCATTGGAAGATTTGGATTGAAATTGATTAAGGTTATATCTTCGGCAATTTCCTTCTTTATGTCCTCGAACGCTCGCTCACACTCCTCTGACCAATGGAAAGGCACATTTTTCTTAAGTAGGTTATACATGGGCTTTAGCTTGGAAGCCAGGTTTGGTACAAATTTGCTGTAATAGTTTACTAAGCCTGCAAAAGATCTTACTTCGGATACATTGATGGGGCTTGGGGCCTTTATGACTGCCGTTACTTTATCGTCCGTTTTTCGCAGTCCCGCTTTGGAAATGTTGTGACCCAAATATTCGATCTCGTCTTGTAAAAAACGACATTTTTCTTTCTTCACCACGAGGCCTGCCTCTGACAGCTTCCCCAGCACACGTTCGAGGTTTTCGAGATGTTCTTCCTCGTCCTTCCCTTGATGTAATTTTGCAAACAGCGTGGCAATCGGGTCTATTCTCATTCACTTCCGTTAAAATTAACATGCCGTTTATATTTTAATTTTTAACACTCCGTTAAGTTAAAATGTTGATATTGCTATTCAGAAAGGATGTTTTAAACGGATCCTCTAAAATACTCATTTTTAACAGTTCCGTTTATTCACATCTGAGAATGTAGCAACAAGTGTGTAGAAACTCGATTCAATGGGAATGGACTGCATTAGTGTGACGTCACATAATTATGCAACCCTACGTACTACTATCATGACAGACCACTGCTGCTAACTTCATTATACCTCTGAGTTGTTACAGCTGTCGTTAGTGTCACTGTCGCTGACGCAAACTTTATAACCTCTTATCTTGGTGTCAATAACACAATAAAAATCAATTTAAACCTATTTAAAAAAATATAGGATATTAAAGAAAGCACAGGTAGGTATTTAAGCATTATTTTGTCTTTACAATTTACATATCCCCATATTTAAGAAACGATAATTAAACTAACATACACATTATAACTTTACCTCTTTTATTTTAATTTGAAATCCTTTGGGAAACTAACATTTTACATCCAGTTTTATTTATATGATCACACTCAGGTGCAAAGCATAAACCCACATTTGAAATTAAGCACAAAAACGAGTTTATTAGAAAAAATAGTAGAATAGATTTGAAACTGAGAGAAAACTTAAGTTAAATGTCAAGTTCATTGTCAAAATGAACGAACATGAATTAATTTTGAAGTTAGCGCTGCAAACTCATAATTTGAATTTTTGCATTCTTTATTCCTATTGGAGAAAGCTTCCGCCGCTTTACATATTAATTTATAAAACTAAAATGAAGTTTTTATAAATCATACGTGGATACATACATTTTAACATATTTCTTAAATGTGAAATAGGTATTGGAAGTCCTTAAATAGTCTTTCAACATACAGAAATACTATAAAATTCCCGACCATGTTTTAGTACTATATTATTATAGTCCTTATGGACAACGCAATACGGGTCAGATTCCCATATTACAGTTTCGGCCGTAAACTTTTATACCAGTAGAAGTGGGGGTCGTGACGTCACAACTAATGGAGTCTATTCGATGAACTATTTTTATGAATATAGTTGTGTAACATAAGGCTTGTTCTGGTTCAAAATTTTTGCAGTCCTAAAATCGTTCCCGTCTTGCGCAATGTAAAAAATTACCAATTTTAATACACAGCGCATGGTTGTTTCTTCATTGCGCATGACGGGGACTGATCCAGAACTACCTGTTCTAATGAGAACCCGAACAAGCCTATAACCTCATAAAGTTGCGGAGGGCTAATGATTGAATCATTGAACGTTAAAAAAGAGTTTTCTTTACTTATTTAGTGAAAACTATTTGATTAAAAAATGGCTGAATGTGAAGAAATAGGTAAGAAGTACTTTTCATTGATAGAAATATATTTGAATTGAAACAGAGACATGTTTAAATACTTTTTTAAATTTGTTGTTTTGCTTAATACTCTGTAATGATTTTAGTTGAAAGGAGAAGATTAGCTAGAACGATATTCTTTTAAAGTATAACCTAAAATATAAACAACAAACTGAAACTGGTCTATTTTTTTTTTAAATATTACTTACAAAACACTTACTTGACGTTTTACTCACTATATAATCAAATACAACGGATAAACTTTATGAAAAAACACGCAAAAAATAATAATATACCTACACGGAAATCGCTGTTCACTGCAAACGCAATTTTATTCCAATATAACAGACCGTTAAGTTTTTTAAGGGTTTGTTAATTTTTAATACCTTTTGACAATGCAACGAGAATAGCTTTTCCGTTAAAACTTTCTGTTAATTTTTTTAACGGACTGTTAATTTTAACATTGCGAATGGGAATAGACCCAATGGTCAGGCAAAGGATACTTCCACCAAGTACTTGTTGATCGTTGACTTGTAATCACCACAGACACGAAGTGTACCATCCGTCTTGGGTACCAACACCAACGGCGTCCCGTATTCGCTGGTCTCCACTGGCTCGATGATACCTAGTCTCTGAAGTCTACTTAGTTCCTCTTCTAATGCTTGTTTATAGGCTAATGGCACGGTTCTTGGTTTGCAAAATACAGGTCGGGCTTCAGGTTTTAACTGCAAAGAAATTTTTTTGTATTTAAAAAGGCCAATTTCTTTATTAAAAACATGTTTATATTTTTCTATTAGGTTTAGAATTTTGGGGTTTAAACTTCCGGAGAGGTTGTTGACCGTCGATAGTTTGATATTGAATGTATTTAAAAAATCACGCCCTCCGATCATAGGGCCACCATTTTTTATAACGTAAAAACGAACTTTTTTAGTAATACTGTTTAACGTGAGATCACAGAAAAAATATCCAAGTGGTGTAAAGTTTTGACTCTGAATATAGCCTTTTAACACTGTGAAGTCTGTGTTCAACGGGTACTTATTGAAAAATGTTTTATAAGTCTGTTCGCTCACACACGAAACACTCGCGCCGCAGTCGGCTTCCAGCTTATGTTTAATACTGTCTATCATAATGTCTAATTTAAAGTCATTATTATCGCGATTCGATTTAGTGATGGCAAAAATACTTTCAAAATTGTTGTCAACCATTTCTGTGTCTACATCAAGGTAATTATAAGATTTTTGCTTCATTTTACAGACTTTTGCCAAATCCCCCGTCTCTGGCACCTATTACCATTAAAATTTGCATACTTACAGGGTGCTTGATGCTTTTTACCACATGAACCACATGGCTTATATCCAATTTGGCTATTACCACCTTTGTACTTTCCTGTTACTCCTGCTGCTCCCTTACCCTCTCTATTTGATAAAGTCTTTGTCATCTGGACTCGAGGCCTCCGGTACACGCCTGATATTTTGTTTACTTCTACTACACGCTGGGCTTCAGCTTCTTTCTGCATACCCAACTTGACCATGTCGTTCAAGCTCTTCGTAACCTCTTCTTCGCACAGCCGATCTAGCACTTTTCCAATTCGTAATCCTGACATTAGCTTATCTTTCATGACGTTTTCTAAACGAACTCCGAATTTGCAATTGACTGATAAACTTTTTATTCTTGCATAAAAATCGGGAAGCTCTCACCAGTGTCTTGTTGAGCAGAATAAAACTTTAATCGTTCGCGCCAGGTCGACGAATAGTCTGCAAATTGCTGACTTAAAATTTCGCACAATGCCTCATAAGTTTTATCTTTAGGTAAGTCCGGGTATGATAGATCTGTTGGGAATATTTAATCAAATGTTCCTGTATTTGTGAAAAGGGTGACTATGGCGACGAAGATAAAAAAAGGGTAATTGTTATATTTTTGAAATGTAATAGTTTGACTTTTATACTTAATAAATGTTTCCACATGTTCTAAGATTAATAGTTTACATCCAATAAGATAAATCTCATCAGGTTATGGGCCCAGGTGTGCTTTAAAACTATAAAGAACTGATTGCAACGAGTATTCCAGAGAAGGCTGTACGTGAAGTTCCGGCTGTGAAAACGTTTAGAAGATTTGAGTTTTTACTCAGGTGTTTGAAGTGCACAATGGAGTGCAAACACATCGTGATTGGAAAACTGCAAGGTGCAAGTGATTGGCCAAAATGGAAGTTGTTGGTACAGTTGCAGCTGAGGAAACATCGTTTGCTAGACATTGTGAGTGGAGATAGAAAGAAGCCAAACCCTCCTGCTAGTGGATCTCAAACTACAGAAGATGAAGAAATATACGACATAGAGCTTTTGTCATGGGAACAAGCAGACGCTGATGCAATGTTGTGCATGGTTAGTGCTTTAGGCGATGAACCTGCTACGCTTGTTATGACATGTACTTCATCAAGTGAAATATGGAAAACGCTTCAGTCAGTATATGAGCAAAGTAGTGAGCAGCGGCTAGATAGGTTACTAGAAGAATTTTTCGGTTGGTCAAATTGTGTAAATGACATTGCTTCACATATCGCACTCCTGCAAAAACATTTCATGGAGCTGAATGATGCTATGACTAAACAAGCAGAACACCCCCTAAGTGAACGTGTTTTGATAGTCCGTATTTTGTCAACTCTTGGTCCCGAATATCATGAATTTCGAAATGTTTGGGAAGCAATGCCACCAAGTAATCGCAACCTTCGAGTATTGGTAGAAAAGCTGAGAACAATAGAGCAACGTAATCTTTCAGATACACGAAGTGCTTTTGTCGCTCGAACTAGTACTAGCAAAGTAAGGAAACAAAATGGCACAAAGACATCCGAAAAGTCAGGGAGAGCGAGTACAAGCTCAATAAATACTCAAGGAAGTAGTCAAAATAAGAAGAAAGGTGGACGTTTTTCATGCCATAGATGTGGACAAAAAGGACATTTTCAGAAAGACTGTCCTGTGAGATCTAGTGATCGCAGTAAATATGACGAGAGGGAAACACAGTCAAAAACGCCCAAGGGTCAAACTTTGGTGGGTCTCTGGTTTGTTACAATGGATTTTTCTCTGAAGATAGCTGGATTGCAGACACTGGTGCAACAGTGCATGTAACAGCAAACAAGCAGTATTTTGCAACTTATGAAGCTTTTGCTGTGCCACAAAAATTACACGGTTTTAATGCTGCTTCTTTCGGACATGCATTAGGACAAGGGAACATAAACGTTGAAATAAGGGTTGGAAAACGTCAGATGCATACATTTCTCGAAAATGTATGGTATGTTCCGGAGGCTAATCGTAATTTGTTTTCTGTAAGTCAAGTTATCAAGAAAGGTTATACTTTTGAAGCTGATCAAGATTCTTGCTATCTTCTAATGAATGGTGTCGTGCAATTAGTTGGACAGCTACATGGAGAACTCTACCTGCTGAATATGTGTGTAAAAATGCCTACTATATCAGCGGTGTATGTTATTAATCCGGCCAACAGCTTGCAACTGTGGCATGAAAGGTTAGGCCATCAACATAAACGTCACGTGAAGAAAGTCTTGTGTAAATATGGGATTACCTGTGGAGCAGATGGAGAATTCTGTGAGGGATGTGCACTCGGTAAGGCTCATCGCCATAGTTTTGAAACACGGAAAAATCGACCTAACATCGTTGGTGAACTGATCAATGCAGACGTCTGTGGTCCGATGGAAACCGTCTCTTCTGGTGGCAATAGGTACTTCGTATTATTTAAAGATGATTATAGCAAGTTTAGACGTGTGTTCTTCATCAGTCAAAAAAGTGAAGTTGCAAACTGTCTGCGTACATTCCTGAATGAAGTTAAAACAGCTGGACATACTGTGAAGGAACTTTTATGTGATAATGGAAATGAGTTTGTAGGAAGGCCAACAGTACAAGTTTTGCAAGACTTTGGAATCTCCTTGCGGACTACATCACCATATTGTCCTGAACAGAACGGAGCGTCTGAAAGGGAAAACCGAACTATAGTAGAGTCTGCTCGTTCTATGCTGCAATCTCGAAGTTTGCCAAAATCCTTTTGGGCCGAGGCGTGTAATGCAGCTGTGTATTTGCTTAATCGAACAGGTCCTACACCCGTCACAGGAAAGGCACCATTTGAACTATGGACAGGAAAAGATGTCAGTGATATCTCACACCTAAGAGTTTACGGTACAGATTGTTATGGACATATTCCTAAACAGCAACGACAAAAATGGGATGCCAAAAGTGTCGCTGGCAAACTGGTGGGATATCATGGTAACAAAGATGGTTATCGTGTGTGGATACCAGAAAAACGAAGAGTTGTTGTTTGTCATGATGTTACCTTTAAACCAGAAATCGTGATTTCAGCACCTATAGCACAGTTATCAGTAATTGAAACCAATGAATCTGTTTCAAAAAATGGCAATACAATTTCGGAAAAATATGAATTATGTGATGAGAGAAGTGCTACTACTGCTTCTCATGAAGATCCTGAGCAAATTCACATTGAGGATGAAATTCAGAATGAGGAAGAACCTCGGCGCAGTACAAGAGAAAAGAAGAAACCCAGATGGCAGAATACTGGAGATTTTGTACTGCATGCGGAAATGGGCATGTTAGCTGTGATTAATAAAGATCCTGAAACATTCCAGGAAGCCATATTGTCTGAATATTCAGAGGAATGGAAGTCTGCTATTGATGAAGAAATGTCATCCCATGCTAAAAATGGTACATGGTGTCTAGTGGAAAAACCTCCTGATGTTAAGGTGTTAGGTTGTCGTTGGATTTTTAGAACAAAGTTCAATCCTGATGGAATGTCCGGAAAACGAAAAGCTCGACTTGTTGCTCAGGGGTGTAGTCAACGGTCTGGTATAGATTATGATGAACTTTTCAGTCCAGTAGCCAGGTACGATACAATTCGTGTGGTACTTGCACTGGCAGCTTGGGAAGATATGAATTTAGCTCAATTTGATGTAAAAACAGCTTTTTTGTACGGTGCACTTTCGGAGGAAGTGTACATGCGTCAGCCCGAAGGCTATGACGATCAATCAGGACGAGTATGTAAATTAGAACGCAGTTTGTATGGACTTAAACAGGCCCCTAGGTGCTGGAATGAACGTTTTACAAATTTTCTCAAAAATCAAGGCTTAAAAAGCACCACTGCAGATCCCTGTCTCTTTATACGTCGGACTGAACACTCAAAATTGCTAGTTCTAATTTATGTTGATGATGGTCTGGTCGCTGGTACAAACCCCGAGGATATACAGTTATTCCTAAACGAACTTGGACGTGAATTCAAAATCACAAATGGTTCTTTAAATAACTTTCTGGGTATGCAAATTATAAAGAAAAATGATGGATCGATCTTTATTAGTCAAAGTGCATATACAAGAAAGGTGCTGGACCGTTTTAATATGAGTGGATCAAAAGCTGTTTCAACCCCTTGTGAAAAGTCTCCTGTTGTAGAAACAGAGTTTATTGGAGACAAGGTGCCATATCGAGAAGCCGTTGGGAGTCTCATGCATTTGGTAGCTGTGTCTAGACCTGATATAGCTTATGCAGTGAGTGTGGCAGCGAGATCTTTAGATAAAGCCACACAGGCTGACTGGCTCTCAGTAAAACGCATCTTTAAGTACTTACAAGGTACATACAATTTTGGAATTTTGTACAAGACTGGATCAAGAGATTGTATCATTGAAGCATACAGTGATGCTGATTATGCTGGTGATCCTCTGAGTCGTCACTCCACAACAGGTTGTGTTTGCAAAATTGGAGGTGGTCCAGTAACATGGTTGAGTCGAAAGCAAAGGTCAGTAGCAGTGTCAACAACTGAAGCCGAATTCGTTGCTGCCAGTGAATGTTCAAGGGAGGTGATGTGGTTGACTCGTCTCGTTGAAGAAATATACCAGTCCGTGAAAATTCCTGTGTTACATGTTGATAACCAGAGTGCCATCAGACTAATTAAGAACCCGGAATTTCACAAGCGGACGAAACATATTGAGGTACATTATTTCTTTGTTCGTGAGAAGTATTTGAATGGATTTCTAAACATTCAATACGTTGAGAGTAGTGAACAGATTGCTGATATGCTGACTAAACCGTTGGAAAGGATAAGATTTCAAAAATTGCGAAATGCGGTTGGAATGTGTGAACTCGAATCTAACCGAAACATTTGTGGAGGAAGTGTTGGGAATATTTAATCAAATGTTCCTGGATTTGTGAAAAGGGTGACTATGGCGACGAAGATAAAAAAAGGGTAGTTGTTATATTTTTGAAATGTAATAGTTTGACTTTTATACTTAATAAATGTTTCCACATGTTCTAAGATTAATAGTTTACATCCAATAAGATAAATCTCATCAAGATCTCTCACCATTTTGTAAGTACTGCCTCCAACCAACGACAGTAAGGTAGCAACTCGTAGGTTTTCTTCAATTTTATTTACCTTCATATAGGATTCCAGTCTTTCCTGCCATAATTTCCAATCCTCGGTTACATGGTTAAATTCAGTAATACAGCCAATTAAAGACATTTTGTGTTATTTTTACTCGTCAAGTCCGACAGCCTAACCAACAATAATCGTCATCCAAAAATTTCAAAAATCTATCAAATAGGCTTCTACTTTATCGGCCCTTCATTATCGCCAACTTGACGGTCCAATAGTCCTAAATACCTGTTTCCTGTTTCACGATTCCGGAGGAAGCTGCGCAACACGCTTTAGTGAAAACGTCATCTGACAGATAATTGGATGCAAACAATGTTTGAAGTTAGTAAAAGCGATAATAATTTAATTAAATAAAAATATTTAAGCACTAAAAAGGTATGTATATGATTAATTTACCAGTATTTTATAACCTGTTATAATATAACGTAATATAATAAAGATTTAAATTTATAAACAAAAATAAAATAGTCTTGTACATACCTTGCAAATGGTTATTTGTAAATAAATACAGTTTATTTGATCAATTTTACAAAATTACACGTGTTTATATCAGTAGATGTTATAAATTCATAAATTGTTTGCATCCAATTTTGACATTACATGACTTTTATGACGCGCACTAAATGCGCGTACTGCCTGCGCCTTGCACCCACAATGTTCCACTCACCACGTAAATATTTTCCTCCAACCTGTTTTACGGTGTTTGGTTTCCGCGTTTCCGTTTATTCTCGTCGCCAATGTTACGTTCCCTACTTGGGGGACTGTAGTTATCATTAATTAAACACTTCACCTTCTTTACATTTACTTTATTATCACAGTTTCTATCACGTTCTATACAATACAATGCACCCCGTACTTTACTCTATGAGAGCCGTCAGCAGAGAGAGCCGAGAGTGTTCTCGATCCGACTTTAGGGATTCACGCATGCGCGTATTGTTACGCTCCTGACTTAACAACATCTAATCTTGAAATTAAGTACCTACAAATTGAAAATCAACGATTTATATATAGCTCGTGCTTATTATCGTAATGTTTACCTGCACTTTTAATTAGAATGTATTTGACATAATATGAAATAAACTTTGAAATTATAATCATGATTTTTAATAAACAAAAGTTGTAACATTTCACATTTGTAGTTTTTAATTGAAATTAATTTATTCTTTCATTGAATATAGAATGTTAGATAATGTTTACATAAACTTACTGCGTTCGGTTTTTACATATCTGAAAGCTCGCTTTGCTCGATTACCTCATTTGCCGTTCGGTAATAGACAATGCATGCTCTTTTAGATCTGCTCTGCGTTCGGTAACCATAAATACGAGCGGTCAGCGCTACCTCGTTTAGCTCGGCTTCAAGACGTCGAGCAAACAGATTTTTTAGGGTTCTTCTGTGATCTGTGTCTCCGACACTATCTAAGTACAACCAAGAAGACTGTTCTCTAGGTTTCTTGAGTACAACATAACAGAACACATTGATTAAATAAACTGCATTGTTTTTTCTGAGTGATACACCAAAATAAAAAAATAATAATAATTTATGGGGTTATGTTTTATGTTCCTCCTTGGTATCCGTTCGGTAATTAAATTGGGCTCATTTGCCTCGGTGATCACGTGTGATAAATCTGTATCTGCTCGCTCGCCTCTGGATTTTTAAAACCGAACGCAGTTACTGCGTTCGGTTTTTACATATCTAAAAGCTCGCTTTGCTCGCTTACCTCATTTGCCGTTCGGTAATAGACAATGCATGCTCTTTTAGATCTGCTCTGCGTTCGGTAAGCATAAATACGAGCGGTCAGCGCTACCTCGTTTAGCTCGGCTTCAAGACGTCGAGCAAACAGATTTTTTAGGGTTCTTCTGTGATCTGTGTATCAGACACTATCTAAGTACAACCAAGAAGACTGTTCTCTAGGTTTATTGAGTACAACATAACAGAACACATAGATTAAATAAACTGCATTGTTTTTTCTGAGTGATACACCAAAATAAAAAAATTATAATAATTTATGCGGTTATGTTTTATGTTTCTCCTTGGTATCCGTTCGGTAATTAAATTAGGCTCATTTGCCTCGGTGATCACGTGTGATAAATCTGTATCTGCTCGCTCGCCTCTGGATTTTTAAAACCGAACGCAGTAATTATTGTTCATAATATTCGATGAAAGAATATATAGTTTAAAGTAATGAAGGGTGTGAATTTAATTATATATTTCAATAAAAGTAAGATTTTCTTCTGAACTCTCTTTATTTTGTACACACTTCAGTAATACATATTTCTTGTACATAACTACCACATAACAACTACAGCAATACCAACAAGACTCTAGTGAGTTTCTGAATACAAATTTACTGCCAACTTAACACGCCTCCATAAATTTGTATTACAGTTTAAACATTAATAATAAACAATTTACAAAATACATAAAGATTTCCTGAATTTCTCAAATTTTACTGTACCTAGAGATTTAGTTAAAATATCAGCAACATTCTCTTCTGAATTAACTTTTACTATATCAATTATTTTGTTAATAAAATTCTCGTTTACAAAATGATAATGAGTTTCAATGTATTTTGAATTCTTTGTAAAATTACCATGTTTGGCTATGTTAATTGCACCAGAGTTGTATTTTTACAGGTTTAGAAACTTCAATATTTAAGTCTGACAGAATATCTATTACAATTTTTAATTCGCTTACACACTCAGATAATGCTACATATTCAGCTGATGTGAAAGACTTTGTTACACTATTCTGTTTCTTAGATTTCCAGAAAATTACATTTCCATACATTCTAATTAGATAACCTGTCGTAGATTTTCTGTCAGTTACATCTCCTGCCCAGTCGGCATCTACATAACTATTTAAAATTTCTGTATTTACATTCCTATTATAATTTAACCTAAAATCTTTCGTTTGAAATCCTTTCATTAACGAGCTCTTTATGTTGTTTAACTTTTCTAAATCTTTACAACAAATTAGTATATCATCAACAAATATTATTAAATAAACATTGTTATTTTTCTCATTTAGTACATACAGACAACTATCATTTATACTTCTTTTGAAATTTAAGTTTTTTAAATATTCATCAAAACATTCATACCAGGCTCTAGGGCTTTCCCTTAGACCATATAACGCTTTATTTATACCATTTGCCTTTATAGAATAAACCCATTTTAAATCCAGAATTTTTTTGTCATCTGGTTTATCAACAGATACCCAAGTTTTATTTTTAATTAAACAACTTATTTCTTTATTCATAGCTTCTATCCAATTTTCAGGATTTTCGCTATTCATCGCTTCAGTATAAGTAATAGGATTATTTGCATTTACATAATTGAAATAAACAATATTATTATAAACAAAACTTTCATCATTAAGCTTAGCAGGTTTCTTTTGTTCTCTAGTTGACCGTCTTAGTTCTGTATCCTGATTATTTTCTATATTAGTACTATTTTCATTATGACTTTCATTACCGTTTAATCGAATTTCAATAACATTTTCAGAATTATTATCCGAATCAAAACCAATAAAAGATGTACCTTCTTCGATAATATCAACGTGTCTTGCTACAACTATTTTATTATTTATAAGAACTCTATACCCAACATTTTCATAACCTAACAAAATGCCCAAATCTGCTTTTCTATCCCACTTTGAATGTCTTTTTTGTTCGGGTACTCTCACAAAAACTTTACTACCATACAACTTTAAATATTCTATACTAGGTTTTTCATCGAACATTAACTCATAGAGTTAAAAATTAACCCAAATCCGTTTATTTATAAAGGATGGTTAGAGGCACCCTTTAAAAATTACCTGATCTGTTTATTGGAATAAAATCATAAAATGGTGTCCGCAGAGTAAAACCAGCATATTTTTTTAAATTAATTTCCGCCTTTCCGTGTCTTTTTCGGTGTTTTCCCGTTTTCTAGATTAGAAGATATTACACACGTTTTTTTTACATTTTGAGTATAGAAATAAGTATATGGTTAAAAATGGCAGTACCAGCTCTTTTTTATGAAGAATTAAGGCGATTAATAAAATAACTGCTTTATTTTTGGAAAAATGTAAAAAATCAGTGTTATATCTTATAAAAATTCTTGTAAAAGTACGGCGACTTCAAGGTAAACATTTTCATATTAAAATTTATTCATATAGTTTCTGCATTTTCATCTGCCATCTCCTTTTATATTAATAATTTATAATCCACGAAAAGGTGAAAATGGTTAATTTAGAAAAACAGAGGTTATGATAGTAGAATGTAGAATAATATGATCATAGATACATAGAAACAATAAACGTAAACTGAGTAATACTAAAATAGTTCATGGAATTTTCACTATAATTATTTTTCTATGCATTAGTAGCTAGCTTCTGTAATGTGAATTAAACGGATCTGTTAAATGTGGGTATATTAGATGATCCGTTAAAAACATCCCCTGTGAATAGCATTTATCAATTTTAACTTAACGGAAAAATATTAACAGATGTGTTAATTTTAACGGACGTGAACAAGAATAGACCCAAAGGAGTCTTATTTTGAATAATAGGTTATAATTCTATTCTTTAAATAACTAGCGGTTTTAACAATTTCTGGCCAAAATCGCTTATGTACCTTAGCTTCAGCTAGTAAACATCTTGACATATCCATTATATCTCTATTATATTTTTCTGCTGTCCCATTTAATTCATGAACATATGGTGGACAACGTTCAATATAAATTCCCTTTTCCTTTGCAAACGTATATATTTCATTATTAATATATTCTTTACCATTATCGCATCTCAATTTCTTTATCTTTTTTCCCGTCTTACTTTCAATTAAATTAACATATTTGACAAAGCAATTATAAACTTCACTTTTAGACTTAATTACATGAACTTGAGCCGCTTTACTAAAATCATCAATTAGGATTTTTTCGCGACTTCCCGTTTGATCAACGGTCACAGTAAAATTGTAACCGTTCTGTATTCGCGAGCTAGCGGGAATAGGGGAGTATAGTGTTGACGTCACCTAATGATGTCATTAATTGTAAAACGGGAACTGATTTACTTCCCGGTACCTTGACTGAAGTTACAAGCGGTTATGACTTGAAAAGTAAAAGGTTATATGTTCTTTGGTTAATGTCAATTGCCGACGTGGTTGTTACTCCCTGCGATTTTACCCTTGTTATATGTTCATATTCTTCATATTTATCATGCAGGAACAGGAGATGGTTAATTTAACTTTAAACTGCTTTGCACCAGAAGATCATGAAATTGTTGACGATTTGGAGTTTCCCGTTTCATTTGAAATAATTGGAAAAAGGTGTGTTCATGGTATCTCTCCAGCCAAACATTATGGTTAATTATTTGTCGAAAATGTTGTTCCCTCAGTTTTCCAGCCCATATTTTCCTGAAGTGTGAATTTAAGTAATTGAACACTTCCACTAAGCCCCTATCAAAAAATATATCGTCTAATAGAATATTTAAAAACATTTTTTAACATTTTGTGGTACGCCAAAACAGAAATATATACATCCAGCTGATCTCTGAACTGAAATCCAGATTCCAGAACCCAGAATCAAAACAAATAATAAACCGCTCATGTAACCAATTCATTTTCGTGAGTTCACGTCAAGAACAGCCAATTTTAAATTTTAGAAAACGAGTGGGGATAACCGCTGATCTGACAACGGTCCTGAACGGGAACTCGCGAAAAAATCCTTAATGAACGTTAAAAAATATTTTTCACCATTTAGACCAGGGGCCTTATTCTCAGCCAGTGGATTTCAGCGTTCCTATGAGAAAATCCGCCATGTTTCTACTGAAATCTAATAAGCCGTATTCTCGACCATTCCCTTCCTACGAAATTTCAGTAGAATACGAGCAATTTTGTTCTCCTGCTTTCCACCAAGCGAATTTTGTAATTTCAAGAGAATCGCATGCGCATATAGTGTGTGCATAGTGTAATTTACTTTGCATTGTAGGCACAGATTAAGAAAAGTTGTAGGTTAACGAGGAGCGTTCCCATTCGTGTGAGAGAAGGTTCACTTCTCTCGATTTCTTCTCCTCGATGAGAATAAGCACCCAGGGGCCTTATTCTCAGCCAGTGGATTTCAGCGTTCCTATGAGAAAATCCGCCATGTTTCTACTGAAATCTAATAAGCCGTATTCTCGACCATTTCCCTTCCTACGAAATTTCAGTAGAATACAAGCAATTTTGTTCTCCTGCTTTCCACCAAGCGAATTTTGTAATTTCAAGAGAATCGCATGCGCATAGTGTAATTTAGCGTTGCGGTGTAGCAGTGAATATTCACTGATGGTCGAGAATGTGGTATGAAATATCAAGAGAATTAGATTTAGATCTGTGTGAACAATTTCTAATATTTCTTTAGCTCTAGTTCTGTCATTTTTAAACGGTAAATTATGCATTTTATTCTGTAAACATATTCCACACTTAAAATACTCAGACTCTAACTCTTTAGGCAAACCTTCTAATACTTGTTTATCACACATAGTTTTTAGATAATTAAAATTTATATGACCTAATGTTCTATGTAATTTTTCTTTTTCAGTCATATTACTTTTAGCTGTTACCTTTACTTGTGTTTTTATTATATTACTTGCCATATGTAATACATCGTTATTCTTAAATGCAATTGCAATTACTTTGCCCTTCATATTATATATTTTAGAAGTGTTTCCCATTGATACAATTTTATTCTTATTAGCAACTTTACCAAAACTAATTAGATTTTTATCCATTTCTTTCACAAAGAAAACATTCAACATTTCATTTTTAACCATTTGTCCATAAACATCAAATTCATGTAAAATATTACCTATCTTAGTAGCTTTTAAAATACGACCATCTGCAATTTTTACATTAACTGGTGTTTTGAGATCAATAGATTCATAGAAATATTCATCATTATTAACTATGTGGTCAGAGCAACCACTATCTAGTAACCATTCTACCTTACCAACATAATTATTTACTATCGATTCATGTGATTTATGTTTAACCTCCATTTCCGTACAAAAACTGCTTGGATTACCATCTTCATATCGTTGACCTTGATTTGACTGCCAACCGCCTCCATGCCGATATTATTAGACACTTTAAGTTGTTCGTGATACGTAGATGCAGATGTGCACGTTAACGTACAACTTTCACGTTTACGTCCTGTTTCACAATTCAGTTTAAGTAGTTTGTAGGTCACCTGAAAATTTTGGTTGTCAACAATGTCCACAAAATATACCTTAAAAATCCGACGTACATTTGTGTTTGTCGAGTTGAAATTTTGGATTTTTTATTTATTTAAGTAAACCCTATAAAGCAACTACGTAAGTTATTAAGTTATTTTAAAATGCATCAAAATAAACTTCGCGAATTATCGCCGCCGCTTCGGTACACTTCGGTTAGCGTACGTTACCGTTTTAGGTACACGTGAGGATCCGTAAGATAACGTAGATACGTAAGACGATAACGTGAAAATTTATGAACTGCGCAAGCGCGACTACCAAAACGTACGTTTACGTCTACGTCTTTGACACAACTTAAAGTGTCTTGTTGACTTGAGCCTCGACTACCTCGACTGCCACTGTTACCATGGTACTGCCAATTGTGTTGGCGTCCTCTTCCTTGTTGCTGCATACCGCCCCTGGGTTTCCAATAATTGCCGCCCGGCTTCATACTCGTACACTGAGCTTTGAAATGTCCATATTTGCCACATTTAAAACAAGTTTGATATTGTTTTCTATCTGCCTTAAATGCACTTGCGCTACCTTTACTACTTTCCTCTTTTTCTTTCAATTCTATCATTTTTATTTTACTTTTTACGTACTCCACAGTCTGATCACTTTTCTGTAGAACATCAACTAGATCTCCAACATAGCTCAAAGAACTTGGAAGCATCTTTATCATATAACTTAACTTTTCTTTCTCTGACACTACAGCTCCAGCACTTTTTAACTCATTTACCAATTTTTCAAATTCAATAAAAAATGTAGCAGTATCTTCAAAGTCTTTCAATCTTAGTCTCTCTAACTTATTTCTTACACATATTTGAAGTGCAGTTGATTCTTTTAGATACATTTCATCAAACTTTTGGATTATCTCGTAGGCCGATTCATCGTCTTTAATAAATTGTAGCTGATTATTCGAAATACCACTGTATATTACATTAATCGCTTTCAGGTCTCTTTCTCTTCACTCTTCTTCTTTGTCTGCCGCTATTCTACTTCTAGTTACAACATCTATACACTTTTTCATTTTTAGAATCATTATTATTCTCGTCTTCCAGCACTCATAATCCTTTCCTTCAAAAACAGGAATTCTTATTTCTTCAGTCATTTTTGTTTCTTGTCAGTTACTATGGCTACTTCTTTTACCTACTTTTTTTTATGGGAGTGACAAGAGTTCCGAACGGTCGGAACTCGTACAATACTGCAAGAGTTCCGAACGGTCGGAACCGTGTATTTAATAACAAGGTTTCCGAACGCGCATGCGCCTTGAAAGTCGCAATAGACCTCATATGTCATGCCTGATGCATTTATTATAAAAAAAATTCCTTTAATCTAATACAAAAAAATTCCTTTATCAGGGGAATAACACACATATCTAACCTGCCTCCGGCTATCGCCTCCGGCTTCTAACTCGCAACAGACCTCATGTCATGCCTGATGCATTTAATAAAAAAAAAATTCCTTTAATCTAATAAAAAAAAATTCCTTTATCAGGGGAATAACACACATATCTAACCTGCCTCCGGCTTCTAACTCGCAACAGACCTCATGTCATGCCTGATGCATTTAATAAAAAAAATTCCTTTAATCTAATAAAAAAAAATTCCTTTATCAGGGGAATGTCTGGTGCATTTAATAAAAAAAAAAAAAAAACAAGAACACGTGTGGGATTTGAACCGGGAACCTCCTGCTTGCCAAGCCGGCTCGTTCCCGTTGGGCCATCGTACCACTGACAAAACGCGAGTCAAGCAAGAATAAGTTCAGCGTCGGACCGTCTTTCAAAGCGCATGCGCGTTCGGAAACCTTTTGTTATTAAATACGCGGTTCCGACCGTTCGGAACTCTTGCAGTATTGTACGAGTTCCGACCGTTCGGAACTCTTGTCACTCCTTTTTTTTATTTATTAGTTACAACTATTAACTGTCACTTTTTTTCTTTAATATTCTTTATTAATTCCTCGCAATTATTTCTACTGCAATAGTTCCACTTACTTTTCTTCCTTATCTTCTCTTAACCAGACGATCTGCTACCATGTGAATTTAATTATATATTTCAATAAAAGTAAGATTTTCTTCTGAACTCTCTTTATTTTGTACACACTTCAATACATATTTCTTGTACATAACTACCACATAACAACTACAGCAATACCAACAAGACTCTAGTGAGTTTCTGAATACAAATTTACTGCCAACTTAACAAAGGGATATTCAACAAAGTTGAAATCTACTTACTATTAAAAAGGACATGGAAAAACATAATAATAACTACATAATAAAGCAACATAGGTAACTATTTTTTGAATCCTGTAAATTTTGTGATCTTGTTTGTTTTTCTAGAGTTATCTTGTATTTTTCTGTTGATTTCTCGTAGACGAATTTAAGTAAGTTCTTGTCCAAACGAGACAAATTGAATAGCATAGCTGGCAAGCATCTTTTGCTATATTGTCAAAGATTTGATTCTCTTCAATTTCTCGCTGTGGTTAAAGGAGTCCTCCATGACCTTTGAGCATTTTTCAATTAAAACTGATACCACCAGACTAAATTAATAAATTCAAATAACCAAAACTTAACATTCTTAAATGTTGTGTAGCAGATTTGACAATTTGTTATTTGACAGTTGACAGTTCCCACTTTGCAGAAAACAGATAGCTATTTAGTGGCACTCAACAAGTTTTTCTACTTGCGCAGTACAGTACGAAAATCGAGCCGAGATAAAACTAACCATATTTTATCTCAACCATGGTTATGTTCGGATATTGAAAATTAACTAATGGTCACCAGAATAAGGCTAATTGACTGGATTATTATTACATGCTACAGCGTAGGACAAAGGGCGGCGGTAGACAAATACAAGCATCTTAGAAGGGAAGAGAAACGCGTATACCTATGAAACGCGACAAGAAAGGTTTTTAAACTAAGAACTAATATATGTAGAGACAAAGGAGGACACTTAATAAGCAATAAAGAATATATTCTATTTGGATGGACAGAACATTTTCAAGAGCTGCTGGCCGGAGGACCAACCCAAATGAAACACTGAAACCATTCTCTGAAGCCCACCTCGGAGAATATCAGTCAGGATTCAGACCAGGTCGCTCAACTACCAACCAAATGTTCACTTTGCATCAAATCCGAGAAAAATCCAGAGAATTTGACATTGGTATAACACTGGTATGCACCACTTGTCATCTACTTTAAAGCAGCGTATGATAACATTCTTAGGTCGATGTTGCAAGATAAAATTGCGATGATTTGAGTTAAGTTTTTAAAAAACACTAATAAAACTTTTTATTAATTATTCTTTATTTTTCACAGTTACGAAGTGTTAGCTTGGTTGACAGAATAGATCTGGTCCTTATTTCTAGAGAACCTATATTTATAATTTTGCTTACCGCAGTTGCTGCATTGCATTACTACACGTGCTACGCATAGTCATCATTATTACACGTGCTACGCATAGTCAGCATTCTGATTAATATTATCTACAATACTAGGAATTATAACTCCTCCGGCCTTAGAGTAAAATTATACTGAAAGGGTAATTTTTCGAAAATAATTATTTAAACTATAATCTCATTGGTAGGGGGAGTTTTACATTTTTTCCTTTTTCTTTAAATATTTCAGGTAACAAACATACAAAGAATACACAATTTTTGTTAGTACATAGCTATTTGTTCTTAAAGCTACAAATTTTGTTTTGGGTAATAATAATTGGTAAGTATAATTCAATTGTACAAGTAATGTATATAATTCGAAAAATTGAAATTTTGTATTTTCAATTAAAGGAATTTCTAAAATGAAAACCACTGTAAAATCTTTAGAGTATCCTTTGATATTAATGATTTTTTCGTATTTAAGTATATTACTGATTTCAGGTTCAAAGGGTAATTGAGTATTACTTAAGAGGTTTTGTATATCTCTAATTTCTTGTAGAAGTTCTACTAGATTTATAATTGAATTATGCAAGGCATTTAACTTGGCAAAGGTTGAGGCTGTTCCTATTTTTTCTAATATATCATAGATATTTTGGTACAAAAATGTTAATTGTGTTAGCAATGAATACGTCAAGAAGTATTGATAGTGTTCAGCTTCATAATTTGCAAAATAGTTTACGTCAGCTTCAATACGTTGAATTCTAGATTCTAGAAGTATTTGATTGTGAGATAAATTTTGGGCTGTTTCATTAAAATTTTTAATAGTCGAATTTAGAATAGTTATCTGATTTATTGTCGATTCTGTAGAGGTGGTGAAGATCGTACAGCATCTGTAACAGGTTTACGAAGTTCTTTTAAATGAATTACTATTACTTTATTGTTTTTTGGATTTTTAATTTTTGCTTTATTATATTCTAATAATTCGGTAATTATATAGGGTCCTGCGAATTTATTTTTTGCTTTTGATCTTTCATCTAATTTCTTATATACCGTTTGATTTATTTTAAATTCGTGTTGTATGTCGCCTTTAGTATTTCGTTTTTCAAGCACTTTTTGTTTTTGAACAATTTCTTTGTTATTGATAGTTTGATATAGATTTTCGGTACGATTTTTGTGGGCTAATGCATAATCGGTGTAAAATGTAGTTTCAATAAGTTCTAAGGGATTCTGTGAATTCGTGTGTCCGAATGTAATTTCAAAAGGAGATAATTTTAAATTTGATTGAATTGCTGTATTATAGGCAATAATAGCATAAGGCATTAGTTTAATAATTGAGGAATTAGGCTCTTTTTCCTTTAATATACGTAGGTGTTCAATTAGAGTGGAATGAAATCTTTCAACTGGGCTATTACTTTCGTGATGTTTTGGTGTTCCAAAATGAACATTAATTTTATGGCTTTTTAATAATTCTTGTATATTTTGGTTTTTAAATTCCGTTCCGCTATCTGAAACAATAGTTTTTGGTGTTCCGTAAAATGAAAAGTATTTGATTAAATTATCATGAATTGAAATAGAATCTTTTGTAGCGGGAAAGGCTTGTCCTAATTTTGAAAATTTATCAATAATCGTTAGAAATGATAAGTTTTCAATGGTAAACATATCTATGTGGAGTACTTGGAAAGGTTTTGATGGAGTTTCGGTCATTACCAGAGGGGTATATGGTTTGTGTCTAGCGTATTTGGCTCTTTTGCAAATTTCACAATCATTTATATACGAGGTAATGTCTGATTTTTGGTTTTTCCAATAATAATTATTTTTTAATTTAGAATAAGTTTCATCAATTCCTCTATGGTTAGATTTTCCTTCGTGATATATTCTTATAAGAGTTAATCGTTCGTCCTTGTCTCTAACAGTATTAATAAGTTTTGTACATATTGAAAGTTTTAAGTTGTCAAATTTAGAATTCTGAGTGGTTGTAAAAATGGGAATTAATTGTCTGTCATGAAAATAGATATAATTGGATTTTGTTGGATTTGTATGGTCTCTAAGAAGTTCAGTAACTAATTCTATAGAATGCAAAGGAACTTTGACATTTTTTATGACATGTCCGTCTATAGTTTCGGTGTCTACTCGTAATTCATGGTGGGGGTTTCTTTGTATTAAAAACTGAATAGGTTTATTATTTATTATTTCGTCTAAAATTGGTATTCCATAATTATCAGGTTGTCTTGAGGTATGAACAGTATTTACTTCATCGTCATCGTTATCTATTATTTCGGGTATTTCAAAATTTGGATTTTCAGGTATTATAGGTATATTTTGAATAATTTTTATTTTAGGATTTCTATTATGAGATAAATTTTTATTAGTCTTGTCCGGTTTAGGATTTAAGTCAGGGTGAGATATTGGGTTTTCAGAAAGTTCTCTCAAATATTGTGTAATATCTTTATTTATATTTCCGGGTTGGTTTATTACAGATTCTGTTTCTAGGGCATTTATTTGGATACGACTTAGCGCGTCGGCGTTGGTATTTAATTTTCCTTTTTTATACATGATAGTATAATCATATTCTTCCAATTGGAGTCTCCAGCGTACTAATTTTGAACTGGGGTCTTTCATGTTAAATAACCAAACAAGGGGTCTATGGTCAGTATATATCGTGAATTTTCTTCCATATAAATAAGGTCTAAACATTTTTACTGCCCAAACTACCGATAAACATTCTTTAAGTACTGTCGAGTAATTAATTTCATGCTTATTTAACGTTCTGGAAATATATGCTATAGGTTTATCATTTGGGGGTGTATTTTGTGAAAGTACAGCTCCCAATGCATAATTTGAACTGTCTGTGGTTAGTATAAACGGTTTGGAAAAATCTGGATACTGTAAAATCGGTGCGTTAATTAATAAATTTTTTAAGTGATTAAAAGATTCAATGAACTGGGGTGTATGTATGATTTTTTCATCTTTCTTTAATGATTTAGTTAAGGGTTTGGCTATTTTAGCAAAGTCTTTTATGAATTTTCTATAATAACCAGCTAATCCTAGGAAAGATTTGATTTCCTTGGCTGTTTTTGGTATTGGAAAATTTTTTACTGCTGCGATTTTATTAAGATTTGGTTTTATCCCGTCAGGTGTAATTACGTGTCCTAAATATTCTACATTTTGTTTTAAAAATTCAGATTTATCTAATTGTATTTTAAAATTGCTTTCACGTAATCTTTGGAACATTTTTCTAAGTCGTTCTATATGTTCTTGTAGACTTGTTGAAAAAATAATTATGTCATCTAAATATACTGCACAAATTTCATTCTGTAATCCTCGAAGGATATTATTCATAACACGTTGGAATGTACTTGGTGCGTTTTTTAATCCGAAAGGCATCCTATTAAATTCATAATGTCCGGTCTCTGTCTAAAATGCTGTTTTAGGTATATCTTCAGTTGTCATTTCAATTTGATGAAAGCCGTTAGCTAAATCTAATGTCGTGAAATAATTACATTTTCCTAGTTTATCAAGTATTTCAGAAATATTTGGTAAGGGATATTTATCGTCAATTGTTTTTTGGTTAAGTTTTCGATAATCAATAACCATTCTCCATTTAGTTTTGCCTGAAGCATCTAATTTTTTTAGTACAACCCAAATTGGAGATGACCATGGGGAATTTGAATGTTGTATGATTTTTGAGTCTAACATTTTAGATATTTGCGAGCTAACTTCAGCTTTATGGACATGTGGGTAACGATAAGACTTAGTAAAAATAGGGGTTTCGTCAGTAAGTTTGATTGTGTGTTTGATAGCGTTAGTGAAAGTTAATGGAATATTTTCCGAATGAAAAATATCTCGATATTCAAAGCATAATTTTCTAATCGCTTTATTTTCTTCTTGATTACAATGTTTAAGTCTAAGATTTTTTAAATTTTCTTTATATATTTTATCTAATTCAATATTACTTAGAGTATTTTCAGAATTTTCAATAAAATTTATTTCGTTCTGGTCAAAAGGTTCAGTTTCCAAAAAGTCTGTTAATGTCAATTCAATAGCATTATCTGTTTTATTAATTAAAGTTGTCAATGCAAAATTGTCTTCGATATTTACAATAGCAGTAGGTGTTTCTAGTTCGTTAAATTGCATATGATTAAGAATAGCTGTACCTGATTTTTGAAATGTAGGTAACATAACTATTTGTTCAGTTCTTGATGGAATTACTAATGAATATGGTTGTTTCAAACGTACTTTAGGAGATTCTTTAGTCTTTTGAGTCGAATTTTTAAAGTATAAAGGAATCTTAATTTGTGGGAATTCTAGTACTTTTTCATCAATGTCGATTTTAGCTTTTAATTCACTAATAAAATCTATACCTATTAATCCTTGAAAGTTTTCAGAAAAATCGAATAAATAAAAGGTATGACATTTATTTATATTAAAGTCTGCTAAAAGTATTAAATCAATAATTTCGTTGTGATAAGAGATTCCACGTGCAAGTTAAGCTTGTGGCCGTTAACAAAGCCTTTTTAAAAAATATAAATCAATAACTGATTTATCACAAACACTATTTATTGTAACTACGATAGTTATAACATATGTTAATTAAATACAACTGTATAGTTCGAAGCGTCACGTCAGAATAATTAATCATGTCTCTGCTCATCCTTTGGCAACCTGTTGTGGTACCCGTCGGGTGACGTCGGGGGTAGTCGCTCTGGTTATTAGGAGAATGGAACGCTTACATAACACCTCCCTCACTAGACTGAAGTTTTATTTGGGACAAATAAAACTTTTGCTACTGGGTCCTTGTTCCTTGAATGACCTTCAACTGGGGTAGCTTCTTCTTGTGGGGTAGATTTTTTGGTTCTCCATTTCCTGAACTGTTTTATGGTGAGAACTAAAACAAATATAATAAAAATAATATAGAGTGGTGCGGTCCAGTAGTGGGCTGTCTCTATGTTATCTTGCTTCAACTTGACGGGTTCAATGGCTTCTTGTTCCTTTTTTAGCGTGTGAAGTTTGTCCAAAGCAACATCTTCTAATTTAAGTTTTCTGATGCCATAAATTTGTTTCCGATGCCTTTATTTCCGGTAACAGCAGGGGTTGTCCTTTGATTGTGTCTCTATCGTTCAAATAGATATAGTCGGCTGTCTTGAAGTTACACTTTAGGGGTAGGTTAAATAGATATGTTCCTTGCAGGGTAGTGAAGTCTGTTGTTTTGCAAGTGGTTTGGATTTTTGTCTTATTTGGGAAGATGCCTATGTAGTAGGATTCGGTAATTTGTTCGATGATGGGGTGAACTGTTTTCACTGGAATTTGGTTACAGGTGTTGTTTTGCTGGCTAAGTTGTAACAGTTGGAATATACAATCATTTTCTTTCAATCCATCGATTAACAAGCTTTCTTGACAATAATATTCGTCGTCGATTTCCTTGCATGGGGTTGACTGGTATTGGTAGAAGTATTCGCTCATAGCCAGGTAGGTATTAGGAGGAATAATGGTTGTGTGGTTTGGAGTAGGTATTGAGTATAGGTGATAATACGAAAAGTGATCTATATGTATTAATGGAAATTCTAGTGCAAAAATTATTTTGTTTTCTGAATAATAAGCCTTTACTTCTACTATTTCGTAGTATTTGTGAATGTCATTTTTGTTTGTATATAATAACTGTTCTACAGGGTGATTATTTATTAGAGTATTTATAATGAATTCTAATTCATCTATTTTAACAATGCTATGATGTAATGTATTTAGTTTTGCAAAAGTTATAGCATTCTCAATATCGGTTAATAATTGAATTAAGATGTTTAAACTTAAATTTAGTTGATCTAAGATATTTTTTACTTGTAAGTAATCATTGAATTCGAATATAAATTTATTAAGATCTTTTCTAATACTATCGATACCATCTGATATTACATCTTGATTGTGTGTAACTAAAGTTATTGTATGATTAAAATTATCGATTATTTTTGTAGTAAGAGAAATTTCTTGATTGAGTTTGTTAGCAATGCCATTTTGGTTTTGTTGTAAATTTTGAATTGCTTGGTTAAATCTATCGGCGTCTTCTTGATCTAGGTTACCCGATATACTTTTTATTATACTACCTAATCCATTTATTAGACCGCGTTTCTGTCTCTGAAGAGGATATACCGAAGTAAATTTTTGTTGAACTATTTTTAGTTGAAAACGTATTGCTGCATTGAAATTTTGTAGTGCCATAAAATAAGGGTGGCTTAAGCCATCAGTAATGGCCTTAGTAATTTGGTCATACTGAGTTTTTAAGGTATTTATTTCGTTTTCGATAGGTTCTAAATCGAGATAATGTAGAAAAGTGTGAATACTTGTTTTTATTTTGGCGGTACCTAACTTAAAGGGAAGGATACCTGGATTTTTTGAGAGATCAGTTATCTTTACTTCCTGAAGGTTGGCCAGTGTTATCAGAGATATTCTGTAACAAAGGTTGTTTAGTTAGTTTTGGGCGCTTAATACTTTGTTTGGATATGGCTGTTGATTTATCGGTAGATATTGTTTTAGTATGTTGATCTAATACGGTTTCAGGGGCGTATTTAGGCGCTAACTTATTTCTACTAGTTAGTTTTTTATAAATTTTTGTTTGAGGTTGAATGTCTAACTCTTTTTCTCTAGATTTATTACGTGCACTAATAGTCTTTTCTTTTTGTTGTTGAGAATCATCATGAATTTTTTGGTAAATTAGTTTCGTCCGTTCTTTGTGATTTTCTATATAATTATTTAGCAAAACATTAGTTATTTCAATATCAAATGGGTCTTTCGTATCTAAATGTCCGTTAATAATGTTTATCGGTTTTTGTTTAGTTACAGAATGATGGGTATTATTATAACCTAATATCGCGTACGGCATTAAATTTGTTATTGATTTTTCATTGGGTTGTTTTGATTTTAGAATACGCAAATGTTCTATGATTGTAGAATGAAATCTTTCGATAGCACCATTGCTTTGGGGGTTAAACGGTGTCGTGTAGTGAATATCGATATTGTGTAATTTGAGAAATTCCAACATAAGGTTATTTTTAAACTCGGTTCCATTGTCCGAAATTATTTTAATTGGTGTACCATGATGACTCATGAAAATTAATAAGTTTTTTACTATATTTATTGCGTTTGGGCTTTCTAAAGGATAAGCTTGTCCGTACTTTGAAAACGAATCTATAATGGTCAAAAACTTTTGATTTGAGGCTTGAAATGTATCAATGTGAATTATTTCGAATGGTTTTTTAGCTGTGGGTGTTAAAGAATACTTTTGTTTTATAGGGTTACGATCGTATTTATTTATTTGACAAATGTCGCAGTTATTTATTCTATCTTCTACGTCCGCATTTAAGGTGGGCCAATAATAATTTTGTTTAATTTTTTGTGTTGTTTCGGGTATTCCACGATGATTAGTTTTACCTTCGTGATGATAAGTAATGATTTCTTGTTGTCGGGATTCGTCAGTTATGTCTTCTAAAATAGTATTACATTTTACTAGTTTATAACTTGAATTTTTAAATGTGTCTTTTAAAATGTTACAGATTTCAGGATAAAATTCGTCTGTTTTGAATAATAAAGCATACGTTAATTTAGGATCTAAATAATTTTTTAAGAAATTAATTATTTCTGATTTAAGTTCTGTCTTATCTATTTTTACCAGGATTCTTTTTTTATTAGCAAATAATTTTCTTAATTTTACTCGTTGATAAAGTTCACTTTCTGAATATAAAATAAATTCTATTATAATTTGGTTGTTATAAAGATTTAGTGGTTTTTCAGATATAGGTATAGTTTGTATAGGGTGTTCTATACTTGTGTGAGCAGTTTGATCAGATTGATCTTCGTCATTATTATTTTCGGGGTGTTCTATGTTGTCAGTGTCGGGTATTTGGTCAGGACTGTCTGTCATTAAAACGCTTTCATTTTCGGGGTTAATGTTCTGTGTCACCTCCGGACTGTGTATTATAGGGATGTCTACACTTTGTGTACTTACTACTGGGGGAATGTCGTCATTTTCGGTACTGTCTACGTCATTAATATTAGGTGTTTCGTCGAGGTTGTTTACCATTGATGCGTTATCGTCCAAATCCGAAATTTCTTTGGTGTGTATTTCAACACGTGATAGGGCGTCCGCATTTGTGTTCGCTTTACCTTTTTTGTATCGAATTGTGTAGTCAAACTCTTCAAGTTTTAATCGCCACCGGATTAACCGAGAATTTGGTTCTTTAAGACTCATTAACCACTCTAAAGGTTTATGATCGGTAATTATGGTAAATTTACGACCGTACAGATAAGGACGGAAATATTTTGTCCCGAAAACACAACCTAATGCTTCTTTTTCGATTGTGGAGTAATTTTGCTCTGCACTATTTAGTGTTCTAGACGCGTACGCTATCGGTTTGTCATTTCCGATCGGCCCTTGGGATAAAATAGCCCCTATGGCGAAGTTACTAGCGTCGGTTGTCAAATTAAATGGTTTTGTGAAGTCAGGGTACTGTAATATGGGGTCGTTAGTCAAAATATGTCTACATTCATCGAAACATTTTAGAAACGATTCGTTATGTTCAATTTTTGAACCTTTCTTTAAACAAAGAGTTAAAGGTTTTGTTAGTTTGGCAAAATTTTTTATAAATTTACGATAGTATCCTATAAGTCCAAGAAATCCTTTTATTTCCTTGATAGTTTTAGGAATTGGGTAGTTTAAAATAGCTTTAATTTTGTCTGGGTTAGGTTTGACGCCATCTGGTGTTACTACGTGACCCAGAAAAGCAACTTCTCTTTTGAGAAATTCAGACTTATCGAGTTGAATTTTGAAATTTGTTTCGCGTAGGCGTTGAAATACTTTCGTTAAATTGTCGATGTGCTCTTGAAGAGAGACTGAAAAAATTACAATATCGTCCATGTAGACGAGACATATATTATTTTGTAAACCTTTAAGAATGTTATCCATGGTACGTTGAAAAGTTGCGGGCGCGTTTTTAAGACCGAATGGCATTCTGACGTATTCAAAATGGCCGTTCTCTACGTTAAAAGCCGTTTTCTTTACGTCCTCATGGGCCATTTCTATTTGGTGAAACCCACTCGCAAGATCTAACGTGGTAAAATATTGACATTTACCGATTTTATCGAGAATATCGGATATATTAGGAATCGGGTATCTATCATCGATAGTCTTTTCGTTGACTTTTCGATAATCGACAACAATTCTCCATTTCTTTTTGCCCGAGGCGTCTGCTTTTTTTGGTACGATCCAAATCGGTGACGACCACGGTGAATCGCTGTGTCTAATTATACCTTGTTCCAACATAGAACTTACTTGTTTTTCGACTTCCGGTTTGTGAATAAAAGGATATCTGTAGCTTTTAGTATAAACTGGAATTTCGTCAACTGTTTTAATAAAATGTTTGATTTGATTTGTGAAAGATAGAGGTTCATTTTCGTATTTAAATATATCAGAGTATTTATTGCATAATTTTTCAATAAGATATTTTTCTTGAGAATTTAAATGATCGGTTCTTATTAAATTTTTTATTTCATTATTATTTTTATTTTCGATATTTGATTGATCAGGATTAAAATCGATATGAAAAATTTCGTATTCGTTAAGATTTATCGGTTTTACTTTTAAAGGCGAGTCCAGGTTAATGCTGACATCACTTTCCTGTTTATTCAGTACTTCGACCCAAGCATATCCGTTCGAAGCTACCGACAATGTTTCTTTGACCTGAAGGTTTTGAATTTCTTGCTGAGGCACGATGATGTAACCGTTGTCTATTGAAACTGGAATATGCAATTTTTGTCCCGTGTGGCTTTTTATGTTTGCATGAAAAGTGGAATTTATATCGGATGTATGATATTTTATTTCTAAGTTTTTATGCGGCATTTTAAACTTGGAATTTATAAAATCTAACTGAACATTTAAAAATTTTATGATATCTATTATGAAATTTAAACAAATGAAATTTTAACTTTTGATCGGTGCCGAATTCTTTGAAACTAGGAATAAGCATACATTGATTTTGCTTACTTTGCGAGAAAATCGTTGAGACTATAAAAGGTTCTTCGAAAATACAATTTTGATAATAATTTTTGGCAATACTAGGGCTTATAAAAGATTTGGTTGCGCCGGTATCAATTAATAGTTTTAACGGAGGATTTTTAATTTCTAAGTAGGGTAATTCTTTCTTATCGGATATAATGTTAAGTTCGATTAAGTTTCGGGGTTTGTATCGGGGGCAATTAGAAAATTTCCTTCGTCGTCTTCTTGATATTCCTGATTTTCGTCGTATTCCGCGTACTCTTCATATTCCTGTCCGTCGTTTTGCGGATCTTGAGTGCTTTCATATTCGACGTTGAATAGTTCTTCTGAAGCGAAATTTGGCCTACTTGATGGTCCTGGTTGAGCTCGGAAATCCCCATATTGATTCTGTGGTTTTCTAAAAGTGTTTCTTGTGGAGACGCTCATGGGTGTACTTTTTGTTTGTTGTTGACTATTTTGTCCAGGTTTCCATACATTTTGTGGCTTCTTAAATGTTTGTTGATTGGTGAAGAACTTCTGCTGTGGGTTGTTTGTTCTTGCGTGCACATTTATTGGTCCAGTTGGAAATTTGGGAGATTGAAAATTATTATATTGTGGTTGGGAATTTGGCTGCGCGTATCGCGGCGTATTGTTTGTTTGAAAATAGTTTTGTTGTTGAGATTTATGTTGAAAAGTATGTTTCTTTATTGTCGATTGATTGACCGATTGATTATTTGAAATGTGGGTCTTTTGTAGATACCTAATATTATTTTCTTCGACAATAAATTGCATTGCGGTTGCTAAACATTTAGGTCGCATTGCTCTGATTGTACTACCTAAAGGTTCTTTTAAACCTGCTAAAAATGTAACCAAGGCTTGTTGCGTAAAGAAATTTTTCTTACTAATTTTTATACTATTATCTACGTTATGAATTTCAATGTAATTACAAATGATATTTAATGTAGACATTATCTTTTCATAAAATTGTTGAGGAGTTTCGTTTGTTTGTCTTAGATTAACTAAGTCCCTATTTAAACTATTTTCGTCTCGTTGGTCACCAAAATTTTGGGTTAATACGGATTGTATTTCGTCCCATGTATTGGCTCCGTAAATTGAAATTACTTCGCGTGCTCTACCTTCTAACCTACTTTTAATTCCCTCAAATAATAATAAATTTTGCACACACCCTGGATCTTCTTCATTATAATATATTGTAAGAAATGTTTGGGATACTTTCAAAAAATTATATAATTCGCAAGGATTACCGTCGAAAGGTGAGATTATATTTAAGTTTTTTAATTCAAACTTCTGAGGTGAAGTCATTATGATGCTTTTAGTATTAATGTTATTAGAATGATCAATTGCGGCTATAGAACAATTGTTATTTAGTTTACTTGTACTAGGATAATTTTCCGAAGAATTATTCTTTAAATTATTATTCGAATTGGAACAATTTTCTATTTTAAGTTGGCTTTCAGTACTTTCGCTCGATGCGTTGGTATCTGAATTGTTGCTTGCAGTAGTTAATGAAAGATTATTTAATAAATCACTTAAATCTAGCTCACCCTCCGTGTTATCACTGAAGGATATTTTGGGAGTTGAGGATTCTGACATGAACAAAAAATCTTCTACTTACATTAAGACGATGATTCTCATCTTCTTGATAGACCTGCTGGGGATGGTTCTTCTTGCTTAGACTACTCAATCCGCCTAAGTCTCAAACTTGGAAAATCGGTGATTAATTGTTGACACAAAAAGACGATTCGCGATGTAAAGTCTTTCACCGATCCTACCGACTGCGCCAGTTAAGCTTGTGGCTGTTAACAAAGCCTTTTTAAAAAATATAAATCAATAACTGATTTATCACAAACACTATTTATTGTAACTACGATAGTTATAACATATGTTAATTAAATACAACTGTATAGTTCGAAGCGTCACGTCAGAATAATTAATCATGTCTCTGCTCATCCTTTGGCAACCTGTTGTGGTACCCGTCGGGTGACGTCGGGGGTAGTCGCTCTGGTTATTAGGAGAATGGAACGCTTACATAACATGCAGTTCTTACTTCAAATGTTTTTTGTTGAATAGAATTAGAAAAGTGCTGTTGAATTAATTAGGGATTTAAGAAACTTTTTGTACTACCTGTGTCTATTAAAATGTTTGCTTTAAGTGTTGGAATATATATGTATGGTAGGTTTTGTCCAAAATAATTAAGACTTATTATGTCGGGAATTTCATAATCTGAGTTGTTGGAAAATTTATTTGTGAAAAGTCAGTTGGTTCAGTTCCGGTATATTGTTGTTGATCATATTGTTGATTACATTGATCTGGTATAGTATCATCATCATAAGAATAGAAAGTTGAATCTGGATATTGTTGCTCTAAATTATCATTAGATTGGTTATCATATTGATCGTCAAATTGATAATATTGGTTTTCATTTTGAGTTTCAAGATTACTTTCATTATAATCTTGGCTAGTAGAGTCGGGTAAATCACATACAAATTGGTTATGTAATCGAGTTGAAAAGGGTTTAGTTGTTCGACTATGGCCAGATGTAGTGTCCATAGGGGTAGGTTTTGGTAAGAATTTATGTACTTGGGACTGTGGTTTAAAAACATTCGTTTGTGGAAGTCTTTGGAAATTATTGTTATGAGAATTGCTATGATTAAAGATATTTTGTCTCATTGGGTAATTTTGAAAACTTGGTAAAGGGCGATTATTATTTTGACTTGGATTAAATGTAGGGCGGTAATTATTTTGATTAGGGTTAAAATTATAATTTTTGGGATTATATTGTGGTCTTAATTGAGTTTGTGAATTTCTAAAATTAGGTCTATTTTGATAAGACATTTGATTATTAGTAATATTGCTTGAACTATTTTTATTTCTATATTCCATAAAATTTTGTTCTTCTACTGTGAAACTCATGGCTTGTTCTAAACTATCGGGATTTTTAACTCTGATAGCTAATTGCATATGGTAAAGTAAACAAGTTATATATGTTTTTAAAGATATTTCATCATAGTGCTTAATTTTAATCAGTTTCGTCTCGATGTTTTCAAAACCTTGATTTAATTTTGTAATTAATAAACTGCGTATGTCTTGAATACGACTTGCAAATTCTAACAATGGTTCGTTCTTATTTGGCTTTAAAGATATCAAATCTTTGAATAAGCAATCTGTTGACCTTTGATCAGCAAAGCTTGCTATACGTACGTCCTTGACCGCATTCCAGTTATTAAGTTTACTACGTGGACATATTAAATCACTGGCTCAACCTCTTAATTTGCTATATATTGTATCTAATAAACACGTATTAATAGGTGCTGTTGGATTAGCAACATTTTGAAAAGCTTTAATGAGATTTTCACTTGCAATTATAAATCTTTGTAGAGTTTTGGGATTACCGTCAAAATGTGGGACATTATCAGCTTGATATCGTAAAAGAGTGTAATTAGTTTCAGCCATTTCTTTTTTATTTAAATTTTCAGTTAAAATTTCAGGATTGGTATTTTCAGTATTTACAGTTAGATTTTCAAATTTAACTAGAATATCTTCTAGTATTTCGTCTATCATTTAATGTCAAATTGAATGAGTTTTATTATTTTAATTTTTCGAATTGATCCAAATTAAATTTCTTAGAATTATTATAACTTTTCTTTGAGTTTCTCTTTAAAGAAAATATGACTTTTCCTTTGCTAATGTAACGAGGGACTTTATATTAGCGATGCTAAGGGGTGCTCTATTACACAGACTAGGTATAAAATTGTATGAAATTTTGAGTAACTCAAAAAATAAGTTAAAATTAAAATTAACGTAAAATAAGATTAAATGTGAATTTAATCGGTACAATGATTTTAATTAAATTAACTTACATTAGAAGAATCGTTTCGATGTGGATTTTCTGAATTTTCATTTCTTTCTTGAGTGTTGTTTTCTGCTTCTTTCTTGTTTCTTGAGCGTTGTCTTCTGTTTCTTTCTTGTTTCTTGAGCGTTGTTTTCTGTTTCTTTCTTGTTTCCGCTTCGTTTGTTCCTTTTAACCTCTAGGCGTCGAGGGAGTCTATCTTCTTCCGCTGCTTTTTTTCAGGAGTTGATTCCAGGATAAATCTGGTCCGGTCGGAAAGTGACAATCTTCTCCGTCGTTTTGTAATGGAAACAGATTCCAGGATAAATCTGGTCCGGTCTGAAAGTGACAATCTGCTTCTAACTCTTTCTTCTTTGTTCTACCCTTTTGTTCTGCTTTTAGGCTACTTTGTTCACCTAATGGAAGTTCGGTTTCTTCGTGATGAAGTGTTGCACACAAAGCTCTTTCTTTAGATCAGGAATACACGATAAATGTGCTCTAACCCTGGGGCGTTCACTGATTTTCAACTAATTTAAGGCCTTCACGAATCCGTTGCGACTGCGCCAGATAAAATTGCGATGATTTGAGTTAAGTTTTTAAAAAACACTAATAAAACTTTTTATTAATTATTCTTTATTTTTCACAGTTACGAAGTGTTAGCTTGGTTGACAGAATAGATCTGGTCCTTATTTCTAGAGAACCTATATTTATAATTTTGCTTATCGCAGTTGCTGCATTGCATTACTACACGTGCTACGCATAGTCATCATTATTACACGTGCTAGGCATAGTCAGCATTCTGATTAATATTATCTACAATACTAGGAATTATAACTTGCACGATGCTATGAACGAACTCGGAGTACCAATGGAGCTAACTTGTCTGATTAAAATGACTATGGTTGACACCACGTCCGCACTTAAACTTCAGAACGACATAATATATGAACCGTTCGAAATACACAAGGGACTCCGACAGGAAGATGCGCTGGTGTGTCAGTTATTCAATATAGCCCTGGAGAAAATCTTCTGATTGGTACGTACCACTTCGAAGGAGTGTGGGCGTTACACATTCACTGATCATTATCTCTATTTAATACACACTTTACGCTTTACGCACGATCATCCCATCCCGTCCTTGTTTCCAATTTGGCTATAATTTTTCTTGGGGTACTGACGGTACTGTATACTTATGTATTCTGAAACAATGTATAACATATGGGTATATAAATTAAAGATAAATTTACTTATTTGCCTATTGTTTTACTTTCCATATTCACACACCCAATTAAGAAGCTGTAGGAATTGGTACTATTGAACTAATAGTGCAGTTTTCTTTCAAAGGGACCTATAAGCCCCATAAAACTAGTTCCACTAGATTAAATATCTTGTCTAAAAAGAACCAAAAACTTTACCGAATTTAGTTGATTACGAAAATTGAAACTTGACCAACTAAAATCGAATCGTGAGAACGCGCTTAATCCAACTCTGTTAAAGCCGCCATATTGCTACTACAATAAGCTCCGCCCAGTAGTATCGTTATTTCCTTACCTATTTATATCGTATTGACTATGTGCAAGGGGGCGGAGCTACTACTAAATCCGACGCGAGCGTTTGCGGTGGCCATAATTGTAAATTTTGAACCCCCAATTTTCCCATTTTCCATTTGTCAAGATAATATGTTTTGTGCTGTCAAAAGTGTCAAATAATAATAATTGTTGTTTGAACGAGAAGAGTCGTAATTTAATAGTGTTTTTCGGTTATAAACGAAACATGCATGGGAAAAATTAAGCGATCTGCAAATAAATGTTGTGTTCTAGGCTGTCGTTGTTATTATTATATCAATGAGCAATGAAATAACAATCATGTATTATTGTACTAATATGCCATCTATTGATGTATTGTTGTAACTAATCTGGTTGTGTTAGAAACTCATGAAATAATAAATAAAGTTCAGTTGTTATCTGATTTACTCGAAGAATCACGTGTTTTATTCTCTTAGAAAGTAGATTGTAATAGAAAATACAGGAGCAGTTTTAACAGGTTATGGGCCCAGGCACAACAGTCTGAATTCCAGTCATAGTCTGAATCCTAGTTCCAGTGCAGTATTTTCGAATTTCGAGTGTATAATGGCTACAAACTATATTGCGAATATACCAAAGCTAAAAGGTCGAGAGAATTATTCAGAATGGGCGTTCGCAGTTGAGAATTTCCTGATTCTTGATGGTTTAATACAATGTATCGAGGGAACAGAAACCGACGCCAACAAAATAGTGCAGGCAAAGGCCAAATTAATCCTAACCATCGATTCCTCCTTGTTTATTCACATAAAGGAGACCACAACAGCAGTGGATCTTTGGAAAAAATTGAAAGAATTATATGATGATGCCGGTTTTGCGAGAAGAATAACCTTGTTAAGATCGCTAATTTCGGCGCGATTAGAAAACATGGACAACATGGCGTCTTATGTAAATCACGTTATCGAAACAGCGCAAAGATTAAGAAGCACCGGATTCAACATAGATGAAGAATGGATTGGATCTTTGTTATTAGCAGGATTGCCTGAAAAATTTAGTCCTATGATCATGGCTATTGAACATAGTGGAATCCAAATTACGGCTGATGCAATAAAAATAAAATTATTGGAAATGGAAGATGATAATAAAGCAGGCAGCGCGTTTATCAGTAAAACACCATGGCACAAGACATACAACAGAAATAGTAAATTTGGTAACAAGTTTCAAAGTCAAAAGGCAAATATGTCACAGGTGACAGATAAGAAGGAAGTTCGATGTTATCGTTGTAAACAAATAGGGCACTACAAAAGCAATTGTCCTGTTCAAAAACCAAATAACGACAGACAGAAGAGTGCAAATGTTTTCAGTGCAGTATTCCTAGGTGGTCAGACATTTAAAAAGGACGAATGGTACCTGGATTCGGGAGCTAGTGCTCACATAACTGCAAACAAAAACTGGTTAATTGAAGCTGTGAGTGGTGGAGAGCCCAGAGAAATTGTAGCTGCGAATAAATCAAAAATATCCATAGAATGTGCCGGAAATTTGAACATTACTACTATAGTAGGAGACAAGAAGTTTGAAATACAAATAAAAGATGTCTTATATGCTCCACAAATAGCTACCAACCTGTTGTCTGTTAGTCAGATCATTAAAAATGGTAACAAAGTAATTTTTGGTGATGAAAGTTGCAGAATTTTTAACAAGCTTGGTCAGCTAATTGGTATTGCAAAACAAATTGACAACATCTATAAATTAGAAGTAGATAAGTCCCAAAAGTGTTTCTTAGCTGAAGTATCGAGCAAAACCTGGCACCGAAGATTGGGACATATAAATGAAGCAGAATTAAGAAAGATGAAAAATGGAGCAGTTGAAGGTATGCTATGTAAAGGAGAAATGAAGTTAAATAAACATAACTGTGACACATGTAACGAAGGAAAGCAGATAAGATTGCCTTTTCCAGATCATGGTTCACGTGCAAGTAATAAACTAGAAGTTATTCATAGTGACCTTTGTGGGCCAATGGAAATAAAATCTCTAGGAGGAGCCAAATATTTCCTCACCTTTCTAGATGATTTTAGTAAAATGGTATTTATTTATTTTTTAAAAACAAAAGACGAAGTTTTCAAATATTTCAAACAATTCAAAAGTCTTGTGGAAAACCAAACAGAAAACAGCATAAAAATATTAAGAAGTGACAATGGTGGCGAATATTGTGGGACAATTTTTGAAGATTTTTTAAAACAAGAAGGCATTATACATCAAAAATCAAACCCTCATTCACCGGAACAAAATGGTTCAGCTGAACGTCTGAACAGAACCATTGTTGAAAAAGCTCGATGTATGTTGTTTGATGCAAATCTAGATAAGAAGTTCTGGGCAGAAGCAGTAAATACCGCAGCTTATCTTCGCAACAGAAGTACTGTTTCAGGACTTGCAAATGATAAGACACCTTTTGAAGTATGGTATAATAAAAAGCCAGATATAAGTAATCTCAGAATATTTGGTAGCAAAGTGATGACACATATTCCTAAAAGTAATAGACTGAAATGGGACAGGAAATCCAAAAAAACTATTCTAGTGGGATATAGTGAGTCAAGCAA
Organism: Rhagium mordax; assembly: GCA_963680705.1. Lineage (NCBI taxonomy): Eukaryota > Metazoa > Arthropoda > Insecta > Coleoptera > Cerambycidae > Rhagium > Rhagium mordax. Next base: position 46,243,790 of record OY796660.1, on the reverse strand, counting down.
AGGTTACAGGCTGTACGATCCAGAAGTTGGTAATGTAATAATATCTAGAGATGTCGAGATCATGGAAGATATAGAAGATGAAGTTCAAATAACAATAAATAATAAAGACAATCAAGCAGTTTCAGTGGGGGATCCAGAAGCTGACGAACAATCTTTTGAAGATATAGAATGCGAGGATATTAATGATGAAGAATATACAAGTCAAGTAAAATTAACAACAGCTGAGAGGAGGAGTTCTAAAAGAGAGCCTAAACCAAAACAATTTAAAGACTTCGTAACGTATATGTGTGCAAATGACTCTTACATAGGAGATCCGCTGACAGTAGATGAAGCACTATCGAGGCCGGATGCAGAAATGTGGAGAAAAGCCATGTCAGATGAATTGAAAAGCTTTGAAGAAAACAACGCTTGGGAAATAGCAGAGTATCCAGAAAATTCTTCAGTAGTCAAATGTAAATGGGTATTCAAGAAAAAAATCAATTGTGAAGATGTAGTAAGATATCGTGCTAGATTAGTAGCTAAAGGTTTTTCTCAAAAGCAAGGCATTGATTATGATGAGACTTTTTCTCCCGTGGTAAGACATTCAAGTCTAAGATTACTGTTTGCTTTGTCTGTTAAATTGGGTTTAGAGATTAATCACCTTGATGTTCAAACAGCATTTTTAAATGGTTTATTAGATAGAGATGTTTACATGCAAGTGCCAGAAGGCTTTGATTATTTAATTGATAGCGATAAATGTTTAAAATTAAAAAGAGCCATATATGGGCTAAAACAGGCAGCTAGGGCCTGGAATGATCGTGTAAATAATACTTTGTTAGAGTTAAATTATAAAAGGTCTCAACATGAATCATGCTTGTATACTAAAAAAGAAGACAGTTTAATTACAATAATAGCAGTATATGTTGATGATTTTTTTATATTTTCTAATAATGAAAAAGAGATTTGCAATCTGAAAAAAGAATTGAGTACTAAATTTAAAATAACAGATTTAGGGATAATTAAAGAATGTTTAGGAATGCAAGTAAATTATGATCGTAAAAATAATGTTATTACTTTGAATCAGAAAAAATATATTAATCAATTATTGAATAAATTTAACATGTTAGAAGTAAAAACAGTTAAAACTCCTTTGGAAGTCAAGTTAAACTTAGATGAAAATAACATTGACGAAAATATTAAAACTCGGTATCCTTACCAGGAACTGATAGGAAGTTTGATGTACCTATCTGTACTAACAAGGCCAGATATATCATTTTGTGTTAGTTTTTTGAGCCAGTTTAATAATACGTATAATGAAAGTCATTGGAAATATGCTAAGCGCATTTTAAAATATTTGAAGGGAACTGCTAATTATTGTTTAAGGTATTCAAGAGATGAGTCAGAATTACAAGGATTTGTTGATGCTGATTGGGCAAATAATATGATAGACCGTAGATCTTATACGGGTTATGTATTCAAACTTTGTGGTTCTGCGGTTTCTTGGGTAAGTTCAAAACAAAAAACTGTAGCTTTATCAAGTACAGAGGCAGAATATATGTCATTGTCCGAAGCTGCTAAGGAAGCTATTTACTTAAGAAATTTATTAATAGAATTAACTGAGAAAGTATCTTGTATAACTTTATTTAATGATAATTATAGTGCGATACATTTAACAAGTAATCCAATGTATCATAAAAGGAGCAAGCATATTGATGTGCGCCATCATTTCATAAGAGAAACAATTTTAAATGAAGTTATAAGAGTACAGCATTTGTCTACAGATATTATGCCAGCAGATATTTTAACAAAAAGTCTTTCTTGTGAAAAACATTATAGGTTATTAAATCTGCTTGGTGTGATAAGTTTGTAAACTTTAATTGCATTGATAAGTGGGGGTGTTATTATTATATCAATGAGCAATGAAATAACAATCATGTATTATTGTACTAATATGCCATCTATTGATGTATTGTTGTAACTAATCTGGTTGTGTTAGAAACTCATGAAATAATAAATAAAGTTCAGTTGTTATCTGATTTACTCGAAGAATCACGTGTTTTATTCTCTTAGAAAGTAGATTGTAATAGAAAATACAGGAGCAGTTTTAACAGTCGTGTTAGTGACATTTTCCATAAAATAAAGTTTTATAGAATATTACAGATTTCCTATGCGGAATCACAACCTTAAATAATGCGCGAAGTGGATCAAAACTTTGAAAAGAGTCAAGTAAAAGAATGTATTTACCTCTAAATTAAGTTTATAAAGCGTATCTGTTGCAGCCCTTTGTTGAACGCACTTTGCTGTAGTTTTATTATTGCAGCTGATATCAACATTCTTCTACATGTTTCACATGACAAAATGTCAATTTCTTTCTTTTTTCTAATACATCTCTCACCTTTGGTAAATTTATTGGAACACGTAATTTGTTTAAATTTGGTACTCAAAATTATATTCGTCATTATTTTATGTTATTCTGTCATGTCGTGACATTGACAATCATGTACTGACATTGACAGTTTAGGGGTACAAATATTAAAAATTTGACCACGAGCGGCGCTACTAGAATCCTTGCACATAGCGAATAGCATATAGCATCTCCTTATATTCTATCTCTATGGGAGCGACAGATGAATGGGGTAAAGAGTTAGGGGAGTACGCTTGTACAGCTCAGTCAGCTCACTGATTGGTTAAATGTAGTGTAGCGCGCTACAGTCAAAGTTTTATATATTCTGTGGTCAAAGTTCTCTGAATGCGGCATAAAGGCAGTAGTGGAATCACGCCGTATCGCTTTCTATTTCAGTGACGTCACATGCAAAAGTCGATTCGAAGCCATAGACTTAATAATACTAACGTATGGACGGAGCCTTGTGCCACTTTCCGTTCGCCAGTGTGAGGACGACATTGAAGAGAGATAGAGCGATATAAATTGTGTGCGTCGAACAAGGATAGTAAGATTTGAGACCACGTGACGGTTGTTTCCACAGTCCACAGTCACGTGACCAAGTTACAGTTTTGCACGGGCCGGCAAATTCTTGGGTAGTGCCGGCACGAATCGCCCGCGTTTCTTGCGTTCAAACAACTGTCACTGCTGTCAGATCTTAGCGGCTATTTTCAAATAATAATTCGTCTTGGTGTTTTGCGATTTGCGAGCGGAGTGTCATATCAAATAGTTTTGATAACTGCATTTCAAACAACTATATTAGGTTTTATTTTCAGACTTTTCTACACGTGGCACACAGACCGGGCGTGGCGTAAAAATTTGGTGAAAATAACATCAAAAGAAAGGCAGGTACGTAGGTATATAAGCTATATGATGATTCCACATAATTCAACAATTATTTCTATAGGTGATAGTTTATAGCGAACTAAGAACCCTTCTAGAGGAACGAGATGCTTCAGCCTTTAAGAATGCAGTAGAGTATCGATGCAGCCAGCAACCAGAGTGCCTTTATCAAATATTTCAAAGCTAATTACCAGAAAAATTACGTGTGTTGGGCATATTGCTGTAGGTTCAATGCAGGGGTTAACACAAATATGCACTTGGAATGAATGCACAAGACAATCAAATATATTTATTTGAAAGGAAAAAGAGTCAAAAGATTAGATAAAGGAATTGCAGCCTTGATGCGTTTTATAAGAGATAAACTTATTGATCAACTTGTAATGAATAAAGCACAGCAAGATATAACCATGTTCTATTTTACTTACAGAAAATTCACTAAAACGCGCAAAAAACTTGAAAATACGCAAAACGTAGCCGACAACGCAGCTCACGTCAACAGACCACGCGCACCACGCCACACAGTACACAGCACACGCGCTCGTTTTCAAACCCACGTAGACCACCATCAGCTGATCGTTTACCTCTCTCGAGGTCCCGTCCTCATCACCTCTCTCTCTAGGCTCGGTCCATATAGTATTATTAAGTCTATGTTCGAAGCGGTTTCTCGTATCACACCAAATAGAATTCGACTATCGCTTCGTCGTTCGTTAATTATCGGATTTGAACTAACCTTTATAAAAATATCGCACTTATTTGTGACAATTGTGACAGAACTTTGACATTTGACTGCTATTTTTTAAAAACGACTTTTAAAACGTAGACTATTTTGGAAGTGTATAAAGTTGAAAATTTCAACGAAAGTAATAAGTAAACCTCAATCGTGACTGAATTAAATTGTTTTTGAAGTTTATTAAATTTATTACAGTAAGTAACTCGAGGTTAAACTAGATCTATTTGTTTTGTATTAAATACGCACCAAATTATCGTAAGTAGCGTAATAAATAGTATTTATTTGTAGTGATGTTACCTTACTTTGGAATGATGATGCAAGAAATTGAAGAGAATGAAAGAAGAGAACAAATAGCGCAATTCAATGTTGAACGACGAATTATGCGTAACAGTAGTGACCCATTTACTTTAAGCGACACGTACTTCAAAAATGCCTTTAGATTAACCAAGGATATAGTGAATTATTTGACTGAGGAATTAACTCCCCATATGTCAATGTCTTTACACCCTAATGCAGTGGATCCTCGATTGAGAATATTTGCAGCATTATACTTTTTTGCTAACGGTTCCTATCAGCGAGTTATTGGAAATAGCTATGTCTTGTCAATGGCACAGAATACCGTTAGTAATTGTGTCAATGAAGTAAGTTTATTAATAGTAAATCATATGAGTGACGACTGGATTGTTTTTCCAACTACTCACCAGGAAAAATTATCTATTAAGGAAACTTTCATGGATAAAACAAATTTCCCGGGAGTTATAGGGGCAATCGATTGTACACATGTATCCATCTTAGCCCCTTCCCAAGAAGAGCACAATTATGTAAATCGGAAAGGTTATCATTCGAAAAATATTCAAATGGTAAGTCAACCTTTGCATATTGTTTTCTCTACGTAACTTCAAATAATCTGTTTGTATTATAAATATTATATTTTGATGTTTTGTTTACAGATTTGCGACTACAATTTAAGAATTATTAATATTAACTCGCAATTCCCTGGTTCAACACATGATTCTTATATTTGGAGAATGTCACAGGTCCAACATGAATTACATGAACATGTTTTAATAATGGAGATCATAATTCCTGGCTTTTAGGTGACTCCGGTTATCCACAACAGTCATGGTTGATGACTCCTGTATTAAATGCCGCACCAGGTACCCCAGAAGAGCGATATAATAATTTTCATGCCACAGCACGAAACTGTATAGAGCGTTGTTTTGGGGTATTAAAAGGAAGGTTTCGATGTTTGTTAGGTGAGCGAACTCTGAGATACAATCCTGAAAAGGTAGGAACCATTGTAGTGTCATGTGGTGTTCTACATAATATATGTGTTGCGGCTCGACTTGAAGACTTTAATGCTCCCGATATGCCAAATGAAGATAATGCTAATGCATACCAAGCAGATCAGCAAGTCAATAATGATGGTAGAGAAGCGAGAAGACAATTAATTGAAATATATTTTTCTCAAAATTAGCTTGAATAAGTATTGTATGTTTCGCCATGTATTATTTTATAGTTTAAATCACGAAAGAAGACCGTTACGTCATCATTACAATTCGTATGAATCAAATCAGTACTGAGTTAGTCAAATTCATGCTTGTTGAAATGACATCCGGATGTAAACAAACTTAAACGTCAAAACAAAACATAACCTGCAATTTGTCTGTTAAATGTCAGAATAATTTAACGATCTCGCCTGTCTAAATTTGAACTAATTTTATATTCTTATCGAGGTTTTCAATATATATAATTTGGCAAAATGCAGATGTTTTGAAGATTAACTATCGTTAATTCCATAATGAACTATTTTTAATGTGCAAAAATCAATGAAATAAGGAAAACAGTAACAATCAAACTAAAAGATAAACAAATTCAAATTTGACAACTATGGCTGACATGCAGAAACAGGAAACTATGAAACATGCGACAACGGCGCTAGTCAAAAGCGTTCGATCAGTTGATCGAATTCTTGCTTATTACTGAGACATACGAAATCGGGCCCTCTCTTTCTATTTCGTCAAGGCGGTTAGGTTTTCCTATAACGCATCAACAACGTCAGTCGGAGATATTAACAGTCACATATAATGGACTCCCTTACTCTGTCTCTCTCGTTCTACTGTGTTGTAAACAAAGAACGGTTGAACAGCGTACGTTGAAGATTAGAAATTAATTTGTGACGTAACGGTCATCTCTCGTGATTTGAAGTATATTTCGTTTTATGACTTTTTTAGAATTCTGAGCGAATTTAACACAAATTATTTATAATAACGATGCCTGTGAAAACTTTATTTGACAGAACCTTTAGAGTCTTATTGTTACCTAGCAACGTGCAACTTTGTTACTGCAGTCTACCTACTTATTTTGAACAATTTCCAAATCTACTTCGTCGGGACTTAACACGAAAGGTCGTAACTGACAAATTGAGGTATTTCACATACACCAGTAGAAGACATTTGTTGGGCTGCTGTTTCACCCCACGAAGTGTCGTAACTCAACTATGCCTTAGTATGTTTGAATCGTAAAATCAAATTGCAGTCGTATCTGCTAAACATCAACTATTAGTTATGCAGACATGTTTTTTTTTGCATTCCTGAATAATTAATGAAATGTGAGTTATGACCTTTTGTGTTGAGACCGACGATTTATTTACTCTATTCAATTAAATAAAAAAATTGTATGCTAAAATTATTATACACAATTGTGAATAAAATAGTATACATACCTCGCAGGTCGTCTTCATTACAGCCTCGCTTTTATATCTGACCTCGGCTGTAATGAAGTACTTCCGAGCTCGATATGTAATGTACTATTCTTTGTTGGTATTATTTTAATAATTAGAATAGTGGACTATAAATATAAACATTTGTTTTGATTAATTAAATGGAATTAAAGTTTCTTGTAAATTTAAACATTTATTATATTATATTTATACAAAAAATAATGTAATTAACAATACAAGCATAAAAAAATACAACAGCTTAAACTAGGAACTACAAGTAGTAAAAATATATAAAAAATTGTTGTTTAACATTTAAACTTTCTTGTAAATTAAATATTTATTATTATAAAAAAATAATGTATAAAAAATTGTTTAACGTTTAAAGTTTCTTGTAAATTTAAATATTTATTATTATAAAAAAATAATGTAATGTTGACAGTACAAGCACAAAAAAAAATACAACAGCCTAAACTAGGAACTACAAGTATGTAGTAAAATATAAAATAGGTATATATAAAAAATTGTTTAAAGTTTCTTGAAAATTCAAATATTTATTATTATTAAAAAATAGTGTAATGTTGACAATACAGGTATAAAAAAATACAACAGCTTAAACAAGGAACTACAAGTAGTAAAAAAATGGTATATGTATAAAAAAATTGTTATTTAACATTTAAAGTTTTTTGACGACTACTAGGAACTAAAACAATACAAAAACACTGTACTGATGGACAATTATGCTATTTTTTTATCGCAAGTGTCATTTCCTTCAAATTTTCTGCTACGAGAGCAATATTTGCATTTATATTTCTTAATTCGCAAAGCAGATCGAAATTCATATTTTGAAATGCTTGTGTTGTATTTTCAGCTTTATTTCTTGTATTTTGTCTTTGTTTATTAGTTTGTCTACTAGTGTCACAGTCAGTAGGAGTTTGCATCTTTGATGTACAGGGTTTAAGTGGGGTAGATTCTAGTTGTCTAATTTCTAAATGCACTTTAGGCGTCTCTAACTGGTTGACACTTTGGTCGGAGGTTAGTCTTCGGCATGAGTCTTTAGGCTTTGGTGGCGTAAAAGTTGGAAGAATTTTATATGAAGGAGTAAGGGTACCGGGAAAACTATAAGACTCGTTAGATGTCAATGGTAATGAAAATGAGACGTATGCACTTTGGGAAAATTTGAATGTAAGTTAGATATAGGAATAATGTTATTTGTCATGGTTACTGTTTCGTTTTCTATGGGTACTTCATAGTCCATCAAAATGTCATTATTTACTGTCGCGTCCTCTGTAGTCGAATCTGTAGTATATGTGTGGTCTGTCATGTACGAATGAACAGCTGCAGTTTCTGGTTTTGTAGCAGGATCTTTGTGGCATCCGACTACAAATAAATTATATTATCACTTTAGTTGAACTGTTAAATAAAAATATATTATACTTACAAATAGTTTTCTTTTGCGAAAGCCTATCTCAATATTTTGTGGATTACCTTGGTATGAGGTTTTTCCCATTAACATTAAGAGACGTTCCTCGTACGTTGTTAAAATTTATAGCCCCAGCCTTCGCTTTCGTTAATGTCTGCAATATAAAATAATATAAACGCATGACCTATGTAGTTTCATATAAAAAAAAGTTTTATATATATGTAGGTACCTATATATACGTGGGTATACATATAACCCTTGTAAATGTATACATATACAAAGTATATTACACAGGTGCCACATAATCATTTTTTAAATTTTTATGTTTGATTTAGCTAGATAATTAAGATATAACTTTACAAACCTTTTTCCACCCTTCCACAGTTTTTTCACCAAACCCAAGAGAATTTAGTCTTACACTTAACTTTTTCCACAGTTCCGCATTTTCACTTCTACCCCCTAAACTGTTAAATTTATTTGTAATAATTTGCGGATTTTTTTCACAAAAATCCAAAATAACTGCCCAATGGTCGGCTTGTACTCTCATTTTATTAATATAATTTTGTACGATTTGTAATAGGTATCTTGCACTTGGGCCACAAATAAAGAAATGAATTTTAAAAAGTAATAAAATCTGGCGCGTACTTTCCAACACATTTTTCAGACGTTTCTCTATCTCTGTTTGACACATGTAGTAAAGTGATGCAAACATATTAGTCGACAGCTATTTTGTTGTAGTTTCTAGTCGATTCTACGAGGGTGTTGGGAAGTAGGAGGGTTGCCTAGGTAGAAAGTGCGTGATACCAATTTAACGTTTGCAGGCAAGCGTAATTTGTTACAAAGGAACGTGACGTCATCAAAATAGAATTCTACATGGCGTGATCCCACTACAGACTCCTCCCCAAAAATGCCCGCAACATTTGAATGGAACTTCTCTATTGGTCGACCCAAATTACAAAGCAACCACTAAATTTGACGAAGGCCGACTCTACAATAGTCGCGTCATATATTAAATTTTTACGTATTTTGGCAACAGACCAATCAGCATATGTTATCATTGTCGCGAAACGTATAAACGCTAAACATATGGAAAACGCGAATAAATGGAGAACCAGCCTCACGTCAACTGCTGTATTATTCTCTATCCTTGGTATTATTCTTTGCCTGTGTTTTGAAATTTCTACAGTTACGATCGTTTTTGTGAAGGTACGTATAAATTAAATTAACATTATATGTTTTGTGTATAAAGTATTAAGTTACGTAATGCAAACGATTAAAATGATCATTGATAAAATGTTAAAATCTCGTTTTTTTTTTAAGGTTAAATCGGAAATTGGCTGAAGGGGGCCCGGACCCAACTTCTCCACCGACAAAACGAACGTCCAGACATTTTTCGGTGGAAGACAAGGAAAGCGTGCTGAACATTTTTAAGGCGTACGATGGGGAAAATCGGGAGGAACCAAAGATGGAAGGCATAAAGTTCACTGCAACGGCAGCAGGTGTGAGTGTTGCAAGTGTTTATAATATTCTTGGTGAATACAAACAAACACACCAACTTCAACCACCAAAAGTGTGTGTTTTGGACAATATTGATGAAGGAACTAAAAGTGCTCTCAAGCGTATAATCCATTATTTTTTTGAAGGCGATGAACAGAAATTGGCTTTCAGTGAGTAAACGGACTTTTTATTTCTTCGTGTTGTAATGTAATTGTGTTTGGCATTATAGGTTTTTAACTAAATAGTGCCCAAGGGAAAAAAATAAGATATCGCTTGGAGGCGAAGATTGCTGCGAGACATCAGAAAATACCGGGAAGAGCATAAGAAGTTGTACTTTTTAGATGAGACTTAGGCACAGATTAACTATACTAATCTGTGACTTAGGTGAACGCTGGCCATACTGTAAGTAAAGTATGGAAGGACACAACAATCCTGATTCCAAGGCTGGTTTTCATCCAATGTTTAACGATGGGGTTAAAAAATACATCGGACAAGGGAAATCATCTTATAGTCCACCACATAGGATCCGAGGACGGTTTCGTTGAGAATTATACTTATCGTTGTTATGTTATTTACAAATATGTTATATGCAATACGTAGGGCTTTGAAAGTCTATTTTTTCTACTGATTTACCAAATGTATTAAAATGATGAATAAAGCATTCTATTTTATATTATATTTATATCTCTCGTAACTTTCTTAAACGAACTGTGGTAGAACCTTGTGAAAATAAAGACAAAATAGGTAGGTAAACAACACGTTTTATTTATTTGGACATGTGAAAACCGAAAAGTAAACGACTCTTAGCAGATATGACTTTTTGAGTATTTTGCATTGGGGTTGATCATTACTTTATACTCAATGGGTTTATCCAGTGAAGTAACCTATGTAAATTGTTATAGTAAATCACAAACTAGACTTTTTTGTTTTAAATAACCACGGACGTTCTTTAAAGTATGGGGAAATAACTCGCGAAAGAACCTAACCTAAAAACGAATACAAACGTAAACAAACCAGGCAATCAGCTGGCCGAGGCCGAGTAAAAGTATCTTGAGTTTGCGCAGTGCGGACTAATAAAGGAAACGTCGTTTAAATTTTTGCGGAAATAAAGTATTATTTTAAAAAGTCCAAAATTGAAGATGTATAATAGAAGCTTTAATGGGTATAAACATTATAAAAATATAGTACAGCTGTAGTAGAAAATGTAACACGTATAATAACAAATTTTGTTGAAGCTATCACAACTTTCATTAATTTCCATCGTGTAAAACTGACTATTGCGTACACCGTTCTGCGCTGCCATAAAATTAATGGGGCGGAGTCGAGCTCCATTTGGACGCCGAACCTAGTATAGCAAGGTACTTGTCGATTTTGATTTATTTATAAAATTTATGGCATCCTGGAAGCAAGTAAAGTGAAGTTGATATAGCAGTCGCAATACTGCAAAATTTTTAAAATTTATACGATTATTGACATCTAGATATTTTTAGTGTCCTGCTGAAATTATAGTTGTAAGTATTTTTAGGTTATCTTTCTCATTAAAATGTTAACGACTCTACCAGTTAGGAGTGGGTGTTGGGTGTTGTGTTTGTTAGTTTGTTACATCTACATCTTATATCTCGACCTCGTAACAGTTTCATTATTGTGGATGCAGCAGTGATGATGTGGAAGTGCCTTGAATCAATTTAATTTAGCCAATAATCGCATACACGCACTAACTTGACAATAAAATTAACTTAATTATTGTAGATTTAAACATCATGATTCTTAGGCAAACCGTTTTATTGCTGGTAATAAAATTTGCATTGGCTCTGCCAAAAGAAGAAACACTTAAAGATAGGATTTATAACAGAGATCTTAGTGATAAGGAGCATTTTGAAAATGAACATCACAACCCAGAATATGATCATGAAGCATTTTTGGGTGAGGAAGCCAAGACTTTCGATCAGCTGCCTCCAGAGGAGAGTAAGAGAAGATTAGGGTGAGTAATATTTTTTACGAAAAACTTGAATCTAAAAAATAGTTAGGTATTTACATTACTAGACGCGAAAGTTTACGTTTAGGTGCGAGGTGATTTTTGAAAGATCGAGGCGAAGCCGAGACCTTGCAAAAAACACCGAACACCTAAAAGGGCTTTCACATCGTTTAATGTATTTATATTTTTTCTACTACCGAAAGGTATTATGGGATTTAATAATTTAATAGTACATTAAACAACAAGTTTAGAAAAGCAAAGTTTTACTAAACGAATATAGTGTTTGAGTACGAGCGCAGCAAGCGAGTAACTCAAAACTATATGAGTTTAGTAAAACTGCTTTTACGAGATTTGTTTATACTATTTTTTCGCATTTTGTGTTGGTAGGTAATTACAAGCAAATAGCAAATAGTGATAGACATAAAATAGAAGCATTACAAAGTTTGAAATTTAAAAAATATCATAGTAGGTACTTGTGTAGAATTTCCGTAACCTAGTGTAACCGACACGGCTTTTGTTTATTTATGTAATAACAGTTATGTATAATTTTTGTGAGTCGAATTGATTTTAAGTTATATATTATTTTGAAGACATTTTATATGCCGCTCGAGAAACAACTTCTAGCTTACTTCCACCTGCGTGACTTTGTACACATCCACAAAACCCGTAGTGGTGCAAAGGACGTTTACCCGATGATTAAAAATGACGGCTTAGGTATGACACTATTGCCGCCATGGTTCCACACCAATGTCCGTATGAACTGGGTACATTAAAAGGAGTTTGGGCGAAAAGAATCCAATTATTATGAATTCAGCTATATTCAAATACCTGTAACTTCTGAAAAATACAATGTAGAGTAGATGTTTTCGGTCGAGAGGGTAGACAAGACACCCAACAGTATGGAAAAAAATGCCAAACCAATGTGCCCTTAAAGGGGGCGCGTTAAAATAGGGTTGTACTTGATAAAAAAAATTACGTACAAATGAATTTTCGGCTATATTCAAATACCTGTAATGTCTGAAAAATACAATGTAGAGTAAATTAATGTCTTAGGTCAAGAGGGTAGACAAGACACCCAACTATACGGAAAAAAATACCAAACCAATGAGCCATTAAAGGGGGCGCGTTAAAATAGGGTTGAACTTGATAAAGAAAATTACGTACAAATGAATTTTCGGCTATATTCTGTAACGTTTGAAAAATACAATGTAGAGTAGATGTTTTCGGTCGAGAGGGTGGACAAGACACCCAACTGTACGGAAATAGATGCCAAACCAATGTGCGCTTAAAGGGGGCGCGTTAAAATAAGGTTGAACTTGATAAAAAAAATTACGTACAAATGAATTTTTGGCTATATTCAAATACCTTTAACATCAGAAATATTCAAGGTAGAGTGGATGTTTTCGGTCGAGAGGGTAAACAAGACACCCAACTGTACGGAAAAAAATGCCAAACCAATATACCCTTAAAGGGGCCGCGTTAAAATAGGGTTGAACTTGATAAAAATAATTACGTACAAATGAATTTTCGGCTATATTCAAATACCTGTAACGTCTGAAAAATACAATGTAGAGTAGATGTCTTCGGTCAAGAGGGTAGACAAGACACCCAACTATACGAAAAAAAATGCCAAACCAATGTGCCCTTAAAGGGGGCGCGTTAAAATAGGATTGGATTGAACTTGATAAAAAAAATTACGTACAAATGAATTTTCGGCTATATTCAAATACCTGTAACGTTTGAAAAATACAATGTAGAGTAGATGTTTTTGGTCGAGAGGGTAGACAAGACACCCAACTGTACGGAAATAGATGCCAAAGCAATGTGCCCTTAAAGGGGGCGCGCTAAAATAGGGTTGAACTTGATAAAAAAAATTACGTACAAATGATAATAATAATAATAAATGAGCTTTATTGAAAATAATTCAAAGGGCAATTGACCGAGGTCCTTCAGCCCGTGTTGATATACATTATACAGTAATAAGAATTATATTATATAATAATATAACATAATAAAATAATATATAATTATAAGAATTACAAAAAAAAAAAAAGTACTTAATAATATAACGTTTTGCTCTAGTATTAATAATTATAAGGTCAAAATTTTTGTCAGTAGTTGACATTTAATAATTTGAAATTTTCTCCCATAAAGTGTTTTCTGGGTGTTTGTATCTACTTCTTCTGATAACTCTCCTTATACAATACTCGTCAATTAAATCCTTGTTGTGCTGTTTTGTGCAATAGCTTTGAGTAAGGGATACTAATCTATCTTGAATAGGTTGTATGTGGGTTAGTTCATAAAGTAGTGTCTTTGGTGGATTATGTAAAGGATTGTTTGGGTGGCGTAGATAGATAGATAGATACTTTATTAATCTGAGAAACAATACAGTTTATAGACACGTCAATTGTATGAAATGCAATTTTAATAATATAAATACAATTCAAAAATAGAATTATATGGACAATAAAAATAATAATAATAATAAATAAAAATAATAATAATAATAATAATGAGACATAATAAAACAATTTTACATATAGCCACGAGTAATAAAATTTTACAAATAGATGGACCAACAGATAAGATAAGATAGTGGGAAATTTAAACATATCAATAATAAAAACCTTAAATAGATCACACATTAAAAGGATAAGTATTGCAAAATGAATAAAAATCTTGAATGTTATAGAGACAGGCACTGGTTAAAAATTCCTTTAACTTCTGTGTAAATTTATTTGCGCTGAGCACTTTCAAGTTTGCTGGCAGAGAATTAAAAAGTTTTAAGCCAATGTGTTCCGTTTTTTTAAGTCTTGTGAAAGGACATATTAAATTTTCTTTGTGTCTTGTGTCGTGGGCGTGCACATCACTGAACGTTTTATAATCATTTATATGCTCTTTTACATAACGGATGTTTTCATAAATAATTAGCGAAAAGATGGTCATTATATTTAATTGTTTAAATAATGGTTTACAAGAATCTTGATGACTTTTCTTAAGTATTGCCCGAATTGCTGCTTTCTGCAATATTAGAATTCTTTGAATGTGTACATGGGCTGCATTTCCCCAAGATAATATTCCGTATCTTACTGTGGAGTTAAAAATAGCGTGGTAACAGGTGAGTGCTGCCTCAGAATTTATGATGCATGTTATCCTTCTCAGCATGAACACTATGGGGGAAAGTTTTTTACATATATTGTCTATATGGATATTCCATGTCATCGATGAATCAATATGAATTCCTAAAAACTTAGAGGATTTATTAGCGATTTTATTTACTGAGAAAGACATCGTAACCGTTTTGCTTTCATTAAGGAAAAGTTCGTTATCATTGAACCATCTTTTAGCTGTTGTCAGCACAGCTTCACTACTATCTTCAATTTCTGAATATTGCTGTTTTCTAATAGTGAGAGTAGTGTCATCTGCATACATTAAAGTCCTTACGTTAATACTATTTACATTCATATTGTCTGGAAAGTCATTAGTGTAAATAATAAAAAGAAGGGGACCCAGAATAGAACCCTGGGGAACTCCTCGTCTCATATTTAGCTGTTGACTATTTACTCCATGGCAATGAACTATTTGAGGTCTATCTTTTAAGTAGGATTTAAGTAATTGAAGCACTGGTCCTCGAATTCCATAATATTCAAGCTTTTCTTCCAATATCGGGTGCGATACGCAGTCGAAAGCCTTTGAAAGATCTACAAAAATAGAGTGACAACTTTGTTTTTCTTCAAAGGCATCGTATACGTTCTCTATGAATTTTAATGTTGCGTCAGATGTATTTGTATTTCTTTTAAAACCATATTGCTCAGTGGAAAAGTATTTATTACGTTCCATATGTTCGTAGATTTGTTTATAAATTGCTAATTCAAGTATTTTAGATGGAGCTGGTAATAGTGCAATGGGTCTAAAATTGTCAGGGACGGTGATATCACCCTTTTTATAAATAGGGATTACTTTCGTATTTTTTAGGGTGCTTGGAAATATACCTTCTAGGAAACAGGCATTTATTATTTCACATAAAGGACTGATAATAAATTCTGCAACGTTTTTTATTAAGTAAACACTTATGCCATAAATATCTTCACTTTTTTTATTTTTAAGTTGTTTTATTAAGGTAAAAACATCTTCTGGAATCAGGGGTTTTAAATACATTGAGTCAGTATTGTTAATTTTTTTATTTCTACAAAGTTCCATAGAGCTATTTTTACTTTTAGGAAGATTTTCGACTATGCTTTCACTGAAATTCGTGAAGAAATTGTTTAGCATGTCTGGTGTGAGATTTTCTCCAGGAGATTGTTTCTGTTTATCTTTTCTGCCCGTTTCGTTGTTTATAATGCTCCACGTAGTTTTACTTTTGTTGTCCGAGTTTGAAATTGTTGTAATATTGTGTTGTTGTTTAGCCTTTATAAGTAAATCATGGTATGTTTTTTTGAAAGCTTTATACACATTTTTATTATCTTCCGTAGGATTGTCCTTGCACACTGAATGAAAAAATAATAATTTTTCTTTTGCCTCTGTGACTTCTTGTGTAATCCAGTTTTTATTCTTTCTCTCATTTACTTTTACTAAATGAAAGGACTGTTCATGATAAAATAGAAAAGTTTCCATAAAATTTTGCATCTTTGTTTCAGCTGAGGTTTCTGCATATACATCAGTCCATCGTTCTTTTTGAAGTAGATTTTTAAAGTTTTGAAGGTTGTTTTTACTAAGGTTTCTTCTAATATTTGTATTTTTCTTGATGTTATTAGTACTCATTTCTGCAGAACAGGTTTTTATATTTATTAACTGAGCTTTGTGGTCAGAAACGAGAAGATCCAATGTTTTTGATTCATATGTGTACACATTTGTAAATATGTTGTCAATGCAAGTTTGTGCATTTTTATGTTCATGAGTAAAATCAAATATTGTTTGTTTTAAATCGAAAGTGTTTACTATATCAAGGAAATTTTTTTTATTTTTTTAAATTGATGTTGAAATCTCCTGCAAGGACGATGTTGACATTTGTGAACTGATCCAGGTACTGAAGACTAGACTGGAGTATATTTAGTGTTTGATCTATGGACGGGTTTGAGGGAGATCGATAAACTACTAAAATTATAGTGTTATATTTTTTAATGTGTACTGCAGTTATTTCACAGGCTTTCTCTATGGAGAGGGAAGTAATAGAATCCAAATTGTAGCTAGTGATATTTTTCCGGATATAAATAGATACTCCACCATGAATATATATTTTCCTGCAAAGATAGCTTGCTAAATAGAAATCAGAGAAATTGTAGGTTTTTATTTCATTTTCCTGCAGCCAATGTTCAGTTATACATAAGACGTGTATTTCTTTTGTTTTCGTCAGGAATTCTTCTAAGTATAATAATTTGTTTCTAAGGCACTGTACATTTAAATGTAGTATGTTTAGTTCATCGTCCGAGATTTTCTTTATATTTGGGTGTTCAGTTTTATGCTGTGCATTTATGCTAATTGAATTTTCTATGTTATTCCTAAAAAAGAAATTGGTTGTGCTGTGTTTTGCTGTATTTCGACATTATTTTGGGATATATTTCTTTTTTTATATTTTTCATAGAGTTGAAAATCGAATCTTCGGTAACCAACACCTTTGGGCCAGAAAGAAGGTTGGTAAAAATCTTCTTTATATTTAAAATCTGCTGCTACCATATAACATTTAAGACCATTTCCTTCTGTTTTTATTTCTTTAACTATAATATTCTCTTCATCGTCTCCAGTTTTTGTTTTTAAATAGGTTTTTATGTCTTCCACTTCCACATCGTGTGTTACCCTGGATATGTACATCCATACTTTTGGGCTGGCCCCTTTGAATTTTCCATCATTGTCTTGGAATTGTCCTACGTTCCTCTGACGAGGCTGCCTTTTCCTACGGGTGATTTGCCAATCATTTTCAGTTTGTTTATTTAGGGGGTCAAAGGCATCTTGTTGTTCCTTACTTGTTTGAGGTGCCCCTGTGTTTTCATCCTCATGTATATTATTTTGACTATTTTTATTTGAAATGTTTAGTTCGTTTTGTTTAGGCATTTTTGTATTTAATATTTGAGAATATTGTTTTGGAGACACTGGTTTATGTTCACTTAATTGTTGAGTTTTTTGCGAGTTTATGTTTTTTGTATCTTGAGAGGACTTTATTAATTTACCTTTACTTTCTTTGTATAATTCAGTTTTTAGATTATTTACTTCATCTCTTAATAATTTAAAACTACTTTCGAAAGTTGCTTGTACTGATTTCACTATTTTATTTATTAAATTTTCGTCAGGAATGTAAGAAATTTTTGAATGTTGTTTACTGAGCGCATTGTTAAGGTTAGTATTTTCTGCTTCCAGCTTCTTTATTTTCTCATTTAGTAATATTATATTTTCACTGAGTTTTATGTTTATTTCTTCTAAATTATCATTCTGCATTTTAAGTGGAGAAATATTCAGTGTACTTTGATTTTCAGATACCACAGATTCTTCTTCGAATAAAAAACTTTGTTTATCACAACACTTTTTTGATTTTTTACTTGAACAGCTTGTATGAAATATTGCTTTACAATTTTCACAAAAGACTCTTTTATTTATTGCAGATTTTTTACAATAACCACATGTTAGATTTACACTATAAACTTCATATATATATTTTGGTGATTATGCGTATCGAAGTAGTTTCAGCGACTTTTAAACTCCTTTTAGCAGGATTTTTTAGGTTTTGGAAAATTACATGTCTATATTCAATAATCGGCCTGCAGATTAATTTGTAAATTTTGCACATTGTGCCTAGATTTGCTCCACCTTTCTTGAATGTTAGACATCTGAAATGTTTTGCTCTTGTAATTGTTTGTTTTTTAATTTTTGCCGTGTGGTAATTGAAATTTATTTTATGGTCTATGGTCACTCCCAAATATTTTGTAGTTATTTCTGCGTAAATAGTGTGGTTAAGCATATTGTTGGGGAGTTTCTAGTTGGGGTATTATGAAAGATGATAAGATGTGACTTGAGTGGATTTGGTTTAAGTCGCCATTTGTTAAACCATATTGTTGTAGCATTGGTGAGGTCTTGGAGACTTTCCATTGCATCATTCACTGATTTACCATGGAATATCAGGGTGGTATCGTCTGCAAACTGTAGTACATAAGCCTCTTGGTTAAAATGTTCTGGATTCTCATGATAGATAACGTACAAATGAATTTTCGACTATATTCAAATACCTGTAACGTCTGAAAAATACAATGTAGAGTAGATGTTTTCGGTCGAGAGGGTAGACAAGACACCCAACTGTATAGAAAAAAATGCCAAACCAATGTGGGGCGCGTTAAAATAGTTTTGAACTAGATTATTTCACTCAGAAATTATTAACCAATGAAACTACTACAATTTTTAAATTTGGACCAATGACAGCAGTATTATATCGATAAAATCCCTGAAACAGTTTTATCGCGATAAAATCATTCTTTATGTCAACTGTCGCTTAATACGTTACTTTGACATTTCGTCGTTAAAGATATGTTTTTGTATTTAAATAATTTATTCGTGAAATATTCTCCGCAAATACCATTCGTGCTTGAAAATTTTACCTATAAATTTTTTCTCGAGCGATATTGCCAACAGTAGTAATATTACTCGTGTAAATTGGTCACTTTATTATCAAAAATTAAATCCCTCGCGCTAAAGCGCTCGTGATTTAATTAGATAATAAAGTGGCCAATTTACACTCTTAATATTACTAGGCAATATCGCTCTCGAAAAAAATTTATCGATAAAATTTTAAGCACTTATGATATTACATACGATTATTTCACTCAGAAATTATTAACCAATGAAACTACTACAATTTTTAAATTTGGACCAATGACAGCAGTATTATATCGATAAAATTCCTGAAACAGTTTTATCGCGATAAAATCATTCTTTATGTCAACTGTCACTTAATACGTTACTTTGACATTTCGTCGTTAAAGATATGTTTTTGTATTTAAATAATTTATTCGTGAAATATTCTCCGCAAATACCATTCGTGCTTGAAAATTTTACCTATAAGTTTTTTCTCGAGCGATATTGCCAACAGTAATATTACTCGTGTAAATTGGTCACTTTATTATCAAAAATTAAATCCCTCGCGCTAAAGCGCTCGTGATTTAATTAGATAATAAAGTGGCCAATTTACACTCTTAATATTACTAGGCAATATCGCTCTCGAAAAAAATTTATCGATAAAATTTTAAGCACTTATGATATTACATACGATAATAAAGTGGCCAATTTACACTCTTAATATTACTAGGCAATATCGCTCTCGAAAAAAATTTATCGATAAAATTTTAAGCACTTATGATATTACATACGATAAAAATAATTATGTATAAATGAATTTTCAACTAGATTCAAAAACCTCTAACATCAGAAAAATTCAATGTAAAGTTGATGTTTTCGGTCGAGAGGGTAGACGACAAAACCGACTGTATGGAAAAGAGTGCCAAACCAATGTGCCCTTTAAGGGGGCGGTTTGCGGTTGAACTTGATAAAAAAATGACGTATGAATAAATTTTCACGTATTATATTCAAGAACCTCTTACATCTGAAAAATACAATGTAGATGTTTTTAGGTGAGATAGTAGCTGGGACGACCGACTGTATGGGAAAAAAATGACAACCAGTGTGCTTTTAAAGGGAACACCGTAAATGTGTGTTGAGCCTGATAAAAAAATTTGAAGTATCAATGAATTTTCAGTTGTATTAAAAAATGTCTTAGTGTACAGGGTTATCCAACGAAAAGGCCCACCCTTATATTTTCTTTATTTTTCGAGTTAGGAAAAAATGTTTCAAATAAAAGTTGTAGTGAATCAAATGAACTCATTTAAAACCCCTGCAAAGAATATACAGGGTGTTCCATAAAAGCGGGACAAACCTAACTTACATTTTTTTAAATGGAACACCCTCTATTTTTTTACATTTTTCAAATCTGTGTTTTTTCGTGATTTCAAATATATATATATATATGTTGTATCTTATCTTTTGCTGTTTTTTATTTATTGCAAATTTTGTGAACAATATTATTTATACCACCAGCATCTGCATGCGTATCAATCAGGTTAGCCATGGATGAAAAGTTTGCTTTTTGAATTTATTCAATTATTCTGTAAGGCATAAGTGTCAAATTATTTGTTTTTCATCCATGGCTAACTGATTGATACGCATGCAGATGCTGGTGCTATAAATAATCTTGTTCACGAAATTTGCAATAAATAAAAAACAGTAAAAGATAAGATACAACATATATATATATATTTGAAATCACAAGAAAACACAGATTTGAAAAATGTAAAAAATATAGGGTGTTCCATTTAAAAAAATGTAAGTTAGGTTTGTCCCGCTTTTATGGAACACCCTGTGTATTCTTTGCAGGGGTTTTAAATGAGTTCATTTGATTCACTACAACTTTTATTTAAAACATTTTTTCCTAACTCCAAAAATAAAGAAAATATAAGGGTGGGCCTTTTCGTTGGATAACCCTGTACAGGGTGGTTGAAATTCATATGTTTTCAGTGGATCCCCAGAATCCGTAAGAGATAGACTGATAGAGCAAATCTGATATGCTATTTTGCTGAACCAAACGCTAAACCCAAATCGGCTGGTCTCCTCTTGTGAGGATTATCTTCTTCAGATAAAAGCAGATTAGTCCATGAGGCATGATGTGCAATGTTTTTGTAAAATTATATTAAAAAAAGTTTAAACTGGAGTACTTATTTTATGATCTAAGCTAGATATATCAAGGTAGCACTACCACTTTAAAATTTTATTACACGACACTCTACAAATTATTGAAGTGAAAAACGCAGGGAAAATGCATTTTTCACGGTTTTTCGAGGTGGTAGTTCCAAGTTGCACTGGAAATTCGAAGAATTCTCTATTTGTACGATAACTTATTCCACAAAAAATGCCAAGGCATTATCATTATTAACTTTTTTTATTTTCATTTCGTCGAAAAGAACTCGCGGAGAAAAAAAATTAATGCCGTAAGTGTAATAATAAATGAAAAAAACGCCTTTTAGACATGTCAGAAACAAAGAGTCGAACCTGGTCCAGCGCGATAGCAGTCATATGCTGTGCGCGCCCTGCTGCGCCACTACTGACGCCAACTGACATAAGGCGCCCTAATATATAAAATATAAAATCCTTTATTTAGCGAAAGACTAATACAATACATATACTTAAATAAAATAGAAATATAATAATAATAATAATAATAATGTTTATTTAATATTAATAGTCCAATACATATGACAGAATGTAACTAATAATTACATATATCTAAATAAACATAAATACACCACAAAATATCAAGGATATTTGAGCGTGGGATACAATTATTAATATATCTAAACAATAAACATCAATAATACTAATACTAACGACACTACTAACTAAATAATATATTATCGGAGGTATCTACTAGATTTTGTATATACCTACAGACCTATACATACACTCACACATGCGCAACTATACTAAAATATACACACTTGACACATACATATATGGATAAATATAAATATAATATTTTATGGATAGATATAATAAAGCGACAAACATTACAAGGACCTACTAAGGTCTGTGCGTACTGTACACGATTAGTAATTATTAGTTGAGTAATAATTAGAATTTATTTGAGTTATATTTTAATAAATAATAAATAATAGGTAAATTTTAAACAATAAATAATCAGAGGAATTTCCAAAACTGTAGAGTAGGTATGTATGTTTGCAATGGTGTCAACCATAAACACAACAATAACAATAGCAGTTAATTTGGTTAGTTGTTTTTTAAGTCAATTATAGAATAGATTTTTTTCCGTTTTTGTGAAAAAATATATCTTTTACACTCTTTTTTAAATTTATTTAATGAATTAACCGTTGTTATTTCTTGAGGTAATGAGCTAAAAATTTTAGGTGCTAGAAAACTTAAACTTCTCTGCCCTATTGTTTTTTGCATAAATTGAACTACAAAGTTACGTGATTTTTGTCTTGTGTTATAGTCATAAGTTGGCAATTTTAGTAGATGTTTATTCCTGTAAATATGAATGCAAACTGCATAAAAATAATGCTGCCTTATATCAAAGATTTTTATTTCATCAAGTAACTGGTCTGAGGGATACAATAAACTTTTATTTAGAATTATTTTAAAAAATCTTTTTTGTAATGTTTCAACAGATATTAGATGATTATTCAGTACACCTCCCCATCCCAATATCGCATAGGTTAAATGTGGATTCGCCAATGCATGATACAATATTTTTAGGTCTTCTGTATTCAATATATTCTTAACTTTGTGAAATAAATATATGATGGATCTAAGTTTTTTGTTATGTATCCCATATGTTCATCCCATTTTAAATGGCAATCTATATAGATACCTAAATATTTAACGCTGTTAGTTGAATTAATGTGTATTATTCGGCCATTGTCATTGATTTCTAGCTTATTATATCCTGGTAGTTTATTTTTGTATAAAGAAAATGGAAGAAAAAAAGTTTTATCAAAATTAATGGTAAGTATCTTATTGTTAAACCATTTTTTAATACGTGTGAAATCTGCCTCTACTTTCTGTTTTAATTTAACCCAATCTGTATCTTTATAGTAAATGACTGTATCGTCTGCGAACGTAATTATTTCTCCAAGGGTCTGAAGTAAAAATAAATTATTAATGTATATAATAAATAGTAATGGGCCCAGAACAGTGCCTTGAGGAACACCATATTTAATTGTTTTTGGATCGCTGTGTACTCCATTAAGGTTAACATATTGAGTTCTGTCTTCCAAGTAACTATTAAATAATTTTAGATTAATTCCTCGAATACCAAGGTCCTCTAAAGATTCACAAAGTAGTGAGAAACTCACCGTATCAAATGCCTTCGCTAGGTCTAGAAAGACAGCTAACGAAGGCGTTTGTTGATCTAACGAGATATAAATTTTTTTTGTAAGAGATACAATAGCATCTTGCGTTGATACCCCCGTTTGGAAACCATATTGTTTTGTGGATATGACATTATATTTATGTAAGTAAGAAGTAAGTCTTTTTTTGATAATCTTTTCGAAAATTTTGGTGAAGTTCGTTATTAGGGATATCGGCCTGTAATTACTTGGGTCAAGTTTATTGCCTTTTTTAAAAATCGGTGTAACTATAGATGTTTTAAATGCAGATGGGACGATTCCGGTGTCAATTATATTGTTTATGATATGAGCTAATGGGTCACAGATATATTGAACTATATGTTTCAATGTTTCCGCGCGTATATTGTCAATTCCAGGAGACTTTTTATTTTTAAGTGCATTAATGATATCAGTCACTTCATACTTGTTTGTGTGACTTATGTAAATTGAGTTTTGTAATGTTTTTTTTTTTGATGAATAGTTATAATCTGGTACAATTTTTTCAGCTAACTTTGCTCCCGTGTCTATAAAAGTTTCATTAAATATATCAGACATATCTTTATTATTTGTAATTATTTCGTTTTTCTCATTATTGATTAACCCTATTTTATTATTTGTGTTTGTTTTGGTATACAGTTGTTTAATAGATTTCCATATATTTATTTTATTATTTTTATTAGTTTCAATCAAATTTTTATAATATTCAGTTTTTCTTTTCTCAATCAAATGTTTAAGAATTTTCTTGTAATTTTGATATTCCATCGTTATTTCTAGATTTTCAGGATTCTGCTTAGTGGCAAAAAATAGCGAATTTTTGTGATTTATTGAATTTACCAAAGAGGTTGTTATCCATTCCTTTCTTTTAATATTTTTGTGTAAAATTTTTTTGTAATATGTGTACACGATTTTATTTTACGTAAAATGGTTTCTGTAAATTTATTTGTCGCAAACTCTACATTTACACAGTTATATACGCAGTCCCAATTCACTTTCCTTAATTCATTTTTTAATGTGTTATAATTTATGTAACTTACAAATTTATTACTATTTTCTACATTATTATTTATTTTTTTTGATATGACAATCTGTAGAGCAATCGTATAGTGATCTGTAATATCTGAAGTTATTATCATTAGTATGCATAGATCAAGATCAGTTTGAGTTTTAAGAAAAATATGGTCAATACAAGATGCTGTATTTCCTTGTACTCTTGTATATTTATTTATTAATGACACATAACCATATTCGTAAAGGATATTGAGGTATTCTGTAGAATAATCACATTTCTTTAGTATGTCAATATTTAAGTCTCCTACAATTAGCTCATAATCATACTTTTTTTTTTGGTTTGTTAAAAGTGTTTGTAAATCTAAATTGAACTGATTTGGGTCTAGTGATGGTGATCTGTATACGGTTAGTATTGATATTGTTCTACTGTTAAAGAATATTTCCAAGTTTATAATATATATATCATGTAATTTAATTATGTTGAAGTTGAAGGGAAGTGAATTTTTTAGGAATATAACAACGCCATCATTTTTATTCAATTTTGCCTCATTGTAGATTAAGTTGTAACCTTCTATATTATAGAAGTCTAAATTGTCTATTTGATGTGTTTCAGTTAGCACGATACAATCAAACTGTATATCTTGTTGGCTCAATATAATTTTCATTTCATTCAAATTTTTATTGATGCTTCTAATATTATTGTGCATCATTTTAAAATTTAAGAAATCATCATTAATTTTGTATACCTGACTGCATTGTTTAAAATTTTCAACAATTTCAGTTCCAATTTCCTCATATTCAAAATCACGTATGTACCTTTCCATTTTTTATTATTTACCTATTTGTTATTTATTAAGTACCCTATATTACAACATTCCCTATCCTATGTAAAATACAACTCAATTAGCACTGGGATTTTGATTCCTGGATAACACTCTTGGTTCCAAAATGATTGCTCTTTTTGGTTTAGTTCCTGTTTCTTTTCCTGGAGTGACCTCAAGTTTTCTTTTCTTCCCTTCTTCTTCTTCTTCTTTCTTATTTACTGTGTGTGTTGGTTGATCTATTGGTTCTTTTGTTTTTTCCTTTAATTTCTTCAAGCTATTTGGACGCTGCTCTTCGATTTCGATATCCTTGGTGGTAATTGGGGTAGATGGTTCACTATTTGTACGGTGTTCTGGAGTCGTTAAGTAGTATTGTGTAGCAGTTAAGTGCTTTTTTCCTTTAACGTCTTCCTAGCTATAAATAACCTCTTCAATTACTAACTTGTTTCCCCTAAGATAAGCTTTTTTATTTGCTTCCTTTGCTTCTTTCAATGCATTGACTAAAATTTTTTTCTTTTCCAGATCTTCCTTTATTAAATCTTCACTTATAAAAATATTTAACCCCTTTAATCTTGTTCTTGTGC
The DNA here is from genome assembly GCA_963680705.1 of Rhagium mordax. Classification (NCBI taxonomy): domain Eukaryota; kingdom Metazoa; phylum Arthropoda; class Insecta; order Coleoptera; family Cerambycidae; genus Rhagium; species Rhagium mordax. The sequence goes on along the minus strand of OY796660.1, from coordinate 46,217,838 downwards.
TAATTATTTTGTTTTTTGTGAAGTTAGACAGAAATTCCACCAATACTGGTCTAGGTTTGTCTGCTATTTTGCCCAGGCGAAATGTATTTGTAATTTCGTATGTTTCAAAATTCGTAATCTGCAACTTTTCTTTAACTAGCTTCTCTATTATTTCCACTAGATCATTATCTATCTCATTGTTTCCCTCTTCAATTCCATAAAATATTAGGTTTTTATTTTTAATTTTTTTTTCGACAGTTTTTAAGCGATTTCTAAGTTGTATGTTTTCTGCCTCTACATCATATATTTTTTGTTTCACTTCAGATATATCAGTATCAATTTTCTGTGTTAAGTTCTTTAGTTGACTTTCAACACCATCTATTTTCTTTGTTAGACCTTCATTAAATTTTAGGAGCGCTTCATATACATGTCCTATCGTAATATTTTCATTATCCATATTATAGGTTTCTACATGGGACCTCAAGTTTGATGAAGATTTCAAGTTATATTTATTCCAAGTAATAAATACTATTGTATTTGTATTGTCTACGGCGGGTAGATACCACTAGATTCCACTATTCTTCACTAGATGGTGTAACTGAAGGTAGCAAGTGCAGCGAGAATTATAGGTTTTTACTGAATTACACAACACAGCGTTAAGTAATACTACTGCACTAATCTTGCGTAGAATAGTCAATGGTTTATTTATATAACACAAAACTTTAATGTAAATTTTTTCCGTCAGAGATCACTAATTTATTTGTACACAACACAGGCTTGACATTCACGTGACTTTGTCGTTCGCGTGTTAAATTATCTGACAAGCATAAACAGACTACTCGAGTCTTTAAGTAAAATATATAAATATATAATTAAATTATAGTTTGAAACTTCTGACAAACAACATAAATGGCTACTCATCGATCAAGTACTTTCTAAGTCTATATTTAAAAATATTCAAAGTAGGGTGGCTGTTCTTGATGTCTACTGGTAAATCATTATACTCACTTAACCCTTTAAAAAATAGGCTATTTTGAGTACTTTTTTTTCTACATATTTGTAAATGAAAGTTTAGATTTGTTCTGGTATTGTAATTGTGTATGTTGGTATTATAAACCAACATATCCTTGAGATATCTGGGGGCTAGGTCATTTTTAATTTTAAATATAAATATAAGAGTAAAGAATGTTACATATCTTTTTACAGAAAGCCACCTTAACGTACTCAGCATATCCTTAATAGGTGTCAGTCTAGAGCAACCTAATATTAGCCTCATACTCCTATTTTGTAATTTCTGAAGTCTATCCATTTCATTTTTGTTCAAAAGGTATAAAATTGATGCACAATAATTTAAATGGGGCAGAATGCATGCATTATATATTGTAAGTCTGGTCCATTGAGTCAAATAACCACTACATCTACTTAAGTAGCTTATTTTAAAACCTATCATCTTACAAATATGACTAGTGTGATCTTTAAATGATAAATGTCTGTCAATAATTACCCCAAGATATTTATATTTTGTAACTCTCTCAATTTCATCTGTGCCAACGTAAATTGTTTGTTGTCTATTTACTAAAACTGTATCTGTACCTGGTCCAATAAGCATCCACTTAGTTTTTTTAGTATTGACTTTTAATAAATTAGTACAGCAATACCTATACACATTTTTTAATGTATTGTTTATGATTGTGAAACAATTACTAATATCTAAGCCGCTAACATAGATAAGGGTATCATCAGCAAACAAATGTATTCTACAATTGTCTACAACCGCACCGATGTCATTTATATATACTAGGAATAACAATGGACCCAATGTGCTACCTTGTGGTACTCCAGTATTACTTATTTCAGAAGATATTACACTATTTAATTTTAATCTTTGTGATCTACTATCCAAATAATCAGTCAGCCATTGTAGTGCAATTCCATCAATACCTATATTTTTTAATTTTATTAATAACCTTGTCCTATCTATAGTTTCAAACGCACGTTGTAAGTCCAAAAATACTGCAAGTGTAATCTGCTTCTTTTCTAAACTAAGTTTCCATTTATGTAGTACACATTGTATTGCAGATTCGCAACTATGTTTGCTACGAAACCCAGACTGAAAACTTGTTAATGCTTCATTTTTTTCTAGGAAAGATGTCAGTTGTTCACAAACTATTTTTTCAAGAATTTTTCCCATGGAACTAATCATGTTAATTGGTCGGAGGTCACAAGCCTTAATTGAATTTAAAATTTTTGGAATGGGTACAATAGTAGTAACCTTAATATCCGTTGGTACTTTACCCGTTAAAAGTGAGGAGTTGATCATATTCAATAGTAGATTTGATAAAGTTTCATAACAATTTTTAATTAAAGTTATGCTCACATCATCAGGACTATTTTTGTTAGGTAGAGCAAATATAATTGTTTTAAGTTCATCAGCACTTACTAGAGAAAAGTTATCAAATTTTTTATCAGCTATTATGTTCTCAAAAAAGAAATCTATACCTGATCTGTCGATCTGTTTTGTTATACTCTCTATACTTTTGACATAGTACTCATTTAATAAACTCGGGAGTTTTGTTTGATCACTAACAATTTCATTCCTATCAAATTCTATTTGAGAGATTGTATTAGAAATATTATTTCGTGGAATAATTTTTTTTAATGTATTCCACATTTCATATGGATTACCCTTATTTAAGTCGATTTTCTTCTCATAATACTTTCTTTTTTCATTTTTTATTACTTTCACCACATTATTTCTAGCCTGTTTATAACAATTCCAGTTGTGCTCATTTCTAAGATTTACGTAATCTTTATAACATTTATCCCTCGTTTGTGTTGCACCCTTTACAGTATCATTCCACCATTCTTGATAGTAATATCTTATTTTCGATTCTTTTTTTGGAGCTACCTCATTGTATATCCTTAATAGGTACCTAACAAATGCTGATACATAATGTCTACATCCTTTACTCTGTAATCCCACGTCACCCTTGACAATTCAACATTAATTTTTCTATAATCAATATTTCTACCCCTACTTATCATATACTGAGAATTATTACTATGACTAAATTGATCTAGATTTATAATTATATTAAAATGAGGGCTGATTCGAGACTTTTTCAAAACTTTAGCTCTTGCATTAGTATTAGTAAGTACCAAATCAATTAATGATCCTCCATTATTATTTGGATGAGTAAACTCATTTATAATGTTTTCAAAACCAATTTCATTCACATAACTTTTAAGTCTTACTATAAATGTTAGTGTCATCTAACCAATTGATATTAAAGTCACCCACAATAACACTGTTTACATTCTGATCTACCAAGTTTTCATCACACCAAGTTTCAAAAAAATCCAGAAATGTAACAGTACTACCAGCCGGCGACTTTTAAAGACATACAATATTAAAAATAGATTGTTGAAACTGAGTTCGCAAAGATATTAACCAATACACTTTTTCCATTGAATATATTTTAATATTAAATACTTTATAACTACTTTGACTATATATTAAAGCACCACCTGTGTGACGACTCATACTATCTACCCTATAAACATTATATCTTGGGATCATGATTTCACTTTGGCATATATCTTCTGTCAAATGTGTCTCCGATAAACATATTACTGCAGGTTTTTTATCAAGAACCATTCTATAAATTTCATCATAGTGTGCTGGTAAACTCTGCGAATTCAGATACAACAAAAAACAATTGTAATTTTTCCTTTGGGTTATAGTTCTTCTACTCCTGGAAAAATTAGATTTAAAAAAAAATTGCTGTCATTTAAACTTTCATCTATATCTCTGCTACCACTCTGTTCTTCCCTACTTATATCTACAAGTCTACTGTCATTATTGACACATATAAATGTTAAGTTACTTACTTTCTTTCCAAACATAATTTCATTAATAATCTTCTCACATATTTTCTCTCTATTAACTAAATTTCCTTTAGAGTCCAAGATATCGATTAATCTAATATTTCCTTCTGCATATCTATCTAACCTAATTACATATTCAAGAAATCTGCTATTAAATTTTTTTACAAAATTGTTAATTTTTGTATGGAAGCTAAATTGAGGTATTGTACTCAATAAAATATTGGTGTGAGTACAAAATTTGATCTTTTTGTGTATTTCACTTACTCTAGGATACATCTTATTATTTGAACCACAAATTATTAACACATAGTCATTTACCATATACCCTTCTGTCAGTTTCTTTATTCCCTCTATTACATTCTCAAATAACGCCCCTGGTTTAATGATTGTCTCTACCTGACACTTTAAACATTCTTTAATCTTCGCTCCAATTCCACGTCCTGTTTCATCACACAATATTAAGATTTTTTTTTGTTTCTTAGCTTCTTCTTTCTCTTTCTTTTTTGTTTTAACTCCTAAGTCATTGTTACTATTACTACTATTGTTACTATCAGTATTTTGTTTAGTTTCATTCAATTTATTGTAATAATTAGTCAATTCTGACTTAAGTTTGGATATTTCCTGAGTGTAAACTTCATTGTCTAGTGTTAAAATCTTAATACTTTCTAACATATTATTCTTTATACAGGGTCCGGCAGTGGAATGTGCTGTTTTTTGTTACACTATAGTAATGAGAAATATTATTTCTAAAAATCCTAAATGTTCGGAAAATAATACTCATTTAATACAGTTTTTGATAGTATAATTATTTTTTAAATATGACAGATTTTAAATGTCCACCATTATATTCTATACATTTTTCGATGTTTTCTCTTACGTGGTTCATAACTGCGCATCGAAGTGTTCCATCAATTTCTCTTATCTCTTGCGTGATATTATTCCTTAGATCATCAAGGGTAGGGTAGGGTAGGTTCCATGATTGTTCCACTTATTAAACCATCGCAAAATGATGTTCCGAGATGGAATGCGACCCCGTCTTGGAATGTTAAACTGAGCCCGAAATCGTCTTTGAACTGTAATCACAGACTTTGTTTCAATGTAAGTTGCCATGGCTACTAAATGCATATAATGACAAACACGATACAACAGGTAGAGTTCCCCCACCTATACCTGTGTCATACAGTGGCGCGCTGAAATATGTCACATTCCATTGCCGGACCCTGTATTATTAAATTCCGAAATTTTTTCTTTTAATTCTTTAATATATGCATCATTTTCTGCGTTTTCCTTCCTTAATATTTTTATTTTTTCATCATAAAATTCTTTTAATTTTTTTAATTTTTCTTCCTCTTTATGATCCATTTTTTGTTTTCCATTTTTGTTATTATTCTCTTCAGACTAGCATTCTTTGGAGCAATATATTATATGTCCCTCCAATATAGTCGCTCCCTTTCTTCTTGCCACACCACTATCATGAAAAATTCCCAAGCAAGTTTTACAACAATAAATTTTCAGTTCTTTATTCTTGCAGCACTTAAATAGTTTTTCCCATGGTGAAAATAAATCCACTTCACCACTGGTTTTAAATATTGTCTAGTTGTCTGAACTGATATCATTGTAACTTTTTGTATCCATTTTTTTTTTTTAGATTTTTAAGTTTTTAAGTCAATAAATATGCATTAATTTGCACTTAATCACATAATATAAACACTCTTTCTTCCGAGAAATTCACTCACTTTGTGGACCTTCACTTTAGACACATTTCTACATAAGTTTTGTGTTTAGTTTTGAAATATTTACCACTTTTTTGATGAAATAACGTGTGAAAACAATAAGAATGTCACCTTATTTTCTTAGTAAGGACTTTTTATACCGGCAGACTTTACGCCATGGTGAGAATCGGCGTCCTACTTGAAATATTTTTCGTTTTTTCTCAAAAAACGACAAAGCATTCATGATATCGACCAGGCATTTCATGATCGGTACACGTGGCACTACAAAGCGTTCATGGTCTCCAGCCAAATCTCGGGTAGGCAAGGTTTACCCTCTCCTTGTGGGCCTTATCGATTCTTTCACATGTAATTACGACCCCCCTTTATCCCAGAAGGCTCTAAAAGAACCTTGTGAGGGAGAGGGCTACGCACTTAAAGACAAGGGACACACATCCAATATCCGTGTATAATGGAAAAATCCCTCTCACAGTATTTTCCATTGCCACAGCCGGGAATCGAACCCGGGACTTTTGGTTGAGAGGCAGGTACGCTACCATCTCGACCATCAGTCATATCGATTCTTTCCGTGAATCAAATGGAAAAATAATTAGTTGGTGGCAGCGGGTAAGTGAGCGAGGAAATGTGCTATTGTGTCCAAATGCGCCGTATATAATATGGGTTGTCAGTTGTCATATAAGTAGGTCATAAGTTGTCGACGTAGTGCGTATTTCTTCATAACACATTTCTTCATAACTCCTTAGCCATTGTAAATACACTGACGATCAATTGAAGTGACCCAAGAAAAATTTGCATTAACTTCCAACTCATATATCTTTTGATGGAAGAATCGCAGAGCAATAAATCTTTTTAGGTATTATAAAGTAAAGTAAAGTAAAGTAAAGTAAAGTAATTTATTCATGTTAGAACATTAAAAATGTTTACATAGGTCAGTCAGTTTCAATAATAATAATTACAATTGCTTGTTACAATATAAAAACAGTTAAGTATAACATTTATTTGTATAAGACGATTACACAAATTAAAAGTATAAAAATTACAGATATTAAACGAAATAATTAAATGGTAAAACAGTAAAACATGGCTTACACAAGGCAGACTCAATCATAAAAATGTGTTATCATCCATGAATTCTCTAACACTGTAGTACGCTTTTCTAATAAGACAATCTTTTATAATATTTAGAAATTTATTTTTGGGCAGTTTTCTGATATGGTCTGGTAATTTGTTGTAGAACATAGGTCCATAGTAGTTTTCAGAATTTCTGCTTTTATTCAACCGTAAGTAATTTACTGATATATTATGTTTTATACGAGTATCATAGTTATGCCTTGTTTCATTTAAAACGTAATTATGTTTGTTATCATAAACAAACTTTAAACATTCATAGATATACAGAGATGGAACCGTAAATATATTTAGTTCGATGAATTTAGTTTTAACATCCTCTCTAAAGTTAAGCTTATATCTAATTACTTTTCTCTGAATGGAAAAGACTCTGTTTGAATGACACGAATGACCCCAGCAGAGAATTGCATATGAAAATGCTGATTGAAACAATGCAAAATATGCTTTTAAAACTACATTAAAAGATACAATATATGATAGATTGCGTAATAGGTAAGTATAACTGCAAAGTTTAGGACATATGTAATCAACATGAGCCTGCCATGATAAAGTAGAGTCAAGAAAAACACCTAGGAACTTAACAGATTTTCTGCTGTCCAGGTTGTGCTCTCTTAGTGTGAATATTATATTTTCCGTTTTATTTTGATTGAGACTTAATTTACTTGCATCAAACCAATTTTTAGCCTTTGCCTGTGTTTCACTCAATTTAAGATGCAATGAATCTATATTTAAATCAGTATTTATAAACGTAGTATCATCAGCAAAGAGTACCACATCTGTGTCAGGTACACATGCTGTTAGGTCATTGATGTAAATTAGGAACAGCAGTGGACCCAACACAGATCCTTGTGGCACACCATGCTTTATTGACACTACATTTGAGAAAGAATTTTCATAATAGGTTAATTGTTTACGGTCCGATACATAGGACGATATTAACTTAGTAAAGCACGTGCCTATGCCATATAGTCTTAGTTTATCTATTAATATATTGTGTGAAACACAGTCAAAGGCCTTTGTGAGATCGCACAAAGTAACCCCCACAAAGGTATTATTTTCTAGGCCATTATTGATTATTGATATCAATTTATTTTTTGCCAACGTGGTCGACTTTTTGTTTCGAAAACCAAACTGGGCAGCAGAAAACAGACTATTTACCTCGAGATGACTACATAGTATTTCTTTGAGAATTTTTTCATAGATTTTTGAAATAATCGGCAATAAAGAGATAGGTCGATAATTTTCCATTTCGTTTTTATTCCCTTTTTTAAATATTGGAATTACTTTTGAAATTTTTAAACACTGTGGATATACACCTAGTTTGATGCTCTTTTTTATTAGATTCGTTAGTGGTATTATTATTAGGTTTTTTACCGTTTTAATTAGGTTTACATTCATCTCATAGAGGTCCCGACTTGAGTTTTTCTTTAAGCTATTTATAACATCCCGCACCTCATTGTAAGACACCTCTCTGACATGGAGGTTATTTATGTTATTATTATTAATGTTTATAAAATCAATTGGATCATTTTCTGACAGAGGGATATTAGAAATGATATTTTCAGCAATGTTTGTAAAGTAGTCATTGAAGGTGGTGGATGTAATATCAGTTGTTTGATTATTGGCATCACTATTATTACAATTTCGATTCTTATTTATGACACTCCAAGCACTTCTGGATATATTTGTGGAGTTTTTTATATAGTTATCATTATATGCACGTTTAGAGTCAATAATTCTTTTTTTAAAAGAAATGAAATCCAAAGAAGTCAGAAATCCATAGAGGTAAACTTTAATAGAATAAAATAGCAAAATAAATTTTACTATTCAGCCTAAATCCTCTAATGTCTTAAAAAGACATAAATACTCTTTTCAGAGCTTATTTGCAAACTATCTACATTTAACTGATAAAAATTTGGTCAGTACTACGAATGTAGAAAGCAAATAATTTAATAATTGCAATAAGCCCCACCAGACGGATTAATCCAAATAAGGACTCCCTCTGTTACCAGGCAGTGCAAGTCACCAACCCATGGACCGGTTTCTGGCTTATTAGCCTTCATCAGCATGGTATAGGCAACTCACACTGCACGATAACAAAGGGACTCCAGATCTTGTCAACATCGATCGACATGAAGTCGGTAAGATGCGAATGTGGACCGTGGGGCCCTCTGGTGTAAAATTTATTTTGCTATTTTATTCTATTAAAGTTTACCTCTATGGATTTCTGACTTCTTTGGATTTCATTTCTTTCATACGAGCCTAGTCTGGGCAAAATCCACATTGCAATAAGTTTCACCAGAGGGCCCCACGGTCCACATTCGCATCTTACCGACTTCATGTCGATCGATGTTGACAAGATCTGGAGTCCCTTTGTTATCGTGCAGTGTGAGTTGCCTATACCATGCTGATGAAGGCTAATAAGCCAGAAACCGGTCCATGGGTTGGTGACTTGCACTGCCTGGTAACAGAGGGAGTCCTTATTTGGATTAATCCGTCTGGTGGGGCTTATTGCAATTATTAAATTATTTGCTTTCTACATTCGTAGTACTGACCAAATTTTTATCAGTTAAATGTAGATAGTTTGCAAATAAGCTCTGAAAAGAGTATTTATGTCTTTTTAAGACATTAGAGGATTTAGGCTGAATAGTAAAATTTATTTTGCTATTTTATTCTATTAATTCTTTTTTTATACATATTCTTATACGATTTATACATGTTTATATTATTTTCAGATGGTCTTACATTAGCATTATTTTTTAGGAAGTCTAATCTTTCTCTCATATCATGCAACTCTACATTAAACCAAGGAGCACATTTATTATGGTTTCTACACGGGATAATTTTTACTTTCTCGGGGAACGATATATATATTGCATCTTGTATTTCTTTTATAAATAATTCAAATTTATCATCTATTGTTAAATCGGTACTATCTATAAAGTCCCAGTTTAATTTTTCAATTAAATTATAAAAAGTAAACAAACCGCTCTCAGATGTAGGCCGATGTTTGAATTTGATGTTTTTCTTAATCTCCTCTTTACACTGGCTTTCAAAAATTATAGCTTTGTGATCAGAGAAATGTGTTTCAATTACCTGGGATGTAAAATTTTCAGTGATATTTGTTAGCACATTATCAATGCAGTTACATAGTCTGGTGTTCTCTTTAGTCGTTACTAGGAGGCCATGCATTTCTAACAAATCATGGAACTCAATGGATTGAATTTCTTTAGAATTAAAGTTAATATTAAAGTCACCGTTTATGACTACCTTATTTTTGTTAAGTTTACACTTTAACAAAACCTCATGAAATAAATTTAAAAAATCAGCAAAACTACCTTTCGGTGACCTATATATGGTTATATATATATATATATATATATATATATATATATATATATATATATACAGGGTGTTCCAGTTTTTTGTAGCAGGACTTTAACAGTCGATAGACAATTGAAAATTATTAAAAAAAGTTCCTATAAACATAGGTTGAAAAATGCTTAGTTTTCGAGATACAGGGTGTTAAAGTTTGAAAATAAATACGGATTTATATTAATATTTCCAGAATGCTAAGGAGTATCGAATCCAAACTTGCCAATTCTTTACATATAATTTAGAGGCCTATTTTAGAATAACAAACTACTACTTTACTTAACCATGGGCGTAGATATATGGGTTTACTAAGGCTCTTTTTTACAAAAAAGTAGTACGCCACTGATATTTTCCCATGTTTTCAGTTTAATTCAATAAAGCAAGAAAAAACAAAAATTTAATGTCTCTTGGCACTTTTTGATATGACAAGCCGTTTTCCTGAAAATTTACATTTAATCATTTGATGCACGCATCTGGACGAATTTTAGACAAACTTGAAGTCGCTCAGAATTTCAAAAAATTTGATGGTGCCAAAAATTTCTTAAAAATAAAGGATGAAACATTTTAAATATTTATTGTAAAAGTATATTATCATGTAAATCAAAATTTTTATAACACAAATGTATTAAAACGCAACGGTCGAACTAAAATAAATTATTAGAAACACAAACACAAAAGCTAGCAACTTGTAAAAGTGTCTTACTTCATTACAAGCATCATTAACGATGTTTCATTCTTTCTTTTTAAAAGACTTTTCGTACCATCAAATTTGGTGAAATTCTGAGCGACTTCAAGTTTGTCTAAAATTCGTCCAGATGGGTGCATCAAATGATTAAATGTAAATTTTCAGGAAAACGGCTTGTCATATCAAAAAGTGCCAAGAGACATAAAATTTTTGTTTTTTCTTGCTTTATTGAATTAAACTGAAAACATGGGAAAATATCAGTGGCGTACTACTTTTTTGTAAAAAAGAGCCTTAGTAAATCCATATATCTACGCCCATGGTTAAGTAAAGTAGTAGTTAGTTATTCTAAAATAGGCCTCTAAATTATATGTAAAGAATTGGCAAGTTTGGATTCGATGCTTCTTAGCATTCCGGAAATATTAATATAAATCCGTATTTCTTTTCAAACTTTAACACCCTGTATCTCGAAAACTAAGCATTTTTCAACCTATGTTTATAGGAACTTTTTTTAATAATTTTCAAATGTCTATCGACTGTTAAAGTCCTGCTACAAAAAACTGGAACACCCTGTATATATATATATATATATATATATATATATATACATATATATATATATATATATATATATATACAGGGTGTTCCACTTAAATCGGATTCTTCCATAGCTCTCTTATTATAAATTTAAGAGAAAAATGTTTCAAATAAAAGTTACGCTGAATTATGCGGTGTATATACACAAAATATTTTTGAATACACAGGATGTTCCATTTCACCTGGACGCTATACAACTTCGTTATTTTAAATGGAACACCCTGTATATCTGTGTATTTTTGGATTCCTGACTTAATTTTAAGATGATTTTATGTATCATACATTGTGCCCAAAACATACCGTTTCCGAGATATTCAAGTTTTTTTGAGAAATTTCACGATTACAGCGCTCTGAATATTGCTAGATAGCTTCTAAGCCATAAGAGCTAGAAACTTGCGGTTTGCATAGTTCGATTTATCACGAATTACGCTATCATTTCCACTATTAGAAAAATATGGTAAGTAGTATAAAGTGGTAAATATCGGTACCTGCATTTGACAATCTTTCAACAGGAATAACTTCTTTTTTTCAAATGAAATGACCCATATTTTTTTCCACCGTTGGATTCAAAATTAAATTCTCTTTCGATTGATATAAGGTTGTCCATATTTATCTTTAACAGTTTTCGAGAAAAATGCAATTCTTTCTAAAGTTTGAAAAACGAGCTGCCTACAGCGTAAAGTAGGCTTTGCCAATATCGCTTAAAGCATCGTTTCAATATTATGTACGTTCATCTCGACAAACAAATTGTATTGTGAATTGTGAATTGTTTTCGTTTTTCCCGGTAAAAATCCGGTCACCAACAATGACATCGCGTGAATTTAAAATTTATAAAACATGCCAGTAACAATATTACTGGCATGTTTAAAAAGTGATCTAACAAACAAAACTAAACCACTACCAACAACGAAAACAAAACGCAACATGATAGAAAATTCTAAACGCAATAAAAAAGGGTACGTGAACTTAAACTGCAATTTTACATTAAGTGTTCGAAATGTCTTTTAATGAGGTGGAGCACAATCCTGTTGTAACCACATCCTTCGAAGGGTTGCTAAAGGAATGTCGCCCAACAAATCATCCAAAGTGTTTCGCAGAAAGTCCAAATAAATTCTTCCTGTCAAGTGTCGATTAAAAAAGAATGGTCCAATGATGTGGCCTCCTAAAATTCCCGTCCACACGTTCAAGGACCACCTGTATTGGCTACCGGTTGTCTGGAATTGGTGCGGATTTACCGTGTCATAATAATGACAATTATGGCGGTTAACAAAGCCATTTTTGTGGAAAGTTGACTCATCCGAAAACATGACCTGTTTAAAAAAAATTTCTTCCTCTCTCAAGTGCCCACTGACAAAATGCCTGCCTCCGTTGAAAGTCTCCTTCGAGTAACTCCTGGTGTAATTGGATGTGGTAAGGATGATATTTGTGTTTCTTTAAAATCCTATGTACTGATGTTGTACTAATATCCGTCGTTTGACTAATTTGTCGCACACTAAGTTGAGAGTTTTCCTGTGTGCATCCCAATACTAGATATTCGTTTTCATCTGTAACTACTGTGCTAGTGCGATTCCGTTTTTTGCATTCGATGTTACCACTATTTATAAACTTCGTATTTAAGTCAATGCGATGTTTTAAACAAAATTTGCAAAGCCTACTTTATGCTGTAGGCAGCTCGTTTTTCAAACTTTAGGAAGAATTGCATCTTTCTCGAAAACTGTTAAAGATAAATATGGACAACCTTATATCAATCGAAAGAGAATTTAATTTTTAATCCAACGGTGGAAAAAAATATGGGTCATTCCATTTGAAAAAAAGAAGTTATTCCTGTTGAAAGATTGTCAAATGCAGGTACCGATATTTACCACTTTATACTACTTACCATATTTTTCTAATAGTGGAAATGATAGCGTAATTCGTGGTAAATCGAACTATGTAAACCGCAAGTTTCTAGCTCTTATGGCTTAGAAGCTATCTAGCAATATTCAGAGCGCTGTAATCGTGAAATTTCTCAAAAAAACTTGAATATCTCGGAAACGGTATGTTTTGGGCACAATGTATGATACATAAAATCAACTTAAAATTAAGTCAGGAATCCAAAAATACACAGATATACAGGGTGTTCCATTTAAAATAACGAAGTTGTATAGCGTCCAGGTGAAATGGAACATCCTGTGTATTCAAAAATATTTTCTGTATATACACCGCATAATTCAGCGTAACTTTTATTTGAAACATTTTTCTCTTAAATTTATAATAAGAGAGCTATGGAAGAATCCGACTTAAGTGGAACACCCTGTATATAGATATACGCTTCAAGAATATGTGACACATTTTGCTTGTCCTTGTCTCGTTTATTTTTGGAGATACGGTGATGAAGGTTGAGCTATGTTTTTCTGCCAAAGTTTGAGGTCGTGCATGGAGTGTCAAAAACCGTTTTCTGATATGACAATATAGTCATTTTGTACCCTCATTCATTGCGTTCATTTTCATTTTTGATTGATTGTGCTAACTTAATTGTTGATTTTTTGAGGATATTTATACAACAGTACATTTTTTGACTTTATACGCAGGGGGAAGAACTGAATTGATAGTTTTCGCAAATGAAACTGTGAATGCGGATAGGTACCTCAATAAAATATTGTGGCCTATTGTATTGACTTTTGCGAATCAAAGAGACCCTGAATTTCTATATATGCAAGACCACATCGTGCTCGAGTAGTAAACATTTTTTTCGAAAAACGGATCACAAGAATGGTATGGCCTTCTTGCTTGCCGAATCTTAACCCTATCGAGCATGTCTGAGACACACTTGGAAGACGCCTTCGCAAACGAATGGTACCAGCTATCAATTTGGAAGAACTTGCTGTTGCGGTTTCAGAGGAATGGCCTCTTGTGGATCAGCAAATTATAGATAATTGTATTGTCAGTATGCCCAGACGGTTTCAAGCTGTTATAGGAGCAAGAAGTGGACCAACTCGTTATTGACATTTAATGTTAAAATTATTTATATGTGTATTATGTACGTGTAAGATTTAATTGTAAGCAATAAATAAAGTAATCAATTAAAGCCAAAAAATGTCCTGTTGTATAAAAATTCTCAAAAAATTAATAACAATTAAGTTAGCGCAATCAATCAACATCGAAAAGGAACGCAATGAATGAGGGTACAAAATGACTATATTGTCATATCCGAAAGCGGTTTGGGACACTCCATGCACAATCACAAACTTTGGTAGAAAAACATAGCTCAACCTTCTTCACCGTATCTCCAAAAATAAACGAGACAAGGACAAGCAAAAAGTGTCACATATTCTTGAGGCGTATATCTATAATACCTAAAAAGATTTATGGCTCTGCGATTCTTGCATCAAAAGATATATGAGTTGGAAGTTGATGCAAATTTTTCTTGGGTCACTTCAATTGACCGTCAGTGTAGATAAAAACCTTTAAAACGAAATTTGTTTAGCAATCAATACTGCAGTGCACATTCCAAAAATATTTCTAGTTGTGTAGGGTGTTTCATTCAGGCTGGGCAGTAACCAACTTTGTTAAGTTTGTTACAGTTCAAAATGAAATTAATACAAAATTTACTATATTGACTTAATTAAAATATCCAAAATGATAGTAAATTGCTCAAAGTTAGCTAGCTCAGACATGAGACTCTCAGAGTGATATTCGTTTATTTTTAACGATTCTAGGATTTTGCCAGTTCTGTAAAATGATAGGCGCCAGGTAATTTAAAATTTAAATTCACCAACCTCAAGCGCACGTTAGGCACACCGTTTATAAAATTACCAAACGCAGTGTCTATTTCAAACTTTAAGTAAAAAAAAATAATTTAAGAAATTACTAAATATTTTACAATACAGGGTGTTTACTAAAGAATGGGCCAAACTGTAGGAGTAGGTTCCTTGAGTAAAAATAAATCATTTTAGCTGCACATACCTTAGTACCATTTTGCTTCCTTAAAAAGTTATGGACCGTTAAAAGCAATTTTTTTATTTAAGAGAAAAGTAATGTAAACAATTGTGGCGAATAACGTAGAGGGCGCCGCGAACGCCTAATTATTTCTTTTGTTTTAGTCGTTAATTTTTTCAGCATCAACTTTTCAAAAAAGTAATATTGGTTTTTAATGCAGCATTCAATTCTACGTCAAAAAGGGATACTTATTTTATGTCGGTAAAATGCACCGTTTTCGAGTAAAATGCATTTAAACTTCCTATGGCACAATGAAGAGAATTATGTAAAATTAAAATTGTTCATTAAAGAATGTGCCAAACTGTAACAGTAGGTTCTTTGAGTAAAAATAAATCATTTTAGCTGAACATAATTTTACGTCCTTAAAAAATTAGCAAGTTATTTATTAAAATTTTTTTAAATTGCTTAATTTGTTAAATTAATAAAATCTCTCTTCTTAAAAACTGCGTTTTATCTATTATACTAAATTATTTTACTGTCAGTTTTAGTCATGTACCTACCTAGTAAAATCATAATTTAAATTTTACATAATTTTCTTCGTTGTGCCACAGAAAGTTTATTTACTCGAAAACGGTGCATTTTACCGACATAAAATAAGTATTCCTTTTTAACGTAGAATTGAATGCTGCATTTAAAACCAATATTACTTTTTTTAAAAGTTGATGCTGAAAAAATTAACGACTAAAACAAAATAAATAATTAGGCGTTCGCAGCGCCCTCTACGTTATTCGCCACAATTGTTTACACTATTTTTCTCAGCGGCCCAAAAAAAAAAATTAAAATCGAAATAAGGGGGGGTATGGTTTTATAGGAAACATCCTGTACAGTACTGCAATCATTAAAAAAAAACAACGTAGCTTAACTTTAGAATTAATTCCATATTGACAAGCACACAAAAACAGAATTTAATATAACGTTACAAATTCCTCCCTTTCTCTCTTAAAAAAATTCTACACGAATTTTTTTTTTTTAAATCGCGGATTAAAATTCAGTTTAATAGTTTACCTTAAGGCTATTCCACAAAAATAAAACATAAGAGACTTCAAACGTATGAGGATAACACGCTTCAAAATTATCCTACTCACAACTCATATAGGTCATGCGGGAGTCTTCCCTAACTTGTCACGACGCAAACCCTTCCAAATCAGCAGTCGAATATGGGTGCAGCGGTATATGGTAGCTAGACCCAATATAATCGACAGGTACCCTCGAACAACACTGACCACCAAAGCCTAACCCCCAATACCCAACCGGCCTGACCAACTTGTCATTTAAGGCAGCTGTAAGGAATGTGTTCGCCCCCAACAAGACAGTCCCTCTATGAAAATACCGATATTAAAGATATATATGTCAGTGACCGTTTAGAAGACTTTTACTTCTCGTAGGCATATACCACTGTGCTAGAATTCTCTTAACCCCTAACACAGAGTTCAATTAACATTACTTAACCCTCTGAAGAAGGGAAAAGCAAAAACTTCCCGGTAGGGTTTCAGCCATCGCAGGAAGAACATAAGAAAAGATAACGATGCTCACAGATACAATTTACATAACCCATTGACTCTTGCCTTAATGTGTTTTCCCCTATATTAGACCTAAAAAGATATATAATAATACAAACAATAATCACTAAAATGCCTCATTAAAACACTTATATAAAAACACTTACCTAATACCAGGCACTTGGTAACAAAAATCGTAAACGATATCTTACAAAAACGCCCTTAGGCTATTAGACAAATTAATAAAGTATAACAGATCTGAATCTCACAACACAATATCGGTAAAAACCGCTTGGCTCGCGATATCAGTATTAACACAAAAACGCGCAAAAACACTTAAAATATCTACATTTAAATTAAATACAACTTTGATACTACTAGAGACATCTTGGAGTCACACATTATACCAGTACTTCAATTAAAATACATTTAGGCCAATAAACCAAATTCTGTTACATCTTTTCCCCCCTCTACCTATAAACCCAAATCACTCTTCATGGGATTCTGGTTTATAATATCTTTTTAGATGAATTGCATGGAAGGTTCCTCTTTCTTTATTCGAATTAGGATATCTTAAAACATACGTATGACGGCTAACCAACTTTTTGATTTCATAAGGGCCTTCAAACAAAAGCAAGAACTTCTTGGTTTCTGACTTTATGGCAGATGAGATAGGGCTTGCTCTCAACAAAACGAAATCTCCTGGTTGGAATTCCAGAAAGGGTCTAGCTGGATGCCTCGCATTTCGCCGGGCAGATCTACTAATGAGAGTTTCTTTGGCTAAGATCAATTTTGCCTCGTAATCTAAAAGATTACCTTCGATTGATGGGCCTTGTACCTGCAATGGCAGAAGCCTAGGAGGCATTTGCCCAACGCGTATGCTGTTCATGGCAGTATGTGCGGCATAGACGCCCGATCTCTCTCATCACCCGTTCAGACGGATTAGATTGAGGTCTACGAATTGAAGAAAAAACAACTTGAATGCCCAACTCCTTCATGGACTCAGTCCACTTCGTAGCCGTAAACTGGATACCATGATCACTGAGGATCCTTTTCACCATACCCAACTTCGGCAAGTAATCCAGAGTGAGCTGGTTCAAAATTGCGCAAGTAGTGGCTTTCTTGAGAGCATAAAATGTCACATATTTTGTGAACACGTCGACAACGACGAAAACGAAAGTAGTTCCTCCACGACTCCGCGGCAATGGTCCATATAGATCGACCGCTATAAGATCGTTTTTAGTCTCGGGAATAATTGAGAGCAATTCAGGACTGGGAAGGATTGACATTTTTGCCTTTTGGCATATTTCACATGATCGAATTACTTTTTTTACGTCTTTGGCCATATTATTCCACCACACTTCGCGTTTAAGAAAACACCAAGTTTTATATGTACCAAAATGACCGGTAAGCTGATGATAAACTGTGAGAACCTGAGATGTTAAACTCTTAGGAATACACAATTTACAAACCTCATCCTGACTCCGGCGCAAATAGAGCGTACCCTCTTGATTAATAAAAAACCTCTCCTGCAACTTGAGATCAGTTGACAGTTTCTCTATAATATCACCTAACTTAGCATCTTCCCGTTGGTCCCGACCAATGTTTGTTAAAAGTTTGGAAAAATCACTTGGTAATTTAAACAACGAAAGGATTCTAAATAGTTTGTCTGAAGGCGTTGGTGGCCGGGAAGCGGCATGACGCGACAACGCATCAGCTACCACGTTTTTCGCGCCCGCGATATGTTTCAGCTCAAAATCGAATTCTTGAATCGCCAACGCATACCTGGCAATCCGCGGCGATAAAAGTCGGCAAGTTCGCAGGTAAGACACCGAACGATTGTCCGTGTAAACAGTGAATTGTCTGCCAAGCAGATAGACACGGAACTTATCTAAAGCCCAAACGATGCTCAAAGTTTCAAGCTCATTTATTGAATATCTTCGTTCCCTAGCAAGTAGCTTCCGAGATGCCCACGCTATCGCACAACGTTCTCCATTTACTACTTGAAACAGCTGCGCACCCAAACCAGTATCGCAAGCATCGGTTTGCAGGCAAAAAGGTAAATCAGTTCGTGGATGATGTAATAACGTGCTTTCCGCTAGTCTGCGCTTTAAATCATCAAAAGCCTTTCGTTCTACCTCGGTCCATTTCCAGTCTTTTTCTTTAAGAGATTAGTTAACGGTGACGACAACGAAGAAAAATCTGGACAAAAAGAGCGATCAAAATTTGCCAGCCCTAAAAACCTTTGAAGTTCCTTTACGTTACGCGGCGGAGTGTAATCTAATATTGCTTGCGTCCGTTCCGGATCCGGCTTGATCTCCGTAGAGTCCAAAATATAGCCAAGGAAGTTCATTTCTTTCCTGAAAAACGCGCATTTACTCAAACGCAAGGTGAAGCCTGCCTTGTGAAGTCGTGTAAGTACTTTATGCAAATGCATTAGATGTTGTTCGAAACTTTCAGAAATTATCAAAATATCGTCCACGTAAGTCACCACAAAATCATCAAAATCACTACCAAAAATTGATGTCAAACACCGGGTGAAAGCACTCGTACTGGTCGATAAACCGAATGGTAAGGTACGGAAGCAATAGGTTTTACCACCAAACTTAAACCCGGTATATTTTTGGCAGTTTTCTTCCAATGGTATTTGATAATAACCGTGTGTGCAGTCAACCGAGGACATCCACTTAACATTGTTTAGTGAACGCAGTATTTCATCCATTGAACGTGGAGTTTCACGCTCCCGTTCCATGACTGAATTTAAATGACGAGCATCAAGACAAAGTCTAACCGCTCTATTTTTTTTTAAAGTCGCCATTAGAGGTGAAATATATGGTGTCGCGGTTCTTTTTATTACCCCCCATGTTTCCATAATATCCAACTGTTTTTGAATAGCATCTTTATAAGCAAGCGGAATTGGATATTGCTTACGACAAAATTCCTGATCATCTCGCAATTTTATGCAATGTACATATTTATTGGTCCTACCCGGTATATCGGAAAAAACACATTGATTCTGCTCTAGTATCGACTGGAAAGCAAGTTTCTGATCAACCGTTAAGTCAGTATCTGCTACTATATTCCTAATATTCGCGAGTCCGTCGTCAGACCGAAGTCAGGAGGGGTACTATAAGCGTGATTTTTAACATTAATAGCTTTTAATTCGACTGTATCAGGCGCGACATAATCATGAATTGGATCAATTTGATAAGCATCAAACCACTTGCCTTGATATTTATAGTTAATGCAATCCGATTCTAAGTCTATTTTTACTTGCAAGTAACGCAATAAATCTATTCCTAGTATAACTGGATACACTAAATCAGGTATTAATAAAAACTCATAAGTTATCTCTTGATCATTAATTGAAAACGTCAATAAAGACTGTTGTTTCACTCTTCTTTGCTGAACCTTGAAAGCCCCAGTCACTTTAACTCCCGTACACGGAAACGTAGGCACAAGTTTATGAAAACTTGATAATTGTGACCAAACCTCTTCGCTGAAACGACATACTTCACTTCCGGTGTCAATCAGTGCCGGAAAAGCGATACCGTACAGTACAATTTGTATAACTGGCGAATGTGACTTTGCAACTTCGTGTTCAAAGTCGCACTCCTCCAACAGATCTCGCCTAGGATCCGTTAAAGGATTCGTGGCCCGATTAGGCACATCGCCCTCAACTGGACCTAATGGTTGGGGGCTGTTTCTTCGTTTCCCGACTCCTCATGTTCAGCAATATTTATTGTCGAAATGTTTTTCTTAAATGGACCTGAGAACGCGCTAGAATTTGCCCTAGAACCGCTATGACTATTATACGTTTTGTCAAACACAGCTTTATCTCTTAGATTCCCTGAAGATGATAGTTGTTTTGGAACCGAAACTTTCTGTTTTCGAGCATTATAATAATCATGTTGCCTCAAGATATCCAAAGCCTCCGAAAGCGTGTTCGAGTGAACTAATACGCTGTATAAATGAGCAGGAAAATTACTAGCTACTTTTTTAATTAACGCCCGTTCTGACATTTCGGGTTGGAGATGCCTAGCCGTAGCGATTAAACGCATAAAGTGTTCTACAACTGAGCCCTGATGTTCTAAAAAAGTTGATTCTTTCAATTTACTTTTGACTTCATCCTGTATATTCTCAGACCAAAAATGATTAATAAACCCGTCTTTAAAATTTTTAAAATTATCAAAAGTAAGCATACAAGCCTGAAACCAAAGTAGAGCAGTCCCTTGAAAATGGTTTATTAGCACATATTTTTTAAATCTGTCAAAGGAGACATTCTGTAAATCATAAAAATCTTCCAATTGTTCTATAAAATCAACTGGATGTAAATTCCCCGAATTATCAAATACCGGTAATTTATGAGTTGCTTCCAAGATGCTTACATTTTTATTTAAGCCCT
The DNA here is from genome assembly GCA_963680705.1 of Rhagium mordax. NCBI lineage: Eukaryota > Metazoa > Arthropoda > Insecta > Coleoptera > Cerambycidae > Rhagium > Rhagium mordax. The sequence goes on along the minus strand of OY796660.1, from coordinate 46,196,577 downwards.
CCAAGTTTTTTACAGTTTCAACTAAATTCCTATCAATAGTTTTTTCACTACTTGACACATTTTTTGAATGCAAATTTGTTACTACTTGAGTGACAAAGTCAGCTATTTGTGCTGCATTCAAATACGAAACATTTACTCCTGGTGCTGAAAGCATTTGTGCCTGATATGTATTTTCTGACGGTTGCTTAGCCATTTTCTCCCTAGTGTTTTGTACAAATTTTCCAGCAAAAATCTGCGTCACGTTACGGCGCCACTATGTACCAGAATGGCCCAAAAGCCGAGGATGGAGGGTTGATACGGTGAGGGTGTAGGTTCAACCACAGATCTTTGAAACGGCGAGTGTACAAATCACTTTTTATTCTTTTAAATGGTGTGACAAATTATTCTGATTGTGTGATAATTTAATCTACCTAATAATACAAACAATAATTACTAAAATGCCTCATTAAAACACTTATAAAAACACTTACCTAATACCAGGCACTTGGTAACAAAAATCGTAAACGATATCTTACAAAAACGCCCTTAGGCTATTAGACAAATTAATAAAGTATAACAGATCTGAACCTCACAACACAATATCGGTAAAAACCGCTTGGCTCGCGATATCAGTATTAACACAAAAACGCGCAAAAACACTTAAAATATCTACATTTAAATTAAATACAACTTTGATACTACTAGAGACATCTTGGAGTCACACATTATACCAGTACTTCAATTAAAATACATTTAGGCCAATAAACCAAATTCTGTTACAAGGTTTAAGATCATTCACATGATACACACCCACCAATTTTCCTTTTTCATCTTCAAGCTCGTAACTACATGTACCTAATACTTTCCTAACTTTACATGGTCCCACATATTTAGCAGCAAACTTTGCATTAAAATAATCAACCTTACTTGATAAAGCGTGATTTTTCCTCCAAACCATGTCTCCTTCATTGTAATGTACATTTCTTCTTCGACGATTATATCTTTGACTAGTCTCTTAATAGGCTTTCTGTAATTTTACTTTGATATCTTCAAAAATCTTTGAAAATCCACTGTCTCTCACTAGTTTCTTGCTTCTGCCCTATTCACATCTATGTCTGTTTGGCGAGTAATAGTGATATCATTATGAAATTTTCCATTTCCTACATATTCTTGACCAAAATTCACATAATATGGAGTATATCCGGTAACTTCGTGCATTTGAGTGCGTATAGCGCAGGATACAAAAGGTAGATATAAGTCCCATTTTCTTTGATTTTCTTGAATATAACAAGATAACATTGTTTTTACAACTCGGTTTACTCTCTCCGTTGGATTGTTCTGAGGATGATACACGGCATTATATAATAATAATAATAATAATAATAATAAACGTCTTTATTGATGGGCGAAGTTTAGTACAAAATACTATTCTTACACTTAACCCAAGAAAATAAATGAACAGTTTATATAATATAAATATATCTTTATACCTAATAAACAACCTGATATTAATAACACAAAAACCTACTAATATACTGAATAACTATAAACCCATTACAAATTTGTATAAAATATAACTAATTTATTGCAGGGAGAGACAAAGTAATTCTAAATGTAGAATATCAGTTATTGTTATTGCTCATCTAAAAGTTTTAGTTTCACTTTTTTCTTAATTGGAACTTCTGACAGCTGATCTAATTCTACTGGCAGGTTATTGAGAGTTTTGGCAGCTTTGTAAGAAAAGCTTTTCTGAAACATGGCAGAGCAATGTCGGGGAATGTTATACAAATTCATGTTTCTAATATTCCTATATAAGTGGGAGCAGAGGACTTAATAATACGAACAACAAAAACCGTGAATTGTAGTTGATACCTATGCTCCATGTTAAGCCATTTAGCCATATTGAGGGTATGCGAAATACGGTCATATTTTCTTATACCATAAATGAGACGCAAACATGAATTTTGAACTTTTTGTATGCGATTTTTTTCAGTTGAATTGAGAAAAGAACCGTATACCACATAGCAATAATTAAAAAAGTAAAGTACTAAAGTTTCACATAACATGAGTTTTCTGTTTTGTTCCAGTATGTGACGACTTGCATATAAGAGTTTAAGGGCACCATAAGCTTTACTTAACAGGGAACTTACGTGATGAGAGAAGCTCAGTTTATTGTATATAAGCCTTGTTCGTAGAGTAATCAGAAACTATCAGAAACTGTCCGACGCATGCGCATTTGGTTGTAGAGTTGCGCGTGTTAGTCAAAGCACTTTTAAATTTCAAAGCTGTATTACAAATCACATCTCTACAGTCATCAAACTATCACAAATCGGTTCTACGAACAAAGCTATTATTAATCCTAGGTTTTTAGCTCTGGGAACAACCGGTAAAAGAGAATCGTTTACATTAATAGAAATAATAGGTGCTAGAAATTCAGTCTGCTTCTTGTTACCAAATACCATAACCTGACATTTAGAGATGTTGAGTTGTAAATTATGGTCTAAAGATGTTTTCCAGATATTGCGTAGTTCATTATTGATTATATGTTGTGCAGCAATGTGATCCTGAGGTAAAAAACTGTAATACAACTGAGTGTCGTCTGCGTAAGCTTGCACATTGCATGTAGTAACAGATCTAAGAATGTCGGTAGTATAAATTGAGAAAAGCAGGGGTCCAAGGATAGACCCCTGCGGCACACCTGATAATACTGACTTGGGAGGAGACAAATTATTATTAAAAGATACGAGTTGTTGCCGGTTGAAGAGATAAGATTTGAAGAAAGAGAGCGATTTGTCATTGATACCATGATATTTTAGTTTGGCGCATAGGAGGTTATGGTCGATGGTGTCAAAGGCTTTAGAGAAGTTCAACAATACCAGTACTGTAATCTTTTTGTTGTATAAATCAGTAACAATATCGTCACAAACTCCAGTTAAAGTAGTGGCAGTACTATGACCCTTTCTAAATTCCGACTGGTGTTCATGAATTATATTGTAAGTATTTGCATATTCCACTTTCTCCAAAATTTTTGAGAGTACCGGTAAAATACTGATTGGCCTAAGGTCTGATAAAGATAAAACCTTCTTAGATTTTGGGAGAGGTAAGATTAAGCCACTTTTCCAGTTATTTGGGAAAACACCCTGCTCCAAACAACAATTAACAATATGTGTTGATCAATCACCGGACTGCAATACTTTAGCACAGATGAAGAAATGCCATCCAAGCCACAAGCATTACTTTTTAGGTTAAGAACTAATTTGGCTATCTTGTTGACTGTAGCAAGTTTAAACTTAGTCTTAAAAGTATGGTTATGATAGTTACTATTGTTATAATAATTTATCAGTTCCTCATTTTCTTTGACAATAAATGTTGAAGCAAAGTACTCATTAATTTCCTTGGAGTTAGCCAAATTTTCTGGTATATCTGTATTCTTGGTTTTTTTAATATTGAAATTTTTTAAAACATCCCATGTTGTTCCCACTAGAACACATGTTATTTAGATAGGCCTTCTTTTCACGTCTTACTGCTCCCAAAGTCAAATTACGTAATTGTTTGTAGTATTGAAAGTCGGTAGTGTTTTTAGTCTTATTGTATCTCTCTAAAGCCTTTTCTCTTGCATGAATCATCATTTTAATATTATATGTAAGCCATGGAGCCTTAGGCTTACTAACTCTTACTAACCTTAGAGGAGCATGCTCCTCGAAAAGGTCAGGAATTAGCTGAGTGAAACGTCCAGTTTTAGCATTGATATCCGGTAATCTTAAAATTTGGTAAAAGGGCACATTATCCAAATCTTCTCTAAATTTATTTGGATCAATCTTATTATAATCGCGAGTGACTATAAACTTTTGTTTAAATTTGGGCACTTTTATATTCATTTCACAAAATACAAGTTTATGATCTGAAATCACATCAGCATTGAGGGTACCACTACAAGTTACAATATCTTTATTACTAACGAAAATCGGATCTAAGAGAGTTGAGGTATATTCTGTAATTCGAGTGGGGTCATCAATTATTTATTTATTTAACTTTATTTACGGCCCATTAAATGCACACAATTTAACAAGAAAGACAGTAAAGTTTACCATAAGCATTTCGGAAATAAATTATAAATTACATAAATGATGGTATATACAGGCTGTCTATTTTACGAGGGCCACACCAAATATCTCGCTTAATATCTATTGTTGAAGAATAAAGTTTTAGAAATAGTAATCCCATTTTTTGTGAGCTATATTTCAGTAAAAAGAAATTTGAAATCCATAGCCTACTTTGTGAGATATATTACAAAAACCTGAAAAGTAGGAAAACTACAAACGGTTATAGCTTCCTTATTTGAAGAGATACGAAAAAAGTTGAAGGGATGATTGTTGATGGCAAAGACAATAAGAATAATAATATGTATCAAAAAATTCGAAAAACGCAGTTGGCTTTGACATACGCTCTTGTGCAAAAATTAAAAGAACAAATCTCAAAGTAGGCCATGATACCATTAATTCCGTTTATTTTTTCTCTTTCCAACGATATAAAACATGTCACAAAAATTTTAACTGATAGTGCCAATATTTAATATTTTACGACAAGTCACAAAAATTTTAACTGATAGTGCCAATATTTAATATTTTACGACAACCACAATTCATATCGTTAAATCGTAAAAATCAGCTATGCCATGATTGTAAAAATTCACTTTATAATAATTATAATTCAGTAATTATTTATTACAATTTAATACAAACTATCAAATGTCTCATAAATAAAAATAAAAGTACAAAATAAAAAATTATTTAGTTATTAAAATATAAATTTTTTGGGAAAGCAAAATAGCTTTCAGCGTAGTTGCAGTTTGTTACAAGATGTCGAAGGGATAGCAAAATATTATTTAAAATAAACTACCGGAGCAAACATATGACATATTCATATGGTTGAAATCAGAAAAACGTATAGAATCCAAAAACATAAAAAAATACAGGGTGTTCCATTTAAAAAAACATAACTTGTATCGGTAGATCGTAAATACGATGTTCAATTGTTTTTCTAAAAATAGGATTTTTGATTTTTAAGCCCTTAACATGTCCTACAACTTTTACTTGAAATTTTTTTTTCTAAAATTACAAATTAAAAAGTTATCATTTTCGGTGGAAACCCTGTACCTACATAATTTTTCGTTTTTTTGCATATTCATTTTGTACTTTTATTTTTATTTATGAGACATTTGTTAGTTTGTATTAAATTGTAAAAAATAATTACTGAATTATAATTATTATAGACGACAACATATGTGCAAAGTGTTGTGTGTTTTACCTATGTATATGTTCGTGTGTTTCATGTGCCCTATAATCCTGATAGAAGTATAATCATTGTCAGTGGGAGGTGCCCGCTCGCATTCTTAAGTGATAAACTGATAAGGTTTTTATTTGGCTGTGCAAATTCTCTATTTTGATTTTTAACACTTCGTATTAGTTTTATCTGGCTCTTAATATTTCCCATTAATTCAGTCTGAGATTATTATGTCATAATCAATATGTCTGAGTGTGCAAAGTGCAGATTGAAGAAAAAAGATCATTTAGTTGGATGTGAAGGGTCCTGTCGAAAATGGTTTCATTATTCGTGTGTTAATTTAAATGAAAATGAATTCAAATTATTAGACAAATGCCATAACTTATTTTATATGTGTGATATCTGTAGAATCAAATGCGAAATTACTGATAAAACTATAACTGACAAAGTGTTCTCCAATCTTGATAATATTGACTCTAACATTACTAAGTTATTATCTGATGATACATTAAAAAATTTGTTCGAGGATATCCGCAATGACTTTCTCAATAAAATGGAGCTTACATTTAATTCTATGAAAGACAAGTTAGGCAATCTTATTGTTTCTAAACTTGATGATGTCAATAAAAGTGTACAAACTATAGTGACCGAACCATCGTTACCCAGTTATGCTAAAATTGCAAGCAAACCGAAGTCTTCCTTAATATTGCAACCGAAAGACACTAAACAATCTACAAGTATTACCAAGTCTGAGGTTTTAAAATCCATTGATCCTGTAAAGTCAGATGTTATTATTTCCGATGTTAAAGGGGCTCGGAATGGGGCTCTAGTTATAAGCTGTGAAAATCCTCAAGAATCTGCTAAGTTTAAGAAGCTTGCTATCCAGCAACTAGGAAATAAATATGAGGTCAAACAATTGTCGTCTCTTAACCCACGTGTTAGAGTGTCAAATATTTCCGAAAAGTATGATGACAATGTACTAATTGATTATATTAAATTACAGAATAAGTCTTTGTTTTCTGAAACCAGTATATGTAATCTAATTTATTCTAGACCGCAGCGGAAAAACAGTAAATTGTATCAAGCTGTTCTTCAGACCGATTTAAATACTTATCATAGGTTGTTGAAGGCGGGTAAGCTAGCAGTAGGTTATGATTTTGATTGCCCTATTCATTGTGCCATTGAATTGAAACGATGTTACAAATGCTGTGGCTTTCATCACGTAGCTAATCGTTGCACAAATGAAACACCGGTATGTCCCAAATGCTCAGATTCACATCTTTTAGTAGATTGCAAATCACAGCATCTTAAATGTATACACTGTGCTAACCTGAGAAATAATTTAAATGCTGATATAAGTACAGATCATGCTGTTTGGGACCCAGATTGTCATGTATATAAAAAAAATCTTAGCAAACTAAAACAGAGTATTCTAGGTACACAGTAGCAATTATCAGATCTTGAGATAGATACAGCTGGTGAAAGTCTTAATGCAAGCGCGAACTCGTCTGGCTTCTCTACGTTTTCGTGTTATTACCAAAACGTGAGGGGTTTAGGTACAAAAACTGTTGATCTATTTAACCATACGTCATCAATTAATCATTATCAAGCCTATGCATTTACTGAAACATGGTGTCATGATGGCATATTAAGTTCGGAACTCTTTGACCTCAATCGCATGGATGTGTTTCGGACTGATCGGAATTTTAATGCTACGGGAACTAAACGTGGTGGTGGGGTACTATTTGCTGTGGGCAAGGAATTTCAGGCTATCAAATTAGACGTTAAATCTCTATGTAGCAACCTAGTTATAATTGAATACATAGATGTTTTGGCTGTTCAAATTAAGTTACATCGACACTCCTTATACGTTATTATAATATATATTCCTCCTACTTGTAAGACGGTTGATTATGAAATTTTATTTGATTCACTATTATCTCTACATTGTATTTATAATGCTGATCTGTTACTATTAGGTGACTTTAACATACCCGAATACTCAGACTGTAAAAATGATTACCGTAACCCAACTACCAACTATAACTTACTTCACAATTTCTCTAATTTCTTTGAATTGAATCAATTTAATTACATTTATAATAATTATGACAGATTGCTCGACTTAATATTTAGTAACAGGCAGTGTTTGTTAAGTAATCCTCCTGAAGTAATTATTCCTGAAGACTCTTACCATCCAGCACTGCATATTGAATTAGATTTTGTGTATTCCACCAATAAGAAATTCCCGTCAAAACCGAACTCTGTCTTTAATTTTCGTAAAGCTGATCTTATTAGACTATATGAGGATATTGCGAATGTTGACTGGAATTTCTTAAACAATTACAATGAGGTAAATAGCGCTGTTCAAGCTCTCTATGAGAAACTGGATGATATATTTGATAAGAATGTGCCAAAAAAAAAAAAACCATCCTCAAAGACATACCCTCCCTGGTTCAACAATAATATTATTTATAAAATAAAACAAAAAACAAAGGCTCTCAATGAGTATAGAAGGACTGGCTGTCATGAATCTATGTACGCATTTCGACAGTTGAGATCTCAAATAAAAAATGATATCCATATAGCCCATGCCACATATCTCCATACCATTGAAAATGACTTAAAAAATAATCCAAGGAACTTCTGGTCATTTGTTAACAATAAAAATAACATATCCTCTATTCCTTCAGTAATGACCTACAACAATAAAATAATTGAAGACCCGCAGGTAATGGTGAACACTTTCGCAGAGTACTTTTCTCAATCTTTCAATGATCCAGTCGCCGACGATATGGACGTTGATGAATATCCTGATGTAATAAATGCTTTAAATCTTAAGTCTATGTCCGAGGATGAAATTAAAGTTGCAATAAAAAATATTAAAGCAAATATGACTATGGGACCAGATCTAATACCTGCATTTTTAATTAAAGACTGCTCCTCAGCTTTTGTTACACCTCTCGCAATTATTTTCAATTTAATACTGAAAACTTCGTGTTTTCCTGAGCAGTGGAAGTTGTCGCGTGTTTGTCCGGTTTTTAAAAAAAGCGATAAAAATGAACTTATCAACTATAGGCCAATAACAATTATTTGTAACTTTGGCAAAATATTCGAAATATTGCTTCACTCTTCGACTTATAATCATGTATCTGCTATGATATCTTGTCATCAACATGGCTTTATGAGCGGACGGTCAACCGTGACGAACCTGATATGTAAGACACAATTTATATGTGAAAAACTTGATCAGCAAAGTCAAGTAGATGACATTTTTCGAAGGCGTTTGATAAATTGGACCATGGTATTTTGTTAAAAAAACTTAGTCGTTTTGGTTTTTCCACTGATTTAATTTCACTCTTTACAGCCTATTTAGAAAATAGATATCAATTTGTTCAATACCATGGTTACAAATCTGTCAGATTTCTTAAAAAATCTGGAGTGCCGCAAGGGTCGATACTTGGACCACTGTTCTTTACTATGTTCATAAATGATGTTGTGTCTGACATAGATGTACACTTTTTGATGTATGCTGATGACTTAAAGTTACTGCTTGAAATAACATCCATTGCTGATTGCGAACGTCTTCAAACCGCATTAAATTTAATTGAATCCTGGTGTAACAGAAACAATTTACATTTAAATGCCGCGAAATGTAATGTTATGACCTTTTATCGAAAATCTACACCAGAAATATTTGATTACAGCTTGAACAATGAACTATTGCAAAGGCCTCATATGGTTAAAGATCTTGGCGTAATTTTCGACAAGAAACTTTCTTTTATAAATCATATAGAGGCAACAACCGTTACTGCCTTCAAAAGTCTGGGTTTTATTATACGTAACTTTAAAGGTCTGAGTCAAGTGCATACACTTCGCTTGCTGTATTTGTCTCTTGTAAGATCTCGCTTAGAATATGCATCGATAGTCTGGAACCCCATTTATAATATACATATAACATCACTTGAAAACATTCAACGGCGTTTCTTAAAGTCTGCAGCATATATCCTTGATGGTGTATATCCACCTAGAGGTATTTCTCAGAAAATACTATTAGATAGATTTGAATTGGTAGATCTCGAGCATAGAAGGTCAATGCAATCCGTAGTATTTTTATTTAAATTAGTTAATAATAAGTTAGATTGTACATCTCTTCTAAATCAAATTGAGTATCGTATCCCAAGGTTGTCATCCCGGCATAATAGTCTTTTTAACATTCCCACTCCGAGAACTAACATATTGGTAGCTTCCCCGCTTTACCAGATGTTTTTAAATTATAGAAATATTGAGGACAGGATTGATATATTTTATTCGAGCATTTCTGAAGTTAAAAGAGTTACCTTAAATGATTAACTAATATGTTTTTTATATAGGCACCTTATTATTTTATTTAATGTATGCATCTTTTTACTTATATGATGAGTGCTTTATGCACAAATTAGGCGCTAACACATAATTTTATTATTTAATTTTGTTTTATATACCTATATATACTTTACCCTTTATACACTTATTTGTTGTTTGTCCGATTTGAGTTTCACTATTGTAGTTTATTGTATGTTTACTTTATGTTAATTTTGTCGTAACCTATCCTGTAATTGGGCTTCATGCCTGTTGGATTTGTATAGAAATAAATAAAATAAATAAATAAAAAAAAAATTATAAAGTGAATTTTTACTATCATGGCATAGCTGATTTTTACGATTTAACGATATGAATTGTGGTTTTCATAAAATATTAAATATTGGCACTATCAGTTAAAATTTTTGTGACATGTTTTATATCGTTGGAAAGAGAAAAAATAAACGGAATTAATGGTGCCCTGGCCTACTTTGAGATTTGTTGTTTTAATTTTTGCACAAGAGCGTATGTCAAAGCCAACTGCCAATTTTTTGGTACATATTATTATTCTTATTAAAAACAAGTTATTTACAATATTGTATATGGATAAAAAACATTAAGTAGGCATTTTCAAATTTAAAGTAAATTAAAAACCAAAACGGATTAAAAATTAAAAATAAATTACACAGTTAAACACATTAAAAACAAGTTATTTACAATATTGTATATGGATAAAAAACATTAAGTAGGCATTTTCAAATTTAAAGTAAATTAAAAACCAAAACGGATTTTTTTATATAGTAAAAGCATTTAAAAAACACAAATTATGACAGAGAACTTACGTTTAAATTAAAATTTTGTTTGTCAATAATTTAGAATATCCACCGGACATACTAGGTAGGTCATTTATTGATGCATTAATTGCACAGAAACAACATAAAAAGAAAACACACAAAATAGACATGCATAGACGGACAGATACAACTCGTTTTGCGATCGAGCTAGCACTAATGTATTAATATTTTGCCATCTAAATATTTGATATTTATTTTAGTACTTTTTTATGTGGGCAATAATATTATAGTAAGAACTATTTAAGTTTTCGATGTCCGTTCTTTTATTTATGCTATTTTGGTTCTTTTTTATACAAATCATTTCCTGAAACATTCGCTTCTTGTAATTGTTATTTTTTGCAATTATTTTAGCATTACCAAATGCAAAAGTGTGGCCCTTTTCAATAAAATGTTCAACCAATTGAGTTGGAGGGAGGGAGGGAGGGAGGGAGGGAGAGAGGGAGGGAGGAAGGAAGGAAGGAAGGAAGTTTTATTCCGTTTCAATTCATGTATACAATGTATAAAACAGGTCACAAGAATAAACATTAGAACACAATAAAAACACACATACAGTGATAAAATTGACATGTTAAAATAGAGAAAAGAATAAATGAGTTAATATGCCAAATATTCTTGAACAGAATATGGCTCGATATTGCATATATATTGTAAGGTTTGCTGAGCGAAAGACTTGTGTTAATGTTATCTCTTAATTCACTGGGAAGAGTATTAAAAAATTTCAATGTTGCATAAAATGGTCGTTTTCCGTAAGAGTTAACCGATGAACTGGATAGACATAATTGTTCCTATGCCTGGTATCATATGCATGACCTATATTTGCTTTGACAAATTTTAAATTGTTTTTCTTTAAATATATTAAACAGGAGTAAATGTATAAACCTGGAATTGTGAGTAGGTTATTTTCTTTAAAACGGCCTCTACAAGACTCATCATATTTCATTTTAAAAATTATTCTGATTGCTCTCTTCCGTAATTTAAAAATTTTGGAAAGGTCTGACGAGCCCCCCCAAATTTCAATGCCATATTTAGCTGTAGAGTAAAAGTTTGCATAATATACCGTTAAAAGAGCAGACACATTAAAGGAGCCTGATAAAACTCTGAGGGCCAAACATGACTTATTTAGTTTTTTGGCTATATCCCCAATATGCCACTTGATGTTACGTGTTACACCTAACAATTTTGTTGATTGTGTTGTTGATATTGGCACTAAATCAGTTAGATGCTCCGGCACTTTGATATTTGATCTATCAGTTTTAAAGATTACACAATTGGATTTTGATTCATTTAAAATAAGTTTATTATTGTCAAACCAGTCTTTACACTAAACCAGATATTTGCTAATGTGACTGTAATCTCGTCGAGGGTTTTGCCCATGATCAACAAGTTGGTGTCATCAGCATAACTGACCATTTTTAACTTATCATTTCCATCTATCACGTTGATCAGGTCATTAATAAAGATTATAAAAAGAAGTCGCCCAAGAACGCTTCCCTGGGGCACTCCATAGTTATAGCTTTGAATTTTGGAATCATATGTTTTACCATTACTTGTGATTCGTGTCTTTTGTTCTCTGTTTTGTAGATAGGATGCAAACCATTGTAAACCAACTCCTCTGACACCAATATTTTCTAGTTTGTTTAAAAGCATTACATGATTCAGACTGTCAAATGCCTTGGAAAGGTCAAGGAAGAGTCCACAGACGATTTCCTGACCCTCCAGAGTACTTAACACTGTCTCCACAAAACTGAAAAGAGCTGTTGTTGTCGATCTGGTTTTCCTAAATCCATGCTGAAAGCTATTCAAAAAATTACATCTATTAAGAAATGCAAGCAATCTGGTATACATGAGAGTTTCAAGGATTTTTGAAAAAACAGACAACAAACTCACAGGACGGTAATTACCTAGCTCGTTCACGTTACCTTTCTTAAATAGAGGCACAACAATAGCCAATTTTAATATATTAGGAAAAGTTCCCTGTGACAGATATGTTAAAAATGTTCTCAAGGGGAGCAGCTAAAGCTTGTATAAATTTTTTTAGTAAATTGGTTGATATACCATCGAATCCGCTAGAATTTTTAGATTTGAATTTTTTTACAATATTGCAGATTTCTTCTGAAGTGGTAGGGTATACAAACATTGATTCTGTTCTGAAGTTGTCATATCTTTTTGTGGTATCTACTTCTTTTAAATTTGTTAGAAGCTGGGGAATAGCTTCAATAAAAAATAAGTTAAACTTGTCTGTCAAGAAATGTGGGTCATCCCCTGGTAACCTGTTAGAGTTATGTTTACCAATGGTTGAATTGACTAGGTTCTACATACACTTGGATTTATTATTGGAGCTATTAATGAACTTTTCATAATATTCACTTTTAGCTTTTTTTAATCTATCACAGTACATTTTTTTGACGTAAGTGTATACAGGTCTATACTCAGCTTTTTTATTACATATGTTTTCTAACCGTTTAAGTTGATTTTTTAGCTGATGCAGTTCAGGCGTTAACCAGTCTGATTTACGTGACTCTCGTATCTTCCACTTAACCAACGGTATATTATTGTCAAAACTATTTTTTATTATTTCCAAGAAAATTTTTGTTTTGTTATCAACAGAATTAGTGTTATATACCCTAGACCAATCCACTGCGTTTAATTCAGAGATAAATTTATTTACATTTTCATCATTGTATGACCTTGTGTAAACGTATAACTGTGTTGCAGATTTTATTAAAAAAGAAAACAACTGAGCTCTATGATCTGATATCAGGGATTGCAAAACCTGCGTTTTGTGATTGTGAAAAATATTTGTAATGACATAATTAATGATTTTCTGACTCGTTGGAGTTAATCTTGTGAAGTCATTAACTGTGACCTCCATGCCGTAAGATTCAACTATGCTTGATAATTGAAATTTTTCTAAACTGTCCCCAGCAAAATCTATGTTTAAATCATCTGTTAAAATGATTGCCTTGTCTTCGCTAAACAAACCTTCCAATATGGCATTTAATTTATAAAAAAATGTGTTTATGCAACCACTTGGAGGACGATAAATACATAAAATTACACATACAGTGTTACTAAAATTGCATTCAATAGCACAACACTCCATATGATGCTTTTCTGACATTTTTGTTAAGTCATCCCGCGGCTTCCAGGTAACGTTATCAGCCACATAAATTGCGGAACTTCCATATTCTCCATGTAATCGGCAAAAACTAGAGGCGAGATTTGAATTTTTTTTTGTGAATTTCTAATTCTTCTTCGGACTGCCAGTGTTCTGTGAGGCATGCTACTTGACAATAATCTACAATTTCAAAAAATTCTTCCAATTGATTAATACTGGTACTTATACACTGTACATTTTGATGTACAATTTTGGTTGTTAGTTCTAAACTGTTTTCATTACACTTATTTATTGTTTGACTGGCTCCTTCTCTCGAATAACACTTTGTTTTGTGCTGCAAGAAAGAAATCGAATTTACAAACTGTTATTCCTGAGTTCCAAGAATTTGGATCAAGCAAACTTTCTTCAAGAGATATCTCGGCTCCTACTTTAAAAGAACTAAATTTGGGACGTTTGTGCTTGGGCTTAATCTTAAAACATAAAAAGTCATCCCTATTGAATTTTTCAGCTAATTCTTCAGCGGATAGGTCCCTATGAAAATTCGCCACATGAATCCATGTCCTCTTAATCACTTTAACTGCTGAAAATTTGCTGTTTTCTGATTTTGCATTACCTTGTATTATTTGTCTGTTCTGAGCTTTTTTGAAATTGGACCCACGATTATTTCTGCGCTCCACATGAATAAACCCATCTCCTTTATCCTCAGAAACTTCATTATTAGAGTTTTTTTGCCCATGTGATGAAGAGCAAGGATCTAATAATAATAATAATAATAATAATAATAATATATAATAAAAATATTTATTTATAACATTATAACATTATACATTTCTATATATGATTTAAATCCCATCATTATAAATAAATATCATAATACAACATAATAATTATCTTACCTGAAATACAATTTAACAAACAGTGTCTAAAGATTACTAAGTACAATACTTGTCAGCAATCCTTAGACAACTGTGTTCATTTGATTTATCTAATTTAATTTAGTTTAATGTGTCTAATAGATTTAAAGAAAAAATGAAAAAATAAATATAACCTAATATGAAATGTATATACATATAAGCATATATATACATATATACATACATATACAGGGTGTTTCATGAGGAACTGTACATAGTCCAATGGTAGATAGGGCCCATCAAGGTTAGTAACAAACCACTATTTAAAATCATTTTAGCCAAGTATTTAGGGTTGTACAGGGTGATTTATGAATTTTTACCAAAATTTGCTTTCGTTGCCTTTTAGAAACTAATTGTCCGATTCAATTTATTTTCGGTACACATTAAGTACGATCAAATACCAACAGTTAGCCATAATTACGAAACCAAAATTCCAGGTCCGTATTAGGAAAAATTTTATTTTATCTGTGCCCCCTAAAAAGATCACCCTGTATATGTTTTTTTTAAATCTTATTACTGAAGTTTGAAAGTACATAAACTACCAACAAAAGTGGAATACTTCGTTTTCTTGTCACACTTACAACAGATACAAAATAAACACATTAACTTTAAACATTATCTTGTTAAAATTCAAACTTTCAGTAATTCAATGTTAGTTGTCAAAGTTCCTTATCAGTTTAAGTTTCTAAGTAATTATAACTATTATTAGTTAAATATAGTATGAAATTCCAACAGTTAGTCGCAATCAACAAGACTCCAGGACCGTATTAGGAAAAATCATCATCTCGTCGATTCCTCCTAAAATTTTCACCCTGTATATCTTATTCTTAACTTTACTTGCTATAATTTAAAAGTACATAAAGTATCAACAAGTAGTGTAGTGTGATCCACATTTTTCGATAATAATTATGAACGTCCAACTACCGACACATAAGTTGTGTAGTAATTAAAGGGTAATCTAGTATATTCTGTTCTAATTTGTAATGAGGAATATTTTCATGTTCAGTTCTAGTTTTAAGAAATTAACTTATTTTATTTAGTGTGCAGCTAAAGACATTTGTGCAGGATTTCTGCGAAATTTTGTCAATTCTTTCTACAGTAGGAATATAATGGACTTTTTATCTACTGACACTGTTAACAATTAACAAAAGGAGTAGTCGGCTTTGGCAATAGTTTGACAGGTATAATTATTGATGAGGTATAACTTTTGTTTCTACGTTACTAATGCCATTAGTCCAACTTGAGAGCAGCAATTAATAGACCGAATTGAACAGTATTGTAACGTAATAAGAAACTACCCGGACGTTATACGAAAATCTGTGGGACATTTAGTAGTTAGACAAATAAAATGCCGCGAAGAGGGGGGGTTTACATTTTGAAAATAAGTTATAGATTTTTACTTTTTATTATGTTAATATGTATTATTTTGTTTTGTTGTGTTGTTTTGTATTCATGTTGCGTTTTTTATTTTGCTTGTTCTGTTCTGTTACTATTAAATTGTTTTAAAATTCAATGAGTATTATTTACAGACAGAATAGCTGCTCTAACTGAAACCAATTTATTGAAAATGGAAATTTTATCGAGATAAATTTTTTTGGTTGGTTTAAAACCTGTTGAAAGTGTAATAAGAAAACGGATCACACTACACTACTTGTTGATACTTTATGTACTTTTAAATTATAGCAAGTAAAGTTAAGAATAAGATATACAGGGTGAAAATTTTAGGAGGAATCGACGAGATGATGATTTTTCCTAATACGGTCCTGGAGTCTTGTCTGATTGCGACTAACTGTTGGAATTTCATACTATTTTTAACTAATAATAGTTATAATTACTTAGAAACTTAAACTGATAGGAACTTTGACAAATAACATTGAATTACTGAAAGTTTGAATTTTAACAAGATAATGTTTAAATTTAATGTGTTTATTTTGTATCTGTTGTAAGTGTGACAAGAAAACGAAGTATTCCACTTTTGTTGGTAGTTTATGTACTTTCAAACTACAGTAATAAGATTTAAAAAAAATATATACAGGGTGAACTTTTTAGGGGGCACAGATAAAATGAAATTTTTCCTAATACGGACCTGGAATTTTGGTTTTGTAATTATGGCGAACTGTTGGTATTTGATCGTACTTAATGTGTACCGAAAATAAATTGAATCGGACAATTAGTTTCTAAAAGGTAACGAAAGCAAATTTTGGTAAAAATTCATAAATCACCCTGTACAACCCTAAATACTTGGCTAAAATTATTTTAAATAGTGGTTTGTTACTAACCTTGATGAGCCCTATCTACCATTGGACTATGTACAGTTCCTCATGAAACACCCTGTATATATAAAAAAGAGAAGAAAAAAAAAGATTTACTCTGAGTAAAGTTGTTTACTTATATACCAACTAAATATATCGAATTCTTGAAAAAAGCAAAAAATAATTAGAACAAGAATCACTTGAAATCCCCAGTAAAAAGAATGGTCTAGATAAAGGTGCATTATTTTCCACAAAGGAACCTGAATGCTACTTTTACAGTACATCCAATTCGCAGTCAATCATCCACTTCGTGAGTAGCTTCTTAAAACTACTAAACTGTTTTTTATTTTTTAAATCTTGTGGTAAGGCGTTAAACACTTTTTGTCCCACATATTGAAAATTACGTTGGCCTATAGTGAGTTGTGCTCTCGGTAATATCAAATTTTCATGCAGCCGAAACCGAGTGCTATATTCGTGGATTGTATTACTTGCTAGTAATCCATTTTTATTCAAGTGGATTAAAGCAGTTTTATAAAACAATTTTCGATATTGAGTATTTGATACACTTTAAATATTTGATCTGAAGGATGGCGGAAATTTAGTTTAAATATTATTTTTAAAATTCTTTTCTGTGCTATTTCTAATGGTTTTAAAGATGTTGCATAAGCCACACCCCACCCGATTATCCCATATACCAATAAAGACTGTACAAGAGCATAATACACACCTACTAATTTTTGTTGATCCACAATTTGTACCATTTTTTTAAACATGTACATTAATGACCGTAATTTTTTGGTTAGGCCTTGTACATGCAGATCCCACTTTAAATTACAATCAATAGTAATTCCCAAGTATTTGGTGTGTTCAGTACTTTCTATTATCCACATACTCTTCCTAGAGGCTAAGTAAACTTCTAGATTATTTTTTATCGGTAAGCCGTTTTTATGGTTTGCGAATGGTAAATATTTAGTTTTGCCGAGATTTATTGTAAGTAAGTTGTTATCTAGCCAATTAGTTACTTTTTGTAAGTCCGCAGTAATTTTGCGTTCAACTTCTTACCACGAATTCCCCTCCACAAAGAGAACGGTGTCGTCTGCGAATGATATAATGGTACCCGAGCAATCCAAAGCAAGCAGATCATTTAGGTAAATAATAAAAAGTATTGGGCCTAAGACGGTTCCTTGAGGGATTCCAAATGTAACCTCTCTCTGATCGCTCAGAACACCATTTATCTCTACCCTTTGTTGACGCCTCTCTAAATAACTTTGTAGAAGTGAATGAGCTGGTCCGCGAATACCTATAAAATGCAGTTTTGATAAAAGCTTTTGATGGCTAACGGTATCAAAAGCTTTTGCCAAATCTATAAACACACCAGCGCATGGTCTACTGTTATCTAAACATTTGTATATGTTACTTATCAATAATGCTATGGCATCACTAGTAGACTTATTATTTGTAAATCCAAACTGTAATTTAGACAATATATTGTTTTTCATTAAAAAATCAATTATACGTATTTTCAGCGCTTTCTCAAAAATTTTGGCTATATTCGATATCAGACTAATTGGCCTATAGTTTTCTACTTTATTGCGATCACCAGTTTTAAAGATAGGCTTTATTATAGCAGTTTTAAAATGATTAGGACATCTACCACTTTGAAACATTAAATTAATTATATAACACATTGGCTTTAGCGATCACGTCAGATATTTCTTTTAATAGATAAGTTGTTATGTTATCAAAACCAGGAGATGCGTTATTTTTTAGAGATAAAATTAATTCTTTGATTTCAACTTCTGTTGTCGGTCGCAAAAATATAGAATTTATGTTGCTAAATTCGTGATCGTTGTCTGTAAAAGTGCCATTATTATTATCTAATATCACTCGAGCCATCTTTTCGCCAATCGTAGCGTAATGTTTATTGAAAATCTCAACAATTTTTTCACTTTTTATTACAACAGAATTATTATCATTCAAAATTTCCTTTATGTCGTTGAAATTTTTAAATTTATTATTATTAGTATAATCATTGATTATTTGCCATAGTTTTTACTGTCATTTTTATTTTGATCGATTAAATTTCTATAATATTTTTGTTTTAAATCAGTAATTAAATTTCCTATTTTGTTCCTGTATAACTTATATTGACTGTATGTGTTTTCACTTTTTGTTCGTTTATAAATTTTAATTTGTCCCTTTTCTTCATGGACTCTATTATTCCTTCTGTTATCCATGGCTTCTTTTTATGTTTTGTTTTAATTTTTACAATATCAGTGGCTAAGCTTAAACTATTTTTAATGATCTAAAGAGATTATGTGACTCATGACACTTAATTGTTTTGCCTCCAACTCATTCAGAGTTGATTGTTTGGGAATCACTGGTTTGTTATTGACTGTATTGGTTTTTATCTGAATAGGTGTTGTGACTTTTTTTGTTGTTTCTTGTTTTTGTAGGGTGTTACTTTTTATATCTTCCTTCAATTTGTTTGTTTTAAAATTATCCAACTTGCCATTTATACTTTTTAAATAATTTAACTCTTCTTGCAGTATGCCAAATTTCTTCTCAATTTCTGAGTGAATATAAGTTTTAATTGCAGAATTTATATCAACTCTTGGAGATGTTACATTACTGCTGTCCTTTTCACTATTATGGTAATGTGAAATGTCCTTCTGTAAATTTGAATTTTCTTCTTTTAATTATAATAATATAATAATAATTCATTTATTGGTGCATTATACACGGAGTATTTACACAAGTCAGAAACCGAACAAGGAGAATATAATAATAATAATAATAATAATAATAATAATAATAATAATAATAATAATAATAATAATAATAATAATAATATATGTGTATGTCGTCATCATTGAGACCGTCCGGTAAGGCCCCTCCCACCTGTCTCTGACCCCCATCCGGCTGGGGTCGATTGTGAGGGGCCTGTCCTCTGTCTCGGTCGAAAACCAGAGGAAAAGAGTCCCCAGGATGGTTAGCCCTGAGGACCCACGTCCGACATTTGTCAAGGAGGGTTGCCCCTCCCTGTCCAGGGTGCACCGCTTCCGCCTAATCGTCTGACAGCCCACATCAAAGCTGCCGAACAGAGAAATCTGTTCAGGCAGCACGTCGATAAACCCCT
The DNA here is from genome assembly GCA_963680705.1 of Rhagium mordax. Classification (NCBI taxonomy): domain Eukaryota; kingdom Metazoa; phylum Arthropoda; class Insecta; order Coleoptera; family Cerambycidae; genus Rhagium; species Rhagium mordax. The sequence continues at coordinate 46,176,697 of OY796660.1, read as the reverse complement.
GCACGGTGTTTTCTATAACAACATAGAAGCACTGGGTTTATCGACAGAGCTGACCTTCGCATTTTTAAGGTCAGCGGGGCTGAAGTCGGAGACCGAGGGATACATTGTGGCCTGCCAAGATGGTGTTATTAACACATTGGTCTATCGCAGTCGCGTGATGGGTGTAGAGGTACCTGATATCAACTGCAGGACCTGCCGTCAGGCGCCGGAGTCGCTCATGCATTTATTATCTGCATGCCCGATTTATGCGACTTCGGTCTACATCCAACGACATAACGCGGCTTTACGAGTGCTATACTACCATCTACGGCACTCGTATCAGATAGACCAAACACCAGTGCTGCCTTACGTCCCCGGAGATATCGAGTCCGTTGTCGAGAACGAGAAATGCCGGATTTACTGGAACTACTCGTTCCCGACCGTCAGGCGAATTCACGCCAATAAGCCTGACATAGTCCTCCTCGACCATCAGACCAAGGTGATGTATGTCATCGAGTTCTCAGCACCTGCTGAGACAAACATCGCCTTGAAGGAGGAGGAGAAACGGACTAAATACAGAGATCTCCGGTACGAGCTCCAAGTGCTATACCCAGGCTACTCTGTCAAAATGGTCGTCCTGATAATCGGTGTACTCGGAGGTATGAAGCCCACGCTGCTCTCCGCATTGAAGACCATGCCTGCCTGCCAAACATCGGCAGAATGGTTGGCTGGTCAAATGCAGAAAGCGGTCATCCTGGGATCCCTTCGTCTACTTAGGGCACATGAGTCTGGAATCTACAGTGACTAACCCTGCGGGATGTGGGGAGTTGCTGTAGATTATTCGCTGGCGCTCTCTCTGTGTGGTGTCGGAGGCCACAGGGAGACTGTCCAGCAATTTCTTCCGGAAACGGAAAAAAAAAAAAAAAAAAAAAAAAAAAAAAAAAAATAATAATATATGTCTTTATTTTTTTCTTACAAATTATTTTACATTAATATTTATTCGGGGAGGCGACGTTCAACTAGGTTGCTCTTCCACGTAACCCCCTATAATAAACAAAATTATTTACAAATGTAGTGCGCAATAAGTACATGTAGAAAAATATTTAACCTAATAACATACAATATGAATTTTAAATTAATTTCTCTGTGCAAACAGGTATTCTTTGATATGTTTTTTTAGACTAATATCACTAGAGCTCAAGGGAAACTTATAATTTATAGTGTTATATATATAAGTTGCATTATATGTGAAGGAACGTTTGAGTTGAGCAGTATTATGTTTGGGAACGTTGTACAAGTTACAAAACCGTGTAGGACAATCATGTACATCAGCACCTCTGATCAGTTTTTCAACCAAATATGTAGGGCAGTTATTTTTGTTAATTTTATGAATGAGACAGGCCATATGCAGCTTGTAACGTTCATGAAGCGTTAACCATTTGCTTTCTTGAAGTGCCTCAGTAATATGGTCAAATTTACGAAGGTTATAACAAAATCTTAAACAACTATTTTGAATTTTTTGTAGACTTACTTGATCTTTTTTAAGTAATGTAGGCCAATATACTACATCACAGTATGCTAGAGTAGATAATACTAAGGAGTTACATAATTTAAGTTTCACATCTTTTGACAAATATTCTCTATGCATATATAATGACTTTAATTTATAATACGATTTTTTAATAAGTGTATTAACATGTTCTGTAAATTTTAATTCTACATCCAGACATACCCCAAGATTTTTACAATAGCTACTAAATGGTAAAATTTGTTTATCAATTAAAATTTTAAAATCAGGGTTTTTTATAAGTTCTTTTTTATTTTTACCAAACAACAATAACTCGTTTTTTTTCTTATTTATAATGAGACCATGTGCATTTGACACTACAACCATCTGTTCTAGATCTTCGTTTAATTTTTCAGCAGCTAGATTAAATTCAGATTCCGCGAATTTTAAGTATAATTGAGTGTCATCCGCATATTGGTGCATGGAGCTATATTTGAGGTAACTGTGAAAATCGGCAGTATATATTGAAAACAATAGAGGTCCCAGAACACTACCTTGTGGGACGCCTATTGCATTGAACACATAATTTGAAGATTTACCATTTACAAGTACTCTTTGTCGCCTATTCCGTAAATAACATTTTAAAAAAGATATTGCAAAATTACTAAAACCAAAATATTGTAGTTTACTACATAAAATCTCATGATTAAGAGTATCAAAAGCTTTGCTATAATCTAATAAAATTAAAATGGTATTTTTATTTTTGTCGTTTGCCCTAAATAAATCATCTGTAACATGTAAATAATGCAGTTGTTGTACTATGGCCAGTACGGAATCCAGATTGAGTTATAGGTAAAATCTTTTGTTTATCAAGAAATAAATGAATTTGTTCGGCGATTATTTTTTCCAATATTTTTGATATAGTTGGTAAAATGCTTATCGGTCTAAAATGCGAGAGATCAGTTGGATTATTATTTTTGGGAACTGGAATGATATTCGAGTCTTTCCATGCACTTGGAAAAACATTCAAAGTAATGCATTTGTTAATAATAAATGTTAAGTATTCACTTAAATATGGAAGAACTAATGTTATCATTTTCAGATCTATGGCATCAACTCCTTTTGCATTTGATTTAATAGTTCTAACAGTAGATTCGACTTTCTCAACAGTAATTGGTTTAAAATTTAGTTCACTATTAATACCTGGACATTTTCTATCATATTTTTCTAATATTATGTTATTTTCTTGGTACACCTGGGGTATGCTATTAATAAAGAAGTTCATCAGCATTATCGAATTTAACTAAGGAACTTTTATTTTTTGAATTTATATTTAAATAATCTAATGTTTTCCAAAATTCCTTAGGGTGACTTACAGATTTTTGTTGCAAAAAGGCTTTTTTTTCCAATTTTACTGACGTATTAACAATGTTCCTTAGTTCTTTATAATAGTTCCAAGAAGCTAGAGTATTAACTTTTTTATATTTAGAATATGCTCTATCCCTAAGCTTCATCATATATTTTAAATTATTAGTTAACCAAGGAGCTGGTGGCTTAGAAATTCTTGCTGTTTTTACAGGTGCATGTAAATCAAAAACCATATTTATATTTAAATTCCAGAAATCAACCATTTCATCTACAAATTCATAATCATAGATACGTGACCAATTTATAAGAGACAAACTTGTGAGAAAATTATTATAATCAAAGTCTGAGTAATCCCTATATGTTCTAAAAATTTGAGGTTGTTTAACTTTCTTAATTTTTAAAGTGCATTCAACCAAGGAGTGATCTGAAATGCCCTCCATATTAATAATGCCAACATTACTTACTAAATTTAAATCAGATATAACAATTAAGTCAATTAAGGTGCTTGAGCTTTCCGTTACTCGTGTAGGCTGTGTAATTATTTGATGTAAATTATATTTACTTAAAAAACTAGTCAATTGTTTGGTATTACCAACATTTGAATTTAATAGATCTAAATTAAATAACTAACCAGAGTGCTTTCTAATGTTTCAAGACACAACGTTAAATTGGTATTAGGTGGCCTGTATATCGTTCCCAAACAAATTCTTTTACCCGATATTTTAGTACATATCCAAAGCTGCTCCAGGGGCAAATCGACGGAGGAAGGCATTTCTAATAAACTAAATTTAACTGAATTATGAACAAAGAATGCCACACCCCCACCTCTTCCCACCCTGTCTTTTCTAATTATTTCATAATCAGGTATACAAACACAATTATCTGATATTTTTTTATCTAACCAGCTCTCTGAGATTCCCAATACAGAAAAACATATGAATACAAATTACCTTAATACTAACACTAATTTGTATAAAAAATATGACTAGATAAAATATGATGTATCTACGAGTAGAATGTCTAAAAAAAATAAATTATGTAAACATAGAATATAAATTGTTAAAATAATAAATAAATAATATTAAAATTGAGAAGACAAATAGGTATACTCTGGCTAACGAATGTTAGTCGTTGCGTCACAACTGATTGAATGTATCACAGACATTGCAATCTAAATGCTGTCTTTATTGCACGCGCACTGTGTTTATCAAACTGAAATAGGCCCGAACGTCTTCGGCATAACGCCACCTACTGAACAGAAATGCGTCTCTCGCACGCTATGCGTTAGACAAAGGTGGATGCAAGTTTGTCTGAGCGTTTACTACGCGGTACTGGTTTCACTCATAGACATTCCTTTGTGTCAAGAATAAGCAGGCTATAATATTTTTACAGTATACAAAAAAATTTGAGGTCAATATAAAATAAATTGTTATTTTCTATAAGATTAATTTTGCAGTTTTGGTCAATGATATTTTTTTTACTAATATGAGATTGTAAAGGTATAATGAAATATTTTGTAAGTGGAGGATGACAAAAAAAAACGCAACTGATGAAAGTGTAATGCTAGCGTATTTTTAAGGCTAAGGCTATTTTTATACATATTTTAGTTTTTTTCATACAATAATTGTACTTTTAATGTATATAACAATAGTTCCAATATTTAAATGAATAACTTTCTGTCAAACTGTTTTTTATTTATTTATACACTGACATTACTATAATAGTAAAGTGACATTTCTATGTGATAAAGTGCCACTTTTCTAAAAGTTATTTGTGGCATCTTTCTGTATTTTCTTTATGTTCTTATTTGGGATTTACGGCCACACTTCTGGGTAATGTTCAGAAGTGTGGCCGTAAATCCCAAATAAGAACAGAAAGAAAGTGCCACTTTATTAAACGAATTTGAATTTAGTAAAATAGCGTATTATTTGTCAAAATGCGAAAAATGTAATTTTTAAACAGTCTAAAACATTAGAACAATTAGAACAAACGTGAAGACAAGTATACACTGAAAGTTTAGGTCAGGAGGTGCCTGCCCATAATATTTCTCAACATTTTACACGTGTTTGCTCTCCCAAAATAGCAATACGTTAATTAATAATAATATTTAGTGTTTAATAATTTTATAATTTAACTTTTCATCGCCGCCACTGGTATAATCGGCCGCCTTGGTCCATACGATAACCAGTGATGACGCAACGACTAACATTCATTAGCCAGAGTATACTAAAATATTAACATACAACTACCAATGATATACACAAATATCTATTAAATACAACCTTAACAATTACCAATTATTAAAATCAGTATCCAAGAACTCCTCAAATGAATAAAATGCATTTCTAAGCAAAACACTCTTCACAGTGTTTTTGAACTTGTTCAAGTTAAGTTGCTTCACATGCGTTGGCAGGGCATTATAGAACAATATACCATAATAATTTGCACCATTACGCGTTTTCACTAACCTTAAAAAATCTATATTTATTTTATCTCGATTTCGTGTTTGATGATTGTGAAGTTGACTGTGTGTAGTGAAATTTTGCTCATTCTCTTTAACATATAACACTGACTGCAAGATAAATACACATGGCAGTGTAAGAATATTTAGCTTAATAAATTCCGATTTACAATCATCTCTATACTTAAGGCCAGCTATTATCCTGATTGCTTTTCTTTGGATACTAAAGACTGTTCTGCTAGCAGATGAGTGCCCCCAGATCAGAATTGCGTAAGAGATAATTGAATGTATTAGGCCATGATATGCAGCAAGTAATGTTTTTTGTGAGACATTGCGTGAGAGATTTCGTAGTAAATATATATTTTTAGAGACTTTCCTACAGATAAAATTTGCTTGCATTTCCCACGTTAACTTTTTATCAAGGTAGACTCCCAAGAATTTTACTTCATCACTAATGTCTAGATCAATATTGTCCACATTTCTCAAAGTAAAAATCAGGTTTTCGGTTTTAAAATCATTTCAATTGTTTTATTGTGCCCACTAATTCGGCATTCAAATTTTTAAGTTGCTTATTCTCGTTTAGTACAACTTGATATTTTGACAGTAAATCATCTTCTACACTATCACTGCTCATTACATCACTTTCTTTAAATATAACTTTGCTGTCGGTTAATTTGGCACCGCAACAGGTAATTCTTGTAGCACAACTGTTATGGTATATTTTGTTGCACTTTGCACATTTAATTTGCTTTTCTATTGCATTTTTCCCACAATAACTACACTGATCTTTAGACAACAGCTTGTCCTTGTCAGCCATCTTGAATAATTTTGATATAATTTTGATATAATAATATATACGTGTCCCACTTAAAATGCCCCCCCCCCCCCCCCTATATCTCCTTTATTAATTAACAAAAAATTTTGAAACTTGGCAATGTTAGTAAATCCGAGGTGGTGACTCGAAATTTAAAGCTTACGTTCATTTTTCACTTCCGGTTCATACCGGAAGTGATACCAACTTCCTTATTTAAATAGGGAATCCTATACAATTTTCAAATATTCGATTAGCCCTTAATTATTGAATTTTTTGAAGAATACATATAGCACTATGTGGGTCTGGCATCAAAACTGTGCAAGATATTACCAAAAATAACATGTGCGATAGAATTGCAAATTTATGTATTTGTTTTACTAAACATCGAGATTCCCAAGGTTTGTAAAGCATTTTATGTCCGACCACGTTATAAAGGACTGTTTATGATATAGTTTGCCGCTATAAAGTACCTCTTGTACTAGTAAAATAAAGTTAACTTTACAACTGTAATGCCAGATTTTGACGTTTTCAAATTAATATGTTCAACTTTACTGTCAATGTCGACACAATAAATTACAACAGTCATAAAAATGTCATTGAATTATTTTTTTTTCGTTAATAATTAGCAGTCGGACATAAAGCTTTGTATGCAACTCGCCCATAATAAGGCTTTATTGATCTCGCCCCCTTTATGGCCTTACTCGTTACTCTTGCTCGGCCATAAACCGGATTCGTTCATTAAAGCCTTGCATTATGGACTTGATACATAAATAGCTATTAATTCTATGTAAACGAATAAAAAATGAATTATTATTAATAACATAAAATACTAATGTAAAAATAGCATTAATAACATAGGGAGATGGGTAACATTACAAAATAATTTAATATCAAGTAGAAAACTGTAAGCATCCGTAATTTTATTACTACTAATAAATTTGAAGATTGTTTATACACGTCTATTTCGTAACTAAGCAATACTCAATTGTTAAAATTTTTCATGATAATTAATACTCATGACAATCTTTGATTAATGGTAATACCTGCAATCTCGTAAAGCAAATACGTAAACTTGTATTCTATCGCATATATCATTTTGGGTAATATCTTGCACAGTTTTGATGCCAGACCCACATAGTGCTATATGTGCAAAAAATTAAGGGCTAATCGAATATTTGAAAATTGTATAGGATTCCCTATTTAAATAAGGAAGTTGGTATCACTTCCGGTATGAACAGGAAGTGAAAAGTGAACGTAAACTTTAAATTTCGAGCCACCACCTCGGATTTACTAATATTGTCAAGTTTCAAAATTTTTTATTAATTAATAAGGGAGATAGAGGGGGGGGGGGCATTTTAAGTGGGACACGTTGTATATGTATGTAAAATTACGACGGAACTATATTAAACATAAACACTACTCCGGCCCTTTCTGTTTTTCTTTACTAGAGGAGTTATCTCACTTTTCTGGGCAGATTGGGCAGTTGATGCAGATTTGATTCTGGATCTGGTAATAGTAGAATTGGACGTACTCGTGCTGGTTTGATTCTTATTCTCTTTATTTTGGATAATTTGCTCCTTTTCTGTATAAGTTTGGCTCTTTCCTGTGTTTGGTGTAGATGGAGCACTTTTAATTTCTCTACTTTGTGTTTCTCCTGGTTCTTCTAATTTCTCTTCTCCCTCTGCTTTTTGTTTAAATTGTTCGTATGTATATGTGAGACCATTAACAATTAGTTTATTTTTAATAATTTTAGCTGGGTAGTTTTTAGATTTGGCTAACTTATATTGTTCATAGAAAAACTTCTGTTCTTTTCTGTCTTTTGGTATAAGATCGTTGGTAATGGTTATGCCAGTATTCTTAAGTTTTTCAATTTTGCTAAATATCTCCTGTTTCTTCAAATTCCTCACTAATTCGAGCACGATAGGACTATGTTTCTCATTAGCTTTTTGTCCCACCCGGTATATATTATCAATTTCATTATCTTCTAGGGATATTCCTAAATACTCTGCTAATAATGCCGTTATTTTTTCTTTAATAGCTTCTCTATCTTCTACTACGCCAAATATTACTAAATTATTCTTTTTTATTTTACGGGAGACAGTAATTAATTTGTCTTTGAGATTTTTATTTTCGTTTGCTAGTAGACACACTTTATTATTTAGTTCTTCTAGATATTCACATTATAATTTTCACATAACTGTTGAAACTGTTTACTTTTAAATTGTACTCCATTGTCAGTAACAAGATACTTACAAACACCAAATAGTAAAAATACATCTTCCTCAATATGCCTACTAATTATACTCGCAGTAGAGGCTCTTAATGGAAAAGTTGACACAACACAACTTGGAAAAATAATCGCATACTACTAAAATATGAGTATAACCTCGAGTTCCTCGCGGCAAGGGTCCTAAAATATCACAACTAAGCAATTCAAAGGGTCTGGTTATTTGTGGACGTTTGCCCATTAGACCTACTGGTTTCTTCTGAACAGATTTATGTTTGGCACAAACTTTACAGTTATTTATGTAGGCCGTAACATCAAATTTCATTTTTGGCCAATAAAAGCATAACATAATTTCTGAAAGGTCTTGAAAATTCCAGGATTTGATGAAAGTGGACTATCATGTAATTCTCTGAGAATGGTCTGACGATGTTCTCTGGGTACTACCAATTTCCAGTAGACTCCAGCAGACTCTTCTGAAAGTTCAGGAATTTTACATTGCACATATTTAAAAAGATAATCGCCCTGCACTCTCCATTTCGGATACGACAACGGGTTGTTTCTAACGTTTGATAACATTTTTTAAATACCATCTGTCCGTAGTGTCACTAAATTCATATCCAAATATTCAAAGGCAAATGTTCAACCATGAGACAATCTATATTCGGAACTGCTCGTGAAAGTAAATCGGGTACCACGTGATCTTTCCCTTTTCGATGAATCACCTTGAAGTCATACTGTTGTAATTTAACAGCCCATCTACATAACCTACCATGTGGGTTTTTAATATTGTCCAACCAAACAAGACTATGGTGATCTGTTTCCACAGTAAACGTAGCTCCTTCAAGATATGGTCTTAGTTTCTCCAAAGCAAACAGAACAGCTAAAAGCTCTCTTTCTGTAGTGCTATAGGCTTTTTCTTGCCTAGTCAACGACCGACTTAGGTAACAAATCACATGTTTCTTGTCATTAAGCATTTGGGTCAAAACGGCTCCGATTCCGTAACCACTAGCATCGATCTTAACATTAAAAGGCTTTGTAAAATCTGGAGTAGTCAGTATAGGTGCTGAGATTAAACACTCTTTCAATTTCCGAAACGATTCTTCAGAAGTATTAGCACACTCAAATTTTTGTCTTTTCTTTAATAAATTTGTCAAAGGTGCAATAATCGAAGAGAAATTTTCAATAAATCTCCTATACCATGATGCCATTCCTAGGAAGCTCCTGACATCTCGAACACAAGTTGGGGTAGGGATATTCAAAATTGCCTTCACTTTATCTTGGTCCACTCGCAATCCTTCTTTATTAGCTATAACATATCCTAGATACCTACTTTAATTCTGACCTAAAAAATTTACATTTTCTCTATTTAGAGTGAGTCCAGCTGATACCAATCTAGAAAATGATTTATCCAAAATTTCCATGTGTTGCTCAAAGGATGATCATATTATAATTATATCGTCCAAGTAGACAAATACATTTTCTTCTAAATCGGCTCCCAAAACCCTGTCAATCAACCGTTGCCAAGCTGGTGCATTGTGACGACGCTTACTTATGACGACGTTTTCGTACGTAATATTTTTAAACGGAAATCTCGGGCGCCAGTCCTTTAATTTTTAAGTGCAAAGAACTACACTTTTTTTGGCTCTCCTAATTGGGAGAACAACCCTGAATAGCGAAACAGCGGAGACACAGAATTGCCAGAGGTCGGAGCTGGAGATCTATCTAATGGAGTTCGATCATACTGCTCAAACGGGTTAATCAGAAATAAATGACCGAAAGAATAACTCGTGAATTTTACCTCTTTAAAATAACGTATTTATTCAGAAATATTTAGAAACAGAATAATTAATTCTACTACCTCCACGACTGTACAGTCGAGTGTGTATAAAACTATTTCAAAATGATTAAAAAACAAGTCGAGCTGGCAATCAAGAATCTTTACGCGATTTTACGTCAGAATTTTCGGATACGTGTGATTAATGAATTTCTATGTACGACAAGCAAACGGACCTTTCCACTAGGATGTATTATGTACGGCGAGCAATCGATTAGCTATAGATATTGTAGGCTATACGGAATTTTTAAATACACGGCAAACTACTGCCACAAACGTAGAGCTATTTGTTAATGATTATGTTAATGAACGTAAGTTTCCCGAGTCAACTCTATGCAGATCACCTATATGGATGGCCCCAGCGAACAAATCCAACCAGTTGATGCATATAATGACTATCTGGTTTATCGTAGGTTTTCCGGTAACCTATTATGCAGGGAGGCTTTTGAGGTGGCCCCAGCGAACAAACCGTAGCAGCCGCTGCATATATTAGCAAACAAAAGACCAACGGAGGTATTACTAATTAGCTCTAGTTTGATTGGGTAGTGTACTACAACGATACGTACGGACAAAAAGACCTTTGAATATCTATACTTAACTGAAAGCAGTACCTGCAAATTGCAGTGGACTACGGCGTATTCTTACCAGGATTATTTTCAAATAATTTCCTAACTAAATTTACTATTTAACTCGGAGCGGCGGCGCGAAACTGTGCACGGCTTTGGTTTGATCTGGCACTTCTGGAGGTGGATCGGATCTGATCTCGCGGACTATTTCGGAATGCACCTGGACTGCGGACGACTTTCACGGAATGAGCTGAACTGCTGCCGGTTTTCTCGGAATGAGGAATGAGGACGAAGTGAGCGTTCCTCTCCCTTTTGTAACCTTTATGACGTATCTAGGTCGCGTGATAGAGGGGCGATCACCGACTTGAAACGACGGACTCGGATGCACAACCCGGCGTAACTTGCAGAGGTCCAGCGGATTATGCACTTAGGCGTCTATAACCGGGAATGAGTTACTTGCAATTTCTTCACTATATTGCAAAAAGAAACGGATTAAAACGGGCAAGGATTAACATTTTTAGTAACGAATGATTTTTATTTCCGACTCGGCCATTATTTATACTATTTCTCGGATTTTACTTATACGAGGGATTGTCGAAAATTAATCAATTAATTACTTGATTGCTTGTTTACCAGCGGACTTTTTAACAACTCATTAATAACTTAATTAGAACAGGACTTACTTACTAAAAACAGCGGCAGGGTGTACCCAATTGACGGTAATATTTAAAGCAAAAATGAACATTCCTTGATTGGAAAAATCACTTCGTTACACCCCCCTCTTACTTCGGTATAAAAAAAATAATAATTCATTATACATTTTTTTTTCTTCTCCCTGGGAGGCTCTAGGTAAACAAAGGCAAAATTAATTAAAACGGAAAGCTCCCTACTCTAGTGTCTACAGAACTAAATTCTAATTTAGTAAAAAAACAAAATTAACTTTAAACAGCCTCCCGGGACCAGTGTCATTACCTATCGGGTATCTTCATTCGGTGCTTCTTACCAGCTGGGCCACAGATGGTCCTGGACGGTCAGAACTCCCTGGCTGGTCCTTCTGAAAATTAAAAAAAAAACAGTTAGCTATGGTGAAGTTAATTTCACGGCGGACGGCGGAATATGGTTCGTAGGGCGTGGTTTAGGCCTTGCCATAGTGACGCTGGCAACCACTCGTAGGACATAGTCTTCGGTTCCTAATCGGACACAGGTTTGGTCGGCTGGTACCTCTTCGGGTGGTAGCATATCCTCCTGAACTCTCCTCGTTGTGGGAGAGGGGAACTGGATGGTACGGATGTTGCGGACGGTGACTGACGGTACTGACGGTCACTACCTCTCCTGGAACTGGTTTGAGGTGTTTCCTGGGAATATGTCGCAGCGCCTTTCCGGTATCGGGGACGGTCCGGAAAGATGTCGGTATTTTGGCGGCATATTTCTGGTCGGCGGACGGCTTGCACTGCTGGCACTTTGGGCAGTTCCTAACATACTGGGCGATGTCTCGAAACATGTCAGGCCAGTAATAACGGGGTGCCATCCGGGCTATGGTCTTGGCGATTCCCATGTGTCCAGCGGACGGAGCATCGTGGTTTTCAGCCAAAACGGTACGGCGATGTGCGGTTGGTACTCGTAGCTTCCATCAGGAGAGATCAGGTTCAACATGCGTCTGCTTACGAGTATACCAAGTACTATCAGGTACTTCGGTCAGGGTGCCTAAACCCTCGGAATCTGGAGTGGACGACGGTCCTGGTAGCGGTTGTCTGGATCCAGTCTCTGGTAGCGGTTGTCTGGATACGGAATCTGATGGCGGTTGTTCGTTGATGGTTGTGGTCTGTGACACAACTTGGTCATTCAGAGAAACAGTTGCAGTGCCTGGGGTGATGAGAAAGTTATGCTTACGCAATACGTCCATCCCCAGGATTATGTCGGACGAGAGATTCTCAAGATACAGGAGATCTTCTGAGAATTGGGTTTTGCCGATGGCAAATTTCAGCTGATAAGCTCGGGTGACGGTAGCTAAGTTCCCATTAGCTAATTGAGCGGATGGTGCGTTAACTGTTCGGTGCAGAATTCCCCACGTAGTACACAAATTCTTTACTTTATTGCCGATGTAGGAGCGGACGGCTCCTGTGTCAACAAGGGCAGAAAAAGTCTGGTTACGGATATGTACTAATACATGTGGTCGGTTGTCATGGTCGGACTCTGATTTTGAGGCGTCAAAATCTCGGAACCATATTTTTCTCGTAGCGGTGTGGCGTCGGTCTAGTTTTCTCGCTGAGGGACATCGGCAGTCTCGGGACATGATGCCCTGCTGCTCACAGCGGGAGCAGAACAGGCGTGGCGGTGCACGACATTGGCTCCGGAAATGTCCAGATTTACCACATCGCCAGAATATGGTATTTCGGTCGAAGGTAACGGTCATCACGGGTAAACGATGAATTACTCGTGGAGTGACATTAACAGTCTCGAGTCATCGTGTTCGGTTTTCCACAACTGGAGTAGAACAGGCACGGAGTGGCGTGACATTCGTTTCGGAAATGTCCGGTGTTGCCACATCTCCAGCATGTGGTGTTACGGTCGTACGAAATCGTTGCAACTGGGGTGGATGATCGGTCACCACGTCGGTGGCGCTGCTCAGTTTGTGAACTATCTTGCCTGTCGTTCGTTCGGTCTGGTAACGGGGTAGTACGAGCTGGTTCGTTAACGGATGGTTGCGAAGATTGTCAGGCCTCTGGCGGCTAGTGGCAGATCGGTAGGAGGTGGACGGTTCATTGTATACTCGATCTACTTCCTGTTTCAACATTTCGAATTCCCGGCATTTCGCGGTTAACATGGACACATTCGCGAAGTCGGTTCTTCGGATGTACTGGCGGAAATCTGATAGCAAATTACGGTACAGCCATCGTAGGTAGCTCTTGTTCCTCGGAAATTTCTCCATGGCGGCGGATGAGAGTCTGCACCGTCGGTAATGTAGGTCATCACTGACTCCTCCGGGCGTTGCAGGCGTCGGCTAATTTCCGCTTCTATATCCTCTTAATAGTGTAGCGGTACATAGAAGATGCGAAAATCCCTTAGGAACTGTTCCCATGAGTTCCAACGTGCTTTGTTATTTCGGTACCAGAGCAAGGCGGATCCTTGCAGTAGCTCAGGTAGGACCGGAAGTAACTGTTCGCGGTGGATAGCAGTATATCCACAGACTTCCTCCAATCGTTCCAGGAACGTGGTCGGATCGCTGGTGCCATCAAACCGAATATTCCAGTCGTGTATCTGGAAAGGGTCTAACGGTGGTGGTCCAGACGGAATGTTGCGGGTCGGTATCGGTACTACTAGCGGCGGAAAGGGGTTGGGCGGTACTTGGTCTAGGCGAAGAACACCCCTCCTTGATAAACTTTACCAAGCGGCGCTTCTTCTCGTCTACGGTTCCGGTTACAGGCAGACCAAATTTCCCTAACTCATCATCCAATTGCTCCTTCTTTAGTTTATATATCCAACTTAACCGGATATCTCCCATATCAATGTTCGTGGCATCGTCGATGGGTAATACGGGCGTGTCGGCTTTATCTCCTTCGTTCGGCATAATGTTACTCCCCAAAGGTGTCGGTAAAACGGGTTCAAGACGAATCAGACGGATGATACGAGTCGAAGACTCCTAACTCGGGAACGGCTGGTTGAATCGCGTTGAAATTATCGGCTATCGCTTTAGCGTCCTCGGTTTACTATTAAACGAGGGGTCACATCCTCGAAAAATTTTGTCCCCGGAGTCACGAAATACTCCGGTCAAACTCCGGTCAAATAGTAAAAGACGTCACGGATGCTGTTTGGCAATTACGGTTGTGGAATACTGCAGGTTGAGACGGTATTCAACCTCAGGCGTCGCGACGGTAGGCGTCTTTCAGAAACGGTGCTTGGGATCCGGTTACAAGTATCACCAATCAGTTTCTAGGGTGCGATTACCCTAAAAGGATACCCCACAAGGCTAGCTTGTACCTGGGTATTTCCGGATGACCTTGGATACAACTGACGGTAGTTCGATGCGGAAAGTGCAATCGTAGCTTCTCTTCACGTAATTTAGTAACGGAAAACTCGGTTTGGTTTCAAAGTCGGGCAGAGTCAAGAAGGTATATGTAACTTCTTCAATATGGTTTGAATCGGTATAAAAATAGTCGCTATCGGTCCTTCGGGTTCGATTTAATCAGAATCGACACGTCGCAAGCTTATTTACCGCGGCTGGTAAAAATCTGGCTGCGTTCGGTGCGTGCCGAATTAAAAAAAAAAATCTAACAGATCGGTGGCACTGGCACTACTCAGTGGATGGGCAGTCGGATGCTAACAGAAGACGGTTAATCTGCGTTGCAGATTTCTGGAATTGCCTAACTACTCGCTATAAAGCAACAGTGGTGTAAACACACCCTGGTCAGGTCAAAATAAAAAAAACAATTCAAGATTGGTACACGGTAACGGTAAAGTATGTACACCCTGTAAAATGTCGGATCAATTATGTAGAAGTTGCCTTTCCACTCAACATCGCAGAGAGTAGCGGGTGTTAACCACAATGGCAAAGTCAAAATAATTTCGGAAGTCCCCTAACGATTCGGTAATTACTAATGGTAGCGGTTTCAGTATTTTTCGGACGTAGGTACTTATGCAGCAGCTTTCGTGAAATTAAAATAAACCACCTTCGGATGTGATTGCAATACGGACGGCTTAACAGGTTAAGTTGCAATCACTTGACTAGGTTACAGACAGACAGACAGATGTAAAACCTAGAAGTAATTTATTTCAATTTTATTCCGATGTTTAAATCCTCCGAGTTAAATAGGAAATGTTTTTATTCCTCAGTTCAGTAAGTAATGTTTTTATTCTTCAGCAGACGGACAGACGATATTTAATTTAAATCGCCTGATAACGGAATGTTATTTCTTTACTAGAAATAAAACTGTTTGGTTTTATAAATTTTAAATTGATAAAACCCTTGTGCAGGTGAACAATAAGTTTTTATTTCTTATAAATAAAAAAAACTGTAATTTATAAAAAATGCCAGCGTTTTCGACGGACTAAAAAACAGGCTTCACGTATTTTATTTTAAATCGGCGTCTAAATGCAAATATCTGGTGTTTCGGTATTTATTTAATTCTACGCGTATTTCACATGAGACTTGTAATTTTTCGGCGGATCCGTTTTCTGGACAAATTTACACTTTCGGATTTCTGATTAACGTAATAAAGTCCCTGCTCGGGCGCCACTTGTGACGACGCTTACTTATGACGACGTTTTCGTACGTAATATTTTTAAACGGAAATCTCGGGCGCCAGTCCTTTAATTTTTAAGTGCAAAGAACTACACTTTTTTTGGCTCTCCTAATTGGGAGAACAACCCTGAATAGCGAAACAGCGGAGACACAGAATTGCCAGAGGTCGGAGCTGGAGATCTATCTAATGGAGTTCGATCATAGCTCAAACGGGTTAATCAGAAATAAATGACAGAAAGAATAACTCGTGAATTTTACCTCTTTAAAATAACGTATTTATTCAGAAATATTTAGAAACAGAATAATTAATTCTACTACCTCCACGACTGTACAGTCGAGTGTGTATAAAACTATTTCAAAATGATTAAAAAACAAGTCGAGCTGGCAATCAAGAATCTTTACGCGATTTTACGTCGGAATTTTCGGATACGTGTGATTAATGAATTTCTATGTACGACAAGCAAACGGACCTTTCCACTAGGATGTATTATGCACGGCGAGCAATCGATTAGCTATAGATATTGTAGGCTATACGGAATTTTTAAATACACGGCACAATCTATGCGATTCATTTTAAAATGCAATAGATATACTAGTATAAATACAATGCAGGATACATTAAACTGGTTTTCGGTAAAAGATAGCTTAAAATACAGGACACTGATATTTTTATACAAACTCCATAATAATTTGCTACCTACATATTTGTCAGCAAATGTTCATCATCGGGGGGATATACACAATTATAATACAAGGCAAAGAAATCACATAAATATCAAATCCTCAAATTTAATGAAAACAAAATCCTCCATATACTACAAGGGAACGGTTGAATATAATAAATTATCAGAGTTTATAAAGCAATCAAAAAATGTATTTCTATTTAAAAAAAATTTGTATAAATTCATGAATAATGAATATTAATTTATGTAATAAACCTGTTGCTATGTATTTATTTTATTTATTCTATTATTATATTATACAGGGTTCCCCATATTAAACTACCCATTTTATTATTCGAATAAAATCCTTTTAAGCCGAGTAAAAAAATCTTTTATTACACTAATAGTGCTTGGCGTAAAGTAATCTCGTGTGTTCTTTGATGAAGGAGTATAGTGGGTGGTACCGTTGTTTTCAGAAAAATTTATAGATTACGAATCATGATGGTTGCTACCTCATAGGCGCGACCGGATTTTTTTTTTAGGGGGTTTTGTGTTAAAAAAATTTAAAAAAATAATTAACACTTTCATCTGTCATATTTTTGTTGTGATGCATTACTACTAACTCTAGTTAATGGCCATACACAGCCAATGATAAATAAATAAATAAATAAATACACCACATGTAATTACGACCCCCTTTATCCCAGAAGGCTCTAGGAGCCTTGTGCGGGAAGGGGCTACAATTTAAAGACAAGGGACACACATTCAATATCCGTGTATAATGGAAAAATCCCTCTCACAGTATTTCCCATTGCCACGACCGGGAATCGAACCCGGGACTTTTGGGTGAGAGGCAGATACGCTACCATTTCGACCATCAGTCATATAATGATATTCTGAGTTAAAATGTAATACTGATTTTCTGCAATTTTATCAGACGTTTCATGTTGGGATGTAATTCAGAATATGGTAATATGATAATAATAAAAAGATTTCATTGTGCTATAAATACAGGGTGTTTCCTGAGTGACTGGTCATACGATAGTGGGAAGTAGAGAAGTCCAAGGCGGTTTCAGAATGACCCTTATTTCATCCCCTAATGCCCCTCGTTTCTGATATATAGCATGTTTTCTATTTTTTGGAAAAATTTCAATCGGCCATATTTTTTTAATGGCTTCACGGAATTGAACCAAATCTGGCAGATGTGTTTCACTAATGGATGTTTATATCATTCAGTGAACAAAAGAAAAAGTTAACAGTGCCGAGGGCAAATATTTTTAGTAGGGGAAGTTACCTAAAAACATCACCCTTTGTATGGATTTTGGCAGTTTTCAATGGTAACTTTTAAAGTACACTAATAGTGTACATAAACCACGTATTTAGTTTTTTTGGCACATATTTAATGGTTCAAGAATTAACAGGTACGTTTCACGATAAGTCCATTTTAGAAATATTTACGTGTCCTCCTGCAACAAAAACATAAGCAATATACAGGGTGTCCCGAAATAATGTCGTCCTCTTAAAGGTAGATTTCTCGTCAAAAAATAAGTATAGTCTTTTATGTACAGTAAGGTCGAAAACGGCCTCCTTGAGCCGCTAAACCTCCTCAAAGGGGGGCACCAAAAAGTGATTTTATTTTTTTTTCTCGAAAGTGACTAAAGTTGGCGGAATGAAATTTGGGTACGACTTTGTACTTATGGAAGGTCTTCTTTTCAATGCATTTTTATTTTTCTACTTACTTTTTAATTAAGTTAAATAAACAACCCCTATTGAATTTTTAGTCAGAACTTTTAAACAGATGAATTTTTTTTTCAAATTAAATTTTTTTCAGAAAGCCACATGTATTCTACTACTTTCAACTCTTGAAAATTTATCGTGAATCTCATCAATTTCAAATAAAAAAATATTTTCTGACCCCTTACATAATAGCCGTTTCTGTTAAATTGAAAACGGAGTTTGATACAAAAAGAATAAGTAGGCATGTGTCACTGTTACCATAATGTCATGAATCAAATCTGCCAAAAAATCACTTTTTGCTGCCCCCCTTTGAGGAGGTCTAGCGGCTTAAGGAGGCCGTTTTCGACCTTACTGTATATAAAAGACTATACTTATTTTTTGATGAGGAATCTACCCTTAAGGGGTTTCACGTTATTTCGGGACACCCTGTATATGGGCGACTTTAATAGTGTGTGAAAATATTTTATTTTACTGCCTATTGTTAGAATTTAACTTAAAATACTATAATTCATTAAATATTAGGGTCGGATCTTTTTGTTAAATTTATGTAGTATTTTTTATATTTACAAACAAAAAAGATTAAAAACCACAAATGAATTTTGTTAGAATAAATACACAATATTAGTAATTATACAAGAGTAAAATAACGCATCTAAAATTAAATTAAACACATAACAAGTTTTAAATAAATACAATTAATAATAATAAATTACAATAACACATCTAAAATCCAATGGACAAAAATAATACAAAACAAACTACAACAAATTTTCAAACGTTCACCACCAACCTCAATACATTTTCTGGCACATAAATTTTTTTTATAGCATCTCTGATCGTGAATTATTCTTCAGTTCAGTGCATCCTCTTCTATGCATTCTTAATTCTTCTCTGGTTGCAACTTCGGTTATAGGTAGCATATATACACTTTTTACCTTTAAATAGCCCTATAAAAAATAGTCTACTGAAGTCAAATCTGGGGACCTTGCAGGCCAGGAAATTGGACCATTACGACTAATTCGCCTATTGGGGTAATGATCATTTAAATGCTGCACCCTCTCTCTCTTAGGTTGTGAGGAGATGTACCATCGTGCTGGCCTGCAAGGTTCCCAGATCTAACTCCTATTTAAAACAAAAAGTGTATGCTACCGAAGTTGCAACCAGAGAAGAATTAAAAGAAACGCATAGAAGAGGAGTCCACTGAAGTAACTTATGATAGATGGTATAAATAATTTACAGTTACATGCAAAAAAATGTGTTGAGGTTGGTGGTGGAAATTTGAAAATTTGTTCTAGTTTGTTTTGTATTATTTTTCCCCATAAGATTTTAGATGTGTTATGTATTAATTGTTTTTATTCAAAATTTGTTTATTTTGTTTAATTTAATTTTAGAAGAGTTTTTTTACTTTTGTATAAATACAAATATTGTGTGCTTTTTCTAGCAAAATTCAACTACAAAAAACGCGGGTGTTTTAAAGTTACCATGGCAACTTCAATAATCCGAGAAACGTGAAGTGTAAATGTCAACTTTTTTATTATTGATCTGACAGAAGTACCTTGTAACGTCAAATAAAATATTACTGACAAATGTTTTAAAAACTTTAACTGTGATGACAACAATCAATCTTATATGACAGATTGCAAATTAATTTTTGTTTTTCTCATTTCGATGACAACTAAAGGTATTTTACATTATTAGTTCTTATTTACATTTTTTTAGTAATTATTTATGATTTCAAAGTGTACCAATAAAAAAAATAGCGTAAAGTATTCGTGGATAACTGGTCTTTAAAATACTTGCTCTATTTTGCTGCGCCGCCGTCGTGCTCGAAAAATCGCGCGTGTTTTAAATCTTAAAATCCACTTATACTTTAATATACTATTATTATGTGTACACACATAAAAAAAAAAAAAAAATCAGTAAATAATCGAATCAAATCGAATTTTTCTATTTATATTGTACAAGACCCCCTAAAAAAAAAATCGGTCGCGGCTATGAGATGGCAACCATCGCGATTCATAATCTACATATTTTTCTCAAACGGATGGTATCATTCCCTATACTCCTTCATCAAGGAGCACACGAACCTCAATTTTATTACTTTACGCCAAGGACTATAATGTACAGCTAATTGTATGGGATTTATTACTCGGGTGCCATTATGTCGCGAGACCTAGGGGGGCAAGGCAAATTTTCAAATCGAGAAATTATATGTTAGTTAAAAAATTCTCGCAGAATCCCCTAGGTCTCCCGACATAACGGCACCCAATTTTTTTCTGTGGGGGTATTTGAAGGGAGAGGTCTTTGCAAGTCGCCCTGCAACAATTGAGGACTTGAAAGACCGCATTCGAGAAGAAATTACAGGGATAGTTGGAGATTTTCTTCGCCGGGTGATGAACAATTTTGCATTCAGAATTGAAAGTTCAAGTTGATGGAGGGCATTTAGAAGACATGATTTTTAAAAGTTGAACAAATCTTGGGTAAGAAGTAAATCCCATACAATTAGCTGTACATTAGTGTAATAAAAGATTTTTTTACTCGACTTAAAAGGATTTTATTCGAATAATAAAATGGGTAGTTTAATATGGGGAACCCTGTATTTAGAGCAATATTTAGTGACCAAGAATAATGTAAATCTAAATTGTATAATTATAAATATATTAGACATTTATAGTGGTAGTAATTAGATATAGTTATTGTGTGTACATATTACTATGTTTACTATGTTATACTTACTCGATGTTATATATATATTTTATGTAGCTGTAAAGTGTATGTATGAAATAGCTGCTTGTGCTAAATAAAGATATATTATTATTATTATTATTATTATTATTGCGATAGTCATTTAGGGAGTTAATTTACAAAATTACATTTAATTCAAAAATCATGCGCATACCTTATTCTGAAACATAGCAAAGAGCACGTAGAAACAGAAATTTAAAAACTATGCAACATGATAAAATTTAAATGGATTATGGGTATAATCTACAAAAAAGCATGCGCACATAAAGGTGATAATAAACTTTTTAATAAACAATAATTAATTCTTCACGAACTCAACATTGTAAGAATAAGAACATCATCAAACGATATCAAAGAACATCAACTTAACATAAAGAATTGAGTTCGACTTAAAGCAATTCAAACTGAATGCCTCAAAGCAGGTTCTCAAAATGTCCTCCCCCAACTTCGATGCATTTCCTGCACCGCACCAACAAATGTCGTGTGGCCTTCCTAACTGTCGGTCCCTGGTTCTTCATGGCGTCACAGGCTTCCACTACCCGCTGCCGTATTTCTTCTCTAGTAGCGACTTCTGTGCTGTACACCGATTGTTTCATGTGGCCCCAAACGTAATAGTCGAGTACAGTTAGGTCAGGAGACCTAGCTGGCCAAGCCTGAGGACCTCCGCGACCGATCTAGCGATTAGGAAACTCACCGTTGAGATGCTCCCGAACATGGAGTGAGAAATGAGGCGGTGCCCCGTCATGCTGGAAATAAAGACCTCTCCTGTCGACATTTTGCGCCAATAATAAATTGGGCAAAATTGTCCGGAGAAAATCCAAGTAAATTTCTCCAGTCAATCGTCCTTCAAAAAAATGCGGCCCCACCAATGTGTCATTCACCACTCCACACCATACATTAAGGGAGAACTTGACCTGGGAGTTTTTCTGGACAACGGCGTTAGGATTGTTGTGACTCCAAAGGTGATAGTTCCTAGAATTCCACACTCCATCGCGAGTGAATTGAGCCTCGTCTGTGAAAAGAATTCTGGGCAAAGTTCTTGGGCGTCGTATTATCCAATGGCAGAACGTAAGACGTGCGACTCCATCACCTGGTTCGAGACGCTGGACCTTTTTTATGTGGTAGGGATGTAACCGTTCCGCTTTTAATGCCCTCCGTACACGGGTTTGAGGAACACCTAGCGCGTGTGCTACCCTCCTAGTACTTGTAGGAGGATTTTGTTCTACAACCTCCACAATGTTTTCTTCGGCAGGTCTAACTGCTCGTTCTACTTGTACATTTCCGCGAGTTCCTGGAAATCTTCCATGTTCCCGAGAGAACTGGAAAACTCTGGCGAAAGTATGATACGACGGTACTCGTCGACCAGGAAATCTTCTTTCATATTCCCTAACAGCAGCCCTTGCATTGCCATCGCAAAACCCATACACATAGATATCAGCGTATTCATTATTAGTAAACTGATTAGGCATCTTTGAAGCACAAAGAAATCGCGGAACAATTAGAACACCAAATAGACAAAATAATAATTTGACAGTACTGACAGGTACATACATAGCACCCACTATTCTTTTCAACCTTAAAATAAAAATGTGTATGTGTCTTTCTTATTGTTTATTCTTTTTACTTCTTCCTATCGACTAGGTAGGAAGGTTTTTTGCTATGCCTCAAAAGGGATATGGATCAGAAGCATTTGAATAGATTATATCAAACTGTTCCATTAATAATGCCCGGTTAAAGTGTTAGCCGGGGTGCGCTAATTTTTTTTGTGATTTTTTTGCCGAAACGTTTCAGGCAAATTTTTAACGAGTCCGGTCCTGGATTTTTCCAAACCAAGTAGAGCTTTCTGACAAGTCCTAGGTAAGGAATGCTACTGGTAAATTTCATTCGATTACACCCATCCGTTACAGAGATATACCTCTTTGAATTGTCAGACCAAATGCATAAAACACTCTGTATCTTCTTTTTTTCCTTGTAGATTTAGACTTACCTTGAAGTGCCCTATCTGCCATTAGGCTATGGTACACTGCTCGCGAATCACCATGTATAATCAGCTTAGTAGTGTCGAGTGGACCTTTTTAACCGAATTTACCAATGTTGATGAAGCTTGTGAAAATCTATATAAAGTTGTATATGAAATATTTGACAATTGCGTTCCGAAAACAATATCGCGCTCCAGAAAATATCCCCCCTTGTTTACAGGTTCTATCATTAAAGATATCAAAACAAAGGACCAGCTGTGGCGTAAATGTAAATTATCTCGTGATAATAAACACATGTACACTGAACTCAGTAATCTATGAACTAAGATAAAAAAGGACATTAATACATCTTATAAAAACTATTTAAATCATGTACAGAATAGTATCAAAACCAATTTCAACTTGTTTTGGAAGCACATTAATTCTAAAAAGCATACTACTTCAATACCTGACAACCTTAGTTACAATAAAAAAGAACTGAATAACCTTTGTGATATTGTCGACAACTTTGCGAATTATTTTCAAAATTGTTTTTCTGTGTCATCTTCCTATGCTAATTCTAATAATTCTAATAACTGCATGGTAAATGGTACTATACTACATTCACTAGTCCTTACGAACCTTTGTTGTGTAACTCAATATATATCCCAGTATGTTGATGCTAATACTCAGGTTGACGTGGTTTACACTGACTTTTTCGAGAGCTTTCGATAGGTTGGATCATGGTGTTCTTCTTGACAAGTTGAATAACGTAGGTATTTCTCCACTTCTTCTTAATTTTTTTCAATCATTTCTCACTGGAAGAAAACGGTATGTTGAACACCTTGGTCACAAATCTTTCGAAATTGCTGCAACCTCTGGCGTACCCCAAGGCTCCATACTGGGACCTCTTCAATTTGTTATTTTTATTAACGACATCGTAGATACTCTAAATGTGCATTGCAGATGATCTAAAATTATATTGTATAGAGTCTGAAGATGACTGTATGAAGATACAAGCTGACTTAAATAAAATTCAGGAATGGTGTATGAAATATAATTTGCCTTTGAATGTTGCGAAATGTAATGTTGTCTCCTATCATAGGAAACGTGACGCCTTTGAGTTCGACTACAACATAAATAACACAGTTCTTGAGCGACCAGAATTCTTCTGTGACCTAGGTGTCACTTTCGATCATAAATTGTCATTTACTAAACATATTGAAAATGTCATATCATCTTCGTCAAGAAATTTTGGCTTTATCATCAGAAATTCATATGGCTTTACAGACACTCAAGTTTTATTCATGCTTTTTAATTCATTCGTTAAGTCCAAAATTGAATTTGCTAATTTAATTTGGTACCCAGGTTATATTAAATATAATGACTGTATAGAAAATGTTCAAAGAAAATTCTTAAAATGCCTTTGTTATCGATTAGATGGTATATATCCCCCTATAGGAATACCTCATAATACGCTTCTCAATAGATTCTCAATGTTAAGCCTACTTGATCGCCGTAAACTTCAGTCACTAATTTTTCTATTTAAAATAATACATAACAAATATGACTGTTCTGAAATTTTATCACACCTAAGCATCCGCGTGCCGAGAATCGGTATAAGATCTGATGAAACCTTTTATCTTTCAACCACACACACGAACTTATTAAAATATTCTCCATTGCATGTTATGTGTACTAATTGCAACAATCTTCAGAATAGAATTGACATATTTAACTGTTCCGAAATTGCTATAAAAAAGCTCTTCTCGTAGTTTTGAATAACTTTATCCTTATTTTTAAGATATTTATACTGTTCTATCTTCTATCTTTTAGTTTCACTTATATATTTCGATTTGTGTTATACTTTTTTTTTCTGTTTGTGTGGAATATTGTATGTTTATTATAATTTAAGTATATCTTACGTAAATTTCCCATCCTGTAATTGGCCTTTTTGGCTGTTGGATGGTGTATCCAAATAAATAAATAAATAAATAAATAAATAAATAAATAAATAAATAAAATAAATAAATAAGTCAATGATTCTCCAGAACGTTCCATCCGTAAAAGCATTCGTACAGTTGAGTGCATTTGTTCCATATTCCCAACGTCTACCAAACCCCTAATGGTCAATTCATAGTTAATTCTTCTTTATTTAACCGTCCAGGATCTATTTTTGAAGCCATTTTTAGAAAATATTAAGTATTCCCAGAAATAAAGTCACTATTATTATATTAAATACGAGATTAAATATTACCACCCTGTATAAAAATTGTGCGGCATTCAATAAAATAAAATATATTGCCAAAAACAATGCTTCAACATTAACCAGAGGATAAAATCAACTCATTTAATCGCCAACTAACCTGACATAAGACACGACACACTTCAAAAATACCTCAAGGCTCTTAAAAACATTAACCTCTTAACGATAAATCAAAATTGTTACCTGATAATATTTCAACACCAACATTCCTTCTGGGATAAAGGGGGTCGTAATTACATGTGGTGTATTATTTATTATTATTTATTTACTAAACTAGAACCTCATAAATCGTAAATTTTGGTTATGGTCGCTACTAAACATACGTATACTGAAACTTTTATTAGTTTTTTTTTTAACAGCAAATCAAAATATTATATCTAACTGATAACGTACAAGACTTTAACATCCAAAAATCTAATGTATGGCAAAATAAAATCAAAAAGGGCCCCACGTTGGGCGCCAATTTACATCTGTTACAGTTCAAAATGAAATTAATACAAAATTTACTATATTGACTTACGACGCCGCGTAGCGGCGAGTGTGGCAATTCCATGAGTGCGTAATTGCTTTACAACTCGAATTATGTACTATACTTTACCTACGATCGTATTTATTGAAATTGAAACACAATTTTATCACTTATGTCAGTTTTGACAGCGTTAGAAAATTAAGTTTTGCGCCTGCCATTTTGAATAATTTTAGCCTATCGTCAGAAATATGAACTACAAGTGTTGTATTATGTTGGTCACGTGGTCACATTACAACACACCTCAACGGCTGAGCGTGCGATTTGTTTACTGTGTATAATGTTCAATTTACATAGGTGGCGGAGAGTGCGTTTTCAGCTATTTACGTTAGTGATCGTAGGTAAACACAATATAATTGTAAATAGGCTGACAGACTTCGGTCGTTAGCCAGTTGGAATTTCCAATAAAGCTTTCTACTACTAGGTACAGTTGGTTGCATAATTGTATCCGACACATTTTGGGTTGTGTAACCTGCCTACCATTTATTTGTGTGAAGTTATCCACGCATTTCCATCCACGCCTTATGACATATGGTAAATCTAAATTGGGATAGACAGATTACTTTAACTGGATCTATTCGAGTAACACGCATGCGTGCTGTGAAATGGTCATGCGCGCTGTAAAATGTACTGAGAAGCGATTGCCAAGCATTCTGATAATAACAGCGACAAAATATTAAAAATCAAATTAATAGTAAGAGGGGCGGCAAAATAGGAGAATAAGAGTGTTTTGTGTAGTATGTTCTCCCAGAACAATAACCTAAACATTAATTATAAATCTCAATATAACATATTGAGAGCAACCGTTGTTGATACCACTTTGATTGCAAATTACGATATTTTTCCAATTCTTTGCTTTTGAGCTTCAGTTTAATGACAAAATTTAACAGAAGAGCTCCTATTAACCTTCCAAAGCTGGTGGTATACCGTGCAACGTTTGCCAGGCCGTAGGAGGGTCGTAGCTACCCTTTAAACTGGAAAATAAGTATATTTTTTCAGTTTTTTTGCAAATAAAAATTGAACCAGGATATGTTTGGTCATGAAATTTAATACAGAAGTTTCCATTAACCTTCCAAAGCTGGTGGTATACCGTGCAACGTTTGCCAGGCCGTAGGAGGGTCGTAGCTACCCTTTAAACTGGAAAATAAGTATATTTTTTCAGTTTCTTTGCAAAAAAAAATTGAACCATAATTTGTTTGGTCATGAAATTTAATACAGACGTTTCCATTAACATTCCAAAGCTGGTGGTATACCGTGCAACGTTTTCCAGGCCGTAGGAGGGTCGTAGCTACCCTTTAAACTGGAAAATAAGTATATTTTTTTAGTTTTTTTGCAAATAAAAATTGAACCAGGATATGTTTGGTCATGAAATTTAATACAAAAGTTTCCGTTGACCCTCCAAAGCTGGTGGTATACCGTGCAACGTTTGCCAGGCCGTAGGAGGGTCGTAGCTACCCTTTAAACTGGAAAATAAGTATATTTTTTCAGTTTTTTGCAAATAAAAATTGAACCATAATTTGTTTGGTCATGAACTTTAATACAGACGTTTCCATTAACATTCCAAAGCTGGTGGTATACCGTGCAACGTTTGCCAGGCCGTAGGAGGGTCGTAGCTACCCTTTAAACTGGAAAATAAGTATATTTTTTCAGTTTCTTTGCAAAAAAAAATTGAACCATAATTTGTTTGGTCATGAAATTTAATACAGACGTTTCCATTAACCCTCCAAAGCTGGTGGTATACCGTGCAACGTTTTCCAGGCCGTAGGAGGGTCGTAGCTACCCTTTAAACTGGAAAATAAGTATATTTTTTTAGTTTTTTTGCAAATAAAAATTGAACCAGGATATGTTTGGTCATGAAATTTAATACAAAAGTTTCCATTGACCCTCCAAAGCTGGTGGTATACCGTGCAACGTTTGCCAGGCCGTAGGAGGGTCGTAGCTACCCTTTAAACTGGAAAATAAGTATATTTTTTCAGTTTTTTGCAAATAAAAATTGAACCATAATTTGTTTGGTCATGAAATTTAATACAGACGTTTCCATTAACATTCCAAAGCTGGTGGTATACCGTGCAACGTTTGCCAGGCCGTAGGAGGGTCGTAGCTACCCTTTAAACTGGAAAATAAGTATATTTTCTCAGTTTTTTTGCAAATAAAAATTGAACCAGGATATGTTTGGTCATGAAATTTAATACAGAAGTTTCCATTAACCCTCCAAAGCTGGTGGTATACCGTGCAACGTTTGCCAGGCCGTAGGAGGGTCGTAACTACCCTTTAAACTGGAAAATAAGTATATTTGTTCAGTTTTTTTGCAAATAAAAATTGAACCAGGATATGTTTGGTCATGAAATTTAATACAGAAGTTTCCATTAACCCTCCAAAGCTGGTAGTATACCGTGCAACGATTGCCAGGCCGTGGGAGGGTCGTAGCTACCCTTGTAACTGGAAAATAAGTATATTTTTTCGGTTTTTTTGCAAATAAAAATTGAACCAGGATATGTTTGGTCATGAAATTTAATACAAAAGTTTCCATTAACCCTCCAAAGCTGGTGGTATACCGTGCAACGTTTGCCAGGCCGTGGGAGGGTCGTAGCTACCCTTGTAACTGGAAAATAAGTATATTTTTTCGGTTTTTTTGCAAATAAAAATTGAACCAGGATATGTTTGGTCATGAAATTTAATACAGAAGTTTCCATTAACCTTCCAAAGCTGGTGATATACCGTGCAACGTTTGCCAGGCCGTAAGAGGGTCGTAGCTACCCTTGTAACTGGAAAATAAGTATATTTTTTCGGTTTTTTTGCAAATAAAAATTGAACCATAATTTGTTTGGTCATGAAATTTAATACAGACGTTTCCATTAACATTCCAAAGCTGGTGGTGTACCGTGCAACGTTTGCCAGGCCGTGGGAGGGTCGTAGCTACCCTTGAAACTGGAAAATAAGTATATTTTTTAAGTTTTTTTGCAAATAAAAATTGAACCAGGATATGTTTGGTCATGAAATTTAATACAGAAGTTTCCATCAACCTTCCAAAGTTGGTGGTATACCGTGCAACGTTTGCCAGGCCGTAGGAGGGTCGTAGCTACCCTTTAAACTGGAAAATAAGTATATTTTTTTAGTTTATTTGCAAATAAAAATTGAACCAGGATATGTTTGGTCATGAAATTTAATACAAAAGTTTCCATTAACCCTCCAAAGCTGGTGGTATACCGTGCAACGTTTGCCAGGCCGTAGGAGGGTCGTAGCTACCCTTTAAACTGGAAAATAAGTATACCACCAGCTTTGGAAGGTTAATGGAAACTTCTGTGTAAATTTCATGACCAAACATATCCTGGTTCAATTTTTATTTGCAAAAAAACTGAAAAAATATACTTATTTTTCTACCTTCCTACGGCCTGGCAAACGTTGCACGGTATACCACCAGCTTTGGAATGTTAATGGAAACGTCTGTATTAAATTTCATGACCAAACAAATTATGGTTCAATTTTTATTTGCAAAAAACTGAAAAAATATACTTATTTTCCAGTTTAAAGGGTAGCTACGACCCTCCTACAGCCTGGCAAACGTTGCACGGTATACCACCAGCTTTGGAAGGTTAATGGAAACTTCTGTATTAAATTTCATGACCAAACATATCCTGGTTCAATTTTTATTTGCAAAAAAACTGAAAAAATATACTTATTTTCCAGTTTAAAAGGTAGCTACGATCCTCCTACGGCCTGGCAAACGTTGCACGGTATACCACCAGCTTTGGAATGTTAATGGAAACGTCTGTATTAAATTTCATGACCAAACAAATTATGGTTCAATTTTTATTTGCAAAAAAACTGAAAAATATACTTATTTTCCAGTTTAAAGGGTAGCTACGACCCTCCTACGGCCTGGCAAACGTTGCACGGTATACCACCAGCTTTGGAATGTTAATGGAAACGTCTGTATTAAATTTCATGACCAAACAAATTATGGTTCAATTTTTATTTGCAAAAAAACTGAAAAAATATACTTATTTTCCAGTTTAAAGGGTAGCTACGACCCTCCTACGGCCTGGCAAACGTTGCACGGTATACCACCAGCTTTGGAAGGTTAATAGGAGCTCTTCTGTTAAATTTTGTCATTAAACTGAAGCTCAAAAGCAAAGAATTGGAAAAATATCGTAATTTGCAATCAAAGTGGTATCAACAACGGTTGCTCTCAATATGTTATATTGAGATTTATAATTAATGTTTAGGTTGTTGTTCTGGGAGAACATACTACACAAAACACTCTTATTCTCCTATTTTGCCGCCCCTCTTACTATTAATTTGATTTTTAAAATTTTGTCGCTATTATTATCAGAATGCTTGGCAATCGCTTCTCAGTACATTTTACAGCGCGCATGACCATTTCACAGCGCGCATGACCATTTCACAGCACGCATGCGTGTTACTCGAATAGATCCAGTTAAAGTAATCTGTCTATCCCAATTTAGATTTACCATATGTCATAAGGCGTGGATGGAAATGCGTGGATAACTTCACACAAATCTACCATTTCATGTATTTCATTTGGTATGGGACAAAATTCTATCAAAGTAATAACTAAAATATATAAACTCACTGCTAACTATATCTAAGAAAGTTCAATGTAATTTTGTCTGAAAGGATCAAAGTTATGGGAGGTTAAAATTATTTGAAATATCTTATTGAATAAATGGCATTATTTAATAAATATTTTTATTTCGAAAACCATTAACATTTTATTTAACAATTAAACTAAAATATTGACATCTTAATATTTTATCATAGAGCCATCACTTTGGATGACTTCATTAAGCCGACGGGGCATAGAATTGTATAAATCTACTAGCAAGTTAGCATTATCATTAAGGTTCTCCCACGTTTCAAGAATTGCGTCCAATAAATCATTTCTAGTTTGTGGTCTAAAGTTCCTGTTATACATTTTTTTAACCATTATTCCCCAAATATTTTCGATGGGGTTTAAGTCAGGGCTCTTAGAAGGCCAGTTCATAGTCTCAATATTATTTGCTTGGAACCAGTTTCGAACAATTATTCAATTATGGATTGGACAGTTATCTTGCTGGAATACAAAGTTATCATTTGAATAATTGACGAACTGATGGTAACATGATATTTTCTAAAATGTCTCTGTATATTAACCCAGTGAACCTCTCTTCGATATCCCAACATACACCTAGCCCATGCACACTAATCCATGCCCAGACATTAACGGAGAAACGCCCTGATCTATCAGTATTGGACACATATCTCTCATCAAATCTGGTATTGCTCGGTCTATAAACTCGAATATGGCCATTATGTGTAGATTGAAATATCTTATCATCTGTGAAAATGACTTTGTTCCAATAACCCATATCTCTATACAGGGTGTCCCGATTTTAAACCGACAAACTTCGGGTACAGAAAGTTCACATGAAATTATGACATTCCCCTTCTAACATTTCTTCTCTATCGAGCCTCCTAACTGAGATACAGGGTGTTGAAAATTCAATTTATTTTTTGTTTTTCTTTAATAACTTCCACAATATTAAAGATATGGAAACCAAACTTGGTACACGTAGTTAGGTTGTGAGGGTCCATCTTTGCTATGGTTCAGAGTTGAACTGAGGCGCGCCAGTGGCGTGCGGTGTGGTCACGTCGACATAATTTTAAGGAAAAAAGTATGTCCACTAATTTTTTTCGCAATTCTAATCAGATTTTCATAATTCACGGTTAATTTTCTAAGAAAACTTGCTCATGTAGAATTTTGACTGAGGCATTAGTTTTCGAAATATTTGCGTCTGAACAAAACGATGCATCAAAAACACAATTATCATGTCGGGAATAGACACTTCTGATGAAATCACGACATATCCCTTCTAAAATTTCTTCTCTATAGCCATTCCTAATGGTGTTGATTTTTTTGATATTTGGATGTTGATAATTTGTTTATGCAATTTCGTAACAAACTAATTTTTCTTTTGACAAAAATAATATTGACTTGCAAAAGGCCTTAAAATCGCCTCATTGCAAAAGAAGAAAAACATTAAAAACATTAAATTGACAGTTCAGTTCAGTATATCCCTTAGAAAATCTGATTGAAAATAATTTTGAAAGGGCCATCTTAATTAATTAATTGTGTTTTTGGTGCATCGTTTTGTTCAGACGCAAATATCTCGAAAACTAATGCCTCAGTCAAAATTCTACATGAGTAAGTTTTTTTAGAAAATTAACCGTAAATTATGAAAATCTAATCAGAATTGTGAAAAAAATTAGTGCACATACTGTTTTCCTTAAAATTATGTCGACGTGACCACACCGCACGTCACTGGCGCGCCTCAGTTCAACTCTGAACCATAGCACAGATGGACCCTCACAACCTAGCTACGTGTACACTTGATTTCAAAAAAAAGTAGTACACTTTATTTTAGCAATGTAAACATGACTTTTGCAAAAATATTTATAAGTCATCTAAAAGTCAACTGTCACATTTTTTTTCAAGTTGAAGTTTATTAATATTCAAGTTTGATTAGGGAACCATTCTTGAAAATTTTAAATATTTGTCAATTTTTAATAATGGTTAGACAACTAACAGAAATTCAGAAGATTAGGTAGGTATTGTTTCCAAATTGGAAAATGGATGGTGCGGAATTGCTTCTGAATATAACATAAATAAATCCACTCTGATAAAAGTTAAAAAAATATGGGAAAATGAAAGAAACTATATCCCCCAAGCATGGTTCTGGTAGGCCTAAATGAAGTAATGAGCAACAAGATGAAACCCTTATAAATTAGTGAATGCAGTTTTGGAAACAAATTTTCCTGCATCAAGATCTACTGCCTGTAGAAGAATTAAAAATAGCATTCTGAAGTGTGCTGCTAGAAAATACAAATTAACGGAGGAAAAAAACAAGGACTGATCATTTGTGCACTCAACCATAATATTATTGTTGAACAATGAAGACTTTTGGTCAAAAGTCATATTTTCTGACGCAAAAGTTTTCCAGTCGTGTAATGATGGACATATAACTATTATCTTATTATCTATCGTCATCAAAATGCGGAACAACTTCGTGCCATAATTGAAGATGAATGGGAAAGTTTATGTAATACCCAAATTACAGAAAATTTAGTTTTATCAATGCCTAGGAGGCTACAAGCAATTTTAGATGGGGATGGAGCAATGACTAAATATTGATTACCTACTGTTATTTATGTTGTTTATTTGTGTTTTAAATTTTTATTCAAAATGTTATATTTAAAATATATTTCCTACTAAAAATAGGATTATTTATTTATTTATCAGTATAAACTTACGTAACTACAACTGACTGACATCTATATTTTCATTATTAAGTTAATTTCAATAATTTATTTATTTATTTATTTATTGATGTAACACAGGACATGCCTAAATTTACAGTTACATCACTAATTTTATACAAAATTCTTTCAGAGTATCCTAACCTAAATAACTAAACCAAGTGATCATACATAATTTCATAATATAATAATAAAAAAGAAACAAACAAAAACAAAAATAGCTACACAACAAGCAAATAAAAAAGGGAGAGAGAAATAACAGAAGCTGTAATGCAATGCACACCTAATGGGTATAATTAGTTATTATTTGTAAAATATGTGATTAGCTGTGTTCTTAAAGTGTTTGGGGAGTTTTCAAAAATATCAACGGTTGAGAAAACTAAATTTACAACATTACACATTCTTATTATTGGTGAATTTTCTCTTAGTCTTGTTCTATAAGCATACCAAAATAAAATATCTCTGGGCCTGACTCTCTGCGGATTGTAATAGTTCAATCTCAATAATATTTCAGAGGAACTTATACGTTCAGCAATTATATTGGAAATAAATAAGACACTTGCTATTTTCCTTCTTATTGATAATTTAATGATATTAAATTCATTTCTTACTAATTTATACTCTAAATAATTGGGGAATCTTTTATATTTTTTGTAGTATAGATATGACAGAAATTTATTTTGTATAGTTTCTATGATTTTTGAGTGGCTCTCAATAGTTCCAGGGTCCCAAATCTGCAACGCAAATTCTAATTTGGATCTAACAAAAGAGTAATATAAAAGCTTTGTAGTTTCTATTGAAAAATATTTTGAGTTTCTAATAATAAAACCCAAATTTTTATAGGCTTGACTTACCATATTCTCAATACGTTCTAAGAAATTAAGGTTTGTATTAAATAACACTCCTAAATCTCTTTGTTTTGTCACCTGTCCCAATTGTACTCTATTTATCTCGTATGGATATACTACCTGATTCTCCTTTAATGAACAAGTCATGGTCACGCACTTTTTAGCATTCAAGGGCAACTTGTTATTTTCACTCC
Organism: Rhagium mordax; assembly: GCA_963680705.1. NCBI lineage: Eukaryota > Metazoa > Arthropoda > Insecta > Coleoptera > Cerambycidae > Rhagium > Rhagium mordax. The sequence continues at coordinate 46,142,449 of OY796660.1, read as the reverse complement.
ATGAGAAAATACAATCAATATCTTTCTGTAACAGTTGTGCATCGTACATGGTGTCAATTTCCTTATATAATTTAATATCGTCAGCGTACATTAAACATTTAGAATAATTTAAATAATTTGGTATATCGTTCACAAAAAACACAAATAGTAAGGGTCCTAAATTACTTCCCTGAGGAACACCTGACCGAGTCAAATAGGCTGACGACAGAGTACTCATGTGTTTTATTTGCTGATATCTAGATATCAAATACGATCTAAGTAGCAATAGTGTATTATCAGATAAGTTATAAGATTGCATCTTTTTTAACAAAACATCATGGTCAACTCTGTCAAAAGCCTTTGCAAAATCCAAATATATAATATCTGTCTGACCACATTTGTCTATTGTAGAACTTAAATCATCCGTAAAAATTGTCAGGTTAGTAACTATTGATTTTTTTACGACAAAGCCATGTTGACATTCACAGATATCATTTCCAATGTGCGTAGATATTTTATTATAAATTATTTGTTCAAACACCTTTGCTATTGCTGAAAGTACGGATATTGGTCTATAATTATCTAAATTTTCCTTTGCACCGTTTTTATGTATTGGCGTTACTAAACTTTTTTTCCACAAAGCAGGAAATGTATTTTTTTCTACAGCTAAATTAAAAATTATAAAAAGAGGTTTTTCAAGTAGTTCACTACATCCTTTAATAACATATGGGGGAATATTATCAGGTCCAGCGGATTTTTTTGGCTTTAGTTTTTTTAGGGAAATTCGAATTTCTTCCAAAGTAATATGATTTATATTTAGTAATCCCGTGTCATCATTATTTCTATTTGTTAAATCTATTTCATAGTTCGCTTCATCTCCAAATACTGACTGAAAATATTTTGAAAACCCTTCCACTATCTCTTCTTTGCTATCCAATTTTACACCATTTAGTTCGTAATGTATTTTACTTTCATACTGACATTTTTTATTTTTTACATAATTCCAAAATTCATTACTATTTTCTATTATACCTTTTTCTACATTTTCAATATAATTTACATGTGAAACTTTAATTAATGTTTTAATTTTTTTTCTTAGTTCTTTAAACTTAGTCATGTGATATGCAGAATGATTTTTATACTTATAATGCACGTTTTTTTGCTTTAAATAATTTTTAATTTCAGATGTAAACCAGGCTGGATAAGATTTATGTTTGTTATAATTATTATATTTTGGTATACATTCATTTAGAATTCCATACAATATAAAATAATAGTAATCAACACATTGGTCTACATCTGCAAATTGTTCTAGTATATCCCATTCAACTATTTTCAATTTTTCATATAGTTGCGTAAAATCCCCTTTTTTAAAATTATACTTGTTTTGCAAGTTATTACCTTCAGTTTGTGTTTGATTAATTTTATTAATTTCAAATGTTATCAAAAGAGCTGGATGATGTAAGTCTAATGGTACTAATGGCTCAGATTCTTTTTCTACTTTTATATTAATATTACTTAAGACCAAATCTAGAGTTCGATTGTTTATATTTTGTACATTATTTTTTAATTCCATATTAAACATGTTAAGAAACCTTAATAAACATTTTGTAATTTCATTACCTTTACTTAAGTCATAGTTTTGATCTACTATTGAGGGAATGTTATAGTCGCCCAGCATAATAATGTTCTTACCATACAAATATTGTTCAAGTGATTCTAAATACTGACTGTATCTTTCTAGTCTTGAGTTACACCGCATATAACAATTTGAAATTAAAAAAGGTTGACCATGCATACTGGCTTCGATAACAATAAATTCTGTTTCTAGAAGAGGGGATATATATAATAATTTTGAGTTATATTTGCGCTTAATAGCTATTAATACACCTCCCCCAGAATTCTCGTCTACACGTAAATAATCTCTGTCACATCTATAAACTACATACCTGTCATCAAACAGTTCTCCACTACTGATATCGTTACTTATCCATGTTTCACTGAGTACCAAAATATCATAATTCTCAGAAAGTACACCCCTATAAACATTATCTCCTTTTGTCCTTAAGCCCCTTACATTTTGATAATATATACTTAAATATTTATTTCCCATTCTCCTAAACTTAAACAAAAAGAAATTTAATATTTGCTTGTTGCCACCACTTCTAATTCTCTTATATTTATTTATTTAGCTATATTTATTTTATTTGTTTATTTATTTAGTTATTTATACCTTAAAAATCAAGTTTATATAAAAAAAATAAAAAGATGAATAGACAATTATTAACAGTAAAAGTCAAAAGAAAGAAGAAAAAATACAATAAGGTTTCGAAATAGGTTTCATTGTTGCGCTTTTCCAATGTCTTTTTCATACTTAATTTGCCTAATTTGCGTTCCATCTTTAACTAATATTTTTCCTCCACTGGTCCAAACTTTATTTTTCCCATATTTTTCAGCTGCTTTATTTAGCAGAGTAATTCTCTTTTTTGTTAATTCCTCATAGACAGAGATACCAGTGTTTTTAAGAGCCCTTTTTTGTGAAAAAATTTTTTGTTTCATTTTTATTGTAGACAAATTAACGATTACTGGTCTTGGTTTTTCTGGAACTTTTTTACCAATCCTAAAGCAGTGATCAATATCTGTGTTCTGCACATTTATGTTTAATTTATTATTAATTGTGTTTATTATAACAGATTCCAAATGCTCGACGCCGTCAGTTTCTTGAATACCATATACTCTTAAGGTTTTGTTATGAGTATTTTGTTCCAGTTCATCATAGGAAGTTTTTAATACACTAATTTCATTTTCTAATAATTTTATAGATTTTTCTTGATTATTTAATTCATTAGTTACATCTTTTTTAAAATCCTTAAATTGTTGTTCAAATAGTGTAAGACGTTTATCTAGCTTACCCATAACTTCATCAGCAACTAGCTTAGCGATACTTTTTATAAATTCCTGGTCTCTGGTAATCTCTTTCACACACATTGAAATTGTTTTTATTAGATCTTGTTGTTGTTTTTGTTCTCTAGTATCAGGCATTATTATATATTTACTTTTTAGCTCACTAACAGTAACTATCAATACCAAAAACTTCACGCAAATCTTTATTATAGATAATTTAATAGCGCAACATGTGAACACGTCTACTCTGAACAGACTAACATATTATTTAATAATTTAGGTACTGTCAAAAGAACAATTTAGACAACTAGAAATAGGCCATTTCCCATTTCCTTATCTAAGAGTTGTACTACTTTTTTTTGAAATCAAGTGTACCAAGTTTGGTTTGCCTATCTTTAATATTGTGGAAGTTATTAAAGAAAAACAAGAAATAAATTGAATTTTCAACACCCTGTATCTCCGTTAGGAGGCTCGATAGAGAAGAAATGTTAGAAGGGGTATGCCATAATTTCATGTGAACTTTCTGTTCCCGAAGTTTGTCGGTTTAAAATCGGGACACCCTGTATATATTATTTAGTGCAAATATTACTCTCGCCTGTTTTTTTCAACGCTAAGTACTACTTTTTTTTCAGCTACTCTATTCATCAAATCCGTCTCTTTAATTTGTCTGGACACTGTGGAACGCGATCCTGGAAAGTTTGACTCTATTATTGCACTTCTTGCTATTTCAAAGGGGTTTTCCCTCAAAAACGTTATTAAAGCAGCATCTTGTTGCTCATTTGATATTTTTCGTCTTCCAGTCCCTACCTTCTTTTCAATAGTTCCATCTTGTTCCCACCTTTTTTTTACTTTCAAAACTGTATTTTTATTCACATTTAGATGAATCGCTGTAGCTCGTAATTGTCCATCCATCCTCCAATAATGCGAGCTCTTAATAACAAACTTAACGCAACAGGCATTTCAAAATTTGTATAGTGACAATGACATAAATCAAAAGTTTTTTGATATTTATTTGACTTCTATTTTAAAAGCCAATTTACACAATATTAGAAATGTGGTCCTATAGATATATGCATAGCCCCCTTAACATTTTATCATAGAGCCATCACTTTGGATGACTTTATTAAGCCGACGGGGCATAGAATTGTATACCTAAATCTACTAGCAAGTTAGCATTATCATTAAGGTTCTCCCATGTTTCAAGAATAGGGTCCTTGCACATTTTTTTTATACGGTAAAAATGACCCTTAATATCTAAATATCACCTCTGCAAAGTATTTTTTTAAAGCGTTTACTTATAATAATTTTATAAGCAATCGAAGTTTGAAATTAAATCGGGCGCGCCAAATATAATCTAAACTGGACGGATTTTGGGTAGCCAGCAGCGCAAGCCTTGCCAGCAGCGTAGTTCAACAAGTGTTTGACACTTGGCAGTCGAATTTGACAGTTCAATGTTTTGAGGTTATTAATACTTATATTAATCTTTTTTGAAAGCAAAAAGTGATTATTTGTTAAATTTCAAACGTTATGCACTGAAAACTTCATTATTAAATATTTAAATCGAAAATACCACTTTATTTTGCGAGATTAATCGTCCACCTGAAGAGCTTGTAAGAGCGAAAGAATATGTACATCTTCTTGTGTACTTTGTTTTTTAATTGGTGACCATAATGAATAAATTTTGAGGTGAGTTGAAAAAAAAAAATTTTTTTTAAATAATTTGTTTTTAGACGTTTTGAATTTTATGATGTTTAATCCAGTATTCATCATGTATTAAAGAAAGTCCAATGAATTTAATAATAGCATGTTTAGAGATGAAACATAAATATAAGTAGGTATATCAATTTGGATATGTTTGTTGTTATTATGCTTGTATAAATCCTAAACAAAGTCATTTATAAACAATGCATATCAAGCAAAGAAAGAGAATTGTAAAATAAGAAAATACCACCCTATACATGTAGATTTCAATTCAGGTTATCCTTTAAAGTAAACGAATATTCAGCCAAGAGCACAATAAATCTACTAGCAAGTTAGCATTATCATTAAGGCTCTCCCACGTTTCAAGAATTGCGTCCAATAAATCATTTCTAGTTTGTGGTCTAAAGTAACTGTTATACATTTTTTAACCATTATTCCCCAAATATTTTCGATGGGGTTTAAGTCAGGCTCTTAGAAGGCCAGTTCATAGTCTCAATATTATTTGCTTGGAACCAGTTTCGAACAATTATTGCATTATGGATTGGACAGTTATCATGCAGGAATACAAAGATACCATATGGGAATAATTGACGAACTGATGGTAACATAATATTTTCTAAAATGTCTCTGTATATTAACCCAGTGAACATCTCTTCGACATTCCAACATACACCTAGCCCATGGACACTAATTCATGCCCAGACATTAATGGAGAAACGCCCTGATCTATCAGTATGATACATATCTCTCATCAAATCTGGTATTGCTCGGTCTATAAACTCGAATATGACCATTATATGTAGATTAAAATATCTTCTCATCTGTGAAAATGACTTTGTTCTAATAACCCATATCTCTATATACAGGGTGGTCCAGATTTTAATACATTAATTTTGAGAGGCGATAGAGAATCGCAAAATAAGGGGACTCTTCTTAATAAACATACCTCGAAAAATGCACCATAACTTAGATACAGGGTGTTGAAGTTTCATTAAAAATAACTCTATAATTTAATATCTAAGGAAAGACAAAAGCCATCTTTTTCAAATTTGGCACACCGCCTTTCTATGTAAATCTGCATCTACCATTCAAGTCAAAAATAGCAACAGAAAGCCATTGGCGCAGATATGGGGGTTACATATCCCCTTTCTAGAAATATGTAGTGCGCCACTGGATATTTTTGAAAAAATTATTAAATTGCTAAATTGCCCATGGAATTCTGAAGAAAAACGTGTTCTTGTAAAATTTTGATAGAACAAGCCGTTTCCGATTTATTTACAGTTAAACACTTTTGTGCAGGCATAATGAAGGAGATAATATCCCTCCAGTCCAAACATGATTCAAAAATATGTTTTATTGATATTTAATAAAAAATTAACAAAAAACAGAACGAAAGAAATTCACATATGTATTTACAATAAATTTTCAAAGTGCCATCTTTCGGCTTTAATACACTTTTGACATTTTCTGGAAATTGAGTTGATTGCCGCCAAATTTGATGTCGATTTTCGCGTAATTGATGGCAAGTTTGACGAATACATCGGAAACGGCTTGTCCTATCAAAATTTTATAAGAGCACATTTTCCTTTAGAATACAACAGGCAATTTAGCAGTTTAATAATTTTTTAAAAAATATACAGTGGCGCACTATATATTTCTAAAAAGGTGATATGTAACCCCCATATCTGCGCCAATGGCTTTCTGTTGCTATATTTGACTTGAATGGTAGATGCAGATTTACATAGAAAGGCGGTGTGCCAAATTTGAAAAAGATGGCTTTTGTCTTTCCTTAGATATTAAATTATAAAGTTTTTTTTAATGAAACTTCAACACCCTGTATCTAAGTTATGGTGCATTTTTCGAGGTATGTTTATTAAGAAAACTCCCCTTATTTTGCGATTCACTATCACCTCTCAAAATTAATGTATTAAAATCTGGACCACTGTATATTATTTAGTGCAAGTATTACTCTCGCCTGTTTTTTTTTCAACGCTAAGTAATACTTTTTTGCAGCTACTCTATTCCTCAAACCCGTCTCTATAATTCGTCTAGACACTGTGGAACGCGATCCTGGAAAGTTTGTCTCTATTATTGCAGTTCTTGCTATTTCAAAGGGGTGTTCCTTCAAAAACGTTATTAAAGCAGAATCTTGTTACTCATTTGATATTTTTCGTCTTCCAGTCCCTACTTTCTTTTCAATAGTTCCATCTTGCTCCCACCTTTTTTTAAATTTCAAAATTGTATTTTTATCCACATTTAGACGAATCGCTGTAGCTCGTATTGTCCATCCATCCTCCAGTAACCCAATAATGCGAGCTCTTATTAACAAACTTAAAGTAACAGGCATTTTAATATTTTTATAGTTACAATGACATAAATCAAAAGTTTTTTGATATTTATATGACGTCTATTTTAAAAACCCATTTTACGCAATATTAGAAATGATGTCCTATAGATATATGCAATCAACTGTACATCATTCATATAGTTGCTTTAAATATTAATAAGTTGCATCAATTTCAAAAGTCCCCCTAGTTATTCCTTAAGTGATGTTAAAAACGGGCGGTCATGGTATTTGTTAAACTCCAAACAAATTCGTTTGTCTTAGCTTGATTCATATGTGCTGTGTACATCACACATTTTGACTTTTTTTGTAAAACCATAACTCCATGATACTAAAACAGTACAGATAAGCTCACGCGCATGACATGTCATCGCTGACGTCACTCTGTGACAAATTTTTAAATTTTGCGAGGGCTGTCATAGTTTAATATCTAAATTTTTTGTTTTTTTACTTAGATTATTGTTTTTTAATTCGGTGTGAATACGTTATATTAGTTAATTTGATCAGTTGTGGTTGTTTGTTTTGGTTTATTTAATATAGTTAAGTATAAACAATGGTTTACTGTGCAGTGATGGATTGTACCAGTAACAATAATAGAAGAAGTAAAAGCTATTCGTCTAGTTGCGATACTTTAGTTTTCCTGCTGCTAAAGAAATTTGTTTATGGATTCAAAAGTGCTATCAAATGTACGATTTTAATATTAACGGTAAAATATGTCCAAAGCATATTTTGGATGATGATTTTTATGTTAAAGAAAAACTATTCCAATTGTCCAAAAATAAGAGGAAGTTTGCCGCTTTTATAATACACTGAGTTCCATAAAAAGTGACGCACTCGATTTTTCGGGTAATTTTAAAGTTCTTTAGTTCTTCAACCGGTGGACCGATTTGAAAATTTTTTTTCTCAGTTTATAGCAAAATTCATTCTCTATGAGCCGGATTAGAAGCAATGGTGAGTTCTTCCATATTTCATGGAAATTAATGGAGAATTTTAAATCTAAGTTTTTTCACAGGTTTTCAAAACACCCTGTGGATTATTCTCGCATTCATGAAAAAATCATTAATTCTGCATTCGATGAACCATTTTTTAATAAACATTTTGTTTTTTTGTTCACTGTTTTATCGCTGGTATTTTCCGAGATATAACGTTTTTACGTGAACCCTGCTTTTTCGTGTATTGAGAAATGATGCACAAGATGTGTGGTCATAATCACTGCAGAATTGTATAGCATATAAACCACTAGAAATTGTCAAGGTTTTCAAATACACTCAGTTCCAAAAAAACTGACGCATTTGATTTTTGACCTAACTTTTTTTCTTTTTTTTTAAACCAGTGGACCGATTTTGAATTTTTTTTTATTTATTGGTAGGTAATTCCTTTGTCTTTCAAAAAATAAAGAGGTGGAAATTTATTTCATTGTAGGATCACATTGCTTTTGAAAAAGCAATTGCCGTTGCCATAGCAATTAATTTGTTGTATGCCTCCATACTTTGTTGTTGTGTCATTAATTTAGTGTCATTAAAGAAGTTTTAGAGACTAAAATTACACAAAATGCCTTAAATAAATCCTGAACAAGTTTATAATTTTGTGTTTAATAAAAATGTTTTTTAAAATTTATATCAGTTTATAAAACTCGGTAAATTCAGAAAGTTAGTAATACGCAAGGTTTCAGCAAAAAAGCTGTAATTCGGACAATTTTAGAGATAAATTAATGAATAAAAAAACAAAATATTTATTAAAAAATGGTTCATCGAATGCAGAATGAATGATTTTTCCATGAATGCGAGAATAATCCACAGGGTGTTTTGAAAACCTGTGAAAAAACTTAGGTTTAAAATTGTCCATTAATTTCCATGAAATATGGAATAACTCACCATTGTATCCAATCCGGCTCATAGAGAATGAATTTTGCTATAAACTGAAAAAAAAAAAAAATGTTCAAATCGGTCCACCGGTTTAAGAACTACAAAACTTTAAAATTACCCGAAAAATCGAGTGCGTCACTTTTTATGGAACTGAGTGTATTTGCCCTATGTAGCCTGCCTGCTTTAAGTTTCCTGTATATACCTGCGCTTTACTTAACCGTAGCCAAAAGTGATTTATTGTGTTAAATTGTTAACAATTCCTGAATAAAACCTGTTATAAAGTCTTAATCCGAAACTCCTGAGTTTTCCTTATATGTTAATATAGACTCCTGGCTTAACAGTTTCTTCACTGCAGCCACATATGCGTCTATTATCCTGCTAATAGAAAAAAAATGGTGTTTCTGCATTCTAAAACAGAAACTGGCGCTCGAGATACACCGTCCAGATAACACCGCCACGCCGCCTCTCAGGCGTCAAAATAACCATCTAAGAACCTCCGCGGAACGAGAGAAGGTTACAATACATAGAATCTAGATAAATTGAAACGAATTAATGTAATTTGTTTTTCTATAAATAAATTTTATTGAGGCTTGTAAATGCAGAACATGCTTTAGGACAAAATTACGAAAAATTAGTTATTGGTACCACCCTCTCCAGTTTTTTTTAAGGACTTATTTATATTAATGTCCTGGCGGAGTTTAGCTTAGAGTTATTCTACCACTCAACCACGACACACTATAAGCAATTTGGTAGGGTTTTTGTTTAGAAACATATCCAGCTTTATAACACCGAAATAACGGTTTAAAATCTGAAAGTAGACAAAATATACTTTATGCATACAAGACGGCTGAAAGCACATGGAATGGAGTAAGCATTAACTTGCGCCGCTTTACAACCGTATTTCAGGCAGAAGTGATAGCAATCACGACCTGCTCGCAGATCATGTTGTGGAGGGAATATGAAAATAAATGAATCTACATCATGAGTGACAGCCAGGCAGCCTTAAAATGCGGCCCACACACAAGCTACTTTTGCGGCGTTTTGGCAGCTGACGTTGTCGCCAGCGTCGAAAACGCTTTTACACAAGCGTCCCAGTAGTGAGCGACTCATTGACGAAATAGTATTGAAAATGTCTAAAAATGTCGCTCAAGCAGAAAAGATTAGCAAGTGCATTAATGATTATTGATGAAAAGAGAAAGTCCAAAAAGTCTCGTTCATGGGTGAAAGAGTGGTCGCTGAAAAAAGATCAATTATCCCATATAAATATATTGAATGAACTAAAATTACATCCGAAGCTTTATTCTTAATTATTCTTAGAATATTCTTTACTTTTTATCATCCATAAATATTTTTTCTGCTTAAATAACTCAATAGCAGCAGAAATAATTTTTTCGGATTGGACAAATCGCCGATTTTCCGTCATTTCTACACACACACACATGCGTTTTCTAAACGTTTTACTGGCGTTACTGCCGCCGAAATCGAACAAGTCTGATCTTAGCGTCCGGCGTTCTGCGCCGCCCAGCGAGTCGCCAGCGCGGCAGTAAATACTTACACACAGGCGTTTTTTTTGCGATTTCTATGCGTTTTAGAAGCTGGCAACAACGCCAGCTGCCAAAATGCCGCAAAAGTAGCTTGTGTGTGGGAAATGTAGAAATACACTCAAAAGTAGTATAGGGTGCCTTAAAATCCCGGTGGCTCTGGCTAAAAAGAACAGTGTTACTCTGGAATGGGTACCAGGACACCAGGGATTTAAAGGCAATGAGCTGACGATTTAGCGAGGAAAGGAGCGGAAGACATCCTAGTTGGCCAGGAACCCACGTGTGGGATATCGTATCAGACCGCCAAGGGCGAACTAAGTGAACAACATGGCACTTACTGGATGGGCTTTCCGGGAATGCGGCAATAGGCTCATTTAGTAGCATTTCCAAAATTACTTTTTATATTTAATTTCGATAAAGAACTTTGGAGCAAAGAAATTTTTTTTCCAATCGGACAACAATTGACTAAAATATTGGGGAACAAAAAGACTGACTCCGTACTGCAGACGTGACGTCACCGACTCTCATAAGCATATTTTGATAGTTCTGCATTCCGTTGTTGCGATTTAAATTTGTTTTTATTCATTGACAGCTTGAGATGTTTACGTTTGTATCGCCGTTTGTGGCAGTGCAGGCGACGAAATGTCACTCAGCGTGCGGCCAAAGGCGACTAAGAGGGCCAGTGACGTCACAACTGGCGAGCTCGATTTGGACTTTTCGGATTTTTTCACGGAATAAATAAGCATCAGAAAATTATAAAATTTTGCATACCCCCTAAATTCAGTGTGCTCTTTCAGAATTTGTAATAAAAAAAAATTGATAAACGAGCCTATTGCGAATGTTCCTTGAGGCACCAATCAGAACAAGAGTCAAGGAATACCTGCAACTGAGCAGGAAACAATTAAGAATGGCGATAGGACTCCTAACAGGACACTGTCCCATGAGGAAGCACCTCAATACAAAGAGGATATTAGACGACCCTAGTTGTAGGGTATATATGGTGATGAGGACGAAACTCCTCACCATATTCTATGCCAGTGTCCGGCCTTATGTGCAAAAAGGCACCGGCACTTTGGGGAGCGGAGCCATTTCCGGAACCTGAAGAAATTGTAAAAGCACCCATCGGCAGTATCTTGAATTTCGTTCGGGATACTCGACTGATGGAGTAGAAACACAAAGGGGCACAATAAGCCAATTGAGCTTCAGTGCGGTGGGCCTGTAACCATAACCCTAGTGAGATAGATAGATACAAGACTGTGATTATGGCAATTACTTGTATAAAAGTTTTTTGTTTCTAGCTCAAAATGAGATCACATGCGTAAAGCATCTTCTGCATTTACATGCCTCATATTGTCCACAATGTCTTATTTTTATAAAAGTCGAAATACAACGAAAATTTCAATAACTTTAAACTAAAAATACATTAAAAGCTAGCTCTCCTTATACCCGGTGTAAATGAAATTACGCTCACCCCTATAACTTTTTTGTTTTGTCAGATATAATTTTGAAATTTTGGCAGTTGCAATAACAAGTAAATTTGAATTAATGCATGTTAATAAAATGATTCTAGCACTTCCGGTTTCACCGGAAATGACCGTAACATCTATTTTTTAAGTGGCACGCCCTGTATATTTTTACATTTTTGGATTTAGGGATTCATTCTGCATACGATGGTATCAACTTCGAAGAAGAAACATAACTTCAAAAATTTTTTTATGATAGGTAATTTAAGTTGGCATGTAGGGAGCCATGACTGCTGAAAAACTTTCCTTTCTGAGTCATTGAGTATTGGAAAAATAAAATCAGGATATTAAGTGAGCTAACTTTGCTTTTATAGCCATTTAAACATCTTGGAAATGTTTTTTTCGATATAAGTATTTTTTTTAAATGGCATCATTATACCTCATTACACTATTTTAATAGATATTTTCTTTACCTACATTTCGATACCAAACACTTCACCATTAGTTCATAAATAACTTACAAAAGATACTTTATAACCTTAGTTCAAATTTATTTTAGTAAGCTCTGACCAAATTAAACATTTGATATGAAATTCGGGAATGCCTTGAAAAAAAAAAACAAATTTATTAAACTAAAATAAATTGGACCAAGGTAAAGTATCTTTTGTAAGTTATTTATGAACTAATGTTGAAGTGTTTGTTATCGAAATGTAGGTAAAGAAAATCTCTATTAAAATAGTAATGAGGGATAATGAGTAGTAAGAGGGTACATTCAGCACACTCGGTAAAATTGCCCAAATTTCTCAAAATTTCAAATTTTCTCAAAATGACCAAATTTTCTAATTTTCTCAAAATTTCTGCATTTTCTCAAAATTTCAAAATTGATGACGTCATCAAGGCCAAAGGTCAAGGTCATCTCAAGGTTAAATGACGTCATCTCAAATTTTCTGTATTTCACCAAATTTCTCAAAATTTCTGTATTTTACCAAATTTTTCAAATTTTCTCCAATTTTACCAAATTTCTAAATTTTCAGTATTTTCACAAATATTTTCAAAATTTGGCAATTTTTACCAAATTTCAAAATTGACAAAATGCGCATGCGCAACATCTCGAATTTTACAGAATTTCTAAATTTTCAGTATTTTCATCAAATTTCAAAATTGATGACGTCATCAAGGTTACGAAGTGGTCAACTGATGAATAATTTTACAATATTTTTAAATTTTCTGTCTTTCTCAAGATTTTCAAAAATCACGAATTCATCACGTGATCAACTGATGAATTTTCTCCAATTTTACTGTATTTTCAAATAGTTTTTAAAAAGGTGCACTATGCGAGATAGTACAACTAATAAAGTTGATAAAATTGATAAATTTTTAATATATTTATATTGAAATTAGATAAATTTAACTTGTGGGAAAAATTACCACAAGTTTATTTTTATAAAATTAGTAAATTATTTAAGTTTTTTTAAAAATATATTCTAAAATTCATCTTGATCATCTTTGAAATCACCCGTACTATAACATTTATATAAAGTACTATCAGAATCTATTTATAGAAATAATATACGAATCGAGCGGTTTGTAAACTGTAACCTAAGTTAAAACGAACTCACGGTTACAGAATGCACTTAATTTTAACTTGTGGGAAAAATTAAAGTTTATTTTTATAAAAAATTAGATTTTAAAGCAAAATGATTTTCATTGAATATATAAAAAGTCTTTTATGATATATCAATTTTATTATACACAATAATCCCACAGAAGCGCGCTTCTGTCTACTTCCGCTGTTGTTTTAACTCATAATATCTACTGAAATTCAATTATATGCATAGTGTGATTATCAGATATTTTTTTCATTCCTTTGTAAATCATTTCATACTTTTTACAACTCAGATCTTCTAAGTCATATTCATTTAACATATTCATATACCTATCAGGTAAAATTATTTTATATGTATCATCTAAAATAACAGTAAGTTTTTTCCCATATTTTGTAGTTATAATTTCTTAATCAGAAGTTTGATAAGGTTTATTTATTTCCAAATCACGAAGTGTTTTATATTCAATAGAATTTCCTATAAAATTTAATTTATTTTTTAAACTTTCTTTTCAATAGTTCCATCTTGCTCCCACCTTTTTTTAAATTTCAAAATTGTATTTTTATCCACATTTAGACGAATCGCTGTAGCTCGTATTGTCCATCCATCCTCCAGTAACCCAATAATGCGAGCTCTTATTAACAAACTTAAAGTAACAGGCATTTTAATATTTTTATAGTTACAATGACATAAATCAAAAGTTTTTTGATATTTATATGACGTCTATTTTAAAAACCCATTTTACGCAATATTAGAAATGATGTCCTATAGATATATGCAATCAACTGTACATCATTCATATAGTTGCTTTAAATATTAATAAGTTGCATCAATTTCAAAAGTCCCCCTAGTTATTCCTTAAGTGATGTTAAAAACGGGCGGTCATGGTATTTGTTAAACTCCAAACAAATTCGTTTGTCTTAGCTTGATTCATATGTGCTGTGTACATCACACATTTTGACTTTTTTTGTAAAACCATAACTCCATGATACTAAAACAGTACAGATAAGCTCACGCGCATGACATGTCATCGCTGACGTCACTCTGTGACAAATTTTTAAATTTTGCGAGGGCTGTTAGTTTAATATCTAAATTTTTTGTTTTTTTACTTAGATTATTGTTTTTTAATTCGGTGTGAATACGTTATATTAGTTAATTTGATCAGTTGTGGTTGTTTGTTTTGGTTTATTTAATATAGTTAAGTATAAACAATGGTTTACTGTGCAGTGATGGATTGTACCAGTAACAATAATAGAAGAAGTAAAAGCTATTCGTCTAGTTGCGATACTTTAGTTTTCCTGCTGCTAAAGAAATTTGTTTATGGATTCAAAAGTGCTATCAAATGTACGATTTTAATATTAACGGTAAAATATGTCCAAAGCATATTTTGGATGATGATTTTTATGTTAAAGAAAAACTATTCCAATTGTCCAAAAATAAGAGGAAGTTTGCCGCTTTTATAATACACTGAGTTCCATAAAAAGTGACGCACTCGATTTTTCGGGTAATTTTAAAGTTCTTTAGTTCTTCAACCGGTGGACCGATTTGAAAATTTTTTTTCTCAGTTTATAGCAAAATTCATTCTCTATGAGCCGGATTAGAAGCAATGGTGAGTTCTTCCATATTTCATGGAAATTAATGGAGAATTTTAAATCTAAGTTTTTTCACAGGTTTTCAAAACACCCTGTGGATTATTCTCGCATTCATGAAAAAATCATTAATTCTGCATTCGATGAACCATTTTTTAATAAACATTTTGTTTTTTTGTTCACTGTTTTATCGCTGGTATTTTCCGAGATATAACGTTTTTACGTGAACCCTGCTTTTTCGTGTATTGAGAAATGATGCACAAGATGTGTGGTCATAATCACTGCAGAATTGTATAGCATATAAACCACTAGAAATTGTCAAGGTTTTCAAATACACTCAGTTCCAAAAAAACTGACGCATTTGATTTTTGACCTAACTTTTTTTCTTTTTTTTTAAACCAGTGGACCGATTTTGAATTTTTTTTTATTTATTGGTAGGTAATTCCTTTGTCTTTCAAAAAATAAAGAGGTGGAAATTTATTTCATTGTAGGATCACATTGCTTTTGAAAAAGCAATTGCCGTTGCCATAGCAATTAATTTGTTGTATGCCTCCATACTTTGTTGTTGTGTCATTAATTTAGTGTCATTAAAGAAGTTTTAGAGACTAAAATTACACAAAATGCCTTAAATAAATCCTGAACAAGTTTATAATTTTGTGTTTAATAAAAATGTTTTTTAAAATTTATATCAGTTTATAAAACTCGGTAAATTCAGAAAGTTAGTAATACGCAAGGTTTCAGCAAAAAAGCTGTAATTCGGACAATTTTAGAGATAAATTAATGAATAAAAAAACAAAATATTTATTAAAAAATGGTTCATCGAATGCAGAATGAATGATTTTTCCATGAATGCGAGAATAATCCACAGGGTGCTTTGAAAACCTGTGAAAAAACTTAGGTTTAAAATTGTCCATTAATTTCCATGAAATATGGAATAACTCACCATTGTATCCAATCCGGCTCATAGAGAATGAATTTTGCTATAAACTGAAAAAAAAAAAAATGTTCAAATCGGTCCACCGGTTTAAGAACTACAAAACTTTAAAATTACCCGAAAAATCGAGTGCGTCACTTTTTATGGAACTGAGTGTATTTGCCCTATGTAGCCTGCCTGCTTTAAGTTTCCTGTATATACCTGCGCTTTACTTAACCGTAGCCAAAAGTGATTTATTGTGTTAAATTGTTAACAATTCCTGAATAAAACCTGTTATAAAGTCTTAATCCGAAACTCCTGAGTTTTCCTTATATGTTAATATAGACTCCTGGCTTAACAGTTTCTTCACTGCAGCCACATATGCGTCTATTATCCTGCTAATAGAAAAAAAATGGTGTTTCTGCATTCTAAAACAGAAACTGGCGCTCGAGATACACCGTCCAGATAACACCGCCACGCCGCCTCTCAGGCGTCAAAATAACCATCTAAGAACCTCCGCGGAACGAGAGAAGGTTACAATACATAGAATCTAGATAAATTGAAACGAATTAATGTAATTTGTTTTTCTATAAATAAATTTTATTGAGGCTTGTAAATGCAGAACATGCTTTAGGACAAAATTACGAAAAATTAGTTATTGGTACCACCCTCTCCAGTTTTTTTTAAGGACTTATTTATATTAATGTCCTGGCGGAGTTTAGCTTAGAGTTATTCTACCACTCAACCACGACACACTATAAGCAATTTGGTAGGGTTTTTGTTTAGAAACATATCCAGCTTTATAACACCGAAATAACGGTTTAAAATCTGAAAGTAGACAAAATATACTTTATGCATACAAGACGGCTGAAAGCACATGGAATGGAGTAAGCATTAACTTGCGCCGCTTTACAACCGTATTTCAGGCAGAAGTGATAGCAATCACGACCTGCTCGCAGATCATGTTGTGGAGGGAATATGAAAATAAATGAATCTACATCATGAGTGACAGCCAGGCAGCCTTAAAATGCGGCCCACACACAAGCTACTTTTGCGGCGTTTTGGCAGCTGACGTTGTCGCCAGCGTCGAAAACGCTTTTACACAAGCGTCCCAGTAGTGAGCGACTCATTGACGAAATAGTATTGAAAATGTCTAAAAATGTCGCTCAAGCAGAAAAGATTAGCAAGTGCATTAATTATTATTGATGAAAAGAGAAAGTCCAAAAAGTCTCGTTCATGGGTGAAAGAGTGGTCGCTGAAAAAAGATCAATTATCCCATATAAATATATTGAATGAACTAAAATTACATCCGAAGCTTTATTCTTAATTATTCTTAGAATATTCTTTACTTTTTATCATCCATAAATATTTTTTCTGCTTAAATAACTCAATAGCAGCAGAAATAATTTTTTCGGATTGGACAAATCGCCGATTTTCCGTCATTTCTACACACACACACATGCGTTTTCTAAACGTTTTACTGGCGTTACTGCCGCCGAAATCGAACAAGTCTGATCTTAGCGTCCGGCGTTCTGCGCCGCCCAGCGAGTCGCCAGCGCGGCAGTAAATACTTACACACAGGCGTTTTTTTTTGCGATTTCTATGCGTTTTAGAAGCTGGCAACAACGCCAGCTGCCAAAATGCCGCAAAAGTAGCTTGTGTGTGGGAAATGTAGAAATACACTCAAAAGTAGTATAGGGTGCCTTAAAATCCCGGTGGCTCTGGCTAAAAAGAACAGTGTTACTCTGGAATGGGTACCAGGACACCAGGGATTTAAAGGCAATGAGCTGACGATTTAGCGAGGAAAGGAGCGGAAGACATCCTAGTTGGCCAGGAACCCACGTGTGGGATATCGTATCAGACCGCCAAGGGCGAACTAAGTGAACAACATGGCACTTACTGGATGGGCTTTCCGGGAATGCGGCAATAGGCTCATTTAGTAGCATTTCCAAAATTACTTTTTATATTTAATTTCGATAAAGAACTTTGGAGCAAAGAAATTTTTTTTCCAATCGGACAACAATTGACTAAAATATTGGGGAACAAAAAGACTGACTCCGTACTGCAGACGTGACGTCACCGACTCTCATAAGCATATTTTGATAGTTCTGCATTCCGTTGTTGCGATTTAAATTTGTTTTTATTCATTGACAGCTTGAGATGTTTACGTTTGTATCGCCGTTTGTGGCAGTGCAGGCGACGAAATGTCACTCAGCGTGCGGCCAAAGGCGACTAAGAGGGCCAGTGACGTCACAACTGGCGAGCTCGATTTGGACTTTTCGGATTTTTTCACGGAATAAATAAGCATCAGAAAATTATAAAATTTTGCATACCCCCTAAATTCAGTGTGCTCTTTCAGAATTTGTAATAAAAAAAAATTGATAAACGAGCCTATTGCGAATGTTCCTTGAGGCACCAATCAGAACAAGAGTCAAGGAATACCTGCAACTGAGCAGGAAACAATTAAGAATGGCGATAGGACTCCTAACAGGACACTGTCCCATGAGGAAGCACCTCAATACAAAGAGGATATTAGACGACCCTAGTTGTAGGGTATATATGGTGATGAGGACGAAACTCCTCACCATATTCTATGCCAGTGTCCGGCCTTATGTGCAAAAAGGCACCGGCACTTTGGGGAGCGGAGCCATTTCCGGAACCTGAAGAAATTGTAAAAGCACCCATCGGCAGTATCTTGAATTTCGTTCGGGATACTCGACTGATGGAGTAGAAACACAAAGGGGCACAATAAGCCAATTGAGCTTCAGTGCGGTGGGCCTGTAACCATAACCCTAGTGAGATAGATAGATACAAGACTGTGATTATGGCAATTACTTGTATAAAAGTTTTTTGTTTCTAGCTCAAAATGAGATCACATGCGTAAAGCATCTTCTGCATTTACATGCCTCATATTGTCCACAATGTCTTATTTTTTATAAAAGTCGAAATACAACGAAAATTTCAATAACTTTAAACTAAAAATACATTAAAAGCTAGCTCTCCTTATACCCGGTGTAAATGAAATTACGCTCACCCCTATAACTTTTTTGTTTTGTCAGATATAATTTTGAAATTTTGGCAGTTGCAATAACAAGTAAATTTGAATTAATGCATGTTAATAAAATGATTCTAGCACTTCCGGTTTCACCGGAAATGACCGTAACATCTATTTTTTAAGTGGCACGCCCTGTATATTTTTACATTTTTGGATTTAGGGATTCATTCTGCATACGATGGTATCAACTTCGAAGAAGAAACATAACTTCAAAAATTTTTTTATGATAGGTAATTTAAGTTGGCATGTAGGGAGCCATGACTGCTGAAAAACTTTCCTTTCTGAGTCATTGAGTATTGGAAAAATAAAATCAGGATATTAAGTGAGCTAACTTTGCTTTTATAGCCATTTAAACATCTTGGAAATGTTTTTTTCGATATAAGTATTTTTTTTAAATGGCATCATTATACCTCATTACACTATTTTAATAGATATTTTCTTTACCTACATTTCGATACCAAACACTTCACCATTAGTTCATAAATAACTTACAAAAGATACTTTATAACCTTAGTTCAAATTTATTTTAGTAAGCTCTGACCAAATTAAACATTTGATATGAAATTCGGGAATGCCTTGAAAAAAAAAAACAAATTTATTAAACTAAAATAAATTGGACCAAGGTAAAGTATCTTTTGTAAGTTATTTATGAACTAATGTTGAAGTGTTTGTTATCGAAATGTAGGTAAAGAAAATCTCTATTAAAATAGTAATGAGGGATAATGAGTAGTAAGAGGGTACATTCAGCACACTCGGTAAAATTGCCCAAATTTCTCAAAATTTCAAATTTTCTCAAAATGACCAAATTTTCTAATTTTCTCAAAATTTCTGCATTTTCTCAAAATTTCAAAATTGATGACGTCATCAAGGCCAAAGGTCAAGGTCATCTCAAGGTTAAATGACGTCATCTCAAATTTTCTGTATTTCACCAAATTTCTCAAAATTTCTGTATTTTACCAAATTTTTCAAATTTTCTCCAATTTTACCAAATTTCTAAATTTTCAGTATTTTCACAAATATTTTCAAAATTTGGCAATTTTTACCAAATTTCAAAATTGACAAAATGCGCATGCGCAACATCTCGAATTTTACAGAATTTCTAAATTTTCAGTATTTTCATCAAATTTCAAAATTGATGACGTCATCAAGGTTACGAAGTGGTCAACTGATGAATAATTTTACAATATTTTTAAATTTTCTGTCTTTCTCAAGATTTTCAAAAATCACGAATTCATCACGTGATCAACTGATGAATTTTCTCCAATTTTACTGTATTTTCAAATAGTTTTTAAAAAGGTGCACTATGCGAGATAGTACAACTAATAAAGTTGATAAAATTGATAAATTTTTAATATATTTATATTGAAATTAGATAAATTTAACTTGTGGGAAAAATTACCACAAGTTTATTTTTATAAAATTAGTAAATTATTTAAGTTTTTTTAAAAATATATTCTAAAATTCATCTTGATCATCTTTGAAATCACCCGTACTATAACATTTATATAAAGTACTATCAGAATCTATTTATAGAAATAATATACGAATCGAGCGGTTTGTAAACTGTAACCTAAGTTAAAACGAACTCACGGTTACAGAATGCACTTAATTTTAACTTGTGGGAAAAATTAAAGTTTATTTTTATAAAAAATTAGATTTTAAAGCAAAATGATTTTCATTGAATATATAAAAAGTCTTTTATGATATATCAATTTTATTATACACAATAATCCCACAGAAGCGCGCTTCTGTCTACTTCCGCTGTTGTTTTAACTCATAATATCTACTGAAATTCAATTATATGCATAGTGTGATTATCAGATATTTTTTTCATTCCTTTGTAAATCATTTCATACTTTTTACAACTCAGATCTTCTAAGTCATATTCATTTAACATATTCATATACCTATCAGGTAAAATTATTTTATATGTATCATCTAAAATAACAGTAAGTTTTTTCCCATATTTTGTAGTTATAATTTCATAATCAGAAGTTTGATAAGGTTTATTTATTTCCAAATCACGAAGTGTTTTATATTCAATAGAATTTCCTATAAAATTTAATTTATTTTTTAAATCCATTTATAAGAAAAATTTAAAAAAAAAATTATTTTCTATAAATGGAAGGAACATCACCTTGTTATATTTGTAAAAAATGTTTTTGCTTTTGTAAAAGATCAATTGAAATACATTCTCCTTTTAAAAAAACAAAAGAATTACAGTGTAATGAAAAAATGCCACCTGAAACTCCAAAAAAGTATATAAAAAGAAAAAGAGAAGAATAATTTATCCATTATAACAAAATTTTAAATGAATCACTTATATTTTGATATTTTTTAACGTTTTCCAAATTTAAATAATACATATGCTCTTTCATAAAGTCCTCTGACATTTTTTGATATTTACAAATATACTTCCAATCTAAATTTTCTTTAAATTCATCAATAAATTTTTCACTTAATTTTTGATATTTAGAAATTATACACCAGTTAATTCGTTTTGAAAAAGGTCTCGCGTTTTCCAAATAATACATATGCTCTTTCATAAAACCCCCTGACATTTTTTGATATTTACAAATATATTCCCAATCTAAATTTTCTTTAAATTCATCATTAAATTTTTCACTTAATTTTTGATATTTTGAAATTATACACCAGTTAATTCGTTTTGAAAAAGTTATCATGAAATCTTCATCTAATTTTTGATGTTTACATATTAAGTCCCAGTTAACTTCTTGTTGAAAATAAATTATAAACTCTTTTGTTATAACAGGAGATTTAGAAATTTCATTCCACATTTATAAGAAAAGAATTATATCATTTCTAAAATTACAGTGATATCTGCCCTGTTAAAATTAATTAAATCGTTATTTTCGTCACAAATTTTAACTTCGATTTTATTGATATTATTATATTGAATTGGAAAATAAATAGGAATAGTTTCATAAATTATGGGGTGTTTAAATTAAGAATTTATTTTAAAAGATGCTATGATATCTGTTTCTCTATGGTTAAATTTATCACCTTTTACACACATTCCGTTTATTAAATTACAATGAATATTTATTGTTTCAACAGGAATGAATTTCTTTGGTGAATTTAATAAGTGTGTTAAACTATCTGGTTTTTCAATAATTTTATGAGGTATTTCTATTTTATTTCCATTTTTTATTAAATCAAACCCAAATTTAGATAAATAATTTTTAAGTGATAAAAAATCATATTGTCCAACAGGAATTGTTAAAACTTTATTTTCATAATATATTTTATTATTTTTTTCTGTAATATTATTAATTAAATTTGTACTACAGAAACTTCTTAAACCCAGTTTATTATCATTATTGAGGAAATGTTCTCAAAATGAAAATTTAAAACAGATTGATTTCCTTCTAATTTTAAAATCATTTATTTAAGATATTTTTTCTAATAAATGAATACCTACGGTTTTCCTTATTGTTATGAACTTCTAATACCATCAGATAATGATGGGTTTAAAACAGACATTGAAAATTTAAAACAATCAGCTCAATTAGAAATAGATAAAAAGATAAAAGAATTTGAAGCAAAATTTAATAGTAAAACAAAAGAAATAAATAACGATGTTAGTAATTTTGTAAATAACGAAGTAAAAAAATTAAATAATTTTGTGGAAATAGATGATAAAAAACTAAAAGATATAAAAATTGAATTCGTTAATTTAAAATAAAACAGTCTCAAACAGAGCTAGATGAGTTAAAAATAGAAATTGATAATATAAAACAATCATTAGAAATAAAGATAAAGAATTGGAAGCAATATTTATAGCCCAGGGTCGATCCAGTCAAACCATGAACAAATTAGAGACAAGCTGAAATTTGGTATATAAGTTTGTATTGGGGTCCATAAAATACCACCAAACCCCACCGGTAATCCGCCGTGCCTGTCACCCCTAAACAACCCCCGAAAGGGGTGAAAATCGGACTTTTTCTAGTTATTTGGCAATATCTTAAAAACAAAGCTATATACGAAAAAATATGAAAATAGAAAAATTAAAGGGCATAAAATTTCCTATAAAATTGCGTTTAGCAGATATATTTTGCTTTACCAGTGGCGGAGTTATGATATTTTTAATAATTGGGTATTTTCTAAAAATATTCTCTAGCCTTTACTTATTGGATTTTGACATTAAATATACATAACAATATATAAGGATATTTTGGTAAATACATTTAATACATTCTTACATCAATAAATTAGAAATAAAAAACATACCAGTGGAGTACTATATTCTAATTTCATACATTATTTTGTATTAGCTAATAGAACTTTAACATTTTACGTGCCTATTAAATGTAACAAAATAATTATTTTAAATATCCGTGAATTTCTGTTACGAATTGAGAGGAGTTATTTTTATATTAATATTATTATGGACATATACCGCATGTCAAGGCAACTGAGTGTTTTCCGCGTCGCTATTCGCCCCTGTATGTATGCTCTCTTCGTATATTCTCGATACGACTCCATTACGCTAAACAAAATTTGTATATGCTACGCCCAGGAAGAAGTTCGAAATCAAATAAAATTACTAATACTTCAAAGTTGCAGCATAAGTTGGGAACTTTAATAAATGTTAAATAAATAAATAAATAAGGTGTAAGAATAGTATTTTGTACTAAACTTCGCCCATCAATAAAGACGTTTATTATTATTATTATTGTTATTGCCATGCACGCCATTTCCGGATGTGATACTACATCTGGCCTGTTTACCAGGGGAAAAAATTAATTTGGTCAATACTGTGAAAAAGAAGAAGTTGGTTGACCTTCTTGAAGAATTTTACAATCCAAATATATCCAAAGACAGATTGAGGACCTTTATTTCGACATTTTTTATTTCCGTATACGTCAAAAATAGAACAAGTACCGATTTGAATAACGTCAGATACATTCTCTACCAGCAGTATGTAGCAAAGCAAAGTTTAAATAAAGATTTTAATCTGGCTTCACTTCCACAGATCATAAATGCAGCTCAGTACCATGCATATAGGACATTTCATCCAGTAACTCTACATACATATTTTATTTACATGTATGATTAACTTTTAGGTTCAAGCATGGTTGAATATTAATAGCTTACCACTCCAGGACTGGGGATGGATTTCTAGTGATTCCGGAATCTCTCCAGTCCAGATGGATCAAGATATAGACCCCACAGGGTTCCTTAAACAAATTTTTTGAAACTGTTCATCAGGTGGTTGCAAAAGTGCATGTTCATGTCGTAACCTGTTTTAATAGGGCAGTTGAGGATATACAGGCGGAAGACGACATCTCAACATGCAGATAAAATATATTGGATAATAAGTAATTAAAAACATACATTACATTCATTTACTTAAACATAACCTGTAAGTATTTTAGTTTATTTAAGAAAAAGCAACTATGCTACTTACTACATAAAAAATTCATATTTTATGTATTATTATAGTTTTAATCTGTTTTGGTGTAAAAGACGTAAAATATATTAATGTAGCGTAATTATTTTGTGGGAAATGTGTATTTTGTTAAAATATACTGGAATTTACAATACGATAACTCCACCACTGGTAAAGCAAAATATATCTGCTAAACGTAACTTTATAGGAAATCGTATGCTCTTTAATTTTTCTGTCTTCATATTTTTTTGTATATAGCTTTGTTTTTAAGATATTGCCAAAAAACTAAAAAAAGTCCGATTTTCACCCCTTTCGGGGGTTGTTTAGGGGTGACAGGCACGGCAGATTGCCGGTAGGGTTGGTGGTATTTTAAGGACCCCAATACAAACTTATATAACCAAATTTCAGCTTGTCTCTAATTTGTTCATGGTTTCCTATATAAAGCTTCAGATCGACCCTGGGCTATGCGGTATTATGTCCTAAATATTATTAATATAAAAATAATTCCTCTCAATTTCTAACAGAAATTCCACGAATATTTAAAATAATTATTTTGTTACATTTGATGTTTTCCTCCGCTCTCACTATTAGTGTTTAAAAGTAAGTGAACTTTAACATTTAATTATCGGACTTTTTCCGAATATAATTCTGACACTATTAACTGTCCATTAGTGAAAACAAGTGAGTGTGATAATGATAGCTAAATGTGGAAATTAGATAATTGAAACATTTGCCGATTAGTCCCATACACGGTGTAAGATAATTAGGTGGTGAAACGCCTCAATGTATCGTATGGTTAGAATGTCTCCAAACTGTTAACGCTAGAGACGCGAAATCGTAAGACAAAGAGAGAGAGTATGGGGCCACCAGGGCCGCGCGGGCTGCGGCCCGTATCGACCCTAGTTAATTTCCACTTCATTTTACCAGGTCGAAAAATATACCATTCGATGCAGAAAAATAAGTAGAACACGATTGTTGAAAAATTATGTCTAAATTGTCGGCTAGTCTGCAAAAAAAAATATAAACCGAAAATGAAATTAGACGCCGGCACGTTTAACTCGAAACGCTGCTAAAACCGTTCGAGTTATGAAAAAAATTAACATAAACAATTTTATAGAGAACTAAATTTCCTATAAAAAAGTCAGTGGTAAATACATTTAATACGTTCTTACATCAATAAATTAGAAATAAAAAACATACCAGTGGAGTACTATATTCTAATTTCATACATTATTTTGTATTAGCTAATAGAACTTTAACATTTTACGTGCCTATTAAATGTAAAAAAATAATTATTTTAAATATCCGTGAATTTCTGTTACGAATTGAGAGGAATTATTTTTATATTAATAATATTTTAAGGACATATACCGCATGTCAAGGCAACTGAGTAGTTTTCCGCGTCGCCATTCGCCCCTGTATGTATGCTCTCTTCGTATATTCTGGATACGACTCCATTACGCTAAACAAAATTTGTATATGCTACGCCCAGGAAGAAGTTCGAAACCAAATAAAATTACTAATACTTCAAAGTTGCAACATAAGTTGGGACCTTTAATAAATGTTAAATAAATAAATAAATAAAGTGTAAGAATAGTATTTTGTACTAAACTTCGCCCATCAATAAAGACGTTTATTATTATTATTATTTTTGCCATGCACGCCATTTCCGGATGTGATACTACATCTGGCCTGTTTACTAGGGGAAAAATTAATTTGGTCAATACTGTGAAAAAGAAGTTGGTTGACCTTCTTGAAGAATTTTATAATCCAAATATATCCAAAGACAGATTGAGGACCTTTATTTCGACATTTTTTATTTCCGTATACGTCAAAAATAGAACAAGTACCGATTTGAATAACGTCAGATACATTCTCTACCAGCAGTATGTAGCAAAGCAAAGTTTAAATAAAGATTTTAATCTGGCTTCACTTCCACCGATCATAAATGCAGCTCAGTACCTACCATGCATATAGGACATTTCATCCAGCAACTCTACATACATATTTTATTTACATGTATGATTAACTTTTAGGTTCAAGCATGGTTGAATAATAGCTTACCACTCCAAGACTGGGGATAGATTTCTAGTGATTCCGGAATCTATCCAGTCCAGATAGATCAAGATATAGACCCCAAAGGGTTCATTAAACAAATTTTTTGCAACTGTTCATCAGGTGTTTGCAAAAGTGCATGCTCATGTCGTAACCTGTTTTAATAGGGCAGTTGAGGATTTACAGGCGGAAGACGACATCTCAACATGCAGATAAAATATATTGGATAATAAGTAATTAAAAACATACATTACATTCATTTACTTAAACATAACCTGTAAGTATTTTAGTTTATTTAAGAAAAAGCAACTGTGCTACTTACTACATAAAAAACTCATATTTTACGTATTATTATAGTTTTAATCTGTTTTGGTGTAAAATACGTAAAATATATTAATGTAACGTAATTATTTTGTGGGAAATGTGTATTTCGTTAAAATAAATGTACTGGAATTTACAATACGATAACTCCACCACTGGTAAAGCAAAATATATCTGCTAAACGTAATTTTATAGGAAATTTTATACTCTTTAATTTTTCTGTCTTCATATTTTTTCGTATATAGCTTTGTTTTTAAGATATCGCCAAAAAACTAAAAAAAGTCCGATTTTCACCCCTTTCGGGGGTTGTTTAGGGGTGACAGGCACGGCGGATTACCGGTGGGGTTTGGTGGTATTTTAAGGACCCCAATACAAACTTATATACCAAATTTCAGCTTGTCTCTAATTTGTTCAAGGTTTCCTATATAAATCTTCAGATCGACATTGGGCTAGCGTTTCATCACCTAATTATCTTACACCATGGTCCCATACATATACCTAAAAAAAATTTAAGTCTTAAAAACAAGTGAACAGTTTCTTCTAGTGATAACAATTTAACTATTCACAAAAAATCTTATTGCTCTTTGCCAGTATGCCTATATGTGTTTTTTGCACCACTATAATTACTAATAAAACACCAGGCTTGAAATGCAATGGTCCCTGTGGCAAGTTCTACCATGGCAAGTGCGTAGATCTAAGCAAGTTGGACGTCTCTCGGTTTCTATTGCCTGGGACGTATTGGTACTGTGCTGACTGTCGGATAGAAGAAGGTTCTAAACGGAAGTCAATCATCGCTGGCGATGACGATGCGGATAGCCAAAATTCGTTATCCACTTTCGCTGTTTTAAAAGATATTCAAGCTAATATGAAGTCACTTAATGATAAGTACGAAACTGTAATGGATTCAGTCAACTTTGCAGTAATCAAATCACAACATTTGAGTTAATAGTTAATAAACTAAATGATAAAATAGCTCTCATAGAAAAACTTACGAAAGAAAATATAGAATTAAAATCTGAGATAAAAAATTTGAATTCACGAGTAGAGATTGTCGAACAACAAGCTCGTTTAAATAATTTAGAAATACAAGGTGTGCCTGAAAAGTCCAATGAAAACATTTTTCACATACTTGAAAAAATAGGTGAACACATTCAATGTCCTATATCAGCTTCTACCATTGATACTGTACACCGTATAGCCCACCAGTCTTCTGACAGGCCTAAACCAATTATAGTTAAGTTTATGTCCAAACAAAAGAGGGATGAAATACTAGCAGCTGCTAAGGTTAAACGCTTAGCAACCGCTGATAGATCTCCTGGCTTAAAAATTGATAACATATCTAACGGATTATTTATAAACGAGCATTTAACCAGTTTAACTAAATTAATTTTGAAAAAATCCAAGGAAATGGCTAGATCTAAAAATTATAAATACATATGGGTACGGAACGGCAGTGTTTTTGCAAGAAAAGACGACAGATCCGCTGTTCTTAAAATCACATCTGAAAACGATATCTGTAAGATTAATTAAAATATTTGTTTAGTGAATATAATATTAGCAAATTCCTTTACAAACTTTGATGGTTATTTCAGTGTTTTATCAAAATGTTCGTGGACTTAAAACTAAAACTACTACTATTCTGAAGAATTCTTTGAACTGCGATCACAAAATAATTTGCCTGACAGAAACATGGCTAAACCAATCAGTTTTTAGTTCTGAAATAATTTGTGATGCATATAACGTTTATCGCCGAGATCGGGAAACCTCGTTGTGTATCAAATCTGAAGGAGGTGGAGTACTCATCGCTGTCGACAAAGAACTAAAAAGTTTAATTCAAAATTCATGGATATCCGAAGCTGAAGACCTATGGGTAACAGTCATCCCTGAAGAAAATCACGGACATAAGTTCCACATCGGTTGTGTATATATTCCCCCAAGCGATAATCTTGCTTTAAATTTATTTTGTTCTAAGCTTAGTGATATTACAACAAATAATCCTAATGACTTGTTTTAGCCCAGGGTCGATCTGAAGATTTATATAGGAAACCTTGAACAAATTAGAGACAAGCTGAAATTTGGTATATAAGTTTGTATTGGGGTCCTTAAAATACCACCAAACCCCACCGGTAATCCGCCGTGCCTGTCACCCCTAAACAACCCCCGAAAGGGGTGAAAATCGGACTTTTTTTAGTTTTTTGGCAATATCTTATAAACAAAGCTATATACGAAGAAATATGAAGACAGAAAAATTAAAGAGTATAAAATTTCCTATAAAATTACGTTTAGCAGATATATTTTGCTTTACCAGTGGCGGATTTATGATATTTTTAATACCTGGGTATTTTGTAAAAATACTCCCTAGCCATTACTTATTGGATTTGGACATTAAATATACATAATAATATATATGGGTATTTTGGTAAATACATTTAATACATCCTTACGTCAATAAATCAGAAATAAAAAGCAGACCAGTGGAGTAGGTACTGTATTTCTAATTTCATACATTATTTTGTATTAGCTAATAGAACTTTAACATTTTACGTTCCTATTAAATGTAACAAAATAATTACTTTAAATATCCGTGGAATTTCTGTTAGAAATTGAGAGGAATTATTTTTATATTAATAATATTTAGGACATAATACTGCATAGCCCAGGATCGATCTGAAGCTTTTTATAGGAAACCATGAACAAATAGAGACAAGCTGAAATTTGGTTATATAAGTTTGTATTGGGGTCCTTAAAATACCACCAAACCCCACCGGTAATCTGCCGTGCCTGTCACCCCTAAACAACCCACGAAATGGGTGAAAATCTGACTTTTTTAGTTTTTTGGCAATATCTTAAAAACAAAGCTATATACGAAAAAATATGAAGATAGAAAAATTAAGGAGCATACAATTTCCTATAAAGTTACGTTTAGCAGATATATTTTGCTTTACCAGTGGTGGAGTTATCGTATTGTAAATTCCAGTATATTTTAACAAAATACACATTTCCCACAAAATAATTACGTTACATTAATATATTTTACGTCTTTTACACCGAAACAGATTAAAACTATAATAATACATAAAATATGAGTTTTTTATGTAGTAAGTAGCACAGTTGCTTTTTCTTAAATAAACTAAAATACTTACAGGTTATGTTTAAGTAAATGAATGTAATGTATGTTTTTAATTACTTATTATCCAATATATTTTATCTGCATGTTGAGATGTCGTCTTCCGCCTGCTAATCCTCAACTACCCTATTAAAACAGGTTACGACATGAGCAATGAGCATGCACTTTTGCAACCACCTGATGAACAATTGCAAAAAATTTGTTTAAGGAACCCTTTGGGGTCTATATCTTGATCCATCTGGACCTTCGTCTACTTAGGGCACACGAGTCTGGAATCTACAGTGACTAACCCTGCGGGATGTGGGGAGTTGCTGTAGATTATTCGCTGGCGCTCTCTCTGTGTGGTGTCGGAGGCCACAGGGAGACTGTCCAGCACTTTCTTTCGGAAACGAAAAAAAAAAAAAAATAATAATAAGGGGTGCGAATTCCGGACCGACAACCTCCACGCGGTGCACCCTGGGCAGGGAGGGGCAACCCTTTCTGGCAAATGTCGGACGTGGGATTGCAGGGCTAACCACCCTGTAATCTCAAATCTTCTGGTTCTACCAGTGAACAGAAGAAGGGCCCCTCACAATCAACCCCAACCGGATGGGGGTCAGAGACAGGTGGGAGGGGCCTTACCGGACCGTCTCAACAATGATGAACGCTTTGAATATGGACGCTTTAGGTGGACGGAGGAACTAAGAGATGACCTGCTTAACTGCTATGAGAGCAGCGAACCTGCGCGCAGGTGATACATGGCGCGACTACACCGGTAGTGGTGCGATATGCACCCGGAGTATCGCGCCTTCTCTCAACAACATCTGAGAGATCAAGTATCCTTCCTGCGCAGAACAGGTTACGTAAGGGCACCTCGTCAACGTGAGGAAGTGCCTGCCGCACTTCCACCGCGGCAAATACCAGCTGACGAGGAACATCCTCCCGAGTACACCGATATCGCTTTAAGGACGAGGGTTAACCTTAACACCAGGGTTAACCCAAAGCCACAAGACCTGGCACGAATGGATTCGTTGATTAGTGAGGAGCTTCCAGAAGATGCCAACATCTGGCAGATCAACAGCGCGGTGTACGCTGCCGCCAAGCAACTCGGCCCACAAGAGCGCCTGGCAAGCGCAGTTGATAGGGTCGAGAAAGCTAAGGGGCGCGTACAGAAGATCGAAGCTAAAATTCGATCAGCAAGGCAACACGCTTCTCGAATCCAGAGTGTGGTGGATTATATAGTCGCAGGTAGACCATTTACACCGAAGGTCCGGCGAGTGGCAGCCGGACTGAGACGCCATCACCACACTCTAAATCGCACAGTGCTGCAGACCATCAAGCAGCACTGTCTAGATAGGATTCGAGCGCTTATGGCTATTAAGAAAACTTTGGTCAGGCGAATGCGGAGTTTGGAACAAAACAAATTGTTTCAAACAAATAGTGCATTCTGTGAGTCGGACGAACATACAAATATTTGGGGAGTCAGCCAAACTACCACCTCCCCCCGTTTTCGAGGATGCTGAACACGATGGTGATGTTTTTTCTGCCCCCTGAGTTGACGCTACCCCCCAAACGGCCAAAAAACCTCCCCCAAAGGGGGAGAATTGCGTATTCGACATCTTTCACCGGCAGAACTTATGTCACCCCCCGTTTTCGATGATGCTGAACACGATGGTGATGTTAGTTCTGCTCCCCGAGTTGACCCTACCCTCCAAACGACCAAAAAACCACCTCCAAGGGGGGAGAATCGCGTATTTGACGTCTTCCAACGGCAAAACTTATGTCACCCCTCGTTATCGAGGATGCTGAACACGACGGTAACGTTAGTTCTGCTCCCCGAGTTGACCCTACACCCTCCAAGCGACCAAAAAACCACCCCCAAAGGGGGAGATTCGCGTATTTGACATCTTCCACCGGCAAATCTTATGTCACCCCCCGTTTTTGAGGATACTGTGAACACGTTGGTAATGTTAGTTCTGCTCCCCGAGGCGAACCAACTCTCCAAACGGCCAAAAACTACCCTCCAAGGGGGTTAAAAATGTGTTTCATGCTACAAACGAGAAAACCCACGTTATCTCTCGTTCTTGAGTTCCTGGGCAAGAGAAAGATATTACCAAATCACCTCGACAAATGTTGAAAATGATTTATATAACATACAGTAAATAAGTAATTTTATGCATCAATAAAATTGTTACTTCACTTACCTCATAAAACCGCTCGTCAAAGGGGTAGTTTGTGTCCGTTCGAGGGGTTCGCGGGGATCGAGGTGACTTGGTAATATTTTCTCTTATCCAGCATCCTCAAAAACGAGAGATAACATGGGTTTTCCCGTTTGTAGCACGAAACACATTTTTCACCCCCTTATGGAGAGTGGTTCGCCTCGGGGAGCAGAACTATCATCACCCTTGTGTTCAGCATCCTCAAAAACGGGGGGCGACATAAGTTTTGCCGGTGGAAGACGTAGAATACGAAATTCCCCCACTTTGGGGTAGTTTTTGGCCATTTGGGTGGTACAATCAGCTCGGGAGCAGAACCAACAGCACCATCGTGTTCAGCATCCTCGAATACGGGGGGGGGGGGCTGACACAAGTTTTGCCGTTGGAAGACGTCAAATACGCGATTCTCCCCCTTTGGGGGTGGTTTTTTGGCCGTTTGGGGGTAGGGACAACTCGGGGAGCAGAGCCAACATCACCATCGTGTTCAGCATCCTCGAAAACGGGGGAGGAAAGTAGTTTGGCTGACTCCCCAAATATTTGTGTTTTTCGAGGTTTTTTCCGACTCACAGAATGCACTAGTCAACCAAACTACCGCTCTTCCCCGTTTTCGAGGATGCTGAGAACGATGGTGATGTTTTTTCTGCTCCCTGAGTTGTCCCTACCCTCCAAACGGCCAAAAAACCACCCCCAAATGAGGGGAATCGCGTATTCGACGTCTTCCACCGGTAAATTTATGTCACCCCCCGTTTTCGAGGATGCTGAACACGATGGTGATGTTGGTTCCGCTCCCCGAGTTGACCCTACGCCTCCAAGGGCCAAAAACCACCCCCAAAGAGGGGGAATCGCGTATTCTACGCCTTCCTCCGGCAAAACTTATGTCAATCCCCGTTTTTAAGAATGCTGAACACGATGGTGATGTTAGTTCTGCTCGCTGAGTTGATCCTACCCCCAAACGGCCAAAAAAACACCCCCAAAGGGGGAGAATCGCGTATTTGACGTCTTCCAACGGCAAAACTGATGTCACCCCCCGTTTTCGTGGATGCTGAAAACGACGGTGATGTTAGTTCTGCTCCCTGAACTGAACCTACCCCCCAAACGGTCAAAAACCACCCCCAAAGAGGGGG
This sequence comes from Rhagium mordax, assembly GCA_963680705.1. Taxonomy (NCBI): domain Eukaryota; kingdom Metazoa; phylum Arthropoda; class Insecta; order Coleoptera; family Cerambycidae; genus Rhagium; species Rhagium mordax. The sequence goes on along the minus strand of OY796660.1, from coordinate 46,109,256 downwards.
AATCGCGTATTCTACTTCTTCCACCGGCAAAACTTATGTCATCCCCCGTTTTTGAGGATGCTGAACACAATGGTGATGTTTGATCTGTTCCCCGAGGCGAGTCAACCCCCCGAACGGCCAAAAACCACCACCAAAGAGAGAAAATCGCGTATTCTACGGCTTCTACCGGCAAAATTTATGTCACCCCCCCGTTTCTGAGGATGCTGAACACGATGGTGATTCGGGGGGTTGATTCGCCTCATTCGCCTCGGGGAGCAGAACCAACACCACCCTCGTGTTCAGCATCCTCAAAAACGGGGGGTGGCATAAGTTTTGCCGGTGGAAGACGTAGATTCCCCCTATTTGGGGGTGGTTTTTGACCGTTTGGGGGGTAGGATCGGCTCTGTGAGCAGAACCAACATCACCGTCGTGTTCAGCATTCACGAAAACGGGGGGTGACATAAGTTTTGCCGGTGAAAGACGTAGAATACGCGATTCCCCCTCTTTAGGAGTGGTTTTTGACCGTTTAGGGGGGTAGGATCAACTCGGGGAGCAGAACTAACATCACCATCGTATTCAGCATCCTCGAAAACGGGGGATGACATAAGTTTTGCCGGTGGAAGATGTCGAATACGCGATTCTCGCCATTTAGGGACGGTTTTTTGGCCGTTTGGGGGGTAGGGTCAACTCAGGGAGCAGTGAAAACAATACTATCGTGTTCAGCATCCTCGAAAACGGGTGGAGGAAGTAGTTTGGTTGACTCTCCAAATACTTGTATTTTTTAAGGTTTTTTCCGACTCACAGAATGCACTAAAACCCGTCTCGCCTGTTCCAAGAGCCACAGCGTGTTGTCGAAAATCCGCCAACTGTTGATAATGTCGAAGCCTTCTGGAAAGGAATCTACGAAGTCGCGAGTCCATTCGATAATGACACTCCAGCTATAGCACACTTCGAGGCTCTCTGTTGTAGAGTCTTAGAAGAGCCAGACGAAGTGTGCCCGGCAATCAGTACGGAAGAGGTTGTAACGTCTTTTCTAACGCCAAACTGGGTGACTCTGTTTGGGCGTTAAAACAGGTAACGTCTTTTGCTTACGGGTAGCTGGTTTGGAGAAGTTATCCAGGTTTCATGTATTAGTAATAAATAGAAAGTCTACAGTATAAATAAAACAGTTTATTTCTTCACACAAATAGTCAAGTATCGGAATATATCAGGTACAGGTAATCTCTTTACATCTCATACATAAAATAATTTATGTCTTCAACAAACAGTCAAGTATCGGAAAGTATCAGGTATATGTAATCTTTTTACAGGCTAGATATGTTATACATATAATACAGTAATATAATAGGCGGAGTGTAATGTCAGGACGGTAAGCTATACAATATTATTATATAACATGCGGAGTATAATGACGGAACGACAAACGGTTGCCTCAACTTCACGTGCTGCGGTGTAGTACGGTACCTATTTACTAACGGCAGGACCAGCTCAACACGCTGAAGGCCTACAGTCAACAAATAGACCGACGGAGAGACGACGGCGGTTCGGTACCTATTTACCGACGGCAGGACCAGCTCAACACGCTGAAGGCCTACAGTCAACAAATAGACCGACGGGGAGACGACGGCGGTTCGGTACCTATTTACCGACGGCAGGACCAGCTCAACACGCTGAAGGCCTACAGTCGTCAAATAGACCGACGGTGACGGCGGACGCTTCGGTAACTATTTACTAACGGCAGGACCAGCTCAACACGCTGAAGCCCTACGGTCAACAAACAGACCGACGGACGTCGGGGGCGGCGGAACAGACAGGTCGACTGACTACCGTACACCAGGAGGTCTAGCTCAGCACGCTACAAACCCCAAGGCAACAATAGACATTCGGCCGGGCGGCTACATCATTGGATTCGATATTCAACTAACCGTGGTCAAGCTCAGCACGCTTAAGACCCGCTATCACCCAGCTCAGTTCGCTGTAGGTGACTGTCAGTGAAATACTGAATACATTAGCAGTTTTCGGCTTGGTATTTATACCAAATTATGAGTGCATGCATGGCAGAGTGGCACTGAGTATGGCATGTAATGTCATCAGGAGCTCGGACCCACTCCTACAGTTAGTGAGAGATCATGAAACTGTGGGAGTTGGCGCTTTATTGTTTAGGGCAGCACAGAGGGTCGCAGATGAACTCGGTCTCGTGTTCGACTACCGGCGAGGTGACTCAGTCACTGAGCTTCCGCCTAATCGTCTGACAGCCCACATCAAAGCTGCCGAACAGAGAAATCTGTTCAGGCAGCACGTCGATAAACCCCTGCACGGTGTTTTCTATAACAACATAGAAACACTGAGTTTATCGACAGAGCTGACCTTCGCATTTTTAAGGTCAGCGGGGCTGAAGTCGGAGACCGAGGGATACATTGTGGCCTGCCAAGATGGTGTTATTAACACATTGGTCTATCGCAGTCGCGTGATGGGTGTAGAGGTACCTGATATCAACAGCAGGACCTGCCGTCAGGCGCCCGAGTCGCTCATGCATTTATTATCTGCATGTCCGATTTATGCGACTTCGGTCTACATCCACCGACATAACGCGGCTTTTCGAGTGCTATACTACCATCTACGGCACTCATACCAGATAGACCAAACACCAGTGCTGCCTTACGTCCCCGGAGATATCGAGTCCGTTGTCGAGAACGAGAAATGCTGGATTTACTGGAACTACTCGTTCCCGACCGTCAGGCGAATTCACGCCAATAAGCCTGACATAGTTCTCTTCGACCATCAGACCAAGGTGATGTATGTCATCGAGTTTTCAGCGCCTGCTGAGACAAACATCGCCTTGAAGGAGGAGGAGAAACGGACTAAATACAGAGATCTCCGGTACGAGCTCCAAGTGCTATACCCAGGCTACTCTGTCAAAATGGTCGTCCTGATAATCGGTGTACTCGGAGGTATGAAGCCCACGCTGCTCTCCGCATTGAAGACCATGCCTGCCTGCCAAACATCGGCAGAATGGTTGGCTGGTCAAATGCAGAAAGCGGTCATCCTGGGATCCCTTCGTCTACTTATTGCACACGAGTCTGGAATCTACAGTGACTAACCCTGCGGGATGTTGGGAGTTGCTGTAGATTATTCGCTGGCGCTCTCTCTGTGTGGTGTCGGAGGCCACAGGGAGACTGTCCAGCACTTTCTTTCGGAAACGAAAAAAATAAAAAAAAAATAAAAAAAAATAAAAATCTTTAAGAGTTTTATGTACTTAGTGTCAGATGTCACAACAAACTGAAGACCGTTAATGTTTGCAACACTGTATGCACCGAAGCTGTAAAATTGTCTTTTCATGCTTAAGTTACGACAAAACTTATTTCTCCTGCCATCTATTGCATTATGTACGAAGTATGCACTTATAAAGCCACTGTGCCGGCCCTTGTCGCATCACCTATTTAATACTACTACGAATCTTTAATTCGTTATGGCATTATCGTCTGGGGAGGTTTATACCTACCTATTAATCTATTATCAAAAGCGTTATTTCACAATACTATTATTGATGATCCTTAATTATTGGTGTACCGGTTCCACAATCTTTTTGTTACTTTTATGTTCTCATAACACATTTATAATTTTAGTTTAATTTGCATATTTTATTGGGGAGCATGGCATAATAGTGGTATATTTTTTTACATATTTGTTTAGTTATTTTATTATCTTCTTATTGTTTCTCTGAACTAATTTTTAAATTAATTCAATTTTTGCTTACTGTAAAAATTACCTAAAATAAATATATTTATTCCATAATGAGTTTGCTTAAGTGTGCTCACTTGAATGTGAAATCTCTACTAGCTCATTTTAATAATTTTAGGGATGCCGTTATCTCAAACAATTTTGATATCTGTGCTGTTACTGTGACTTGGTTAGATAACTCTGTACGTAATGATACTGTTAATATTGAAGGATATGATTTTATCCGTAGTGATAGAAATAGGCATGGAGGTGGAGTGGGGATTTTCATTAAAACAGCTATAAAATATACAGTGTTGCAATTAGGTGGAGATATTGAACAAATTTGGTTGAAACTTGACTTGCAGACTGCATATGTTGCTTTTGGCGTAGTATACAGACCTCCTGGAGGTGGTTCTTTTTTAAACAAATATGAAAGTATTTTAACCTATATAATTCCAACAGTTGAAAATATTCTTTGCCTAGGAGATTTTAATATTGATCTGCTTAGAATTTACAGTGCTGATGCTAGTCATGTTAATGACACTCTAGAAAGCCTGGGGCTCTATCAGATTATTGATCAGCCTACGAGGATCGCGGATAATTCGGCCACTCTCATTGAATATGTTTTAACTTCTACTAAAGAACTCGTTAAGTCAGCTGGGGTAATGACTGTGGTAGGGGTAAGTGATCATGAACTAATTTACTGTAATATTAATGTTAAAATTGATAAAGCTGATCCCATTTTTGTAACTTCTCGAAATTTTAAAAATTTAAATTATGAACAGTTCAAGTCAGATTTAATGTCTATACCGTGGAGAAATATTTATGACTTAAGTGATATTGACAGTAAAGTCCAATTTTTAAATGATAATATAATAACTTTGTTAGATCTGCATGCTCCTTATACAACTTATAGAATAACTTAAAAAATATTCGCCCTGGTTAACTGATACGCTACGTAGCATGATGAAAGTGAGGGATAAAGCTTTATTACGTTACAAAAGATCGAAAAATTTAGCACACTGGCAATATTATAAACAACTTAGAAATGCTGTAACTGTAGCTGTAAAAACTGAACAAAAAGCTTATTACAATCGGTAACTAAACACTAATAACCAAAAACTAATATGGTCGAAATTAAAATCTCTTAACTTAACATGTTACGTAAGAAATCTAATGATGGTCGCCCAAGTCATTTATCTGACGTTGAAAAAATTAATAATCATTTTATTCATTCTGTTCCAAATCTGCCGGCTGATGTGTCTACAATTACGTACTATAATAATAATCGGAAAGACAATAATGTGTATGGTTTAAATTTTACTGAAGTTACTGAACTTGAGGTATTAGATATAATTACCAAAATTAAAAGCAAGGCATTAGGATCTGATGGCATCAACATTTTAACAATTAAAATGTGTATTCCGCATATCTTACCTCACATTACTCATATTATGAATTTTTGTTTGAAAAACGGTGTTTTCCCTAACTTTTGGAAAAAGGCTCTTATTCTACCTTTGCCAAAAAATTCTAATCCCACGAGCTTTAAAGATATTAGACCTATAAGTATTTTACCTTGTTTGTCTAAAGTTCTTGAGAAAATTATAGACTTGCAGCTTAGAATGTTTTTAGATAACAATAAAATAATCCCTAGCACACAGTCGGGTTTTAAAACTGGCCACAGCTGTAGTACAGCATTACTCAATATAACTGATGATATCTTTCGGGCAACTGATCGAGGCAAATTAACATTATTAGTTTTATTAGATTACTCTAAGGCTTTTGATACTTTAAACCATAGTATGTTAATATCAATTTTACATTTTTTAGGGTTATCTACTAATGCTATTAAATTATTTTCAAATTATTTATCTAATAGATCGCAGGCTGTTCAATATAAACTAAACATTTCTCTATTCCAAAATATTTTAAATGGTGTCCCCCAAGGTTCAATTCTAGGCCCTTTACTGTTTATTGTTTATATATCTAATTTTGTAAATACTTTTATGTCTTGTCATATACACTACTACGCTGATGACGCACAGCTTGCTCTGTCCTTCTACCCTGAGGAATATGCTCAAGCAATAGCAGCTTTAAATCATGATCTTCATAATATCTATATTATATCTGCTCAACATTGTTTACAACTAAATACTTCCAAATCTGCTGCTATATTATTTGGTAGAAAAACTGATAGGTTAAGATATTTTAATGATGATCCTCCAGATATTCTGCTTAATAATGAGAAAATAGTTTATAGTGATAATGTAAAAAATTTAGGGTTAGTTATGGATTTTGAATTAAGGTTCTCTAAACATGTATCTAAATGTCTGCAAAAGGCCTATCTTAATTTGAGAGTAATTTACCAACATAGAGTTCCTGAATAGAAGGACAAAGACAATGCTGTGCGAATCTCTTGTTTTATCGCAACTACATTATTGTGATACTGTATATGATCCCTGCTTAAACAGTGTTGATGTTAATCGCATTTAAATACTTCAAAACTCATGTTTGAGGTTAATTTTTGGTATTAGAAAATATGACCGTATTAGTCACACACTTAAGCAAGTTAATTGGCTTAATATGAAATCGAAGATATCTGCATTCTGCATGTCAGTTTTATACCATTTTGTTGAATAAATCACCTACATACCTATTTCAAAAAATTAGTTATCGCAGTGATGTACTACACAATTTAAATACGCGATTTAGAGGTACACTCACCTCCCCTACACTATCCACAGAGTTGTTTCGACGGTCCTTCACATATAACGTTGCAAGGTGTATAAATAATCTACCTGATGAACTGAATGGTTTAAGTTTTACAATTAACAATGTAAAAAAAACGGCTTTCTGTAATTATTATGAATAAGCAGTCGAGTGAGCTTGCGTTAGTATTGTAATACTGTTGTACAGTAGGCACTTAATAATATTGAAAATAATCGTTTGCTTTTATTTATTTTACAATTTTTTTTGCTTATATAAGTATAAGTATGAGTTTATTTATTATTATTTTTTTAAGTAAGATATTGTTTTATATCTCAAATAGGTTTATATTATTATACTTAATTTACTATTCTTGTGCAGTGTCATTTAGCTTACATAGGGGTTAGGTGGAAGAATAGACGGTGTGACTTTGTGTCTTACCGTACTAAATCTCGCCCCTTCAACTGTTATTTCTTTAATTTAATGTGAACAATAACTTTTAATAAAGGCCTTTATTAATTTTATTATTATTTTATTATTATATAAAAATGCTTTAAATCAATTAAATGTTGTTCAAAATTATATATTAAAAATAATAGATAAAAAAATAAACTCTATCCTACTAACTTGTTATATAATAATGAAATCTGTAATGTTCAAATACTTTATATGGTATCCATTTGTTCATACCGGGTGACCACGAGATGAGGTTACACTCTATAACTTCTTTGTTATTAAACCGATTAATTTGAAATTTACAGTTGAGGCATTTATAACATCTAAATGCGCAACTTTTGACACTTGGTGGCTTTATTTCTTACTTCCGATTTAGCCGGAAGTGATATTAACTTTCTTATTTTAAATAAATCTCTACCTGTTTTTGTAATGTATCTTATTCGTTATAAAATTTACAATACAATGATATGTCACACAATGACATTTCATTTCAAAATGGCCGAAAAATTAAATTTTTTCAAAAATATTAAAATGTCAATTAAAAGATATTGAAAAATAATTTTTTTCCAAAGTTGGCCGTGAAATCAAAAGAGTAATGAATTTGACATGTTTAATTTTTAATTTGTACAAAAATTTCGTTTTGGCAGACATATGCCGTCACTGACTTTTTTATAGGAAATTTAGTTCTCTATAAAATTGTTTATGTTAATTTTTTTCATAACTCGAACGGTTTTAGCAGCGTTTCGAGTTAAACGTGCCGGCGTCCAATTTCATTTATGGTTTTTAGTTTTTTTTTGCACAGTAGCCGACAATTTAGACACATAATTTTTCAACAATCATGTTCTACATATTTTTCTGCATCGAATGGTATATTTTTCGACCTGGTAAAATGAAGTGGAAATTAACTAGGGACGATGCGGGGCGCATCCTGCGCGGCCCTCGCGGCCACCCACTCTCTCTCTCTCTTTGTCTTACGATTTCGCGTCTCTTGCGTTAAGAGTTTGGAGACACTCTAATTGAGGCGTTTCATCACCTAATTGTCTTACACCATGGTTTTTATTTATTTGCATATTTATATTTGTACCCAACTGTATACATGTAAGTGGACTATGTCTGTTTGTATGCAGTATAAATAAATAAATAATTGTAATTGTTCTTATGAAAGGTTTACGTGAATCACCCTGTATATCTAGGTCAAAAAGTTAGTGCAGCTTGAAGATTATCCAACGAGGCGCAGCTGAATTGGATAACGTGTACAATATTTTTTCCTATTGTTGTTTTTTGGGAGAAGTATGTTTTTTTTACGTTTTGCACTGCTAACAAAGCAATTTTCTTAAAAATTAAGAATGGTATAAATAGTCTCTTTTGACATTAAAAATAATTTGAAGAGCTGTCACGATCGTATAACAAAGACTGCTACCTTACAGTGAAGTCAAGGAGTCTGAAAAGTAGCCGACAAAATTCTGCAGCAATGAAACCTACTCCTCCCCCGTTTTCGAGGGTGCTGATAACGTAAAACATGGTGGCTGAGGTTTTTGGCGACCGCAACCTCCTCAAAGGGCCAACAACTACGCCTTTAGGTACCGCTGGGGGTTGTTACAACCCTTCCGGAGGGTTGAAAAATGAATTTTCTTTTTCTTTTCTTTTTTATGTAATTTCTATGCCTCCGTTTTTGAGGATGCTAAACAGGAAAAAACTAGTTATCAGCGTCTGACCCTTCCTACGGGCAAAAACTACCCTCCTAAACTTTCGCTAGTAATCATGCTCGGCAGTGCGGGGTTGGAGGGGAGTAGCTGGCAACAAGTTGGGATTGGATGACAAGTGAAAGGTAATGTCAGGCCTGTCGCTACTCCTGGGGTTGTTACAATCTTTGGAGGGTTGAAAATTTATTTTTCTTTTAGTTTTTAGTCACTATATTTCCGTTTTTTAGGGTACTGAACCAGAATAAAATAATCTCTTCTGATTATAATTTTTCTTTGTTAACAAATAACGTATATGAAATATTTTTTCTTGCAATACAATACAATACAATGAATATTTGAAATAATACAAGTAATCGATACAATCTAGGGCACTTACAAATAGAATTATATGCTTCATACTCCTCGAAATGGACATCACGGAATCGACCATAATAATTTGAGGAATTAAATTTAAGTAATTAACATTATCAGAATTACCAGGCTCCTTTCACTTTGTACCTGGATTATCATTCTCATCTTCTGTTATACAATTTGCACAATTTCGACCTCGACAACTTTCCAAAATATACTACATTGCACATGGTAAACCAAATTTTACACAAATACATCGTTTTGAACACCCATTCTTGCAAGTACAATAATAATCTTTGAAAAAAAAAATCTGCCAGGCTTGGCATTGGAAATACACTCATAACTTATGTTGTTTAATCGCCCCTTCAGTGAAGGGGGGGGTAGTAGCGTTTATAACGAATAGAGTTAAAATATCCTCATTAGGGCAGGTCGAGATTGTGCAAATTGTATATCAGAAGATGTGAATCCAGGTACAGCCAAACGAGCCATTAATGCATACCTCTAATTTATATTTCAAATTTTGAAAATGGGGCTGGATTCTTATCACTCACTTCGATCTATCTGTCTTTGTTTATCTTGGTAAAACATCATCTTTTGTTCCCATCGAAGTAGTGGCGTGTGTGAGTCGGACGAATGGTAAATATTTTGAACCGGAATGAAAATACCTTCCCCCCCCCGTTTTCGAGGATGCTGAACACGGTGGCGGCGTCAGAATTTCTCTTTGGGGTTGCGCAACCCCTCAAACCGGCCAAAAACCACCACCGAGAGGGGTTAAACGCGATTTATTAGGTTTCCCTGCAGAAAAAAGTACTTTACCCCTGTTTTCGAGGTTGTTGAGCATGGTGGTGGTGTTGGATATCGCGTCCGACCCCTACCAACCCCTCCACCGGCTAATACTCACCCCCGAAAGGGGTGAATTTTTTTTCCGCAATATCAGCGGCAGGGAAACCTAATAAATCGCGTTTAACCCCTCTCGGGGTTGGTTTTTGGCCGGTTTGAGGGGTTGCGCAACCCCAAAGAGAAATTCTGACGCCACCATCGCGCACAGCATCCTCGAAAACGGGGGGGTCACATATATTTGCCGCTGATATAGCGAAAAAAAAAAATTCACCCCTTTCGGGGGTGAGTATTAGCCGGTGGAGGAGTTGGTAGGGGTCGGACGCGATATCCAACACCACCACCGTGCTCAGCAACCTCGAAAACAGGGGTAAAGTACTTTCTTCTGCAGGGAAACCTACCTAATAAATCGCAAATAACCCTTCTCGGGGGTGGTTTTTGGCCGGTTTGAGGGGTTGCGCAACCCCAAAGAGAAATTCTGACGCCGCCATCGTGTTCAGCATCCTCGAAAACGGGGGGGGGAGGTATTTTCATTCCGGTTCAAAATATTTACCATTTTCGCGTTTTTTCCGACTCACACGCCACTAAAGTAAGTGATGAGAATCCCACTACTGTTCGCAATAAAAACATTTGATGTTTCATCCCTTCCAGGCCCCTTGCTGATGTGATTTGTTTAGCGAATAAAAGAATATAAACGTACTACAGTACTTTTAAAAATATAATAATAATAATAATAATAATAATAAACGACTTTATTATAAAAGTATACAGAATACTAATACAATGGGCGAAGTTTAGCCAGTTTTACCCGGCTACTCTTACACTTAACCTTTATTATTATTTTTTTTAAATTATAAATTATATCTTTGCTAAAAGAAATTTTGTTTTTTCAGCCTGATCGTGGACAAAATAGATACCAACAATGACAGTTTTATTTCAAGAGAAGAACTGAAAGATTGGATTCGTTTCACTCAGAAGAGATACATCACTGAGGATGTTGATCGTCAGTGGAAACAACAAAATCCTGAAAACAAACCCAGTATTTCATGGGAGAATTACCAAAAAATGGTTTATGGTTTTCTAGACAACATGGATCTTTCAGAAGCTGAAAAAGATAATGAGGGCTTCTCTTACAAAAGCATGTTAAAAAGAGATAGGAGAAGATGGACCACTGCAGACAGAGATGACGATGATAATCTGACAAAAGAAGAATTTGCGGGATTTTTACATCCCGAGGAAACAGATTATATGCGAGATATTGTTGTTGTGGAAACCATGGAAGACATTGATAAGGATAAGGATGGAAAGGTATCGTTGTTAGAATATATCGGTGACATGTACCGTGGAGAAGAAAATGATGAAGAACCTGACTGGGTAAAAAGTGAAAGAGAACAATTCAATACGTATCGTGACAAAGATGGTGACGGTTTCATGGATGAAGAGGAAGTCAAAAACTGGATCTTGCCTCAAGATTTTGACCATGCCGAAGCTGAAGCTAGGCATTTAATTTATGAAGCTGATTCAGATGCCGATGAACAATTAACCAAAGAAGAAGTATTAAAAAAGTATGACTTATTTGTTGGATCACAAGCAACAGACTTTGGTGAGGCTCTTGCGAGGCATGATGAATTTTAAGGAATAAGCAACTTAGTAAAAAGGTTTCACGTTGCTGTAGGGGTAAATTAGAATCCCTTAATAAATAAATATATAATAGTGCAATATTGTTCCTAATAATACTTTTCAAGTAATTTTTGAATCTCATGCCTTAAATTGTCAATCTCTTAACATTCCTGTAATGATACTTATATAATAATATTACTAATAATTGTTTTATTTTCATATAGAATATACATTTATTATTTTCATTTTGTGTAATTCATTAGTACCGGCAGTTACCTAGTAAGTCGGTAGACGTCATGATGGTGATGTAATTATATTGTAATCGTGCAGGCACCGTACCAGCTTTTAACAGTGCCAGAGTGGTATATAACAATGACTGTCTTATTTTTTCATTCTGGATTTGTTTGTAGTATAACAGGTGGAAGAAGATCGTGGTACATCTTCCTTTTTTCCATTAGTTTGAAGTTAATTGATTGAAATTTGGAACATCCTATATACTTAATAAACATCGTTTTTTGACATTTAAATGTTTTTTTACCACTTCCGGTTTAACCGAAAGTTGGTTTTTAAACTATATTAATGCATTTTTGAATTCTACATAATTTTCTAAAGACAATGCGCGTTCATCACGAAGTAGCGATATATATCAAATCAAATCAAATCAAAATCAAATTTTATTACGTAATTATGGTAGGTAGTACAAAGTTTATAAAAATAAAGGTATAGTTCATACATTAAATTAAACAGAATGAGTCCCCTAAGCCAGTGCTTGTGTTGGATCATCCTGTTTATGTATATTTTGAATTTGTAATGAAATTAAATAAAGAAAAAAAACAATTAAATAAAGAAAAAAACAATGATGGAAAGAGAAACCAGAATAGTTGTGAGAATGAATACAGTGAAAAGAAAGAATTAATACAACAAAATAAAATAAAGAGAGCATGTTGTTACGTGTATTATTATGTATCAAAAACTTTGTTGAGTTTATTGAGGTTTGCATTAATAAATTTTTTTAGCTCCTTTTTTTGTTTGTTTTTATGGGTTATGTTTTTAATGTGCAATGGGAGGATATTCAATAATTTTGGCCCAAAATAAAATATAAACCTTTGAGTATGCGATTTTTTGCATAACGGTATCACAGATAATTTATTGGCAGTACCTCTTGTATTATAAGCATGTGTTATGACCGAAACTGGTGACTTAAGCATCCATAGTAGACTTTGGTATATATATAATTTTCTGACACTAAATAAACCAGTCTCATTATACAAGAGTTCAGTGGAATATTGTTTATCTTTTTTAAACATAATTTTTATGATTGAATTTTGAATAATTTCCAAGTTATATAATACAGTTTTGTACGATCCTCCCCATATTATGATACAGTATCTTATTATAGATTCCGCCAATGCATCATATACCGTAAATAAGAGCTTTTGATTTAGGACACTTCTTAGTTGGTAAAATTTAAATATTAGTTTACGAAGTTTTCTTATTATATGGTCAGTGATCAGTCCAGCGTAGGTGCTGATCAACCATAACACCCAAATATTTTATGGAACCAGTCTTAAATAAAACAGGGCAGCAGCAATTTAAATTGTCAGTACATGTATTTTTGTGTATTTTAATATTATTTTTAATCGGTTGATTTTTAACGGACGTAGTGAAGGTTATAAATTTCGTTTTGTCTATGTTAATACTAAGAAGGCTCTCACTAAGCCAGTCAAAAATCAATTTTAGTTGCTTTTCTGCTTCATTATAAACATTTTCCCACGAGTTTCCTACAAATACTATTGCGGTGTCATCTGCGTACGATATAATGTTACCCTTAATGTGTTTTATATGTGCAATGCTATTAATATACACCAAAAATAAAATTGGGCCCAATACAGTTCCTTGAGGAACGCCCATGGTTACAGGCAGTGTGTCACTATATGTCATATTAATTTTTACTCTTTGAAATCTATTGTCTAGATAGTCCCTAAATATATCTAACGTTATACCCCTTATGCCTGCTGCTTCAAGTCTATCTAATAAAATTTTATGATTAACCGTGTCGAAAGCTTTCGATAGGTCTAAAAACACGGTTAAACATTTGTTATGTTCATTTAAATTATTTGTTATATTTCGTATTAATTCGTAGACAGCATTTTCTGTAGACATATTGTTTCTGAAACCAAATTGACAGTTTGATAGAATTTCATATCTTTCTAAAAAATTTACTAGTCTATCTTTTAATGACTTCTCAAATATTTTGGCGAAATTGTTTATAACAGTTATAGGTCTATAGTTAGTTGGAAGTTTTTTATCGCCTGTTTTAAATATAGGAGTTGTGGTAGATTCTTTCCATGCTTTGGGGATACAGCCTTTGATAAAACACAAATTTATTATATGACATAGAGGAGAAACTAGATATTTATGCATTTTTTTTATTACACAGACTCCCACTCCATCAGGACCTGCTGCCGTATTATTTTTTAGATTAGCAATTATTGATATAATTTCATTTTTTGTGACAGGGTGGAGAAAGAGTGATTCATTATTAATTAAGTTTGCTGTGATTGCGGGGTCGCTTTTGGTGATTTTCTTAGCCATGTTTTCACCAAAAAAAAATTATTAAACAAGTTGGCATTCTCCTTGTTGATCTTAGATCCTGTGTCATCTACAATATTAAAATTATTTATTTTTTCAGAATTTATTCTTTCATTTGTTATATTATTTATTTCTTGCCAAAAAAAATATATATATATATTATATATATATATATATATATATATATATATATATATATATATATATATATATATATATATATATATATATAATTTACAGACCTTGGTTAGAAAAATTGGACATGTGACATCGGGTGATCATATTAAAGTAAACATTATTCCAATTTCAACGCAGTTGTTGTTAACCCTCTGGGTACTGGCTACTCCCGATAGCTTTAGAAGTATTGCCAATCGATTTAATTTAAATAAAGGAACTGTACATTATATTTATGTACAGAACATCAAGAAAATATCAAGTTTAGCAAGAAATTACATAAATTGGCCAGATGAAACTAAAATAACAAAAATTAAAAATGAAATTAAAAGAAAAAGTAGTTTTCCTGGAATTGTAGGATTCATTGATGGAAAATACATCAATATCAAAGCTCCTAAAGATTCAGTAAGATATTATAATAGAAAAAAGCAAACAGCTTTACAGTTACAGGCAGTTTGTGATAATAAACTACAATTTATAGATATATATTTTGGTGAGGCAGGAAGTCTACATGATAGTCGTGTTTTCAGTAGAAGTCCACTAGCTGCTGCTATTCGTAGCAATCCCGAAAAGCTGTTTGGGTCAGATGGTCATCTTTTAGGAGATTCTGCGTATAGCTTAAGTAAAACAATGATGACCCCATATAGGGATAACGGACATCTCGTAGATGAGCAAATACATTTCAATTATATACATGCTAGTGAAAGGAATCGCATTGAATGAGCCTTTGCTCTTTTAACTGGCAAGTGGAGAAGATTAAAATATTTGGACTGTAGCGTTTTTGAATATATATCAAACCACCTAATGTCTTGTTGTGTTCTACAGAATTTTGTGATCAGTGAAACAGACGAGTTTGCGATGCACCACGAGGCTAGTAAAGAAGCACTTGAAAAGCATATTGTGGGAGATATAGGAGAAATTGTTGATTCGGATTCTCAAAGAAAAAGAGATAATATAGCTGCCTTATTGTATGATAAATATTACTGTAACTAAAATATAAGGATAAGAATACTACTATAAACTCTGCAGTTTCTGTTCGTAGTTCATCCATGTGGTTGGCGTTTACCAAATTTGCCATCCTTTGTCAATTCAATTTATAAATACCTAATAAGTTATTAATATCGATAGGAACTAGAACTGCAGAGATTATAAATCTGCAGTTAGTTAAATATAAACTATAATTTATATTTCATAAATAAATTACATTCTAACACGCTGTATTTTATTATTTCTTTGCTTCTTCATTTAAAACAATGATGTAAATTTCTATAAAAAGTTCAGTAAATGAATAATACAAGTACCTAATGAGAAATATTTAATAAACGCAAAAATAAACATTTAAATATGACAAATTTAAAAAAACTAATAATCGTACATGTAACTACTTCAGTTTAATAATACTTGGTCTTATTTGTCCTCGACTAATTTTTCTAGTGCCTGTGCTACTCGATTAAGTATACTATTCCTTTCTCTTTGCACTTCTGTTAAGTTTTCCATTGTTTGTTGCAATTTATTTATGTTACTATTTACATCAGCAAGGGCTTGCACTCCAACTTGCCTTACTTTGGGATTATTTTTACTGTTTCCTGCGCTATTTCCTACATCATGCAGTACCTGTTGAGTTGAAGTAGTTGTCACATTAGAAGTACCTGCAGCTACAGTAATTACAGGGTGAAAAGCTGGATCATTTGAAACAATATCTCCGACAGCTGAAAAAAATTCCCAGGAAACGGCTCCGCTTCCACTGAAATTTTCTTTGGTGGAAATATTTTTATAAGTAGTTTGAAGCCCTCGCCACTTTCTCTCACATGTTTCCCATGTTACCGAGTATCCCTTACTTAACAACTCATTTGCTATATCAGAAAATAAAATTCTTTTCTTATGAGGTGCCATGAGTTTCTTCTTCCTTTTATGTAATTCATGTAATAACAGCAAAACTGCTGAACGGGGCCATATAAATCTGTTTTCATTTGAAGGGGAAGCTAAAAATATTCACTTGGTTAAAGTAGTTTGAATTATCATTAGATTTATGAAAGAAAATTGTAATTTAACTCAATTACACAAATAATGTGTATTTTACAGGTACCAATAAACTAAGGAAGTTAAAGTTAGTTTACCTATTGCAGTAGTACAGTCAGACAAAGAGTTATCATTGTTAGATTCATGTAAGTCATCATCGTTAGGATCGTATCCAATAGAATCATGAATTCCTTCAGGATTTAGGTTTTCTTCATTATCTTGTTGTGCGAATAAAAGTCCTTTTTCATATAAAGAATAATATTTTTTTACAATTTCTTCTTTGAATTCCGAATCTGAAAAATCAATTCTGTTTATTATAGGTTATATTTAAATTATAGTTAGTTAATTACCAGTGTTTGTTCGATTTAATTCGTAATTCGTCAGAAATACTTTAAATTTTACTCCACTACTGTGAACAATTTCGACCTGCTCCATTATATATTTATTATTTATATCAGGTTTTGTGTTTTGTTTTAACATAAACAATACCATTAATTGTTCGACCGCAGATTAAACTGTTTTTGACCGTCACAGTCGCGTTTCAAAACGTGACCACTTCGCCCAAACAGCTGATCGGTCACGAGGTGCAGTCCGGTTTCTTACTGAACGATTTTGACCGGGCAGACCGTTCACTTAACGCACCCTAAATCTGATACTTCAATATTTTGTCAATACTAATTTTTCTAGTGCCTGTGCTACTCGATTAAGTATACTATTCCTTTCTCTTTGCACTTCTGTTAAGTTTTCCATTGTTTGTTGCAATTTATTTATGTTACTATTTACATCAGCAAGGGCTTGCACTCCAACTTGCCTTACTTTGGGATTATTTTTACTGTTTCCTGCGCTATTTCCTACATCATGCAGTACCTGTTGAGTTGAAGTAGTTGTCACATTAGAAGTACCTGCAGCTACAGTAATTACAGGGTGAAAAGCTGGATCATTTGAAACAATATCTCCGACAGCTGAAAAAAATTCCCAGGAAACGGCTCCGCTTCCACTGAAATTTTCTTTGGTGGAAATATTTTTATAAGTAGTTTGAAGCCCTCGCCACTTTCTCTCACATGTTTCCCATGTTACCGAGTATCCCTTACTTAACAATTCATTTGCTATATCAGAAAATAAAATTCTTTTCTTATGAGGTGCCATGAGTTTCTTCTTCCTTTTATGTAATTCATGTAATAACAGCAAAACTGCTGAACGGGGCCATATAAATCTGTTTTCATTTGAAGGGGAAGCTAAAAATATTCACTTGGTTAAAGTAGTTTGAATTATCATTAGATTTATGAAAGAAAATTGTAATTTAACTCAATTACACAAATAATGTGTATTTTACAGGTACCAATAAACTAAGGAAGTTAAAGTTAGTTTACCTATTGCAGTAGTACAGTCAGACAAAGAGTTATCATTGTTAGATTCATGTAAGTCATCATCGTTAGGATCGTATCCAATAGAATCATGAATTCCTTCAGGATTTAGGTTTTCTTCATTATCTTGTTGTGCGAATAAAAGTCCTTTTTCATATAAAGAATATTTTTTTACAATTTCTTCTTTGAATTCCGAATCTGAAAAATCAATTCTGTTTATTATAGGTTATATTTAAATTATAGGTAGTTAATTACCAGTGTTTGCTCGATTTAATTCGTAATTCGTCAGAAATACTTTAAATTTTACTCCACTACTGTGAACAATTTCGACCTGCTCCATTATATATTTATTATTTATATCGGGTTTTGTGTTTTGTTTTAACATAAACAATACCATTAATTGTTCGACCGCAGATTAAACTGTTTTTGACCGTCACAGTCGCGTTTCAAAACGTGACCACTTCGCCCAAACAGCTGATCGGTCACGAGGTGCAGTCCGGTTTCTTACTGAACGATTTTGACCGGGATTTGACCGTTCACTTAACGCACCCTAAATCTGATACTGCAATATTTTGTCAATAGTAGACAACCCTGAGACAACCTAAGAAAAACCATTGAGTACAAAATAATAAAGAGGCGCAACTGTCAAGGTTTCGAGATTTTAGTGTTGTATTTTTTCACCAATAGCTTCATGATTGTCTTCAATTTTAAGGGTTATACAGCCACATTACAAATACCTTCCCATAGCACTAAAAATTGATGACAATCATGAAGTTATTGGCAAAGAAATACAATACTAAAATCTCGAAACCTTGACAGTTGCAACTCTTTATTATTTTTTACTCAATGGAAAAACATATCATAGCCTCCCCTCATGTAAATAAAATGTGAATAGCATATACATAATAATTTTTATAAGTCTTGCGCGAATTTTTTACTCGTCCTATCCACACAATCAGGAACATAACACTTTTTAGTTTTATATACGTTTCGTCGTCACAAAGCATGTTAAAATCACTGGATTAGTATCACTTAAGAATTAATAAAGTATAAAGAACAATAACGCAGCTTCAGAACTCACAAATACTCACATCAGACATAAAATCAAAATTCAAAATGGCGCGCGACACAAACGACAAATGACTTTACACAGAGCTGATATCAGCCTTGCCTACTATATCCATCGAGCTGATTGTTTGGCGATAATGGCGTCGCATTTGGTTGATCCAGAAACTATATTTATAAGTGGGGACTAAACAATCAAGTTTCCTATCTAGAGGGTTTTATCTATGACAGTCGCTTTCCAACCGTTGAAGGGTACACATCGTTCCGGCGGTTGAGGTATAATATATCCTGAATAAAAATAATAATTTAATAAAAGAAATAAAAGCTATTATTTAAAATATAATAAAAGATAATTAGAAAAGAAATCAAATCACAATATTAAAATAAATTCAAGATAAGAAGTTTGACATACCTGTTCGACATTTGAAATTTAACAAGACAGAATATTATTCACGAAAATCATGCTCAACAGATGGCGCTAGTGAATTTTCAAAATGTCGGATATAGTGAGGAAAACATTGCGGCTGTCATAACCTGAAGTGTATTATTTTCGTATAAATAACTATTTACGTGAAAGGTTTTCCGATATGCCGAAAGTTATAGTAGAATTGAGCGACATTTTTGGTTATGTTGGAACCAAAAGTAGACCCATGAAAGAAGGCGAAGCCGTATTTAAAGATGGTCATATCATTCTCTGCCAGGTTGAAGATGTCATCAAGCAACAAATATTTGCCCTGTGTTTGCAAACATCCGCATTAAATTCTCTACCTCATGAAATAAAAATATGTATACGAGATGAGCCCAATAAATGGCAATGCGTATGCAGCTGCAAAGCGGTCAATCTGGGTTTTGTAAGCATATAATCTCCATTTACATAATCCGGCAAGATTTGTTAAATTATAAAATAATTCAGTAGTTTTTGTATTTATTATACTTATTACTATTTAATTATTCTGAAAATACATATTAGTTATGAGGATTGAGGAATTAGAGGAGCTAAGTTGCACAGATGTAACGCAGGCATGGGGTAAGGAAAAAGAAGCTTTGAAAATGGTGTATGAAGTTGAACCAATTTCTAAGGACTCCTTCATACTTGGATTCCTTGAATCGCATTCCGGAATCCGATTCCAGAAGCGCGCTGAAACTTTCTATACATTTAAATAAAGTCACAGAGATTCCGTAGAATGCATATACATAGATGCATTCTACGGAATCTCTGTGTGAACAGACTCTATTTAAATGTATGGAAAGTTTCAGCGCGTTTCTGGAATCAGATTTCGGAATGCCATTCAAGGAATCCAAGTGTGAAGGAGTCCTAAAGTCTTGCCATCCTGAAAAGAAGTGTGATGTCAAAAGATATGAAAGCATAGACGAACTAAATTTCAATTTGATGATTTTTATATATTCTAATATTTTTAAGGCATTAATATTGTTTAAATGTTATTTGTGGCATTTCATAAATTATTTCTTTCCTTTTCTTTTTTGGGATTTATTACCACATTCCTTGAGTTCCTATCAAAAAAATTAGATTTATCTAAAAAATATTCAAATTAACCAGTTTAAAACTGGGAAATAACCTCTACGCCTTTGACGTAATGTCAGAGGATCAGTTAGAGGGTGTTTTTTGACAACTAATAGGAATTAAATTAATACAAAAATACTGCGCTGACGTTTCGGAAACTATATCCGTTTCCTTTTTCAAAGTTTAGGCTTTAGATTTTTATGTAACGTCATTGAGTAAAAATAATAAAGAGGCGCAACTGTCAAGGTTTCGAGATTTTAGTGTTGTATTTTTTCACCAATAGCTTCATGATTGTCTTCAATTTTAAGGGCTATACAGCCACATTACAAATACCTTCCCGTAGCACTAAAAATTGATGACAATCATGAAGTTATTGGCAAAGAAATACATTACTAAAATCTCGAAACCTTGACAGTTGCAACTCTTTATTAGTTTTTACTCAATGGTAACGTGTAGAATAACACGGCATAAAATAAAAATTGTTTATATGATTTCCATAGATACTTACCATAGAAATGTTGAAAAATATACTAAATAATATTAATTTTATTGAGTTCTTCTCTCAACATTGGTAACCAAGTTGAACAAAATTCTACCGAACAATTTGATACGCATTTATCTTCATTAAGTAAAATTATTGCAGATTCTTTGATTTTTCTTTTTTTGTTGTCTGCTTCTTTGGTCAAAATTTTTGCCGAATCCCATTTTATCCTGTGATCGTTTTCCCAAGCATGTTCACATATTTTAGATTTTTCAAAATCACCTTTTCTAATATAATTTTTGTGCTCGCCTAATCGTACATTAAGTGGTCTAGATGATTCACCCACATAATGTTTATTACACTCGCACGGGATACTCTGTATATACAATTTTTTGAATTTTGTTCAGGATTTAATGGTTCCGTTTTTGTCAATATGGATCTTAAAGTATTATTTGTTTGAAAAATTGTTCTAACTCCAAATTTTTTACCGACACGACGTAATTTCTCAGATAAACCTTTTATATATTTATAAATATTTATATATAGAATTTTTTGGATAGGAATCTCAAGGAATGTGGTAATAAATTCCAAAAAAGAAAAGAAATAATTTAAGGCATTGTTCACAACACACTTTATCACATCAAGGTCAACTCCAGTGAAATACAACAACTTTTTGTCACTATTTAAAATATCAGGTAGCTGAAAATAAAATAAGAAAATAAAATAAAGATATAGGTAATTTTATATGCATATAATACTTACTAATGAAAGAATCATCAAGAATAAAATGTTGGCTACATACACACATACAAATTAGTTATTGGTATGGCAATTTTTAAAGCCTTTTTCCATTTATTACAAGTATTTGCGTTTTTCGGAAACTAGTGCGTGCGGACACTACTTTTGAGCGTAAGTACCGCACTGAGGCACTAAACAGAATCTTTTGCATTTTCTATTAATTTCACAACTTTAATAGATGTTATTAAACAGTTTTAGACTTTCAAATATGAACCCTTACTATTTGTCGGATAACATTACCGAGTAATCTAAAACGTCAAATATTTGTTTTCCTCACTATACTGGTTGCATATTTACATAAGAGATGTCGCACCCTTTGTGATTTTCGCGAATAAGAAAATAGAAGTAACGAGAAAGAACTGTTCCATTAAATATATTGAAGATTAACAAGATTTCTATTGAACATTATACGGTTTAACAAAGGTAATATTTTGCAAAATATTTAAAAAAGGGTACCCGGACAAAGAGTCCACAATTTAATTAGTTAGTAATTTTAATATAATAAATCAATAATTGTAACGTATTTCCTGATTTATTCCAATATAAAATTTATAGAACTTGAAATCAATTGAATTTTATTCTTTAAGTTTTGAAATAATAATTTTAAATTTCTATTATTGAACCTGCTCCTGAGAAAGAGATACATAAGGTAAATATAATAAAGGTGACGGTGACCTTTAAGTACGCATTTAATAACAACTTTTTTGCAATAATTTCAGTAGAAATGTATTTTTCATTTACTTACGAATGATCTTGAATGAGGATTATTATCATAATATATTTCTTCATTTTATTTTTAATAGCTGTTTCAATGCAATCATGTTTGACAGCTCATTAATTCTGACTTGCGTTTGGCGTGTGTGGATAACAAACTATGAAGGTGCGCGCGCATCATTTCGGCCAACATTAACTTTAGAATGTGGTATTATGCATTCACTTACATTGATAAAGTTCTAAACTACATTTAAATATAGACCGAGTAGATTTCGTGTTAGTTTTATTGTGCCAACATAGTGATGTTATATAATATATAAAATGATTAAATTACGTCTTTATACAGATTTCGTGAGGTTAGGTTAGGTGTGCCAACATGGTTATGTTATATAATGATATATTAAAGGTAGTGACTAGAGGTCCGCCGCGGCGGAACGAGAAGAATTTCTAGCAGGTCCGTCGCGGCGGAACAGAAACGGTTTCTTAAAAAACTTGCTTTACTCATGTTTTGTTAGTGGTGCGATGGCCTAGCGGAAACGAGACGGGCTGACAATCATAAGGTTCCGGGTTCAAATCCTACACGTTCTTGTTTTTTTTTTATTAAAAATGCATCAGGCATGAGGTCTATTGCGAGTTAGAAGCCGGAGGCAGGTTAGATATGTGTGTTATTCCCCTGATAAAGGAATTTTTTTAATTAGATTAAAGGAATTTTTTTTAAATGCATCAGGCATGACATGAGGTCTATTGCGAGTTAGATGCCGGAGGCGATAGCCGGAGGCAGGTTAGATGTGTGTTATTCCCCTGATAAAGGAATTTTTTTTATTAGATTAAAGGAATATATATTTTTTAAATGCATCAGGCATGACATGAGGTCTATTGCGAGTTAGAAGCCGGAGGCAGGTTAGATATGTGTGTTATTCCCCTGATAAAGGAATTTTTTTTATTAGATCAAAGGAATTTTTTTTAAATGCATCAGGCATGACATGAGGTCTATTGCGAGTTAGAAGCCGGAGGCAGGTTAGATATGTGTGTTATTCCCCTGATAAAGGAATTTTTTTTATTAGATTAAAGGTATTTTTTTTTAAATGCATCAGGCATGACATGAGGTCTATTGCGAGTTAGAAGCCGTAGGCAGGTTAGATATGTGTGTTATTCCCCTGATAAAGGAATTTTTTTTATTAGATTAAAGGAATAATTTTTTTTTAAATGCATCAGGCATGACATGAGGTCTATTGCGAGTTAGAAGCCGGAGGCAGGTTAGATATGTGTGTTATTCCCCTGATAAAGAAAATCTTCTCGTTTCTGCCGCGGCGTACCTGCTACAAATTCTTCTCGTTCCGCCGCGGCGGACCTCTAGTCACTGCCTATATTAAAATGATTATATTACAACACGAATTTCGTGAGGTTAGGTTAGGTGTGCCAACATGGTTATGTTATACCGGGTGACCACGAAATGACGCTCGCCCTTATATCTCCTTTGTTTTACAAGATATTAATTTCAAATTTGGGCACGTCAAATAACGGTTAAATATGCATTATTTCAACGGTTTTATCACTTTCCGTCACTTCCGGTTTCACCAGAAATGACACTAACTTTCGTTTTTTAAATGGAACACCCTGTATATTCTTACAATTTTGGATTCAGGAGGTCATTTTGAATGCAGTTAAGTCATATTGAAAAAAAAATATTATTGACAGACATTTTTATGAGCAAATTTAATTGTTCATCTAGGCGGCCGTGATCCCAAAAAAATGTTTCGTTTTGCTTCAATAATTAATAAAAAAATACAATTATGATATTATGTCGTATGACATTTGTGTTATAAGATCTTTAACATTTCGGAAATCGTTTTTCCAGAATAACTCATTTTTTTTAAATGGCACCATGGTGACTCACTATGTTAGTTTAATAAAGCATTTCATTACCGATAATTTGATACCAAACACTTCATTATTTGTTCATATTATAATACATAAAAATTACATTCAACAAGATATAAATGAAAATAAACTCATATTTAAAACTGAATTTCTATCAAATAGGTGCCTTTGAAATGTAACGAAAGAAACAAATGAATAGTTTGACAGCTCAAATGATATTTAAATCTATGAGAATCAGGTATTATTATGGTACGTATTAAAAAAGTATGGTTTATTCAAAAAGTGACAAAGTGGTGTTCTTGAGTTACTCTCTCTTGTCTCAGCTCCCGTTCTACATTTTCTTAGTGGATAGCGTTCTGCATATAAATCACGGGCTGCCAGACTATTCTGCGACGTTCCCCGTATATCAACAGCATATCCACTTTGTCACTTTGTGAATAAACCATAATTTTTTAATGCGCAGCAAAATAATACCTGATTCTCATAGATTTAAATATCATTTGAGCTGTCAAACTATTCATTTGTTTCTTTCGTTACATTTCAAATGCACCTATTTGATAGAAATTCAGTGTTTATATCTTGTTGAATGTAATTTTTATGTTTTATAATATGAACAAATAATGAAGTGTTTGGTATCAAATTATCGGTAATGAAATGCTTTATTAAAATAACATAGTGAGTCACCATGGTGCCATTTAAAAAAAATGAGTTATTCTGGAAAAACGATTTCCGAAATGTTTAAGATCTTATAACACAAATGTCATACGACATAATATCATAATTGTATTTTTTGATTAATTATTGAAGCAAAACAAAACATTTTTTTGGGGTCACGGCCGCCTAGACCAAAAATTAAATTTGCTCATAAAAATGTCTGTCAATAATATTTTTATCTCAATATGCCTTAACTGTATTCAAAATGACCTCCTGAATCCAAAAATGTAAAAATATACAGAGTGTTCCATTTAAAAAACGAAAGTTAGTGTCATTTCCGGTGAAACCGGAAGCGACAGAAAGTGATAAAATGGTTGAAATAATGCATATTTAACCGTTATTTGACGAGTCCAAATTTGAAATTTATATCCCGTAAAACAAAGAAGATATAAGGGTGAGCCTCATTTCGTGGTCACCCGGTATATTAGGTGTGTTTGGTGACCCAGTCCAGAACGTCCCGAACTAAAAGTTACAACTTCCCGCTGTAGTTTTAAAATAAATATCACTTTGACAACAACTATCAAACGTAAAAATCCCGAGTGTACATGTTTGTACACCGAACAAAATAGTTTTTAAAGTTCTAGCAATTCGAGTTCAATTCATATAATTCGCTGACTTTAGTCCAGGACGTTCTGAACTGGGTCACCAAACACAGCTAATGATATATTAAAATGATTAAATTACAACGTCTTCAAACGGATTTCGTGAGGTTAGGTTAGGTGTGCCTATCAACGTTTAATAACTAAACTATTAAGGCTGTGTCAACGATTCAGTTAACCATTCGTTATAACCAGTGATAGTTGGAGGGAACGACCGATATTCGATTAAGTCAACCAGCCGCTATCACAACATCTGATTTAACTCATGGCCGTTGAATTCAACGCAGGTCGGGACAAGCTTTTAATATATCCATATCTCGATATCGATAGATTAACGGTAGCCGTCGACAATGAATGCTTCCTCGTATACAGGTTTCGCAACTTCCTGAACTAAAGATACAACACTAAATAGACACTATGCACAATACACAATTCACCTTAGACTCCTGCCCAGACAGGTCTAGTTCGTTCACTCTTCTTTGGCTTCAGCCGAAGGGTCAAACCGACGCAATTGCGAGGGTCGAAAGTTATGGGGTCAACTTAAATGCTTAGCTACTACAGGAATGCAAATAAAAGAAAAATCAGTAATACATAAATATATATTGAGTAATCATCGTTTACATATAGAGCCTCACCAAACACGGTCTACCACTTTAACCACGATACCCCCACAAGGGGTCAGTGACCGCGACGGCCGCGCTTAAAAAAGTGATCGATTGCCGAAAGAGAATTATATTACATGGACGTGACTGGCAATTTAGTGAGTGGGATTTATGAATGAAATAGGTAAACACCTTTACTTAAAATTTATTGTAATAATCTCCAAAAGTTAAAATATACACCGTTAGACGTCCGTGGATCTTTCAGAAAGATTTTCTCTCGAATGCGATCTCACGAGGCGGTCACTTGGTAATAATGGGGGAATGTCCCGATACCCCTTCGCACCGCACTGAGGCTTATCTCTGCGTAATTTTACCAAAAATACCTTATTTCTCATATGTGATATCATTGGGAGGTCTCCCACTATATATACGGAAAGGATTCGATACCACTTCATGTCGCCACGTGGCATTGCAAAATTCCGCAATTTCACTTTGTAAGTCAGTTCCTAAAATTTCAAAATGGTGCTAGCAGACACGATCCCGGTAGAGACGATGACCAATGAGAAGGCGAGGCGCGCTTAACCTCCCATATGAAGCTAAGGTCACGGACTCACGAGGAATTCCAGAACGCGAGGGTAGAGTGAACCTATTCTTCCGTAGACCAGCGCAACCACGAAGGTGGATCAGTCTATGGTAGATCTGATCAAGAGACAACTGATCTACGGTAGATTCACTCTCGCGCCTATGTGGATTCTTCACTCGTGATCCGTTTGACCGGCTTATGGAGATGATTACCTGCGCTGTAATCATCTCATTATTAAAACCCAGTCCGTCCATTGAGGATTCGGTACTGGCAGAGGATAATGCATATCCTTGGTCGTCTCTACATGCTGCATCGTGCCTGGATGCGTTCGTTCAAAAGGGGATAATGGTCTAAAAGGATAAATGAAATTTTGGAAACTGTACTGAAAATCGACTTATGATTTATAAAAAATCCTGATATGCACGGAATCATGCATATCAGGTAAAAAGATGGAATTTTGGTGTTTAGAAACTGTAGTGAAAATTGAGATATTTTTGATAAAAAAAATAGTGCATATGGAACGGATGTTCCATATACACCATTCAAGCCTTATGCTTGTATGCTTATATCTAAAAGAATCTTTTTGCTTAATACTACTTATACTGCTTCAGCTGCGTTCGTTAACATGCCAACATGGTTATGTTATATAATGATATATTAAAATGATTAAATTACAACGTCTTCTGAATGGAGAAAATTAAATAGTTCCCTTAATTTGGAATTAGCTTCAACAAACTGGGTACCATTGTCAGAATAAATATTACTAGGTCTACCCCAGCGACTTATAAAGAGGAGACTGGTGATAAGCTGAATTCGTTTGGCCTGAACAATATTACCCAGTTGATGCTACAATTGCCACAGAGCGGTTGCGCGTTGCGCAGTTACTTTCGTTTTGTTATTCTACACGGCTTTGCGACGCGCGACGCTATTTTAAATTTAAAGTCGTGTTTGATATATGTGTCGGCGCGTTTTTCTATCTATTTTCATGTTAACTCTATTTATCTGGTAAATTATCTGCTTTGTGTTGTTAATTATCTGCTTTGTGTTTAAAAACATTATAAATATGGTTAAACAGTGTTTGTAATGTAAAAAAACTTTTGTGTCAACGTCAAATCGTAGTTTTCACATGTAAGTACATAAAAAGCATATACCGTCATTTAGGCATTTATTCAGAAAATAAACATTAAAAAAATAGGGCAATGCTCTGTTCAGAGTAATACATCAGTGAATATGGTTTTATAGTTTCTTTATTAAGATTTATGTAAAGATATAAAATACAGCTGTCAATATATTAATATTACATTAGTTACAACAATCACTCTTTTTTTTTTAATCTAAAAATATTTTCACAGCTAACTTAAAGAATATAAGCATCATAGATTTAATTATTATTCTCAACATGCTCTAATTACGCCAGTGTAAATATATTTCTAATTATGTAGTAGCACACCAAAATAAAACATAACAATTTCATTTGTGGACTTTGCTGTAGTTCTTCTTTTTCATGCTCTACCACCGGAGAATCTGCTGTTATAGTAGATTTTAATGGCGATTCAACAGATACTGTAGAAGAACGTGAATGAGATAATGGTTCTGACATGAAAATATATTCTTCCTCTTCCTTTTCTTTTTTGGGATTTATTACCACATTCCTTGAGATTCCTATCCAAAAAAATTCGATTTATCTAAAAAATATTCAAATTAACCAGTTTAAAACTGGGAAATAACCTCTACGCCTTTGACGTAATGTCCTCTGACGTCAAACAATCAAACAAGACAAAAATAGCGTCGCAAAACCGTGTAGAATAAACAAAACGAAAGTAACTGCGCAACCGCTCTGTGGCCATTGGGCATCAACTGGGTAATATTATTCAGGCCAAATAAATGCAGTGGATACATAGGCGATCTCCAGTCTTGTATTATTAAGTCGCTGGTCTACCCCTTCTAGCAACAAATCGTTTTAAAACTTGTAAAAAAGAATCTGTTGACATGTCAGTAATAAGATCTAGATGTAATGCTTTTGTTGTCATGCATACGAATAGGCATATATACGATTTTATTAGTTTAGCTCCGCGTAATTTTCTATCCCTTATCAAAATGACTAGTATAATCAACACCGACATTGGAAAATGGAAAAAATTGACTAATACGTGTCTGTGGCAAATCACCCATTTGGTATTGCTCTGCCACAGGCTTAGCACGAAAACATGTTACACATCCACGTGTCACCTTCCTAGCTATGTTTCGTCCAGAGATTGGCCACAATCGCTCTCTTATTGAAGCAAGCAGTTGCTGTGTCAATGGAGAAGTGCTATATGCTCGGATGTCATGATTAATTGAGTTAATTTGTGTTTAGAAGGTAATATAACAGGATGCTTTTTATTGAAATCGTAATCCGCATTTCGTATACGACCACCGACTCTTAATAATCCCTTACAGTCTATGAATGGATTTAACGATAGAAGACAGCTCTTTTTGGATAGAGACTGGCCTTTGAACAGATTGTTATAATCACTTGAAAAAGACTCCTTTTGAGCCAATATTTTAAGAACATCTAAAGCATTTTCGTATTCTGATATTATTAGATGACCAAATTGACGTTCTTTCTTGGGTTTTTTTAATTTTTAATGAATCGAATACAATAAGCCACGACCCTCTGCAACTTAGATAACGCAGAGAATTTGTTAAACAAATTTAAATTGTCTAAAGTTGTAACGTGAGTCACTATAGTTCGTCTTTCTGGCAAATTGTCTATTGTTTGATAGTTAAAGATAACATCCCATTGTGATTCGTCTTTGAGTAGCCACGATGGGCCGTGCCACCAAAGAGTTGAATTAAGAATGTCATGTGCACTAATACCTCTAGAAAGAAGATCTGCGGGATTGTCAATAGATTGAATATGATACCAATTATTTGGATTTGGTAAATTCTGAATATCACCTACACGATTTGCTACAAACGTTTTCCAGTTTTTTGATTCGCCACGAATCCACCCTAGTGTGATTGTAGAATCACACCTTAGATATTGTTTAGAAATTGTTATAGTAATTGAATCTAGGACCTTTTCAACCAATTGAGCCAACAAATTAGCACCACAAAGTTCCAATCTAGGAAGAGAAATTTGTTTGACAGATGCAACCCTTGATTTGGCGCATAACATTTGTGAAGAGTATTGTCCAGAAGAATCTTTACATCGCAAGTAAATGCATGCCCCATAAGATTTCTCTGAAGCATCAGAGAAGCCGTGTAACTCTATCGAGATGGGATCATTGGACAATACAAATCGATAAACATTTAGATTATTTAGATCCTGAATGTCAGATTGAAACTTGTACCATGTGTCAAAAATTGTTTGAGGAACAGGTGTGTCCCAGAGTAAACCTGCTCTCCAAAGATCCTGAAGAATAAGTTTAGATCTTACAACAACTGGACCCACAAGACCAAGAGGGTCATATATTTGGGATACAGTTGATAGAATGTATCGTTTTGTGACGTCTGTTGATTGAAAAGGTCGAATAGAGTAAGTAAACCTGCTCTCCAAAGTTCCTGAAGAATAAGTTTAGATCTTACAACAACTGGACCCACAAGACCAAGAGGGTCATATATTTGGGATACAGTTGATAGAATGTATCGTTTTGTGACAACGTCTGTTGATTGAAAAGGTCGAATAGAGTACTGAATGAAATCGGAAGAGGAGTCCCACAAAACACCCAGTGTTTTATTGTTTTCACTATGACCTAATTGTAATATTCCTAGCTCTAGATAGTCGTTGATAATAAATTGATTGCACAGTTCCGGTTTATTAGTCAACCATTTTCTTAATTGAAATCCACCTGAAGCTAAAATGTGTGAAACATCGCTTTGAATTGTTAATAATTCTTCAATCGAATTGCTACCGGTTAGGAGGTCGTCGACATAGAAGTCGGATTGAATGATCTTAGCAGCCTTTGGATGACTTAACTGATACTCAATAGCCAATTGACAAAGTGAAAGTATGGCTAACCATGGTGCGGATGCCGTCCCATAAGTCACTGTATCTAGCTGATAGCACTGAAGTGGATCATTTGCATTTTCTCGCCAGAAAATTTGCTGCAGAGGTTTATCGTCGTCATGGATTAGTATCTGACGGTACATTTTTGAGATATCTGCACTGATTACGAAAGGATATTGTCTAAATCGTAAAAGAATAGTAAATAGTTCGAATTGGATAGTGGGTCCACTATATTGAACATCATTTAAGGATAAATTCGTGTCAGATTTAGCCCTGGCATCGAACACTACTCTGACTTTAGTCGTAAGACTTGATTCTTTCACTACTGCATGATGCGGCAGATAAAATGTGGAATAGTCATTACTCGAATATAAATCAGTATTGATAAGTGTCATATGGCCTAAATCATTATATTCACGCATAAAAGTGACGTACTGAGATTTCAACTCCTTATTTTTATTGAGTTTTCTTTCTAATGATAGAAATCTATTGATGGCCATTTCTTTTGAATTGCCTAATTGATGAAAGTTTTCTTTCAATGGAATTTTTACAATAAGACGTCCTTCTGGGTTATGTGAGAAATTATTTTGAAAATGCTCTTCGCAGAATTTATCTGACCCAGAAAGTACTTTCTTGGAAGTTTGACACTCTTCAATTTGCCAAAACTTCACTAGCTGATCATTTAGATCGTCCGATTGATTAAAACACGAGATAGAAAAATTTGTATCTGAACTTATTGACTCCGCAAAAACGTAATTTCCAGAAACTACCCATCCTAAATGGGTTTCTTGTAGCGTAGGTTTTTGCCTACCTAATTGAATTTGTCCCGAAGTGAGGAGATCCCAAAAGATACTAGCACCCAATAAGAGATCGATTTTACCACACTTATGGAACATAGGATCTGCCAATCGAATATTTGGCGGGATCGCTAAGTCCCGAGAATTTATAGAAATGCTAGGTAGCTGATCTGTGATTCTTGGTATTACCAAACAGGAAATTGTTGAAGAAAAATTTGTATTACAAGATTTAAAGAAAACGAAAGCTTGATTGCTTATATTGGCCAAAGCTTGACCAACACCTTTGACACAATAATTCACCTTATTAGTAGCCAAACCTAATTTTTTACATAGGTCCTCGGTGATGAAATTGCTCATAGATCCATTGTCCAATAAGACTCTAGCTTTGTAAAACTTACCTTGATTGTTCTTTACGAAAACCACTGCCGTTGAAAGTATGACTTGATTGTCAGAAGAATGTGAAGTCATTACTTGTGACCCAGACTGTACAGCATGTACAGTCTCTTAAGATTGACACCTCCCTTATCTCACTTATCCTTTGCCGATTTTTGTGCTCAGTTTATAAAAAACTTAAATGCGAGAGATCACACTGCCAGACAAGACATTTTGGATGCAATAATTAAAAAGCACTATGTTGATGACTATTTGGACTGTGCAGATTCAGACGAAGAAGCTTTGGAAAGAATAATTGAGGTTCGAAATATCCAAAAAATCGGTGGTTTTGAATTAGTCAATTGGTTCTCAAATTCATCAGGCGTTATGAAAGCTTTATCAGAAAAGGAAGAGTTTTGCAAAGATCTTAACATGGACAACAATACAGTACAAAGAGTCTTAGGACTTTTCTGGAATTCTAAATTAGACTATTTTTGTTTCAAATGGAAAATAAATAAAGAAGATATAAACAAAGAGCTAAGGCCAACAAAACGACAAGTTTTAAAATTAGCAATGTCAGTGTTTGACCCATTAGGACTGGTTGTAAATTTGACAGTTAGAGGAAGAATTCTTATTCAAGATATTTGGAAAAGTGGCATTGGCTGGGACGACAGTATTGATTCAGAACTTTATGAATTTTGGATTTTATGGTTGGAAGATCTGAAACTCTTAACAGAGGTAGAAATACCCCGATGCTACTCCCTGAAAATTACCGCAAATCATATTGAATTACATACATTTTGTGATGCAAGCAAAAGAGCATTTGCCAGTGCAGTTTATATTAGACTTGTAACAGATACAGATATTAATGTAGCACTTGTTATTGCCAAAGCCAGAGTAGCACCTACAAAGCCAATTTCGATACCTCGGTTAGAATTACAAGCCGCTTTGATGGGAAGTCGACTAGTACAAACTGTAAGAAAATCTCTCGAATTTGAAATAAAAAGAACATTCATGTGGACAGATTCAACAACCGTCTTATACTGGATAAAAAATGATGCCTGTAAATTGAGGCAGTTTGAAGCGCCACGAATTGGTGAAATACAAGAATTGACAAATCGTTCAGACTGGTTTTGGATTCCTTCTAAATTAAATGTAGCTGATTTAGCAACAAGAACATACGACAAAGAAAATAGTGTGATGAAACATTTTGCTAGATGGTTTCAAGGACCAGAATTTTTACTAAATCGTGATGAAACTACATGGCCTCAGAAAAAATTAGAAGGTCAAGAAGAAGAAGTTTTAACCAAAGAAATTCAATGTACAACAATAGTTTTTCAAAAAAGATTGTACCTTCCAGACATAAATAGATTTTCGAAATGGATATATTTGATAGGAGCGACTGCACGAGTTCTAAAATTTACAAAGATTTTGATATCAAGAAAAAATAAATTAAATATTCTTAAAGACTTAGAAGTCAAAGATTTAGAGGAGGCTGAAATTGAGTGGATCAAACAAAGTCAAGAAGACTGTTTTGCACCAGAGATAGAATGCCTCAAGAAAGGGAAACAAATAAGAAGACAAAGTAAACTTAGAAAATTGATGCCTATTCGGAATGATAATGGTTTGCTTGTATTAAATGGACGTATTGACCTTGCCCCTGACGTGGTAACAATTTTAAGAAAACCAATAATTTTACCGTCAAAGCACCGATACACTCAGTTGCTTCTACAGAAATACCATGAGCAATTTGCACATCAAGGTCTAGAGACAGTTGTAAATGAAGTCCGTCAAAAGTTCTGGGTAATCAATATGAGATCAACTATTAAATCTGTATTTGCTAAATGTCAGTGGTGTAAAGTCAAGAAAGCAAAACCTGAAATTCCCGTTATGGGACAACTTCCTGTATTTCGTTTGACACCAAACGTCAGACCATTCACATTTACTGGAATAGACTATTTCGGCCCTTTATATGTTACGGTAGGACGACATACAGAGAAAAGATGGGGAGTGATATTTACATGTCTCAGTATACGAGCCGTACACCTGGAAGTAGCGCACTCTCTAAACACGGACTCAGCCATCATGGCTATAAAAAGAATGATGAGTAGGAGGGGACGACCTAAAGAAATTTATACAGACAATGGGACAAATTTTCGAGGAGCTTCTGAAGAATTAAGAAGATTCGTTAAAGAAATTGACCAAAGCAAATTAAAAGAAGACCTCAGAGCAAATGAAATAGACTGGAAATTCATTCCACCAGGAGCCCCTCATATGGGTGGAGTCTGGGAACGACTAAGTCAGAAAATATCGTCAATTCAAGACCTTTAACAAAAGTTTCAGTTGATCCAAATGACCTAGAGGTTTTAACTCCAAATAATCTACTCATAGGCGAAACGAACAATGATACCCTATTCGGAGAGTGCACAAATTTGGATTTACGATTCCAGTGGAAAAGGTCACAACATCTTATTGAAAGTTTTTGGAAACGATGGACGAAAGAGTATCTACCGACTTTAACCAAAAGAACAAAATGGACGGACGACAAAGGAAACTTGGCAGAAAATGATATTGTCATTATAATAGATGATAACGTGCCAAAAAAATCCTGGAGGCTAGGAAGGGTTCAAACTGTTTTCCCTGGTCCTGATGGTAGAGTTAGGGTGGCAGAAATCAAAACGATGAACGGAATTTTGAAGAGACCTGTTACCAAACTATGTCGTATTGATGTAAAAAGTGTTTGAAAATTGGGTTTTTTTTTTCACGAGGGGGAGAAATGTTAAATGTTATATATATTTATTTGTTAAATGTATCTGTTTTAAGACTGTTGAGTATTTTTGGAAATCTAGACAGAGAGAAAAAAAAAAAGTCAGTTTGACAAGAAAGAAAATAAAAAGACATATTTAAAAGACGTATAGTTATTATTATATTTAATAGTAAAAATAGAAGAAACATTGGAAGGGTTCAAACTGTTTTCCCTGGTCCTGATGGTAGAGTTAGGGTGGCAGAAATCAAAACGATGAACGGAATTTTGAAGAGACCTGTTACCAAACTATGTCGTATTGATGTAAAAAGTGTTTGAAAATTGGGTTTTTTTTTTCACGAGGGGGAGAAATGTTAAATGTTATATATATTTATTTGTTAAATGTATCTGTTTTAAGACTGTTGAGTATTTTTGGAAATCTAGACAGAGAGAAAAAAAAAAAGTCAGTTTGACAAGAAAGAAAATAAAAAGACATATTTAAAAGACGTATAGTTATTATTATATTTAATAGTAAAAATAGAAGAAACATTGGTCCTTCGAGTTTTTTAAGTACTAGTTCTTTGGTGAGAAGCAGTTTCTAGTAAAACAGAGTTGTTGAAGCAGTAAAAATGGACAAAATTGTAACAACAGATAACTCAAAAGTCAGGAGAAAAAATGCTGGTACCAAAAAGCTTGACAAAGCATACCAGTGGCCAATAGGATTTGGCACCTCAATTGCAGGTGACACATTAAAATCTATGCCTAATATTCCTAAAAATCCTATTTTAAGTGATAATGATATAGCAAGCCTGAGATCTGTTCGAGTAGAACATTCTCCAACAAAATTTGGATCTTCCAGACAGGAAAATATCAGACGTCCATCCAAAGTTGTTGAAGTAAATGTCAATAAGTCTATATGCTCTTCGACGTCAAAAGGGTCAACTATTTCTAAATTGCAACAAAAGGAAAATGATTTGGAAACCGAAAAATTAAGGCAAGAAATTTATAAATTAAAAGGTCAATTGAAAGTTATGGAATTAGAGAATGAAGTGAAACTACTTAAACTAGATGAACATATAAGTTCAAGACAATCTATAGTATCACAATATGAAGACGATGAAGTGGAAGTATCTCCAATGAAAAGAACTAATGAATGGGTTAGTAACGTCATGCCAGTTCCAGATGATTACCATTCTGCTGTAGATGGGGAAAAATCTTCAGACATTAAAGTACTTTGTCATACCATCGCTGATGCAATTAAAGCAGTTTCTATGACACCTAGACAAGACAAATTTATTACTCGTCAAGTTATTGAGAAAGATTATCCCTATTTTGACGGTAACCCTGAGGAATGGCCAATATTCATATCTCAATTTAAACGTATCTCGACAATATGTGATCATTCCCCAGAAGAAAAATTAATCAAGCTGCAGAAATGCTTAAAAGGTGAGGCTAAGCTTGCAGTTTCTGGCATGATGGTGTCTCCAGAAAACATTGATTTAGTTTTGAAGACTTTGGAAATGAGATTTGGACGACCGGATCAGATAATAGAAAAATTGATACTGAGAATAAAAACATTTCCACAAATAAAAGAACAACAAATGGAGACTCTGATACATTTTGCAAATCATGTTAGTTGTTTAGTTGCCACAATAAAATCCCTTGATTATGAAGAACATCTATACAATCCTCAAGTACTAAAGGATATGGTGCAAAAAATTCCTGATATGATTAAACTTCGTTGGGGAGAAGAGGTAATAAAGAAAGGTGGAAAAGTTAATCTAAATGATTTTTCAAAATGGATAAATGATTTAGCCCAAGCAGCATGCTATGTGAGCACCCCAAAAAATGAAAAAGATCCAATAGTCGGGAAGATAAAATACAGAATGACTCCTAGTCGACGCAATGAAACTACTTTAGTTGCAGCTGATAATAAGAAACTAGTATGCGTATATTGCAAAAAAGGTAATCACAAAATAAGAGAATGCCAGAAACTTAAAGAAGACAATGTTGATACACGATGGGAGGTGGTGACTAACAATAAATTATGTTTCTCTTGCCTAAGAAATAACCACCAGACAGCGAAATGCAAGATAAAATATTCATGTGGTATTAATGGTTGCAAACGTTTCCACAATAAGTTTTTACATAAAGATGAGCCCGTTAAGCCCGAATCAACGTTATCAACCGCATTTTCAGAAGATGAATCACCAGATACCACGGAAAATGTCTTAGCCCTGGGAAATGGAGCTAAAAATGTACTGCTGAGGATGGTAAATGTAAAAATTTATGGTCGTAACCACAATAAGTTTTTAGAAACTGTTGCACTTTGTGATGAGGCATCAACAGTTACCTTAATAGACAAGTCAATTGTTGACGAATTGGGATTGCAAGGACAAAACAAGTCACTCTGTCTGCAATGGACAAACAACATGACATCCCAGCATGAAGACTCCAAATGTGTGGACATTCATATATCCGGGATTTTTTTGGCACGTTATCATCTATTATAATGACAATATCATTTTCTGCCAAGTTTCCTTTGTCGTCCGTCCATTTTGTTCTTTTGGTTAAAGTCGGTAGATACTCTTTCGTCCATCGTTTCCAAAAACTTTCAATAAGATGTTGTGACCTTTTCCACTGGAATCGTAAATCCAAATTTGTGCACTCTCCGAATAGGGTATCATTGTTCGTTTCGCCTATGAGTAGATTATTTGGAGTTAAAACCTCTAGGTCATTTGGATCAACTGAAACTTTTGTTAAAGGTCTTGAATTGACGATATTTTCTGACTTAGTCGTTCCCAGACTCCACCCATATGAGGGGCTCCTGGTGGAATGAATTTCCAGTCTATTTCATTTGCTCTGAGGTCTTCTTTTAATTTGCTTTGGTCAATTTCTTTAACGAATCTTCTTAATTCTTCAGAAGCTCCTCGAAAATTTGTCCCATTGTCTGTATAAATTTCTTTAGGTCGTCCCCTCCTACTCATCATTCTTTTTATAGCCATGATGGCTGAGTCCGTGTTTAGAGAGTGCGCTACTTCCAGGTGTACGGCTCGTATACTGAGACATGTAAATATCACTCCCCATCTTTTCTCTGTATGTCGTCCTACCGTAACATATAAAGGGCCGAAATAGTCTATTCCAGTAAATGTGAATGGTCTGACGTTTGGTGTCAAACGAAATACAGGAAGTTGTCCCATAACGGGAATTTCAGGTTTTGCTTTCTTGACTTTACACCACTGACATTTAGCAAATACAGATTTAATAGTTGATCTCATATTGATTACCCAGAACTTTTGACGGACTTCATTTACAACTGTCTCTAGACCTTGATGTGCAAATTGCTCATGGTATTTCTGTAGAAGCAACTGAGTGTATCGGTGCTTTGACGGTAAAATTATTGGTTTTCTTAAAATTGTTACCACGTCAGGGGCAAGGTCAATACGTCCATTTAATACAAGCAAACCATTATCATTCCGAATAGGCATCAATTTTCTAAGTTTACTTTGTCTTCTTATTTGTTTCCCTTTCTTGAGGCATTCTATCTCTGGTGCAAAACAGTCTTCTTGACTTTGTTTGATCCACTCAATTTCAGCCTCCTCTAAATCTTTGACTTCTAAGTCTTTAAGAATATTTAATTTATTTTTTCTTGATATCAAAATCTTTGTAAATTTTAGAACTCGTGCAGTCGCTCCTATCAAATATATCCATTTCGAAAATCTATTTATGTCTGGAAGGTACAATCTTTTTTGAAAAACTATTGTTGTACATTGAATTTCTTTGGTTAAAACTTCTTCTTCTTGACCTTCTAATTTTTTCTGAGGCCATGTAGTTTCATCACGATTTAGTAAAAATTCTGGTCCTTGAAACCATCTAGCAAAATGTTTCATCACACTATTTTCTTTGTCGTATGTTCTTGTTGCTAAATCAGCTACATTTAATTTAGAAGGAATCCAAAACCAGTCTGAACGATTTGTCAATTCTTGTATTTCACCAATTCGTGGCGCTTCAAACTGCCTCAATTTACAGGCATCATTTTTTATCCAGTATAAGACGGTTGTTGAATCTGTCCACATGAATGTTCTTTTTATTTCAAATTCGAGAGATTTTCTTACAGTTTGTACTAGTCGACTTCCCATCAAAGCGGCTTGTAATTCTAACCGAGGTATCGAAATTGGCTTTGTAGGTGCTACTCTGGCTTTGGCAATAACAAGTGCTACATTAATATCTGTATCTGTTACAAGTCTAATATAAACTGCACTGGCAAATGCTCTTTTGCTTGCATCACAAAATGTATGTAATTCAATATGATTTGCGGTAATTTTCAGGGAGTAGCATCGGGGTATTTCTACCTCTGTTAAGAGTTTCAGATCTTCCAACCATAAAATCCAAAATTCATAAAGTTCTGAATCAATACTGTCGTCCCAGCCAATGCCACTTTTCCAAATATCTTGAATAAGAATTCTTCCTCTAACTGTCAAATTTACAACCAGTCCTAATGGGTCAAACACTGACATTGCTAATTTTAAAACTTGTCGTTTTGTTGGCCTTAGCTCTTTGTTTATATCTTCTTTATTTATGTTCCATTTGAAACAAAAATAGTCTAATTTAGAATTCCAGAAAAGTCCTAAGACTCTTTGTACTGTATTGTTGTCCATGTTAAGATCTTTGCAAAACTCTTCCTTTTCTGATAAAGCTTTCATAACGCCTGATGAATTTGAGAACCAATTGACTAATTCAAAACCACCGATTTTTTGGATATTTCGAACCTCAATTATTCTTTCCAAAGCTTCTTCGTCTGAATCTGCACAGTCCAAATAGTCATCAACATAGTGCTTTTTAATTATTGCATCCAAAATGTCTTGTCTGGCAGTGTGATCTCTCGCATTTAAGTTTTTTATAAACTGAGCACAAGTAGGTGAACAGGTGGCTCCAAAGGTCATGACTTTCATTTCATATATATCCCAAGGACGATTGATTTCACCATTTCTCCATAAGAATCTCTGGGAACTCTGATCTTCATGTCGTATACAGATTTGGTGAAACATTTCTCGAACATCTGCACAAAAGGCAACTTTTCTTTGTCGAAATTTTAGTAGTACTTCCACCAGAGGCTGCAGTAAATCTGGTCCAGTTAACAAACATTCATTTAAACTTGTTCCGTGTGATTTAGACGCGGCATCAAAAACTAATCTCAATTTATTAGGTTTGTTTGGGTTAAATACTGGAAAGTGTGGTAAATACCAACATTTCGGTCCTTCAACTCTTGATTCTTCTGCTGATAGTATGCGCGCATATCCTTTTTCTAGGTAACTTTCAATTTTTTTAGAATATTCTTGTCGAAGTTGGTCATCTTGCAACATTTTTCTTTCGACACATTTTAGTCTTTGAATAGCGACTGTTTTACTTTCTGGTAATATTAGATTATCAGCCTTCCAAAGTAGTCCTATCTCGTATCTGTCTCCAATATATTTGGCAGTAGTTTTCATGATTTCCATAGCACGAGATTCCATGTGATTTATGTTTAATTTTCCAGAAGATATTCCACAAGCATCTGACGTAAAGGATTGTTTGACCAATTGATGAAGTTCTTCGTCGCGTAAATGATGTTTACAAATGTGAAAAGAGTATTGTCTTCTTTCCTCATATTTATTGGTGTCTAGAGGTCCATGAAGAATCCAGCCGAGATTTGTTTTAGTAACAAGAGGTTTGTCGTTAAGTCCTTGTATAACTTTTCTTGCTACAGTCAATCCTATATTATCCTGCCCTAACAGGATCATTGGCCGTTGTCTGATTTCATTGAAGTGAATGTCTTTTAAATGAGAATATTGTTGCCAGTCTTTTTTCTCGATAATTTGAAGAGGTAAAGATAAATTATTCACTGTATGTGCTCCTTTAATTGAGAAAGTTTTGGCATTTTCAAAAATCCCGGATATATGAATGTCCACACATTTGGAGTCTTCATGCTGGGATGTCATGTTGTTTGTCCATTGCAGACAGAGTGACTTGTTTTGTCCTTGCAATCCCAATTCGTCAACAATTGACTTGTCTATTAAGGTAACTGTTGATGCCTCATCACAAAGTGCAACAGTTTCTAAAAACTTATTGTGGTTACGACCATAAATTTTTACATTTACCATCCTCAGCAGTACATTTTTAGCTCCATTTCCCAGGGCTAAGACATTTTCCGTGGTATCTGGTGATTCATCTTCTGAAAATGCGGTTGATAACGTTGATTCGGGCTTAACGGGCTAGAACTCGTGCAGTCGCTCCTATCAAATATATCCATTTCGAAAATCTATTTATGTCTGGAAGGTACGATCTTTTTTGAAAAACTATTGTTGTACATTGAATTTCTTTGGTTAAAACTTCTTCTTCTTGACCTTCTAATTTTTTCTGAGGCCATGTAGTTTCATCACGATTTAGTAAAAATTCTGGTCCTTGAAACCATCTAGCAAAATGTTTCATCACACTATTTTCTTTGTCGTATGTTCTTGTTGCTAAATCAGCTACATTTAATTTAGAAGGAATCCAAAACCAGTCTGAACGATTTGTCAATTCTTGTATTTCACCAATTCGTGGCGCTTCAAACTGCCTCAATTTACAGGCATCATTTTTTATCCAGTATAAGACGGTTGTTGAATCTGTCCACATGAATGTTCTTTTTATTTCAAATTCGAGAGATTTTCTTACAGTTTGTACTAGTCGACTTCCCATCAAAGCGGCTTGTAATTCTAACCGAGGTATCGAAATTGGCTTTGTAGGTGCTACTCTGGCTTTGGCAATAACAAGTGCTACATTAATATCTGTATCTGTTACAAGTCTAATATAAACTGCACTGGCAAATGCTCTTTTGCTTGCATCACAAAATGTATGTAATTCAATATGATTTGCGGTAATTTTCAGGGAGTAGCATCGGGGTATTTCTACCTCTGTTAAGAGTTTCAGATCTTCCAACCATAAAATCCAAAATTCATAAAGTTCTGAATCAATACTGTCGTCCCAGCCAATGCCACTTTTCCAAATATCTTGAATAAGAATTCTTCCTCTAACTGTCAAATTTACAACCAGTCCTAATGGGTCAAACACTGACATTGCTAATTTTAAAACTTGTCGTTTTGTTGGCCTTAGCTCTTTGTTTATATCTTCTTTATTTATGTTCCATTTGAAACAAAAATAGTCTAATTTAGAATTCCAGAAAAGTCCTAAGACTCTTTGTACTGTATTGTTGTCCATGTTAAGATCTTTGCAAAACTCTTCCTTTTCTGATAAAGCTTTCATAACGCCTGATGAATTTGAGAACCAATTGACTAATTCAAAACCACCGATTTTTTGGATATTTCGAACCTCAATTATTCTTTCCAAAGCTTCTTCGTCTGAATCTGCACAGTCCAAATAGTCATCAACATAGTGCTTTTTAATTATTGCATCCAAAATGTCTTGTCTGGCAGTGTGATCTCTCGCATTTAAGTTTTTTATAAACTGAGCACAAGTAGGTGAACAGGTGGCTCCAAAGGTCATGACTTTCATTTCATATATATCCCAAGGACGATTGATTTCACCATTTCTCCATAAGAATCTCTGGGAACTCTGATCTTCATGTCGTATACAGATTTGGTGAAACATTTCTCGAACATCTGCACAAAAGGCAACTTTTCTTTGTCGAAATTTTAGTAGTACTTCCACCAGAGGCTGCAGTAAATCTGGTCCAGTTAACAAACATTCATTTAAACTTGTTCCGTGTGATTTAGACGCGGCATCAAAAACTAATCTCAATTTATTAGGTTTGTTTGGGTTAAATACTGGAAAGTGTGGTAAATACCAACATTTCGGTCCTTCAACTCTTGATTCTTCTGCTGATAGTATGCGCGCATATCCTTTTTCTAGGTAACTTTCAATTTTTTTAGAATATTCTTGTCGAAGTTGGTCATCTTGCAACATTTTTCTTTCGACACATTTTAGTCTTTGAATAGCGACTGTTTTACTTTCTGGTAATATTAGATTATCAGCCTTCCAAAGTAGTCCTATCTCGTATCTGTCTCCAATATATTTGGCAGTAGTTTTCATGATTTCCATAGCACGAGATTCCATGTGATTTATGTTTAATTTTCCAGAAGATATTCCACAAGCATCTGACGTAAAGGATTGTTTGACCAATTGATGAAGTTCTTCGTCGCGTAAATGATGTTTACAAATGTGAAAAGAGTATTGTCTTCTTTCCTCATATTTATTGGTGTCTAGAGGTCCATGAAGAATCCAGCCGAGATTTGTTTTAGTAACAAGAGGTTTGTCGTTAAGTCCTTGTATAACTTTTCTTGCTACAGTCAATCCTATATTATCCTGCCCTAACAGGATCATTGGCCGTTGTCTGATTTCATTGAAGTGAATGTCTTTTAAATGAGAATATTGTTGCCAGTCTTTTTTCTCGATAATGAGTAGATTATTTGGAGTTAAAACCTCTAGGTCATTTGGATCAACTGAAACTTTTGTTAAAGGTCTTGAATTGACGATATTTTCTGACTCTGCAAATAATGTTAATAACAGTTCATCTTTGAGTTTTTGATCTTTTAATATGACGTGAAAGGTACTTTTTACTGAACGTACTAGTCGTTCCCAGACTCCACCCATATGAGGGGCTCCTGGTGGAATGAATTTCCAGTCTATTTCATTTGCTCTGAGGTCTTCTTTTAATTTGCTTTGGTCAATTTCTTTAACGAATCTTCTTAATTCTTCAGAAGCTCCTCGAAAATTTGTCCCATTGTCTGTATAAATTTCTTTAGGTCGTCCCCTCCTACTCATCATTCTTTTTATAGCCATGATGGCTGAGTCCGTGTTTAGAGAGTGCGCTACTTCCAGGTGTACGGCTCGTATACTGAGACATGTAAATATCACTCCCCATCTTTTCTCTGTATGTCGTCCTACCGTAACATATAAAGGGCC
The DNA here is from genome assembly GCA_963680705.1 of Rhagium mordax. Lineage (NCBI taxonomy): Eukaryota > Metazoa > Arthropoda > Insecta > Coleoptera > Cerambycidae > Rhagium > Rhagium mordax. The sequence goes on along the minus strand of OY796660.1, from coordinate 46,065,933 downwards.
GAAATAGTCTATTCCAGTAAATGTGAATGGTCTGACGTTTGGTGTCAAACGAAATACAGGAAGTTGTCCCATAACGGGAATTTCAGGTTTTGCTTTCTTGACTTTACACCACTGACATTTAGCAAATACAGATTTAATAGTTGATCTCATATTGATTACCCAGAACTTTTGACGGACTTCATTTACAACTGTCTCTAGACCTTGATGTGCAAATTGCTCATGGTATTTCTGTAGAAGCAACTGAGTGTATCGGTGCTTTGACGGTAAAATTATTGGTTTTCTTAAAATTGTTACCACGTCAGGGGCAAGGTCAATACGTCCATTTAATACAAGCAAACCATTATCATTCCGAATAGGCATCAATTTTCTAAGTTTACTTTGTCTTCTTATTTGTTTCCCTTTTTTGAGGCATTCTATCTCTGGTGCAAAACAGTCTTCTTGACTTTGTTTGATCCACTCAATTTCAGCCTCCTCTAAATCTTTGACTTCTAAGTCTTTAAGAATATTTAATTTATTTTTTCTTGATATCAAAATCTTTGTAAATTTTAGAACTCGTGCAGTCGCTCCTATCAAATATATCCATTTCGAAAATCTATTTATGTCTGGAAGGTACGATCTTTTTTGAAAAACTATTGTTGTACATTGAATTTCTTTGGTTAAAACTTCTTCTTCTTGACCTTCTAATTTTTTCTGAGGCCATGTAGTTTCATCACGATTTAGTAAAAATTCTGGTCCTTGAAACCATCTAGCAAAATGTTTCATCACACTATTTTCTTTGTCGTATGTTCTTGTTGCTAAATCAGCTACATTTAATTTAGAAGGAATCCAAAACCAGTCTGAACGATTTGTCAATTCTTGTATTTCACCAATTCGTGGCGCTTCAAACTGCCTCAATTTACAGGCATCATTTTTTATCCAGTATAAGACGGTTGTTGAATCTGTCCACATGAATGTTCTTTTTATTTCAAATTCGAGAGATTTTCTTACAGTTTGTACTAGTCGACTTCCCATCAAAGCGGCTTGTAATTCTAACCGAGGTATCGAAATTGGCTTTGTAGGTGCTACTCTGGCTTTGGCAATAACAAGTGCTACATTAATATCTGTATCTGTTACAAGTCTAATATAAACTGCACTGGCAAATGCTCTTTTGCTTGCATCACAAAATGTATGTAATTCAATATGATTTGCGGTAATTTTCAGGGAGTAGCATCGGGGTATTTCTACCTCTGTTAAGAGTTTCAGATCTTCCAACCATAAAATCCAAAATTCATAAAGTTCTGAATCAATACTGTCGTCCCAGCCAATGCCACTTTTCCAAATATCTTGAATAAGAATTCTTCCTCTAACTGTCAAATTTACAACCAGTCCTAATGGGTCAAACACTGACATTGCTAATTTTAAAACTTGTCGTTTTGTTGGCCTTAGCTCTTTGTTTATATCTTCTTTATTTATGTTCCATTTGAAACAAAAATAGTCTAATTTAGAATTCCAGAAAAGTCCTAAGACTCTTTGTACTGTATTGTTGTCCATGTTAAGATCTTTGCAAAACTCTTCCTTTTCTGATAAAGCTTTCATAACGCCTGATGAATTTGAGAACCAATTGACTAATTCAAAACCACCGATTTTTTGGATATTTCGAACCTCAATTATTCTTTCCAAAGCTTCTTCGTCTGAATCTGCACAGTCCAAATAGTCATCAACATAGTGCTTTTTAATTATTGCATCCAAAATGTCTTGTCTGGCAGTGTGATCTCTCGCATTTAAGTTTTTTATAAACTGAGCACAAGTAGGTGAACAGGTGGCTCCAAAGGTCATGACTTTCATTTCATATATATCCCAAGGACGATTGATTTCACCATTTCTCCATAAGAATCTCTGGGAACTCTGATCTTCATGTCGTATACAGATTTGGTGAAACATTTCTCGAACATCTGCACAAAAGGCAACTTTTCTTTGTCGAAATTTTAGTAGTACTTCCACCAGAGGCTGCAGTAAATCTGGTCCAGTTAACAAACATTCATTTAAACTTGTTCCGTGTGATTTAGACGCGGCATCAAAAACTAATCTCAATTTATTAGGTTTGTTTGGGTTAAATACTGGAAAGTGTGGTAAATACCAACATTTCGGTCCTTCAACTCTTGATTCTTCTGCTGATAGTATGCGCGCATATCCTTTTTCTAGGTAACTTTCAATTTTTTTAGAATATTCTTGTCGAAGTTGGTCATCTTGCAACATTTTTCTTTCGACACATTTTAGTCTTTGAATAGCGACTGTTTTACTTTCTGGTAATATTAGATTATCAGCCTTCCAAAGTAGTCCTATCTCGTATCTGTCTCCAATATATTTGGCAGTAGTTTTCATGATTTCCATAGCACGAGATTCCATGTGATTTATGTTTAATTTTCCAGAAGATATTCCACAAGCATCTGACGTAAAGGATTGTTTGACCAATTGATGAAGTTCTTCGTCGCGTAAATGATGTTTACAAATGTGAAAAGAGTATTGTCTTCTTTCCTCATATTTATTGGTGTCTAGAGGTCCATGAAGAATCCAGCCGAGATTTGTTTTAGTAACAAGAGGTTTGTCGTTAAGTCCTTGTATAACTTTTCTTGCTACAGTCAATCCTATATTATCCTGCCCTAACAGGATCATTGGCCGTTGTCTGATTTCATTGAAGTGAATGTCTTTTAAATGAGAATATTGTTGCCAGTCTTTTTTCTCGATAATTTGAAGAGGTAAAGATAAATTATTCACTGTATGTGCTCCTTTAATTGAGAAAGTTTTGGCATTTTCAAAAATCCCGGATATATGAATGTCCACACATTTGGAGTCTTCATGCTGGGATGTCATGTTGTTTGTCCATTGCAGACAGAGTGACTTGTTTTGTCCTTGCAATCCCAATTCGTCAACAATTGACTTGTCTATTAAGGTAACTGTTGATGCCTCATCACAAAGTGCAACAGTTTCTAAAAACTTATTGTGGTTACGACCATAAATTTTTACATTTACCATCCTCAGCAGTACATTTTTAGCTCCATTTCCCAGGGCTAAGACATTTTCCGTGGTATCTGGTGATTCATCTTCTGAAAATGCGGTTGATAACGTTGATTCGGGCTTAACGGGCTCATCTTTATGTAAAAACTTATTGTGGAAACGTTTGCAACCATTAATACCACATGAATATTTTATCTTGCATTTCGCTGTCTGGTGGTTATTTCTTAGGCAAGAGAAACATAATTTATTGTTAGTCACCACCTCCCATCGTGTATCAACATTGTCTTCTTTAAGTTTCTGGCATTCTCTTATTTTGTGATTACCTTTTTTGCAATATACGCATACTAGTTTCTTATTATCAGCTGCAACTAAAGTAGTTTCATTGCGTCGACTAGGAGTCATTCTGTATTTTATCTTCCCGACTATTGGATCTTTTTCATTTTTTGGGGTGCTCACATAGCATGCTGCTTGGGCTAAATCATTTATCCATTTTGAAAAATCATTTAGATTAACTTTTCCACCTTTCTTTATTACCTCTTCTCCCCAACGAAGTTTAATCATATCAGGAATTTTTTGCACCATATCCTTTAGTACTTGAGGATTGTATAGATGTTCTTCATAATCAAGGGATTTTATTGTGGCAACTAAACAACTAACATGATTTGCAAAATGTATCAGAGTCTCCATTTGTTGTTCTTTTATTTGTGGAAATGTTTTTATTCTCAGTATCAATTTTTCTATTATCTGATCCGGTCGTCCAAATCTCATTTCCAAAGTCTTCAAAACTAAATCAATGTTTTCTGGAGACACCATCATGCCAGAAACTGCAAGCTTAGCCTCACCTTTTAAGCATTTCTGCAGCTTGATTAATTTTTCTTCTGGGGAATGATCACATATTGTCGAGATACGTTTAAATTGAGATATGAATATTGGCCATTCCTCAGGGTTACCGTCAAAATAGGGATAATCTTTCTCAATAACTTGACGAGTAATAAATTTGTCTTGTCTAGGTGTCATAGAAACTGCTTTAATTGCATCAGCGATGGTATGACAAAGTACTTTAAATTCTAAAAAAATTGAAAGTTACCTAGAAAAAGGATATGCGCGCATACTATCAGCAGAAGAATCAAGAGTTGAAGGACCGAAATGTTGGTATTTACCACACTTTCCAGTATTTAACCCAAACAAACCTAATAAATTGAGATTAGTTTTTGATGCCGCGTCTAAATCACACGGAACAAGTTTAAATGAATGTTTGTTAACTGGACCAGATTTACTGCAGCCTCTGGTGGAAGTACTACTAAAATTTCGACAAAGAAAAGTTGCCTTTTGTGCAGATGTTCGAGAAATGTTTCACCAAATCTGTATACGACATGAAGATCAGAGTTCCCAGAGATTCTTATGGAGAAATGGTGAAATCAATCGTCCTTGGGATATATATGAAATGAAAGTCATGACCTTTGGAGCCACCTGTTCACCTACTTGTGCTCAGTTTATAAAAAACTTAAATGCGAGAGATCACACTGCCAGACAAGACATTTTGGATGCAATAATTAAAAAGCACTATGTTGATGACTATTTGGACTGTGCAGATTCAGACGAAGAAGCTTTGGAAAGAATAATTGAGGTTCGAAATATCCAAAAAATCGGTGGTTTTGAATTAGTCAATTGGTTCTCAAATTCATCAGGCGTTATGAAAGCTTTATCAGAAAAGGAAGAGTTTTGCAAAGATCTTAACATGGACAACAATACAGTACAAAGAGTCTTAGGACTTTTCTGGAATTCTAAATTAGACTATTTTTGTTTCAAATGGAAAATAAATAAAGAAGATATAAACAAAGAGCTAAGGCCAACAAAACGACAAGTTTTAAAATTAGCAATGTCAGTGTTTGACCCATTAGGACTGGTTGTAAATTTGACAGTTAGAGGAAGAATTCTTATTCAAGATATTTGGAAAAGTGGCATTGGCTGGGACGACAGTATTGATTCAGAACTTTATGAATTTTGGATTTTATGGTTGGAAGATCTGAAACTCTTAACAGAGGTAGAAATACCCCGATGCTACTCCCTGAAAATTACCGCAAATCATATTGAATTACATACATTTTGTGATGCAAGCAAAAGAGCATTTGCCAGTGCAGTTTATATTAGACTTGTAACAGATACAGATATTAATGTAGCACTTGTTATTGCCAAAGCCAGAGTAGCACCTACAAAGCCAATTTCGATACCTCGGTTAGAATTACAAGCCGCTTTGATGGGAAGTCGACTAGTACAAACTGTAAGAAAATCTCTCGAATTTGAAATAAAAAGAACATTCATGTGGACAGATTCAACAACCGTCTTATACTGGATAAAAAATGATGCCTGTAAATTGAGGCAGTTTGAAGCGCCACGAATTGGTGAAATACAAGAATTGACAAATCGTTCAGACTGGTTTTGGATTCCTTCTAAATTAAATGTAGCTGATTTAGCAACAAGAACATACGACAAAGAAAATAGTGTGATGAAACATTTTGCTAGATGGTTTCAAGGACCAGAATTTTTACTAAATCGTGATGAAACTACATGGCCTCAGAAAAAATTAGAAGGTCAAGAAGAAGAAGTTTTAACCAAAGAAATTCAATGTACAACAATAGTTTTTCAAAAAAGATCGTACCTTCCAGACATAAATAGATTTTCGAAATGGATATATTTGATAGGAGCGACTGCACGAGTTCTAAAATTTACAAAGATTTTGATATCAAGAAAAAATAAATTAAATATTCTTAAAGACTTAGAAGTCAAAGATTTAGAGGAGGCTGAAATTGAGTGGATCAAACAAAGTCAAGAAGACTGTTTTGCACCAGAGATAGAATGCCTCAAGAAAGGGAAACAAATAAGAAGACAAAGTAAACTTAGAAAATTGATGCCTATTCGGAATGATAATGGTTTGCTTGTATTAAATGGACGTATTGACCTTGCCCCTGACGTGGTAACAATTTTAAGAAAACCAATAATTTTACCGTCAAAGCACCGATACACTCAGTTGCTTCTACAGAAATACCATGAGCAATTTGCACATCAAGGTCTAGAGACAGTTGTAAATGAAGTCCGTCAAAAGTTCTGGGTAATCAATATGAGATCAACTATTAAATCTGTATTTGCTAAATGTCAGTGGTGTAAAGTCAAGAAAGCAAAACCTGAAATTCCCGTTATGGGACAACTTCCTGTATTTCGTTTGACACCAAACGTCAGACCATTCACATTTACTGGAATAGACTATTTCGGCCCTTTATATGTTACGGTAGGACGACATACAGAGAAAAGATGGGGAGTGATATTTACATGTCTCAGTATACGAGCCGTACACCTGGAAGTAGCGCACTCTCTAAACACGGACTCAGCCATCATGGCTATAAAAAGAATGATGAGTAGGAGGGGACGACCTAAAGAAATTTATACAGACAATGGGACAAATTTTCGAGGAGCTTCTGAAGAATTAAGAAGATTCGTTAAAGAAATTGACCAAAGCAAATTTATTTTTGTTTCAAATGGAAAATAAATAAAGAAGATATAAACAAAGAGCTAAGGCCAACAAAACGACAAGTTTTAAAATTAGCAATGTCAGTGTTTGACCCATTAGGACTGGTTGTAAATTTGACAGTTAGAGGAAGAATTCTTATTCAAGATATTTGGAAAAGTGGCATTGGCTGGGACGACAGTATTGATTCAGAACTTTATGAATTTTGGATTTTATGGTTGGAAGATCTGAAACTCTTAACAGAGGTAGAAATACCCCGATGCTACTCCCTGAAAATTACCGCAAATCATATTGAATTACATACATTTTGTGATGCAAGCAAAAGAGCATTTGCCAGTGCAGTTTATATTAGACTTGTAACAGATACAGATATTAATGTAGCACTTGTTATTGCCAAAGCCAGAGTAGCACCTACAAAGCCAATTTCGATACCTCGGTTAGAATTACAAGCCGCTTTGATGGGAAGTCGACTAGTACAAACTGTAAGAAAATCTCTCGAATTTGAAATAAAAAGAACATTCATGTGGACAGATTCAACAACCGTCTTATACTGGATAAAAAATGATGCCTGTAAATTGAGGCAGTTTGAAGCGCCACGAATTGGTGAAATACAAGAATTGACAAATCGTTCAGACTGGTTTTGGATTCCTTCTAAATTAAATGTAGCTGATTTAGCAACAAGAACATACGACAAAGAAAATAGTGTGATGAAACATTTTGCTAGATGGTTTCAAGGACCAGAATTTTTACTAAATCGTGATGAAACTACATGGCCTCAGAAAAAATTAGAAGGTCAAGAAGAAGAAGTTTTAACCAAAGAAATTCAATGTACAACAATAGTTTTTCAAAAAAGATTGTACCTTCCAGACATAAATAGATTTTCGAAATGGATATATTTGATAGGAGCGACTGCACGAGTTCTAAAATTTACAAAGATTTTGATATCAAGAAAAAATAAATTAAATATTCTTAAAGACTTAGAAGTCAAAGATTTAGAGGAGGCTGAAATTGAGTGGATCAAACAAAGTCAAGAAGACTGTTTTGCACCAGAGATAGAATGCCTCAAGAAAGGGAAACAAATAAGAAGACAAAGTAAACTTAGAAAATTGATGCCTATTCGGAATGATAATGGTTTGCTTGTATTAAATGGACGTATTGACCTTGCCCCTGACGTGGTAACAATTTTAAGAAAACCAATAATTTTACCGTCAAAGCACCGATACACTCAGTTGCTTCTACAGAAATACCATGAGCAATTTGCACATCAAGGTCTAGAGACAGTTGTAAATGAAGTCCGTCAAAAGTTCTGGGTAATCAATATGAGATCAACTATTAAATCTGTATTTGCTAAATGTCAGTGGTGTAAAGTCAAGAAAGCAAAACCTGAAATTCCCGTTATGGGACAACTTCCTGTATTTCGTTTGACACCAAACGTCAGACCATTCACATTTACTGGAATAGACTATTTCGGCCCTTTATATGTTACGGTAGGACGACATACAGAAAATTCCATTTCAATATCGCTCTGAAAAAACACAAAATCAATTTACAATTGAAATACCTGCATTTTCAAGCCTTCAGAAAAGATTCCCTGTTGATGTAAACTATGGTGAAATTTTAATACCTGATATTAAGTATAATGAATTATGGATCCCGGAAACTATTGCTCTTGCTGAAAATAATAAAGCTATTTTTGAAATTCAAAATACAAGTGATCATACAGTATGTTACACATTTCATGAACGATTCCATGTAAAATCTTTAAATGAGGAAATTGAAATTTTTAATATTGAACAAATGATACCAACGTATCAAAATGAAATAGATAATAAAAATGAAATTTTAAAACAGATTCGTACTAATCATATGAACTCTGAAGAAAAAAACGCTTTACTAAAATTAATTTCAGAATTTTCAGATTTATTTCACGATAATGATTCAAAATTAACTTTTACTAATAAAACAAAACATGAAATTCGTACCACGGATGAAATACCAGTACATACAAAAACGTACCGATTTCCTTTCTGTCATAAAGAAGAGGTTAATCGTCAAATAAATAAAATGCTTAATGATGGAATTATCCGTCATAGTCAAAGCCCCTGGTCCAGTCCCATCTGGATAGTACCGAAAAAAGCAGACGCGAGCGGCAAAAAGAAGTGGCGAATTGTAGTCGACTATCGCAAAATTAACGAAAAAACAGTAAACGACAGATATCCGATTCCCAATATGGACGATATTTTAGATAAACTTGGCAAATGCAATTATTTCTCTACATTAGACCTTGCGTCCGGCTTTCACCAAATAGAGATGCACCAAAATTCTATTGAAAAAACCGCTTTTAATGTCGAAAATGGGAAATATGAATGCCTTCGTATGCCATTTTGACTTAAGAATGCTCCAGCTACCTTTCAAAGGGTAATGGACCATGTTTTACGCGATCTCCAAAATAAAGTATGCCTTGTATACATGGATGATATTATCATCTTTTCAACTTCTCTTGAGGAACATATTTCAAACTTACGATTAGTATTTAAAAAACTTAGAGAAGCAAAATTAAAAATTCAACTAGATAAATCAGAATTTCTTAGACAAAACGTAGAATTTCTAGGTCATGTAATTACTCCTCAAGGAATAAAACCAAATCCGAAAAAAATAAAAGCTATTTTAGAATTTCCCGTTCCGAAAACCAGTAGAGATATAAAATCTTTTCTCGGTATGTTAGGTTTTTATAGAAAATTTATAAAAGACTTTGCAAAATTAACAAAACCACTCACTCAATGTTTGAAGAAAAATGTTAAAATCATACATGATAAAAAAATTTTAGATGCATTTAATCATTGTAAAACCCTATTATGTAATGAACCTTTACTTCAATATCCAGATTTTAGCCAGCCTTTTATTTTAACGATAGATGCTAGTAATTTCGCTATAGGAGCAGTGCTCTCTCAAAAATTTAATGGACAAGAAAAACCCATTGCTTTTGCTAGTCGTACATTAAACGACGCGGAGAAAAATTATAGTACGGTTGAAAAAGAATTACTAAGTATAGTAAATTTTACAAAGTATTTCCGCCCTTACTTATTCGGAAGAAAATTAAAATTATTACCGATCACAAACCGCTCCAATGGATTAATAACCTAAAAGAGCCAAATTCACGCCTCATGCGTTGGCGTTTAAAATTGTTAGAATATGACTATGAAATAGAATACCGTAAAGGAAAGGACAATAAAGTTGCTGATGCCCTTTCTCGAATTGAATTAAAAAATGACGAATTAAATGCTATAGAAAAATGAATCATTAATTAATCAAATTGACCCGGACGAACAAAATAAAATTGAAACTGACTTTCCTAACCTAGATGATTTAAGAGACCTAGAAATGGAACCCATGCAGAAATTAGAACCGCAACCGTCTACCTCGCGAGTTAATATTATTTCGGACATTCAAATAATGCCTGCAATAGAAAAACAAGTAGATGAAAATTCTACTAATGAAACTATACACTCAGCTATCGAAAATCCTATACTTGAAATACCTATTTCAGAAAAAGCTATCAATACTTTTAAAAACCAAATATTTTTAACTATTTCTCACGATGCTATTAGATCAAACGTACAAGTTAGCACACCTCGAATTCCTAAAATCAGAATTATTACGAATTTTCAAAGAATATATAAAACCTAAATTTGTTCATGGACTATTAATAGATGACCGCGAAAAAAATATTATCATACCACTCTTACAAAAATATTTTAATGAAAGAAGTTTCAAATTAATTCAATCAAAAACTTATTTGACTGACATTCAGGTATAACTGAAACAATAAGTGATATACAAAAAACATACTATTGGCCAAATTATGCCAAGGATATACGTGACTATATTAACAACTGTGAATTATGTCAGAAAAATAAATATGAAAGACGACCTAATCAAATTATTTAAAAAAATACTCCCATTGGCGAAAAACCCTTTGAACACCTATATGTTGACACATTTAGCATAGATAAGCAAAAATTTGTAACAATTATAGACAGCTTTAGTAGATTTGCCCAAGCTTATCCTTTGACCTCACAGACAGGACTAGGTATTATCGAACAATTAATAATTTTTATTTCACACTATGGTATCCCTCATAAAATTACTTGTGATGACGGATCTGAATTTAAAAATAATTTAGTTACAGAATTTGCCAAACTTTACCAAATTAATATACATTATACCACGCCACTGAATCCTAACAGCAATTCACCTATTGAAAGATTTCATTCAACCATTATTGAAAAATATCGATCTATGCAACAAGAAGATAATTTATTAATTAATCAGTTCGAACATGAACTCACAATAATAATGAAACTTAGTTTATTAGCTTATAATAACTCAATTCATTCGTCAACAAAATTCACACCATTTCAAATAATAAAAGGAAACCTCAATTTAGAAACAAATTTTGAAAATACCGAAAACAAAATTGTTAATGATTATCTTAATAGGCAAGCAGTCAATTTCGAAATAGTAAATAAAATAATTAACGAAAATAACGAAAAATCTCGACAAATAATCGAGAAAAGAAATGAGATTATTGAAAATGCTAATTATTTCTCAAAGAAAGGTAAAACCATTTTCAAAAAGTTAGACGAAAGAAAAGCTAAACATAAACCCTTGTATACTCCTGAAACTATGCATACAGATCTTGATAATAAAATAAAAACTTTAGATAAAACATCATAAACGAATTTTTAAACCTCCTAGACAAATATCTAAACAAAATGTTGTTTCAGATGAAGCTGATAATGATGCTGATCAGCCTGGCAGCAGCACAAATAGCGTTAATACCAATCGATAATCCATTATTAGCATTTCTAATCAGTAAAGCCAGAATAATAAAATCCAAACACACGTATGTAAAATATATCGACTTAGAAATATTTTCAAGCCCTCTAGAATCAATGAAATTTAATATAGAGTCATTAGAACACAAAATAAAAACAGACGATGACTTTTTACCACCATTAACCGATATTCTTTTACATTTAAAATATTTACGTACAAAAGCTAGTAGTAAACTTCAAAACCTGAAACCAATACATAGGCAAACGCGCGGAATAATAAACCCTATTGGAAAAATATATAAATGGGCATTTGGCCTACTTGATTCCGATGATGGCGAACGTTTCGAAAAAGCAATAGAAACATTAGAGACAAATCAGCAGCAAATTCATCATGATATGAAAAATATGTTAACAGTAACGAAAAACTTCATGAATGAAACTAGCACAGTTATTACAAGAATATTATCTAATCAAAATCAGTTAAAAGAACAAATTAAACTTTTAGAAGATAATTTAAATAAATACAACTTATTTTTAAAGATACAAAACTGGATAGATGTTATGATTATAGATTGTCAGAATATAATTGAAATTTTGGACATTTTAGAAAACAGTGTGTTGCCCAAAATAAATTAAAGATTAATAAAAAAATTTGATATCATAAAATTATTTCTAACAGATTTACCAAAATCATAATATTTGGCGCCCAACGTGGGGCGATAAAAATTGAAAGGCGAAAAAAAAAAATTGAAAAGCAATAAAATTTGTAGAGATATAAAATTTGAAAAACATTTAAATTTAATTTGGTAATTTTAGAGGCTGCATTCATATTAAAATTTATAAATTTAATTAGTAAAACATAAAAAGGTATAATTAATATAAATTATATATAACATATTACATGAAATTAAGGTCAGGTTAACAAATTAAAATGAATAACATACAATCAACATCGACAACAGAACAAAATGAAACTACAATTACTGACAATACACAAATACAAAATTCAGGTGACAATAATACATTAACATCTCCAAACATGATGGAACAACTTATGCAAATGATGACACAGATGAAGAGAAATATTACAGAAACAATACAAAATAATGTTGAGAAATTGGAGAAGAATATGGAGAAAAGCAATATAGAAATCAAAAATGAAATAGGAAGTATAAATGAAAAGATGGAAAGGATAAGAATGGAAACATTTGAAGAAATCAATGCAAAAATGAATTTAACAAAAGATCAAATAAGGACAGAAGTTCAACAAGAAATTGAGGATATGGTAGTTGAAGGATTTAATGGTTTGAATAAGAAAATGGAAGAAAAAGAAAAAACATACGAACAACGATTAAAAGAACAAGAAAAGAAAATACAACAAAATACTGACAGATTAATAAATAGACAAGGGATAGACATGACAAACATAAATACACAAATAAATACAGATATAAAATTTTATGCAGATAAACAGACTCATCCTAAATTATTCATTACAAGACAAAGACGATACATAAATAATTTAAATGACCAAGATAATATTAAACAAAACATACAAAATACATTATATGGAGATGCAGAACTCTGGTATCAATTAATAGAAGAGAAATATGAAAAGTTTGAGAATTATTTATGAAGCAATATTGGGGAGAATTTATACAACAAAAAATTAGGACAAGTTTTTTTAATTCAAAATATAATCAAAATTTTGGAATATCAAGAGAAAAATACATAATGAAAAAATATTATAATGTCAGACATCTAGAGCCAAAATTCACTGAAGCAGAAGTAGTTAAATTTATAGGAAGACATTTTGAAGATGATGTTTATAATGTTATTGGAACACAAAGAATAGTTACATTAGAAGGTTTGATAGAATACATAAGAATAATAGATGAACATAGAAGTGGATGGAAAAGAAATGGTTATAGCAAAGAATACAACAATCAAAATTACAAAAAAGAACAGGATAGAAGGAGATTTTATAATAGAAAGGATGAACACTATGGAATGGAAGGTGAGAATGAGAAAAATTTTGGACAGGAACAAAGAAAAGAAGATAACAAAATTGTAAATAGTAAATATAATAATTATAATTATCAAAATTATAGAGAAAACAGAAGATATGAAATCAATTATAATAGTAGAAGAAACGATGACAGACAAGGAAGATTTCAAGATAATATACAAGACAATAGAGAAAAGGTGAATAGAGAAAAAGGACCATATGCAAGGATATCAAATATAAATAATGGAAATACATTGACAGAGCAAACACAACAAAGACAAAAACAAATGCATAATATACAAACGACAGCACAAATACATACACCAAATAATAGTCAGGATTTTTAGATAGAGGGACTTCGGGCACAACTTACCAACATATGAGAGAATTTATAGATTTAATCAATGAAAATGGAGAATCTGAACATTATGAAGAAAATAATTTACCATTTATAAATATAAAAATCAATAATATTAATTTAAAAGCATTAATAGATACGGGAGCTGAACTTAGCTTATGTAATGAAACAATAATAAAAAGTAACATGAATTTATTTAAAAGAAATTTAATAAATACACTCAGTTCCATAAAAAGTGACGCACTCGATTTTTCGGGTAATTTTAAAGTTCTTTAGTTCTTAAACCGGTGGACCAATTTGAACATTTTTTTTCTCAGTTTATAGCAAAATTCATTCTCTATGAGCCGGATTGGAAGCAATGGTGAGTTCTTCCATATTTCATGGAAATTAATGGAGAATTTTAAACCTAAGTTTCTTCACAGGTTTTCAAAACACCCTGTGGATTGTTCTCGAATTCATGAAGAAATTATTCATTCTGCATTCGAAGAACCATTTTTTAATAAACATTTTGTTTTTTTGTTCACTGTTTTATCGCTGGTACTTTCCGAGATATAACGTTTTTACGTGAACCCTGCCTCTTCGTGTATTGAGAAATGATGCACATGATGAGTGGTCATACTCACTGCAGAATTGTATAGCATATAAACCAATAGAAATTGTCAAGGTTCTTAAATACACTCAGTTCCAAAAAAAGTGACGCATTTGATTTTTGACCTAACTTTTTTCTTTTTTTTTAAACCAGTGGACCGATTTTTAGTTTTTTTTAATTTATTGGCAGGTAATTCCTTTGTCTTTCAAAAAATAAAGAGGTGCAAATTTATTTCATTGTAGGATTACATTGCTTTTGAAAAAGCAATTATTGCCGTTGCCATAGCAATTAATTTGTTGTATGCCTCCATACTTTGTTGTTGTGTCATTAAAGAAGTTTTAGAGACTAAAATTACACAAAATGCCTTAAATAAATCCTGAACAAGTTTATAATTTTGTGTTTAATAAAAATGTTTTTTAAAATTCGTATCAGTTTATAAAACTCGGTAAATTCAGAAAGTTGGTAATACGCAAGGTTTCAGAAAAAAGCTGTAATTCGGACAATTTTAGAGATAAATCAATGAATAAAAAACAAAATGTTTATTAAAAAATGGTTCATCGAATGCAGAATAAACAATTTTTCCATGAATGCGAGAATAATCCACAGGGTGTTTTGAAAACCTGTGAAAAAACTTAGGTTTAAAATTCTCCATTAATTTCCACGAAATATGGAAGAATTCACCATTGCTTCCAATCCGGTTCATAGAGAATGAATTTTGCTATAAACTGAGAAAAAAAATGTTCAAATCGGTCCACCGGTTTAAGAACTAAAGAACTTTAAAATTACCCGAAAAATCGAGTGCGTCACTTTTTATGGAACTGAGTGTATTTCTAAAATAAAATTAATGGATGTTAAAGGTAAAAGATTTGCGGAAAGTAATAAAGTTTTAAATACAACATTTCAAGTACATAACATAGATTTTACATGAGAATTTATTATAACTCAGGGTATGAAGTTTGATGTTCTATTGGGTGAGGATATTCTAACTAAGTTGAAGGCGAAAATAGATTTAGGGAAACGTACCCTATGTATTAAAGGTAATACAATATCTATAATTGAATTAAATAAAAATGAATATAAATTTAATAATGATAAAATAAATGATAATGGCCAAGAAGCCGAGATAAATATAGTGGGAAAGTCCACGAAAATTGATTGTTTTAATATTAATAATTCGCCTGATAATATTCAATTAAAATGTCCTCTAGAATATAAAGAAAATGTAGTACAATTGATTAACAAATATATTTCTTTAGTAAATTATATACTAGGGTGGGCCGAAAAAGCCGTTTTTTAAAAATTTTTTGAATTTTCAAGAATAATATCGCAAAAAAGTTGTGAAATATGGTATTTATGAAGCTGTATTTAACTGCGCCCCAAGGACTGCAAAAGGACTATTTTTTTTTTTGAAAATTAGATCGGTAATAATGCCAAAAAGCTAGGTAACTGTTCTATTTACGTAAAAAAAAAATTGGATGGTTTGTCTCAATTTTTAGCCGCGCCCCATATCCTTTAAAATAACATAAGCTTGTTAATGTAAGTCTGATATTAAGTTTGGCTTGACTAGAATGCAGCTCACAGCTTAATCAAATATTTTCGGATAGAATCAACTGATTTTAACTCATATAATGGAGTGCCAGAATTATTTGATCAACCCAGAACTCACCACGAGGAGGTGGCTGTATATCGAGTTCCGTCCACCCTCCCGCCCTTAACACTATTAAGTCAGAGAGTATTGTCCTTTAAATTCAAATTTTGGAAGCTTCTTTCGTGCATCCAATTTGGCTCTGATGTAACCGTCCCTTGCAATATCTCCACAAACAGTTTCTGATATATTGATAACACCTGATAACGTCCTCATATGTCGGAAGAAAAGAGCAATTCGTGGAGTCAATAACTGCAGCGGTGCAAATTATTGGAAAAGTTTCAGATGCTCGAGTTTTTACCGATAGTGTTGCCATATCAAATTAGTTCACAATCACAATTTCAGTTCAAAACACACACAAATAAAAATTATGAAATAGTTTATTATTATGCGGATAGCGTAATACACTAATTGTAAATTTAGTTTAAAACACCCAATATCAACTATGAAATAGATTATTTTTATCAATTTGGGAATGCATCAACTCCCTAAGAGAAGAAATGTAAAAACAAGAACTACTATAACTTTTATTTTTTAGAACATAGTACTTTGTTATTGCTTATTTATCTCTATGAAATGTACTAAATACTTTGTAATACGGGCTGAAGGACCTCGGTCAATAGCCATTTGGTTCGTCCAATAAAATTCTTGTATTATTATTATTATGTCGAATACACTAGTGCAAAATACACGTTTTACATACACTCTTAGGATATCTTGATACACCCGTTCTAGAACATAGTTGTAATAACACTGAAGCTCATAGTTTTTATATACACGTCTGACCACTCAGTTGTTTCGGATACAGTTAAGTAAGTTGCACCAAGTCCCCTAACAGTTTCGACTCCGCCCTATAATCACGTTAGTCCGAGACTATTCAGGGGAGATGTGTGCAATTTACTGAACTGTATCCTAAACAACTGAGTGGCCAGACGTGTTTAATTACTTAGGCTACATTCTCCCACTCACTGCTGATGTAATACCCTATGCAAGTTCATACACGTTTGTAACAATTAGATCACAACAGTGTTTTTATTCATGGGGCGCAGTGAAAAATAAATTTAAAGACAAAATATTTTTTTGTGACAATAAGGATCTCTATACAAAAACGTTTTGCTATATTACAGGTCCGGATTTACAAAAAAAAAAATTGGGCTTCTTCGAGTCGCTGGGGGCGCGGCTAGATATTTTCATAAAATAAAAATAAAAAATCAGTGTCATTAGCAAAAGGTTATGTACTATCGCGGCCGAAAAAAAGTAATCGATTTTTTATCAAGTAGTAAGTTTTTTCGAAAAATTTTCCTTTGTAAATGGGAGTGTTTACATCAGTTATGTCAATTAAATTATTTTGACAAGAAATCATTGGTGGGGTCGTATTTATTTAAAAAAAACTAATAAGAAATAAGTTGTTAATATTTTTTAATTATAAGAAAACAATTAATTAGTATGGTTTTGAGAGAAGCAGAAAGCTACAGCATCACCACACTTGGAGGAGGGTGGTCTTAACAACGCATGGCAAGTCAAATTAATTGCAGCAAAGGCACAATTCAAAAACTAAACAAAAAGACAGATCTTCCGCTATTATCTGTTTTGTGCAAATATTCTTCATCAAACTTATGACCCCTGGGACGGTAAACTCGCAGTTGATCAATGTAGATTTCGTCGGAAAAGACCACTCTCTCCCAGTAACGATCTTATTCATTAATAAAAGTATTTGCAAACTGCATTCTTGCCTCTTTATTATCATCTGTTAGTCGGTGCTTTTTAGCACTGGCACAGTTAAATAGACCTTGCTCTCGCAACCGTTTTCTTGCTGTCCTAACATACGCTGGGAAGTTGGTTTGCTCTTTGGCTTCAATAGAATTAGAAAATGGGTTTAAATTCACATAGTTAACCAGGGTATTGTCGTTTTCTAGAAAACTCTTTCTTGGCCGCCCAGAACCCACTGCCCTGCTGAGATCATGAGTTTCTTTCCACTTTTTGTTTAGTTTTTGAATCGTGCTTTTGCTGCAATTAATTTCACTTGCTATGCGTCATAGAGTAAGTAAGTAATCTATGCTATGCGTTGTTGAGACCACCCTTCTCCAAGTTTGGCGATGATGTAGCCTTTTTCATCTTCACTCAAAACATGATAAGGCATGATTAACTAATACAAAATTTATTTTTGCTTAATATGACAATGACGTTGACACTAATAAAAAAATAATGGGATTGATGCGACACTGAATAGAACCATAGTTACAACGGGAAAATCAGTCGATTACTTTTTTTCGGCCGCGATAGTACATAAATTAAATGTTGATGAAGAAAAATCTTTTAAATGTAAAACATATCCTATTCCGTATAATTATAGAAAACAAGTAAGTTCAGAAATTAAAAAAATGATACATGCAAATATTGTTGAACCAGCTAAAACAAATTATATAAATCCATTAGTTATTGTTAAAAAGAAAAATAATGATATAAGATTATGTTTAGATGCCAGAATATTAAATAAAATTACTAAATCACAATATGATTCTCCACAAACAGTAGATACCAAGATGAGTAGAATTGGTAAGAATACAATTTTCTCAAAACTCGATCTTAAAAATTCATTTTGGTTAATTCCACTTGCGCCAGAGTCCCGAAAATATACAGGTTTTAGTGTAGATGGTCCATATACCAGTTTAAAGTGGTCTCTTTTGGATTACAATCAGCTTCTTCTGCATTGGTACGTGCTATGCAGATTATTCTTGATAAATACGACAATTTTTGTTTTCATTATATTGACGACATTCTTATTTTTTCTGAAAATATAAAAGATCATATTAATCATTTAGAAATAATATTAAATGCATTATACTCGGGCCAAAAAGAGTAGTCAGTAGAGCCAGGGGCGTACGGATTTACGAATTTCATAAATTCCATAATTCGAACAAATGAAAGCGGATTGTGTTAATTATGCATGAATATGAGTTACCATGTCTTAAATTTTAAATAATATGCTTACATCTGGCAACATTATCTCCACGAATTAGGTATAGCAACGCAGTTGAACAATGCACATCCTTTGCGTTGCAGCATATGTGACGCCACTGAATGCGCTATCTAAGCCCTCTCGACGACCTTTCCAATAGCCGAACAAATTATTGGGTATAAGGGCGGCACGTTCAAGCATTTACTGTATTTGGTTGACTATACCAATTAAACATAATGACCTAGTTGTGGTTTTCATCTCTGGTAGGCGGAGAAAACTGGATATATTTCTCTGAATTATATGGGATTATATGGTAAAACGAGCTGCCGCTTCTGTATTCCATAACAGCTAAATCCTTTGAAGAATTGCCGATGAGTTTTTGCTCTACTGACTACTCTTTTTGGCCCGAGTATAGATACTGCAGGATTAAAGTTAAATATTGAAAAATTTGAATTTTATCAGCCTACAGTTAAATATTTAGGTTATAAAATAGGACAAACGGGAATAAGTATAGAAAAGGATAGAATTTCAGAAATTAAAGATTATCCAGCTTCAAGAAATTTAATGTTACGTGGTTTTCTTGGTATATTAAATTATTATAAGAAATTTAAACCTAAGTTATCAGAGTTAGAAGTTCCATTAATAGAATTACTTAGAAAAAATGTTAAATGGCATTGGGATGATCGAAGACAATTAGCTTTTCAAAAACTTAAAGAAAATTTTCATCAAAATTTATTGTTACATAGTCCGGATTTTCCTTTACCATTTATATTAAGAACTGATGCATCTGATCAGTCGATAGACAGATCATTCAGCATTAGTTTTTCTTATGAAAAATAGGTTTGCAAATAATAGAATTTATCGATGGTCGTTATTAATACAAGAATTTTCGTTTACTATACAACATAGACCTGGAATTGAAAACGTAACAGCAGATGCTTTTACTCGTAATTAAATTGTTGAGAACAAGAAAACAGACAAATTTTTTATAGCGTTAAATAATTTATCAGATAGTAATGATTGGTAATTTTCTATATTACGGAACGTCCGATTTTTTAAATTTTTTTGCATGCGTAGTTTTGCCTCCTGAACAAAAAATTCTAATAAAAAAATCGGCGGTCGGCAACGGTTTTCCAGATATTTGGCCCCAAAGTCTCTGAAAGTGGTATTTTTCCACTGCCATAATCACTTATTTTCACCAAACTTTTCACTTTATGCTTATGAATACGTTTAATACAGACTTATTTAAACATTATTAAATAGTTTCAACATATTTATCCCATCAATAACTATTTTCTGAACCTTCTTAGGCTCGTATGACATGGTGCTGAATTTAGTAGTAATTTCAGTACTAGATTTAGTACAAGAAATCGGTATGAGAATCGTGTTTTACACTCTTGCAATATCTTGTACTAAATTTACGATTTGCGCAGGCGCATTATGACAAAAGTTTGACAACTAACATTAATTATACACGATACATAAATTTAAAGATAAGATATTGCGCATGGTGGGCGGAGCTATTACGTCAGCAATTGAGTAAGTTCAAACGCCATGCGCCATATTTGATTTTGAAAAAGTGTCAAAGTGTAAAATCTAAATTATTACCACTAATAAATATGCGTTGTGCGGTATATTCGTGTAATTCTGACAATCAGTCAAAGAATAATCTTTCCGAGGTAAAGTTTTTCATTTCCCTAAGAATGAACTATTGTGTAAAAAGTGGGTTCACGCCACGAAGCGAAAAGACAAATTAAACGTACAAACGGCCTGTGTGTGTTCAAAACATTTCGTGGAAACTGACTATAAAGTAAATCTACAACATAAATTGTTAAACTGCGTACCAAAACGTTATCGTGGATTGAAGGATGACGCCGTTCCAAGTAAATATCTTGAGGAATATCTATCAAATCCATCAAATGAATGCAGTACAGGAACTAAGAAAACCAAGAGAAAACCTGCTAATGCCCTGCCAACGCATGTGAAGCAACTTAACTTGAACAAGTTCAAAAACATTGTGAAGAGTGTTTTGCTTAGAAATGCATTTTACTAATTTGAGGAGTTCTTGTATACTGATTTTAATAATTGGTGATTGTTAAGGTTGTATTTAATAGGTATATTTGTTTATATCATTGGTAGTTGTATGTTAATATTTTACTATCTGTCTTCTCAATTTTAATATTATTTATTTATTATTTTAACAATCTATGTTTACATAATGTATTTTTCTAGACATTCTGCTCGTAGATGCATTATATTTTATCTAGTCATATTTCTTACACAAATTAGTGTTACTTGTATTCATATTTTCCTTGTTCCGTTTCTGACTTGTGTAAATACTCCGTCTATAATGCACCAATAAATGAATTATTATTATTATTATTAGTATTATTATTATTATTAATAATTTTTGAAGTAACGAATTTCTTTGGCTTTGCGGTTAAATAACTTAGCAGGGAAGAATCTTAGCTGAATGTTATCGCAAACAAAAAATGATGGCAATAAACTAAGGAAAATGCTACTATTTTTATTGTTTTGATAAAGGCAATAGCTTAGGAGGTAGAAGTGTTTGAAGTTAACTCTTAATGTTTTATTTTTTTAAATTGAGGCATTTAAGATGAATATAGAAAAATTTACAAGCTTTGTACTATTTTGATCTACCTGACCTTACAGAGCATTAAAAGACCTTCTAAACGCTTTTTTTAGATGATTTTTGGCGTTAATTGCAAAGGAGATATGACCGAAATAAGCAGGAGCGCGCCTCGTTTTAGCAAATTACGATATTGCTCGTTTAGCGGCAAAATAATCTCAGAATTTCGTTAATTATTGATTTT
The DNA here is from genome assembly GCA_963680705.1 of Rhagium mordax. Taxonomy (NCBI): domain Eukaryota; kingdom Metazoa; phylum Arthropoda; class Insecta; order Coleoptera; family Cerambycidae; genus Rhagium; species Rhagium mordax. The sequence continues at coordinate 46,044,185 of OY796660.1, read as the reverse complement.
CTTTACTAAAGGGGTGGTTTTTACCCTCTTCGGGGTAAAAGCTCATCTATTCCTTTTTAATATTTGAAGTTAAGACCCTAAAGTTTAAGAATCCGCAAAAAAAAGAAATTTACAAGCAGCTATAGAATTAGCTTTTGGCATCAAGTGACTGTATTAACTACGATCACTCAATTGCTGACGTCATGCGCAGAACGAACGAGTTTTGTATACGGTAATATCAGGCCCTGTTAATTATAGATGTGACCACGATACACATAAGCTTACGCGGTATGTTCTTGCGCATCCTAAAGCTATCTCTCTCGCACAATATGACGTCAGCTGGATTACAAAATTCGAAATTCGTGATGTAATAGGTATGGAGAATTGTGATAAATATTATTGTCGCTACTTTTAGGGCATTTTTCTTAGTTTTGTTATCATTTCTATCAAGTTGTTGCTATATAATTAAATTTAATAAACACATAAATATATATTTATCAATGATCTATTCTATAACTTTCTCTTATAGCGCTATAAACATATACAACTCTATAAAATTATAGCAGGATGTAAATGGCAACTTTACTTTTTATTATTACTTATTAAGACAGCCTATCTTATTACTTTCTATTTTCTATAATATTCAGCAGTTTATTTAAATGCAAACTACAAATAAAAATTTCATTCACTAAGTCTAGGGTTAGGTTTTTCTATAACACTTTACATCTCCGTTATAAATTTACAGTTGCATTTTATGGTATAGAATAGACACTATTTTATATTGGATGTAAAAAGCCAAGGTCAAAGGCTACATCCCTTACAGCCAGCGCTGTAAAATGGGTTACAGAATAGCACCACAATTTTTTATTATTTTTGAACTAAATTTTTTATGAAGTAAGAAGTAAGAAAAACAACAAATTATAAAAATATGTAGCTTTATTTAAATTTAAGACATGCAAAATTTAAACGTTTTACTTTTTCTACATAGGTTTCATACAGAAAAATAACTTTAGAAACAGATTAAAATTTACTTAACTTAATATTCTTTACATTGATTTTGTCCTGGCGACTACAAGCAATAACCCACTGTTTTATTAAATTAGCATCCTTTGGAAACCGAAAATACTTTATATTACTCCCTTTGGTCACTCGGGTATAGTTTTTATATTTTGCCACAGCACAATTCAACATTTTAGCCGTAAATCACAACGTTAGACGATTTACACGTTTACATAATATAACATGTTTATATCACTATACTCATGGTAGAGATATAAGATGGTATGTCACGGCGCACATTTTGACTACCGCTAGGACTACGTCATCGAGTAGAAATCTTGGCGCGAATTTTAAATATAAAGTAGAATAATTTGACAGATTTTGCCGTTTCTTCTAATCTTGAAATCAAGTACCACAAATTGAAAATCTACCTATTTATATATGGCCCGTGCTTATTATCGTGGTGTTTACCTGCATTTTTAATTAGAACGTGTTTGACATAATATGAAATAAGCTTTGAAATTAATCATGATTTTTAATAAATAAAAGTTGTAACATTTCACAGTTGTAGACTTTAGTAATTGAAAATAATTTAATATAATTATAATTAATAATAATAAATAGTTTCATTGAATATTATGAATGTTAGATAATGTTTACATAATGGTTCATAATATTCACTAAAAGAATATATAATTTAAAGTAATGAAGGGATATTCAACAAAGTTGAAATCTACTTACTATTAAAAAGGACATGGGACAACATAATAATAACTACATAATATAAAGCATAATATAACTATTTTTTGAATCCTGTAAATTTTGTGATCTTGTTTGTTTTTCTAGAGTTATCTTGTATTTTTCTGTTGATTTCTCGTAGACAAAGATAAATGTAAGTAAGTTCTTGTCCAAATGAGAGAATGAATAGCATAGCTGGCAAGAGTGGCAAGCATCTTTATTTTGCTACATTGTCAAAGATTTGATCCTCTTCAATTTCTCGCCGTGGTTAAAGGAGTCCTCCATGACCTTTGTGCATTTTTCAATTAAAACTGATACCACCAGACTAAATTAATAAATTCAAATAACCAAACTTAACATTCTTGCAGATTTGACAATTTGTTATTTGACAGTTGACAGTTCCAACTTTGCAGAAAACATATACCTATTTAGTGGCACTCAACAAGTTTTTCTACTTGCGCAGTACAGTACGAAAATCGAGCCGAGATAAAACTAACCATGTTTTATCTCAACCATGCACTATACTATTACAAAACACGTTTTATTAAGAAAATAGCATTGAAATTATAAGAAAACTTGGAGAACATAATATTCTACAGATCAACAAATTCAAACCAAAGCAAAGCACTGCGACTGTGTCAGTGTCAAGTGTCTGCCAGCTGACGTCATGCGCGGCGATTTCATTTTTAGGTCCGTCTAATGAGCATACCATGTTTTCTTATACCATGGATGTGACAGTGAATATGACATAATATAATTATTGTAAAATAACATAAATGGATAAATTACTGCTAACAGGAACTGCACTAACTGTATTAGTTACAGTTTTAATGATGCGCCGCAGTAAAAAAAGAAAAAGAACACGAAAAATATGGACAAGGAAGTGGTTATTAAGAAGACATGAGGGCCGTGGTGTATTAAACATGTTAAACAATGAATTATTGTTACAGGACCTTGAATCTTACAAAAACTTTTTAAGGCTTAATAATGAGCAATTTGAAAAAATATTAAATGGTATAAGTGACGACATTAAGAAACAAGACACTTTTATGAGAGAATTTGTTCCTGCTAGAAGTAGGTGTGTAAATTATTAATGTTATTATTAATATAAGTAACTCAGCCTAAAAGTGTGTATGTAAATAATACAATAATGTAGGTACTCTCTTATTTACCAACAGATTGGAAGTTACACTTCGTTTCCTTGCCACTGGTGAATCATTCCGTTCACTTATGTATTTGACACGCATTCATGAATCAACAATTTCAAAATTTGTTCCTGAAGTTTGTGACGCAATATACAAGAATTTTAAAGATGAATATTTAAAGGTAGGATATAATATAGATAGCCCAAGAGCCCGCGACGGCCAGACCTTCCTTATTTTATAAAAGCTGAAAGTTTCTCTGCGCATGTCCCCAACACAGATAGGAACGATCAGCGACTATGAAATTTGGATCATCGTGGCTTTGGTAGGTAACAGGTAACAAAGGTGTACAAAATTAATTCCCAAAATCGTGAAAGTATAAAGCGTAATTTTTTTATATTTTATTCGGGATAATATTAGAAATCACGTCATCCATAGCCAGACACTTGGTATCGTGGCAACTCCATGCCAGACACCCTTATGCTTTAATAAATTGTAACTGTACTTACGTTATAGTATAAAAGCTGAATTTTATATATGTTACTTGGGGAACTATCAGAAGATGTTTTCTTGGTAGCCAGACAGTTTCGATAGTTCTTACATCTTGCCAGACAAGTTGAAAGTCTGCCGTAGGTGCGAGCGCAAGGCAATATACATACAAGCGGGTGCGAGTGAGATAGTGAGTTAGGTCTATTGCGATCTTTTGCTGCGCATCTGTCATTTTACTCTGTATTATGTGTTGAACTATTATACGTACAGTATACGTTTTACTATTTGTTTGTGCAGTTTATGAAATAAATATAATTCGGTTTTAATAAAGTATCGCCATGGGAGACGTATTAATTTGTGTTGTTTGTAAGAAAAGTAGTGGCAAAATAATATTGTTTTCCGAGGAGACGTTAAAAAAATGTCAAACTGTTTTGAAACTCCGAAAAAAACATAACCTCAAATATAAATATATTTTTTCATAAATAATTCTATATAATTAAATAGTAACATAACAAATTGTAAAACGTATACTGTACGTATAATAGTTCAACACATAATACAGAGTAAAATGACAGATGCGCAGCAAAAGATCGCAATAGACCTAACTCACTATCTCACTCGCACCAGATGTGTTTTATCTCGTTCTAACCTCGGAGATAGAACGAGTGTAATGAATGGCTGCTTTTTCCAGATACTTACGTAATCTTTTATACGGAAATCTCGGGCGCCAGTACTTTAACTTTTGGGTGCAAAGGACAGCACTTTTTGGCTTTCCTATTTGGGAAAGCAATCCGGGGTAGCTACCAGTTGAAGATACGGAAAATGCCAGCGGGTCGTAAGCTGGGGGTCTGTCTAAAGGACTTCGACCCCTACTCAAACGGGTTAATCAGAAATTTATGACAGAAATAATCGTGAATTTTACCTCTTTAAAATAACGTATTTATTCAGTGAACAAATTAATTTACTCTAAAAACCTCCCCGACTGTACAGTCGAGTGTGTATAAAACTATTTCAAAGTAATTACGAACAAGTCAAGCTGGCAATCAAGAATCTTTACGCGCTTTTTGCGGAATTTTCGGAGACGTTGAATTACTATTTGATTTTGTACGACAAGCAAACGGACCTTTCCAATAGGATGTATTATAAACGGCGGGAAATCCGTTAGCTATAGATATTTACGTCTTTTCTGGTATTTGAAAATACGGCGAACTACTGCCACAAACGTAGAGCTATTTTTGAACGGCTATTTTAATTTATAGCAAGTTTTCGAGTCACTCTGGTACACTGGCACCTTACAGATCACCCGAACGAGAAAAATCTATTCAGTGGGTGTACATTTAGGAATGACTTTTCTAATTACAGTGGGTTTTCCGGAAACCCTTGTGCATGACAACTGGGCAGATCACCCGAGCGAGAAAAATCTATTAAGTTGGTGCACAATTTAGCAAATAATAACACGAATCAACCAACGGAGGTATTCTGAATTGACTCTAGTTTGCTTTGGTAGCAATATTCGGCGATACTCACGGAAAATAAGACCTTTAAATATCTATACTTAACTGAAGGCAGTGCCTGCAGAATGTAGCAGGTTACGGTGAATTCTTACCAAGATTTAATGCAAAGAAATTTACTATTAATAACTCGAAGCGGCGGTACTGAAATATGAACGGCTTTAGCTATATCTTCAATGGCTGACGGTAAATCGTATCTGATTATGCGGAATTATTTCGGAATGAACCGGTTTTCTCGGAATGAGAATCAGCACGGAATGAGCTTTCCTCCCCCTTTTGTAACCTTTATGACGTATCTAGGTCGCGTGATAGAGGGGCGGGCAGTCACCGACTTGAAACGACGGACTCGGATGCACAACCCAGCGTAACTTGCAGAGGTGCAGCGGATTATGCAATTTGGTGCATCAACTCAGAACGTATATAACCGGGAATGAGTTACTTGCAATTTCTATACTATGTTGCAAAAAGAAACGGATTAAAACGGACAAGGATTAACAATTTTAGTAACGAATGATTTTTATTTCCGACTCGGCCATTATTTATAATATTTCTCGGACTTTACTTATACGGGGGATTGTCGAAAATTAATCAATTAATTACTTGATTGCTTGTTTACCAGCGTACTTTTTAACAACTCATTTATAACTTAACTAGAACAGAATTTAATTACTAAAACAGCGGCAGGGTGTACCCAAGTGACGGTAATATTTAAAGCAAAATTGAACATTCCTTGATTGGAAAAATCACTTCGTTACACGAGATAAAACACATCTGATGGATCCACCGGTGAATAAAGCAACTCGCCCTATATTGACTTGCGCTCGCACCTACGGCAGACTTTCAACTTGTCTGGCAAGATGTAAGAACTATCGAAACTGTCTGGCTACCAAGAAAACATCTTCTGATAGTTCTCCAAGTAACATATATAAAATTCAGCTTTTATACTATAACGTAAGTACAATTACAATTTATTAAAGCATAAAGGTGTCTGGCACGGAGTTGCCACGATACCAAGTGTCTGGCTATGGATGACGTGATTTCTAATATTATCCCGAATAAAATATAAAAAAATTACGCTTTATACTTTCACGATTTTGGGAATTAATTTTGTACACCTTTGTTACCTGTTACCTGCCAAAGCCACGATGATCCAAATTTCATAGTCGCTGATCATTCCTACCTGTGTTGGGGACATGCGCAGAGAAACTTTCAGCTTTTATAAAATAAGGAAGGTCTGGCCGTCGCGGGCTCTTGCTCTAAGAGTGTAGTTTTGCTTATTGTTAAAATCAAATTATTTTTTTTAAGATTCCCATTACTGCAGAGGATTGGAAAGCTATTACTCATAATTTCTATCAGTTATGGCAATTTCCAAATTGCCTTGGAGCTCTTGATGGTAGACATATAAAATTTTGTCCCCCAATCTCATCAGGCTCGTTCTACTATAATTATAAAGGAAACAACTCTATTGTGTTGATGGGTTTGGCAGACGCAAACTACAAATTTACTTATGTAAATGTTGGAATAAATGGTAGAGTTAGTGATGGAGGTATATTTCGCGAATGTGTGCTGTCCAAAGTTTTATATAACAATACTCTGAACTTTCCTCCTGATACAGCTCTTCCTGGAGGCAATTCCGAAAAATTACCATATGTAATCATTGCTGATGACGCCTTTCCTCTCTCCACTAGACTACTGAAACCGTATTCATAAAGAGGACTTTCTTATGAGCAAAAAATCTTTAGCTATCGATTAAGTAGAGTTAGAAGGATGGTTGAAAGTTCATTTGGCATTCTTGCAAATCGTTTTCGTGTTTTACGAAACCCCATAAATTTGTGTGTTGAAAAAACTGAATCAATCACCTTAGCATGTATAGTTCTTCATAACTTCTTAGTAAAAGAGGGAGGGGCAATATATACTGACCTTATAGGAGATGACAAAGAATCAGATGCGCTGGAACACGTTAGTAGACAATGTGGTAATAGATCCAAAATAAGTGCGTTAAGGATCAGAGACAAATTTAAAGAGTACTTTTGTACATCAGGAGTTGTACCATGGCAAGAAAATTCTGTTAGGAACTGCAACATGTAACCAGTATATATTTATGTAATATGTAAACGTGTAATATACAGGGTGGGGCAATGGGTACTGACGGTTTTTGAAACGCCACTGTTCGAATATGAGTAAAGTAGAGGGGAGAATCAACCGCTTAAAATATTCCGTATGTAATGCAATTTGCAATTTAGTAGCGAATACGTGGTCTGTGGCCTGTCAATCTTATCTTTTGCTAATTTAATGATGTGTGATGAGGCGCATTTCCACTTATCAGGATATGTGAATAAGCAAAATTTTCGCTACTGGGCTGCCGATCAACCTCAACAAATTCACGAACAACCTCTGCATTCCGAAAAAGTTACCGTTTGGTGCGGTGTGGCTGCATTCGGAATATTAGACCCATACTTTTTCGAAGAAGATGGCCGTAACTTCTCAACGGTATCTGGAGATGCTACAAAAATTTTTTCCTGCTGAATTGCAACGGTTGGGTACCCCCAACCGTTGCAATTCCGAAAATAACGTCTTATGGTTCCAGCAAGATGGAGCAACAAGCCATACTGCGCGAACATTACTCAAGAAATCAGAGCGATAAATCACGAGATGCTGCTACGAGTTGCGGAAAATTTTCAATCATGACTTCAACAATGTTTAGAAGAACGTGGTGGCCATTTAAAAGATGTTATTTTCAAAAAATAAGAACTGCATTATATGTGTAATAGAAATATATGTTTTTGGTCTTGGTCGTTTCATTAGTATATTCATAATAACTAAAAACCGTCAATACCCATTGCCCCAACCTGTACTACCGGTTGATATATTAATGGCTTTTTATAACATTAAAAAATAAATGCTAATAGACTTTACAAGTATATTATTTATTTTCTGTTAGACTATTATCTCACATTATATAGGTATATCCCCTAACTTAATATTATATAAAAATTAATTAAATCAAAAAATTTGTTGCCATGTTTTTGCATGTTTTAAGTTTTTTCGACTATCATGTCACATTACATAATTTATTGTTTTTTTCTTTTACTAATATATTCATAAAAATATTTTTCCACGGCCGGGAGTAGAAATCAGTTTCTATGACATCAAAATTAAAACAGAAATAGTCGATTATTCCCAAGGGAGTATAATGCTTCCAAGGGAGTTTACATTATGGAGAACGGTTTTCATGAAAAAAAAAAAAGATAACATTGAAATTATTTATTGACATTTAAATTAAATGTTATGCCCTGCCAACGCATGTGAAGCAACTTAACTTGAACAAGTTCAAAAACATTGTGAAGAGTGTTTTGCTTAGAAATGCATTTTACTAATTTGAGGAGTTCTTGTATACTGATTTTAATAATTGGTGATTGTTAAGGTTGTATTTAATAGGTATATTTGTTTATATCATTGGTAGTTGTATGTTAATATTTTACTATCTGTCTTCTCAATTTTAATATTATTTATTTATTATTTTAACAATCTATGTTTACATAATGTATTTTTCTAGACATTCTGCTCGTAGATGCATTATATTTTATCTAGTCATATTTCTTACACAAATTAGTGTTACTTGTATTCATATTTTCCTTGTTCCGTTTCTGACTTGTGTAAATACTCCGTCTATAATGCACCAATAAATGAATTATTATTATTATTATTAGTATTATTATTATTATTAATAATTTTTGAAGTAACGAATTTCTTTGGCTTTGCGGTTAAATAACTTAGCAGGGAAGAATCTTAGCTGAATGTTATCGCAAACAAAAAATGATGGCAATAAACTAAGGAAAATGCTACTATTTTTATTGTTTTGATAAAGGCAATAGCTTAGGAGGTAGAAGTGTTTGAAGTTAACTCTTAATGTTTTATTTTTTTAAATTGAGGCATTTAAGATGAATATAGAAAAATTTACAAGCTTTGTACTATTTTGATCTACCTGACCTTACAGAGCATTAAAAGACCTTCTAAACGCTTTTTTTAGATGATTTTTGGCGTTAATTGCAAAGGAGATATGACCGAAATAAGCAGGAGCGCGCCTCGTTTTAGCAAATTACGATATTGCTCGTTTAGCGGCAAAATAATCTCAGAATTTCGTTAATTATTGATTTTCTTTACTAAAGGGGTGGTTTTTACCCTCTTCGGGGTAAAAGCTCATCTATTCCTTTTTAATATTTGAAGTTAAGACCCTAAAGTTTAAGAATCCGCAAAAAAAAGAAATTTACAAGCAGCTATAGAATTAGCTTTTGGCATCAAGTGACTGTATTAACTACGATCACTCAATTGCTGACGTCATGCGCAGAACGAACGAGTTTTGTATACGGTAATATCAGGCCCTGTTAATTATAGATGTGACCACGATACACATAAGCTTACGCGGTATGTTCTTGCGCATCCTAAAGCTATCTCTCTCGCACAATATGACGTCAGCTGGATTACAAAATTCGAAATTCGTGATGTAATAGGTATGGAGAATTGTGATAAATATTATTGTCGCTACTTTTAGGGCATTTTTCTTAGTTTTGTTATCATTTCTATCAAGTTGTTGCTATATAATTAAATTTAATAAACACATAAATATATATTTATCAATGATCTATTCTATAACTTTCTCTTATAGCGCTATAAACATATACAACTCTATAAAATTATAGCAGGATGTAAATGGCAACTTTACTTTTTATTATTACTTATTAAGACAGCCTATCTTATTACTTTCTATTTTCTATAATATTCAGCAGTTTATTTAAATGCAAACTACAAATAAAAATTTCATTCACTAAGTCTAGGGTTAGGTTTTTCTATAACACTTTACATCTCCGTTATAAATTTACAGTTGCATTTTATGGTATAGAATAGACACTATTTTATATTGGATGTAAAAAGCCAAGGTCAAAGGCTACATCCCTTACAGCCAGCGCTGTAAAATGGGTTACAGAATAGCACCACAATTTTTTATTATTTTTGAACTAAATTTTTTATGAAGTAAGAAGTAAGAAAAACAACAAATTATAAAAATATGTAGCTTTATTTAAATTTAAGACATGCAAAATTTAAACGTTTTACTTTTTCTACATAGGTTTCATACAGAAAAATAACTTTAGAAACAGATTAAAATTTACTTAACTTAATATTCTTTACATTGATTTTGTCCTGGCGACTACAAGCAATAACCCACTGTTTTATTAAATTAGCATCCTTTGGAAACCGAAAATACTTTATATTACTCCCTTTGGTCACTCGGGTATAGTTTTTATATTTTGCCACAGCACAATTCAACATTTTAGCCGTAAATCACAACGTTAGACGATTTACACGTTTACATAATATAACATGTTTATATCACTATACTCATGGTAGAGATATAAGATGGTATGTCACGGCGCACATTTTGACTACCGCTAGGACTACGTCATCGAGTAGAAATCTTGGCGCGAATTTTAAATATAAAGTAGAATAATTTGACAGATTTTGCCGTTTCTTCTAATCTTGAAATCAAGTACCACAAATTGAAAATCTACCTATTTATATATGGCCCGTGCTTATTATCGTGGTGTTTACCTGCATTTTTAATTAGAACGTGTTTGACATAATATGAAATAAGCTTTGAAATTAATCATGATTTTTAATAAATAAAAGTTGTAACATTTCACAGTTGTAGACTTTAGTAATTGAAAATAATTTAATATAATTATAATTAATAATAATAAATAGTTTCATTGAATATTATGAATGTTAGATAATGTTTACATAATGGTTCATAATATTCACTAAAAGAATATATAATTTAAAGTAATGAAGGGATATTCAACAAAGTTGAAATCTACTTACTATTAAAAAGGACATGGGACAACATAATAATAACTACATAATATAAAGCATAATATAACTATTTTTTGAATCCTGTAAATTTTGTGATCTTGTTTGTTTTTCTAGAGTTATCTTGTATTTTTCTGTTGATTTCTCGTAGACAAAGATAAATGTAAGTAAGTTCTTGTCCAAATGAGAGAATGAATAGCATAGCTGGCAAGAGTGGCAAGCATCTTTATTTTGCTACATTGTCAAAGATTTGATCCTCTTCAATTTCTCGCCGTGGTTAAAGGAGTCCTCCATGACCTTTGTGCATTTTTCAATTAAAACTGATACCACCAGACTAAATTAATAAATTCAAATAACCAAACTTAACATTCTTGCAGATTTGACAATTTGTTATTTGACAGTTGACAGTTCCAACTTTGCAGAAAACATATACCTATTTAGTGGCACTCAACAAGTTTTTCTACTTGCGCAGTACAGTACGAAAATCGAGCCGAGATAAAACTAACCATGTTTTATCTCAACCATGCACTATACTATTACAAAACACGTTTTATTAAGAAAATAGCATTGAAATTATAAGAAAACTTGGAGAACATAATATTCTACAGATCAACAAATTCAAACCAAAGCAAAGCACTGCGACTGTGTCAGTGTCAAGTGTCTGCCAGCTGACGTCATGCGCGGCGATTTCATTTTTAGGTCCGTCTAATGAGCATACCATGTTTTCTTATACCATGGATGTGACAGTGAATATGACATAATATAATTATTGTAAAATAACATAAATGGATAAATTACTGCTAACAGGAACTGCACTAACTGTATTAGTTACAGTTTTAATGATGCGCCGCAGTAAAAAAAGAAAAAGAACACGAAAAATATGGACAAGGAAGTGGTTATTAAGAAGACATGAGGGCCGTGGTGTATTAAACATGTTAAACAATGAATTATTGTTACAGGACCTTGAATCTTACAAAAACTTTTTAAGGCTTAATAATGAGCAATTTGAAAAAATATTAAATGGTATAAGTGACGACATTAAGAAACAAGACACTTTTATGAGAGAATTTGTTCCTGCTAGAAGTAGGTGTGTAAATTATTAATGTTATTATTAATATAAGTAACTCAGCCTAAAAGTGTGTATGTAAATAATACAATAATGTAGGTACTCTCTTATTTACCAACAGATTGGAAGTTACACTTCGTTTCCTTGCCACTGGTGAATCATTCCGTTCACTTATGTATTTGACACGCATTCATGAATCAACAATTTCAAAATTTGTTCCTGAAGTTTGTGACGCAATATACAAGAATTTTAAAGATGAATATTTAAAGGTAGGATATAATATAGATAGCCCAAGAGCCCGCGACGGCCAGACCTTCCTTATTTTATAAAAGCTGAAAGTTTCTCTGCGCATGTCCCCAACACAGATAGGAACGATCAGCGACTATGAAATTTGGATCATCGTGGCTTTGGTAGGTAACAGGTAACAAAGGTGTACAAAATTAATTCCCAAAATCGTGAAAGTATAAAGCGTAATTTTTTTATATTTTATTCGGGATAATATTAGAAATCACGTCATCCATAGCCAGACACTTGGTATCGTGGCAACTCCATGCCAGACACCCTTATGCTTTAATAAATTGTAACTGTACTTACGTTATAGTATAAAAGCTGAATTTTATATATGTTACTTGGGGAACTATCAGAAGATGTTTTCTTGGTAGCCAGACAGTTTCGATAGTTCTTACATCTTGCCAGACAAGTTGAAAGTCTGCCGTAGGTGCGAGCGCAAGGCAATATACATACAAGCGGGTGCGAGTGAGATAGTGAGTTAGGTCTATTGCGATCTTTTGCTGCGCATCTGTCATTTTACTCTGTATTATGTGTTGAACTATTATACGTACAGTATACGTTTTACTATTTGTTTGTGCAGTTTATGAAATAAATATAATTCGGTTTTAATAAAGTATCGCCATGGGAGACGTATTAATTTGTGTTGTTTGTAAGAAAAGTAGTGGCAAAATAATATTGTTTTCCGAGGAGACGTTAAAAAAATGTCAAACTGTTTTGAAACTCCGAAAAAAACATAACCTCAAATATAAATATATTTTTTCATAAATAATTCTATATAATTAAATAGTAACATAACAAATTGTAAAACGTATACTGTACGTATAATAGTTCAACACATAATACAGAGTAAAATGACAGATGCGCAGCAAAAGATCGCAATAGACCTAACTCACTATCTCACTCGCACCAGATGTGTTTTATCTCGTTCTAACCTCGGAGATAGAACGAGTGTAATGAATGGCTGCTTTTTCCAGATACTTACGTAATCTTTTATACGGAAATCTCGGGCGCCAGTACTTTAACTTTTGGGTGCAAAGGACAGCACTTTTTGGCTTTCCTATTTGGGAAAGCAATCCGGGGTAGCTACCAGTTGAAGATACGGAAAATGCCAGCGGGTCGTAAGCTGGGGGTCTGTCTAAAGGACTTCGACCCCTACTCAAACGGGTTAATCAGAAATTTATGACAGAAATAATCGTGAATTTTACCTCTTTAAAATAACGTATTTATTCAGTGAACAAATTAATTTACTCTAAAAACCTCCCCGACTGTACAGTCGAGTGTGTATAAAACTATTTCAAAGTAATTACGAACAAGTCAAGCTGGCAATCAAGAATCTTTACGCGCTTTTTGCGGAATTTTCGGAGACGTTGAATTACTATTTGATTTTGTACGACAAGCAAACGGACCTTTCCAATAGGATGTATTATAAACGGCGGGAAATCCGTTAGCTATAGATATTTACGTCTTTTCTGGTATTTGAAAATACGGCGAACTACTGCCACAAACGTAGAGCTATTTTTGAACGGCTATTTTAATTTATAGCAAGTTTTCGAGTCACTCTGGTACACTGGCACCTTACAGATCACCCGAACGAGAAAAATCTATTCAGTGGGTGTACATTTAGGAATGACTTTTCTAATTACAGTGGGTTTTCCGGAAACCCTTGTGCATGACAACTGGGCAGATCACCCGAGCGAGAAAAATCTATTAAGTTGGTGCACAATTTAGCAAATAATAACACGAATCAACCAACGGAGGTATTCTGAATTGACTCTAGTTTGCTTTGGTAGCAATATTCGGCGATACTCACGGAAAATAAGACCTTTAAATATCTATACTTAACTGAAGGCAGTGCCTGCAGAATGTAGCAGGTTACGGTGAATTCTTACCAAGATTTAATGCAAAGAAATTTACTATTAATAACTCGAAGCGGCGGTACTGAAATATGAACGGCTTTAGCTATATCTTCAATGGCTGACGGTAAATCGTATCTGATTATGCGGAATTATTTCGGAATGAACCGGTTTTCTCGGAATGAGAATCAGCACGGAATGAGCTTTCCTCCCCCTTTTGTAACCTTTATGACGTATCTAGGTCGCGTGATAGAGGGGCGGGCAGTCACCGACTTGAAACGACGGACTCGGATGCACAACCCAGCGTAACTTGCAGAGGTGCAGCGGATTATGCAATTTGGTGCATCAACTCAGAACGTATATAACCGGGAATGAGTTACTTGCAATTTCTATACTATGTTGCAAAAAGAAACGGATTAAAACGGACAAGGATTAACAATTTTAGTAACGAATGATTTTTATTTCCGACTCGGCCATTATTTATAATATTTCTCGGACTTTACTTATACGGGGGATTGTCGAAAATTAATCAATTAATTACTTGATTGCTTGTTTACCAGCGTACTTTTTAACAACTCATTTATAACTTAACTAGAACAGAATTTAATTACTAAAACAGCGGCAGGGTGTACCCAAGTGACGGTAATATTTAAAGCAAAATTGAACATTCCTTGATTGGAAAAATCACTTCGTTACACGAGATAAAACACATCTGATGGATCCACCGGTGAATAAAGCAACTCGCCCTATATTGACTTGCGCTCGCACCTACGGCAGACTTTCAACTTGTCTGGCAAGATGTAAGAACTATCGAAACTGTCTGGCTACCAAGAAAACATCTTCTGATAGTTCTCCAAGTAACATATATAAAATTCAGCTTTTATACTATAACGTAAGTACAATTACAATTTATTAAAGCATAAAGGTGTCTGGCACGGAGTTGCCACGATACCAAGTGTCTGGCTATGGATGACGTGATTTCTAATATTATCCCGAATAAAATATAAAAAAATTACGCTTTATACTTTCACGATTTTGGGAATTAATTTTGTACACCTTTGTTACCTGTTACCTGCCAAAGCCACGATGATCCAAATTTCATAGTCGCTGATCATTCCTACCTGTGTTGGGGACATGCGCAGAGAAACTTTCAGCTTTTATAAAATAAGGAAGGTCTGGCCGTCGCGGGCTCTTGCTCTAAGAGTGTAGTTTTGCTTATTGTTAAAATCAAATTATTTTTTTTAAGATTCCCATTACTGCAGAGGATTGGAAAGCTATTACTCATAATTTCTATCAGTTATGGCAATTTCCAAATTGCCTTGGAGCTCTTGATGGTAGACATATAAAATTTTGTCCCCCAATCTCATCAGGCTCGTTCTACTATAATTATAAAGGAAACAACTCTATTGTGTTGATGGGTTTGGCAGACGCAAACTACAAATTTACTTATGTAAATGTTGGAATAAATGGTAGAGTTAGTGATGGAGGTATATTTCGCGAATGTGTGCTGTCCAAAGTTTTATATAACAATACTCTGAACTTTCCTCCTGATACAGCTCTTCCTGGAGGCAATTCCGAAAAATTACCATATGTAATCATTGCTGATGACGCCTTTCCTCTCTCCACTAGACTACTGAAACCGTATTCATAAAGAGGACTTTCTTATGAGCAAAAAATCTTTAGCTATCGATTAAGTAGAGTTAGAAGGATGGTTGAAAGTTCATTTGGCATTCTTGCAAATCGTTTTCGTGTTTTACGAAACCCCATAAATTTGTGTGTTGAAAAAACTGAATCAATCACCTTAGCATGTATAGTTCTTCATAACTTCTTAGTAAAAGAGGGAGGGGCAATATATACTGACCTTATAGGAGATGACAAAGAATCAGATGCGCTGGAACACGTTAGTAGACAATGTGGTAATAGATCCAAAATAAGTGCGTTAAGGATCAGAGACAAATTTAAAGAGTACTTTTGTACATCAGGAGTTGTACCATGGCAAGAAAATTCTGTTAGGAACTGCAACATGTAACCAGTATATATTTATGTAATATGTAAACGTGTAATATACAGGGTGGGGCAATGGGTACTGACGGTTTTTGAAACGCCACTGTTCGAATATGAGTAAAGTAGAGGGGAGAATCAACCGCTTAAAATATTCCGTATGTAATGCAATTTGCAATTTAGTAGCGAATACGTGGTCTGTGGCCTGTCAATCTTATCTTTTGCTAATTTAATGATGTGTGATGAGGCGCATTTCCACTTATCAGGATATGTGAATAAGCAAAATTTTCGCTACTGGGCTGCCGATCAACCTCAACAAATTCACGAACAACCTCTGCATTCCGAAAAAGTTACCGTTTGGTGCGGTGTGGCTGCATTCGGAATATTAGACCCATACTTTTTCGAAGAAGATGGCCGTAACTTCTCAACGGTATCTGGAGATGCTACAAAAATTTTTTCCTGCTGAATTGCAACGGTTGGGTACCCCCAACCGTTGCAATTCCGAAAATAACGTCTTATGGTTCCAGCAAGATGGAGCAACAAGCCATACTGCGCGAACATTACTCAAGAAATCAGAGCGATAAATCACGAGATGCTGCTACGAGTTGCGGAAAATTTTCAATCATGACTTCAACAATGTTTAGAAGAACGTGGTGGCCATTTAAAAGATGTTATTTTCAAAAAATAAGAACTGCATTATATGTGTAATAGAAATATATGTTTTTGGTCTTGGTCGTTTCATTAGTATATTCATAATAACTAAAAACCGTCAATACCCATTGCCCCAACCTGTACTACCGGTTGATATATTAATGGCTTTTTATAACATTAAAAAATAAATGCTAATAGACTTTACAAGTATATTATTTATTTTCTGTTAGACTATTATCTCACATTATATAGGTATATCCCCTAACTTAATATTATATAAAAATTAATTAAATCAAAAAATTTGTTGCCATGTTTTTGCATGTTTTAAGTTTTTTCGACTATCATGTCACATTACATAATTTATTGTTTTTTTCTTTTACTAATATATTCATAAAAATATTTTTCCACGGCCGGGAGTAGAAATCAGTTTCTATGACATCAAAATTAAAACAGAAATAGTCGATTATTCCCAAGGGAGTATAATGCTTCCAAGGGAGTTTACATTATGGAGAACGGTTTTCATGAAAAAAAAAAAAGATAACATTGAAATTATTTATTGACATTTAAATTAAATGTTACATTCGTACAATTTTCAAAATTAATATTAGAAGGAATATTACTTTCGCTTACATTTACAGTTTTTGTGATTGCGCTAGTGGTGGTACCTACTAAAACCTGATTAGCAATTTTGGTCTTATTTGCAATGGAGTTCTCGACATAACCCTCAGCGACTGTCGTTGATTTCCAACCAGCATGACGCTTTATTGTCGTGATATCCACACCAGCATCTGCCAGTAATGTCGCTGAAGATCTTCGTAAGCAGTGACCAGTATAACATGCAACATCAGGTAATTTTAAATACGAAGCTACTACACTAGGAATTTTTCCCATGGTATTCTTGCCAACTGGCTGCGAACTACATTTTCCTGCTTTGTAATACAAAAAAAGGCGCTTATGCTTGACGTGGGGAGGACGAAGGGCCAGGTATTTTCGAAACAATTGAAGCATATTTCCCACATCGGTAACCACAAAGGTTCGTGGAATCTTTGTCTTAGTGTTTGGAATTTTTACAATCAAGGAAGAGCCTACATCCTCAATATCATCTACAGTTAAATTGACTAGTTCATCAGTTCGACAAGCTCCGGCAATCCCCAGAATTATTCCAACCTATAAAAAATCAAAATACTTAATAACTGAAATACCTAACAACAAAAGTAATCTTACCTTAATCATTAAGAATTCTTTGTCACCTGCACTTGATAGAAAACGGTCGATTTCTCCCTTTGTCAATATTTTCGATTTTTTCGCTTGATATCCGTCACCGGTTCTTTTAAAAAATGCGATCAGTTTGGGGAATTTGCTTATATCTATGTTGTCGTAAATTATCAAGCATGACTTAACCATAGAATATTGCGCCCATAATGTGGAAGACTTATAATTCTTTGCATTTTCACTGAAGTATGCCAACAAAACATTCTCGCTGTATACTTGAACATTTTTCTCGGCGCACCACTTTTTGAACCGATTGTAGGCTATATCGTATAAAGATCTTGACTTCGTAGGCAGCAAATTGCTTATTGCAATATTTGCAGCCTCCACAATCTCTTCCGACTCACAATTATTCATTGTGCACTAAACAAACTTTAAACTAAACCAAACTATATAGCACCTTAATTTGACAATTCTTTTTGTTTGTTTATTTTGTAGTTATGACAATAACTCAACGACTACTAAATGAATGCTCAAATCCAAATACAATAATTCTGGTGCTACTTACTTCATAATGACAAAATATGTGTTTTTAAGTTAATGAGACCGTGGAAAAAATAGTATATACCATTCGGGAGAGATGCTATTTTGTCCTCGGCGCATTGTAGCCCTCGGGCTTCGCCCTCGGGCTTCATATTGCACCTCTGCCAAAATAACGCATTTCTCTCCCTTATAGTATAATGTACTATTATGTATACTACGTACTTACAGCTATAAGCACATTAAATGTCCACGGCAAGTTTAGTTTTTTGGGCCTCGTACTGTTGCCAGGGGAGAAGTGGATAAAGCCTTCTGAGGGAGAAGGAATTTGCGCTCTTTTCCACCCTGATAACAGGAGTAGCCCTTAAATTCAGCTATTACATAATCATTCTGTATAAATTAATTTTGATATGGGCATTTAATGTGCCTATTATAGCTGTAGGTACATACATCCATATTTGCTAAGAGAAAATTAATATTTATTTATCCATGCATTTAGAATACCTCTCGTTAACGTGAACCGGCTCAATTTCTATCTACTGTGTGACCCATTTGAAAGCGGGCCACCCCTGTAAAGTGGCAATTTTTTTGGTCCGATTTTGATCAACTATTTTTTTTGATTGAGAAATGTTCAAATAATCGTCTCAATAAAATAATTTGTTTATGAGTTGCTTTTATTCACTTATTTCATGAGTTACTTGATGCTCACAATGCATTTCCGGGTATAAACTATAATTTTTAAAAGAAATAATATCAATTTATAACATTCGATGTTTTTGGATGAAATTTGGTACAGACCCATTTTAGGGGACGCTGAACACAGTGGCGTACTTAGTTTTCACGTAAAAAAATCGTTATATGATTTCTAGAATTTTCGCTCCAAAAAAATTGTCAAATAGGCCTTAATTTTTGTGATAGACATCTATCAATTTGCCACAAAATGCAGTTTTCCATGAACAATAATCTAAAAAAAAGTTGATCAAAATTGGACCAAAAATAGCCACTTTACAGGGGTGGCCCGCTTTCAAATGGGTCACACTGTATATTCATAATTTTTAATTAAGTAAATTTGTTTTTTCTTTGTAAACCCTTAACTTAAGATAGAGAATATCTGTTATTGCTTGTTCCGTTTCTTCAAACAATTCCGGATCATCTGCTAATATATTTAGCTTGCTAGCGATAAATTTGGAAAAAGCTTCTCCTTCCTTATTTACTTCCGCGTGATTTTCTTTATTATGTAAAGCTTCCGATAGCTGTTTCAGTGTTTCTGACGCGGCACTTATAACGTCATCTTCTTGTGTTAACTTCCTTCTTTTTCCTTTTTTTGAAGTTGTTGGTGTACTCTCTGTGACATCAATTGTAATAGTTTCTTCATTATCATATATTTGTTGTGATTGTAATTCTTCACTCTAAAAATTAAAACTAAATATAGTATTACATTTTTTCATTATTGTTGCCGTTATCATTACTTACCTGCAATTGTGTCAGTTCCCTATTAGTCTCATCGACCCCATGTTCTGCTCCTTCAGATTCATCGACTATGACACTATTTCCAATACTGTCTCTACCCACCCTCGGAATAGAGTGCTCAAGTAGAAATTTCAATAATTTATAATACCACAAATTAGGTTTATACACCTAAAATTATTTGTTGAGAATATTATACAGATCGCGCCAGTGAACTAGGAACACGACTAGCGGTATGCGCAGTTATAGTCGCTCGACTGTTACCAGCACGATGCAATGAGGTGGGCCATGCGGGCCACCGCAGCATGAAATGAATTAAATGAAATCTGCTTCTGCCAGTGAATTCCTATATTCACTGCTTCTGCTCGTATTCCAATTTCCAAGTGCGCTGTGGCATGCGCCGTGATTCTAATGCGCATTCCTTATCTTACGTTCGGACTTTGTATTCAGTCATACGGCCACTCGTAGATTACACTAAATTTCCTCATGTTCCTAGTGGTGTGGCGCTTACTGTACCGTAAGGCGCTAAGCACTAAGGCGGAAAGGAAAATCCTATGCACTTATGTACAGTACATGTGCAATATGGCTCAGAATAGCGCCATATAAATAGTGGGGTGACTATCGAGTGTGCCCACGATCGGCGGCCAAAGAACGCGCTATTCTGAACCTTATGCACATGTACATAAATACATAGGATTTTCTTACCCGCTTAGTGCTCAGCGCCTTACAGTAGAGTTAAAGCATTGAGTAAATAAATAATATAAAGATGCGCAACCGTCAAGAGGCCGAGATTTTAGTGTTGTATTTTTTTGTCAATAACTACAGAATTATCTACAATATTTAGGGCTATGCAACCGAATTACAAATACCTTCCCGTAGCACTAAAAATTGCTAACAATCCTGAAGCTATTGGCAAAAAATACAATACTAAAATCTCGGCCCCCTGACGGTTGCGCCTCTTTATATTATTTATTTACTCAATGGTTAAAGTAACTTATTCCTACTTACTTCCTGTTCTCCCATGCCGCTTTTAATCGAGGCTTTATATTTTCTATAGTCAGATAGAAAGTTAGTGCGCAAGTTATTAAACTTGGCTTTTATATCTGCTACAGTTACATCAGCTTTTATATCTTTGAGTTCAGTCTCAATTTCCTCCAAGGCCTTCGTTCTTGCATGTTTATTTTTATAAACAGCAATTTTGATAGCGTACAAATAGGGGCGAGCCCGATATAGCTCTATTAAAGCTTTTACTTGATCAATCGACCAAGACATTTTGAAATAAAAAGCTCACAAGCGATACGATATAAACTGACGTTTCATAAACAATATAAATGTCAACAGCGGTACATTTGCAATTTTGTAGGTTAACTTAATTGAATTAAGTTAGTCAATAATCCATTTCATATGTTGCTAAGTTCAGCATTGTTTACTTTTTACTTTTCTTGACAAGAAATTAGGACAAGTTCTAAATTCTTGTTGGTTAAAATTGTACTAACTATCTTGTAACAAGTTTTCGTCCAATTTGTGTATGACACTATACAATAACTTCTTGTACTAAATCTAGTACTGAAATTACTACTAAATTCAGCATCATGTCATACGAGCCTTATAATAGCCATCCAAACATAACCTAAAATTTCAAACAACACTAATAATAAGATCATCCGAGGTTATGATAGTGCCGTAAGATCTAGGGTACGGTATAAAACGAATATGTTCCTTCTTTGATATAAAAATATACTGCACTCGCCCGCCAGTATATTTTTATATCAAAGAAGGAACATATTCGTTTTATTCGCGGAACTTGTAATGTTTGAAATCTAGAATACCTACGCATAAAACTAATATCATTGTTTATAAAGTAATATAGTTATTCAACCTAACTTGTAAGTATGTGCTGCCAACTTGTGAGTAACTTACGTACTAGTCAGTTTCCATGACTTTTGTTTTTATGAATTTAAATATTATAATTAATCATTTAAATATACATTTCACGATACATTACACATTGCGCAGCCGGATGTGACGTCGAGCTCGAGAAAAATATGCATTGCCCTAATGTGTCGTGCACGCGACATCACAACTAACCTAAAAAATATGCACTTTTTAACATTTTTGAATATTATGTCATTTTTAAAATTTCTGCTTGGTTCCTATAACTATCAACTAAAATCTTGTTCGGTGCATTAACTGATGAAATTTTAATTTTCCTCCTCTATAATGAAATACGATATTTTTTGTTGACTGGAAATTCAACCTATAATTAGCAGTCTAATTTAAATAATCTACAATATAGAAACTTTATATATCTACTGTCTGTGAGAGTTTTTAAATGTTATTAAGGATCCAAGCTGAAACTACAATATTATAATTAAAGTTGAACATAAATTTACAAAAACTAAAAATTGGAGGTTATGTTAATCCTATGATCATTTACTCTTTGCCTATGATGCACATGGTCTATATTTGTGATTTATAACATTTTTAGGTGAACATCCAGATCGCTAAAAACTAGGTTTCAAATACAATATACATAACATGTTCCTCCACTTGCCATTCTTCAAATTTATTTTATCTTTTCTGTAGCCAAGCTGTTTTGCCAAATCTTCGTTCTTCGGAAAACTGAAATATTTTATATCAATATCTTTTTGTACTTTGGTTATAATTTTTTCACATAGCTCCAGCACAATTCGCCATTATAAATTATAAACAGTCAAATAACAAACATATATAAAAAAGAACATTAATTTAAACACTTTAAGCATGATTTTTATAGTCGCGAAATTGCGAAAGGCGAAATGCGAGACGTGTTGCTATTGGTCAATTCCAAATTTTAATGTGAAATGAACCAATAGCAACACGTTTCGCATTTCGCTTTTCACAATTTCGCGACTATGAAAATCAGGCTTTACAACTAACCTCAAAAATATGCACTTTTTAAAATTTTTTAATATTATACCATTTTTATCAAAATATCTGCTTGGTTCCTGTACTATCATCTAAAATCTTGTTCGGTGCATTACTAATGAAGTTTTAATTATCCTAATCTAATGAAATAGGTTGTTTTTTGTTGACTGGAAATTCAACCTATAAATAGTAATTCATTTTTAATAATCTACGTAGGTACAATATTGAAACTTTATATATCTACTGTCTTATTAGAGAGTTTTTAAATGTTATTATGGATCCAAGCTGAAGCTACAAAATTATAATTAAAGTAAAAATAAATGTACAAAAACTAAAAATTTTAGGTTATGTTAGTCATATAATGTATAAATGATTCATTTTAGAACAAAAAATCCAATAGTTTAAAAATAGAAAACTGACAAACTGTCAATAGTATATTATATTACTAGGAGTAGAACGCACTCTTTTTTTGTGTTGAGCCCAGGATTTGCAGCTGAGGCGAAGCCGAAGCTGCAAACTGGGCGAAATACAAAAAAAGGCGTTCTACTCCGTGTAATATATACTATTTTTTCTTCAAGCGTATTAAAATGCAAACATTTTTTTATTTATTTATTATAAATGTACAATTATTCAAATTAGCTCATCACAGCGACAGGCGCCTGTGACTCCGAATATCAACATAAGTAACATAACCACTAATAATGAGTAATGACATAATATATGACAGATGGTTTGTAGATAGCGCGTCACCGGCCGCTCTGGTGGCTTTCCGTACTAACATTATGTTACTAGTAACAAAATTTCCACCACGGTGGCGTTCTGTATTAACATTTTGTTATTAGTAAAACAATGTCCTATTTCTAATTCTGTTTTTGGTAGCACAATTTAGACATTTTAATACGCTTGAAGAAAAAAGTTATTAATAATTACAGTCGAGTTTCGATCTATGACTTTAGTTCCTCGTCGAATGTCATGTGACGTAGATGCACCGGATAGCACCGGATGTACGAAATTCGTGCATGCGTCGTAGCATTGTTTATAATAAACAATGGTCGTAACGTAAACGACACCGGGGGCTACGGTCGTAATAAAGGGCACACATCATCCAGCACGCCATCTACCAATGATCCACGGGTACTAACAAGAGGTTGAATAACTATATACTTTATAAACAATGCTAATATGTTCCTTCTTTGAGATAAAACGATAAAAATATATTGCACCCGCCCGCCCGGGACGTTCCGTAATATAGAAAATTGCCATATGTAAATTATAAAGGATATTCTTTTAAACAAAATTTTATAATTAAAAATATGAAATGTAAAGAAGTATATGTGATAGATGAAAATTTAACAAAAGATATTGTGGGATTTACATATCAGGTATGGACACATAGGAATTAGAAAAACTTGGTTAGTATTTAGGGAAAATTTTTATGCAAAGTATGATTTGACATTAGCTAAAGATGTATTAAAAAATTGTCATTTGTTGTTTAGGAAAATCGAAAAATCAGATAAATAAAAATATAGTTTGTTCAATTATTACAACTGAACAATTAGAAATTATTGCTATTGATTATGTAAGTAATTTAATAGAAACTCAAGGTGGATTCAAAAATATATTAATAATAACTGACATATTTTCAAAATTAGTTAAAATTTATTCTACTAAAAGGTGTAATACCACATAGTTCAGTCAATAAAGGAAGTGTAGAGTGCGTGAACAGGGACCTAAGCGATACCTTCAGAAACTTGTTCAGGGTGCTTAGGGAGTGAACATACTAAAAGTCTTGACGTCTAGGAGGTGAGCCGGAGGAGGGGGGGGCATAAAGAAGTTCCCACTTTTAGGTTTTTCGCTTATATCTCGAAAACGGTGCGTCGTACGGAAAAATTTACTATATACCAAATGAAAGCTCATGACATTCTCTACAACTTTCATTCTATATACTTTTTTCGAATTAGCAACCGTTTTCGAGCTACACGCTCCGAAAAAGTGAAAATTTTCGAAAAACAGAAATTAACCTCACATTTTTCATCAAACATCCCTTCATTCCTTCATATCGTCTAAATTATTTATCTGAGAAAGAAATTCTCTTTAAGGAAGTTGTAGATAATTAAATTCCTTTTAAGAATATATATGTATATATACATACCCAATCTCCAACCGGTCAACAGTTACACCAATTTTAAGTTTTTTCGTAAAATTTCGTCATTTTCAGAAATGGTATATTGTTTTTCTAGGAGTAAAAGTGATACTTTTGTGACAATTTTGTAGGTTTGCCACAAGAACAGAGGCGACGATACAGACTGAGGAGGTTGGCTGACATCAATTTGACATGGAACACGATACCTGTGAAAACAAGAATATTTTTTGTCCAGTCCTACCAACAAAAGTCAGTTCATTTCCTTACAACAGATAACGCTTCATAGTAGAGTGCTAGCTCTAATTTATTTTCACTTATGTGGGCGTCGTGTGGTTACAAGCTGAATTGTGCATAAAACTGAACTTTATACATTAGTGAATCAAAATCCGAAAGTAATAAAAAAATAACGCGGGCAGAAGGGCAGTAAAATCAAAAAACGAGTTATTACCATGGTCGGATAGTGCAGCACATATACTACAATTTCACATAAAAATTAATTTATATTTTGTACAGAAAGTATTTTTTATTAATTTTTGAAAGTTGCTCACAGCATTGAGTCTTACGGGAAAATAATTTTTGAAACTCGAATATCTCGGTTCGAACACGTCGAAAATCTGACTGAAATTCGACAATTTTTAAGTTTACACTCCATTTACTCGAAAACAAAGACCTTAATCGATAAAACTTACTCTTAAAAAAAGTTTCTAACATCAATTTGGAAGGCAACAGCTTTCAATTAAAAATTTTTTGTCATTTTTCGACCGGCCGCTGGACCTCTGACTGTTTCGCGTCCCCACTCCGCCACAGTCGCATCTGTCTCACAAAGCGACGTAGCTCCATCTCGTACTGTTTCAATACGCGTAATATGAGTGTGTACAAGTTTAACAATAGGTGTAGAAAAACACATACATACTTAATAAAAAAAAATAATGTATTACTCCTACATACTGACATCTAAAAGACGTATTTTATTAATCATTAGGAACATGATTTACTCATAAAAATCAATAATATTTATTCATCCAAGTCACTTTCCTCATCAAACTGGGGAAAATCCGTGGTCTTGATCAATTTATTTTTGCAGGTTTTCTGAGCCATGCATTTACAGGACCAATACAACCCATATTATTTTTCTTGCAAGTGCAGACCTTGCTTCCACAATCTACAGAAAATTTTAATAGTATTACTGAAAAAAGCAGTTGCTACTTATAATATGCCTTCTTTTTTTTGTATCCACATGGAGCTGGAACGTCCAAGTTCAGAGGAAAAGACGGCAAAGAAGTTAGAATCGGATTTACGTTACCCTTCTCATCAATTTTCCATCGGTAATCGGCAATGCTAGGTAATTTTGGACAGGGTTCTAAGGAATTGAGCCACACTTTTGGTTCAAGGATTCTAAGTACCTTCTCCAACATATTTTTTCCCGTATCCTGAAAAGTGACTAGTAGTGTCACACCCCGTAAGACCATGAAATGCAGGTACATTTTGAATAAACTTTTCCTCCAATTTTAACTCATGCACTGCTATTATAGCGAACTGTATTTTCTCTCACATATGTAAATAATTTAATGTAAGTAAGTACATACATCAGTAGATATACTAGGTGCGTACGGCGCCACTTTCAAGGCCACGCACTCTCGATGGACATGGGCCATCAGGAGAGCCCTTGGTTCTTGTAGCTACACTCTGGAGGTCGTGCAGAGGTCATCCTTCGTCTTCAGATGACGTCTGCTGCTGCTGCTTTAGCGGGGGTGCTAGGGGGGTGGTGGGGTTAACGCTTAAGAGCTCTTCGGAATCCAGCACCCCAGGTCTGATGCATTAGCTGGAGGATGGCGTTTCTTCAGACCTAACGCAAGAGGTGCAATGCACTAACGCATCCTGCATCCTGCACCCTGGTCCCTGGCCCTGGAACCCTGAAGGAGTAGTTCAACGACCAGAAGCTTTAGTTCCAAAATTAACCGCCGCATTTTACCGTGATGGCGCTGCAGACGATGACGTCATAGCAATAAGCTTGAGGCTAATGTAAACAAAGAGAGAGCATAGGCGTACCAGCTTGAAAAGGGGGTATAATTATATTAATTTTACTAGAGTACGTCTATGGTAGAAAAATTTATATATACCTACGTGCTGATAAGGTAAA
Source organism: Rhagium mordax (assembly GCA_963680705.1). Lineage (NCBI taxonomy): Eukaryota > Metazoa > Arthropoda > Insecta > Coleoptera > Cerambycidae > Rhagium > Rhagium mordax. The sequence goes on along the minus strand of OY796660.1, from coordinate 46,017,194 downwards.
CAAACTCGATTTCTTGGAATGTTAATATAAACATTTGCACGTGTTCACATGTAGGCTTCACAGCTTGTAAGGCAAATTGAACAGTTATTTAATTATTTTTTATTCAATTGTAACGAAGTGAATTTTAGCACCGACGTATTATTAGTTTGTAAATAAAATATAATTTTTAATGTATAAAACAGGCAGGTAAAATGTAGTAAATATTAATTTACTTCAAATTAAGCATTTTGAACCGCGTCTTTTCCGTTTATGCATTTTTAAATTATGCCGCAACGAATGCGATAAACCAGAGATAGCTCCGATCACGCGTTATGCAGAAAACGCATCGACTGCAGTACCAGCTGCACCGCGCCAACATAAGTGAGCAATGCTTGAAGTCAGTTTCGCGTTCAGTGCGCAAGTTGGGTAGGGGTACACGTCAGAAGCCGGCTACAAAACTAACACACCCGTCGTTTAACGTTCAGTTGGCGCTTCGCCTGATCCAGACCAGACCACCAGACCGAGCCGAAGTCCGCACCGAAGCACCGCCAAGAGAGAGTTCTGACGTCAGCAAAAGAGTAAGGAAATTTTTCTAAGTTAATATATATTTGACCTGTGATTTATTTTCAATCATTTTATATTCCGTGTATGTTCGAATCGTGTTAATTCTAAGTCGCGTTGTACGTTTTGCTGATTTAATCCTAAGTCAGTACAACGTCACGAGGTAGTTTGTCCGGCCCAAGAGCAACTTGTGCTCTCGCGTGATACGTCTTGATAACCTGCCGGTTTACGTGGAACCGCTTACTGGCAGTAATTATCCGGACGGCGTCGACACTTGTCTGGCTTAAGTAGTAAAACGGATTATTAAGTTACGCGTGCAACTCAACGACGTTTTGGTGGCCTGCCGATTTACGTGGAATCGTCTATTGGCACTGTCATCAGGACGTTGTCGCATCTTGTCACGCGATCCGGGATTTAACAGTCGCGAACAAAAACGGCGTTTTGGTGGCCTGCCGATTTACGTGGAATCGTCTATTGGCACTGTCATCAAGGCGTTGTCGCATTTTGGTCCCGAAAAAGTCATTCCTTAAGTATCGCGTACACTTTGGCGTTTTGGTGGCCTGCCGATTTACGTGGAATCGTCTATTGGCACTGTCATCAGGGCGTCGCCGCTGTAACTAAACTATTTTAGTAGTTTTGTGAATACGCGTTTCCCACCTTGAGTAGCCAGTCAAGTTTTATCCGTTTATTCCGTTTTGTAGTTATTTTATTTTTACCAATGAAATTTGTCTTAAAAATAATCTGCCGAACGCCATTCGAACATATATGTTTTGCCTGTAAATTATATTATCCTGCCTGGTCAAATATAGATTGCTAACCGAGCTTTTGCTAGTAACCAGTTTGTAGAGAGCTTTTTACCTGCCGCACGCTTTCCGTTTAACCGCTTTACCGTAGATTTGCTTTCTCGCTTCCACCGTATTATTTGCTTGTTTTTTTCCGCTTTTAACCATAGTTTTCCGCTTTTAGTTTTGCCTAGCCTGCCTGCTTTAAGTTTAGCTGTAAATACTTGTGCTTATATTTGTGCTTTATTTACCGTAATTATATTAAATTAATTGTATTGTATTGAATCTTGAATAAAGCTTGTTCTGTTTTTAATCCGAAATTCTGAGTTTTCTTTATAGGTTAATTAGACCCCTGGCTTAACCGTGTCTTCACTGCAGTTACCTGAAGCCTCTATTATCCTGCTAATAGAGTAAAGTGGTCTTTCTACACTCTAAACAGAAAGTGGCGCCCGAGACACCGTCCTAAAAAGCACCGCCGCCCCTCAGGCGTCAAAGTAACCTCTTTCGAACTTCCGCCATTAACGAAAGAAGGTTACACAATCTCAATGAGTAAGACAGAGATGGATAGATATGTTTCAAGGTTAAGTATTTTAGATGCTTGGTTATAAAACAAAGATCTTTTTCATATGTTTTTATGATTTAAATATATATTGTAATACGTGCCGATTAGGTAAACAAACTCGTTTCTTGGAATTTTATTATAAACATTCTACACCCGTTTAGATATGAGCTTCACAGCTTGTAAGGCAAATCGAATAGTTATTTAGTCATAGATATATGATTAATTTTCAAGGTTAAATATTTTAGATGCTTGGTTATAAAACAAAGTTCTTTATCACATGTTTTTATGATTTAAATATACAGGGTGTTCCAGTTTTTTGTAGCAGGACTTTAACAGTCGATAGACAATTGAAAATTATTAAAAAAAGTTCCTATAAACATAGGTTGAAAAATGCTTAGTTTTCGAGATACAGGGTGTTAAAGTTTGAAAATAAATACGGATTTATGTTAATATTTCCAGAATGCTAAGAAGTATCGAATCCAAACTTGCCAATTCTTTACATATAATTTAGTGGCCTATTTTAGAATAACAAACTACTACTTTACTTAACCATGGGCGTAGATATATGGATTTACTAAGGCTCTTTTTTACAAAAAAGTAGTACGCCACTGATATTTTCCCATGTTTTCAGTTTAATTCAATAAAGCAAGAAAAAACAAAAATATAATGTCTCTTGGCACTTTTTGATATGACAAGCCGTTTTCCAGAAAATTTACATTTAATCATTTGATGCACGCACTGGACGAATTTTAGACAAACTTGAAGTCGCTCAGATTTTCACCAAATTTGATGGTGCGAAAAGTCTCTTAAAAATAAAGAATGAAACATTTAAAATATTTATTGTAAAAGTTTATTATCATGTAAATCAAAATTTTTATAACACAAATGTATTAAAACGCAACGGTCGAACTAAAATAAATTATTAGAAACACAAACACAAAAGCTCGCAACATGTAAAAGTGTTTCATTCTCTGTTTTTAAAAGACTTTTCGTACCATCAAATTTGGTGAAATTCTGAGCGACTTCAAGTTTGTCTAAAATTCGTCCAGATGCGTGCATCAAATGATTAAATGTAAATTTTCTGGAAAACGGCTTGTCATATCAAAAAGTGCCAAGAGACATTAAATTTTTGTTTTTTCTTGCTTTATTGAATTAAACTGAAAACATGGGAAAATATCAGTGGCGTACTACTTTTTTGTAAAAAAGAGCCTTAGTAAATCCATATATCTACGCCCATGGTTAAGTAAAGTAGTAGTTTGTTATTCTAAAATAGGCCTCTAAATTGTGTGTAAAGAATTGCTAAGTTTGGATTCGATACTTCTTAGCATTCTGGAAATATTAATATAAATCCGTATTTATTTTCAAACTTTAACACCCTGTATCTCGAAAACTAAGCATTTTTCAACCTATGTTTATAAGAACTTTTTTTAATAATTTTCAATTGTCTATCGACTGTTAAAGTCCTGCTACAAAAAACTGGAACACCCTGTATATATTAGCTGTAAAATGTACAGTTTTTTATTAAAATAAAAACAGATATTTATTCACATATAAAATACATTTTTTTATTAAATATATAATATATTTTAAACTGCTTCTTCATAATCGAGAAGTTCATCACTTACAAGTCCAGCCAGATGGTCTTTTAATAGATCGTGCAGCTCCAATTGGTTCATTGAAGCACAAAATTTATTCAATGTAATATAATCGTGGAGATAATAGTTACAGTATTTTATACCATGATTATATTTTTCTATACTCCAAGCGCTAGAATCTTCTTCTTCATCAAGCTGATTGGCAAAAGATATCCAATTACGTCTCAATGCACTACGTAAAAATACAATAGCGGCTCTAATTTCATCTATTAAAGCGGCCTCATCGTAACCGAAATATTTACTATAGAGTAACGCATTAGGCATAAACTCTGAAACATATTGCTCTAATTATTCATGAAGACCACATTTTACCATTGAATCACAAAAGTTATTCAGCGTAATATTATCACTGATATAAAGTTCACAATAATTTATACCTAGACTATATTTTTCTTTAACACCCTTCACTTCGACCAGATTTTAATGAAGTAAGCATAAAATTGACAGCTTCTTTTAGCGATGCAGGTGATGGGGTACACATAATGTTTTTACGTATTTTTTAATTTAGCATAAATAGACACTTTCTGAGCTGAACAATTCTAATTATACACTTGAGCAGTAAAATTAATAAACTGCTAGGTAGTAAAGCAAGACATCAACTGGTGGAGGGCTTGAATATGCTGGTTTAGAGGCGGTAGATTGAACCTGAATTTTATCATCGAATCTTACATGTTTGTTAACAGACTCCATTTTCATATAACATGAACTTCACTGATGGGTTATACGTACAGAGGCTTCCATACGTTTATCATAGATTATTTATATGAGAAAATTTTTACACTTTGCATCTTCTTTTGCATACACTTGTACTGGATTAATTCTTCGCGCTGCAGTAGCATGTAACTGTTTTCCACAACGACTTCTATCACTGAACACATTACTAACATCATATGAGATAATTAATCTTTCAAGTTTGGAAAACATATTTTGTTTCTCCTGATAAAACTGAATCATTTCTTTTAACTGTTCTAATTTTAATAAATGTTCTTGCACCAATACCTTAAAGGATGCCATCTTACTTATGTTAGATCTAACTAGATACTAAGTACTAAGCACTCATATAGTAAGAAAATTATAAGAATTTTACCGAATATCTAAACATGTACATTTCGTAAAGCAGTCAAACATTATATTGATATACGTAGATTCCAAGAATGTTAACGGTCAGCTGTAGAACCGAATATATAATGTAAACAAAAATCGCAGGTTTCCTTTGTGGTCCCGATGCCGTCTACATAAATCAGAGTAATGTATACAAAAGTGACGTGAAGTAGACTAAACATTCAAATGGGTACCGCAGGAATGACGCAATTAGCATGTACGATTCCTGGAAAAAACTGACTAAGCAATATTGGACGCGTAGCGCTTTAACCTTGAACGCAGGTGTGCATATGTGTATGTACTTCTAAAATCTCTCATTGGTTAAACAGTATCACGTGATTAGCATGACGTCACAGATAATATAATATAACTTTGAGTAAGCATACTTATCACTTGTTTATAAATTAGTATTTACGCTGAGCTCTCACGTAGTAGACATATTTCTACATCAGCGGTTTCCGCTTTGATAATTAAAACTTTATTATCTCGTGTGTATTTACCACGAATTTAAACGTAAGTTATTTTATATTTCTATATATATGTTTCGAAAAGTAAATTTAAATAATTTTTTAGAATGAATATAGATCTGATAAACAAGGAAGCTCTTGCGGAACGTAAACAATTAGTCAAATTGTCCGAGCTGTCTATCAATAAATTGCAACCTATACATGATGCACAAATCGTTAAAACTAGATTTGGGAAGGCTGTTCTATTGGAACTCGAAAAGAAAAAGCTGTTTTTACCTAAACGAATGTTTCCTCTAATGAAGAATAATTTACATCAATTTACCGGATGCAAATACAGTTTATTATTCGAAGGTTTAAAAGAAGCTGATAACCCTTCAGCAGGAGTGAATTTTAGATTTATCGAAAATCTCTAAAATGTAAGTAAAAATTTTTTATTTAATATTTTTAAATGACTAAGTTTTCATATTGTTTTAGCTATGGTAAAAAAAAGCTTAAGAATACTCACTTAAATATAATAGATGGATGAGGTTTGTAACAGTAATTTTCAAGGTTTTCAAGTGAATAGACACACACACACCTGCTAAAAATGAATTCTAAAGAAATCGCAGTTATCAGCGATCAAATTGTAAGAAAATTCCATGAAGTTAAAATAAAAGAATATACTCCAGAACAACGAGACATTCAACTTAATCAATTAACTAAAAATATTAGGCTGTTCAATAAGGCAATTCACGCAGCAGATTTACCAGTAGGCACATTGAAAAAATTACAAACAAATGTGGGGCATCTTAAACGATTTAAAAAACTTATTTCAAATATAACGCATACTGGAAGAGGATTATCAAAAGAGAATCGTAGCACTAGAGTGAAATGGGTGGATATAACCTCAATTTTTCAGGGTCGAGTACGTACTGGGATAATAATTAACCTAACTCATACAAATATCGATGAATTTTTCGAAGATGCTGCACATGTCTTTAAAAATAGAATCCAAAATGTGCTAAAGAAACTACAGATGTTAAAAGTTAATACATGTTTCTGTGGTGAATTTCTGAGAAAATCAGCAAATACTGAAATCCTTGAACGAAAATACTTTAATACAAAAAATCATATAGTAGACTCGGGGATAGACTTGCTACATTTTTTCCAAATTAATGTGAAAGATCAAATTCTCAATGCTATATCTGAATTTTCGGAATCTGGATCTGGTTGGGCCTTATCAGAAATTCTTAACTTGGAAGTTAATATTAACAAATATGAAGTGGGAAATGGAAGCGGTTAATCATGGCTGACAACTAAAAAATCTCCGTCTATTATTATTGTATTTACTCTATATGCTTTATTTCAATATATATTATTTAAAACATCATAATTTTATTCCATATACCTAACCTAGAAATAAAACACAAAGGTTTAATTAATTTTTTATTTAATCTTTTAATATAAACATTTTTCTATCTAAATTATAAGTTAAGCATTCACGCATACAGTATGTGAATGTTACAAGGATATATATCACTTAATTTAAATAGTACATTATACTTGGTATATTATTAATTTATAAAGTTATAATAGAAATTTTTATAAAAACTTAAAACTATCAATCAAATGATGTGAGTTTGCTAAAAGGATAACTTTGATGCGCTCCTAGGTATGAGGAGGCGCCCTCTATAAATATTATGCTTATTCTCGAATGGTGGCGATAAAGCTCCATTACAGGTGGGAATAACCCCGAAGGGTGTTACACGTTCATAGATATTAGAGCTGAATGCTGTTTGTTTTTCATGTTCAACAATCGAGTTTTGACATGCTTCTATTTGATCTTTATTCGAAGTAATAGAACTTCTTAAATTATCATCTACATGTGCAGTTACATCAAGATGTTCATTTGGGGAATTTTTAGTTCGTTTTCGTTTAACTGGCAACAGTTTTGATATAATGTTTTGATATTTCCAAGAGCTGCTTGGGTTAATTCGGAACCCATCCCGATATTTTCTTAAATGGCCATTACTTAATGTTAGGATATGTTTATAAGTGATTATTTCATCATTATTAAAATCACTTGGTTTCTGTTTCGTTAATAATTCTCTTAAACCATTAGTTAGAGTAAATTTGCATCCTTTAATATGAAGAACATTGTTTTTAATCTGCACTGGTATTTCTCCAATGAGTAGATCAGAGTCAGCATGCCTTAATCCATAACAGTTAGGTTGAATGTTTAGTAGATAAGACATGATATCTTCACCAAGGTCTATAGTCTAATACTTTCACTAGATCATTCAGTATCTTTTATGCTTTCATGGTCATTCATGACCATTCATGGCCATTCATGGTCATTCATGGGGTATTCATGACCAGGTCATAGCCGTTCATGAGCTTCTATGGATCTATGCAAAAAGCTGTTACCTGTATATGTCCATGACATGGTAATGAATGATCATGATCTGGTTATAACCTGACTACAGCTATAACATATTTAATAAATTATTCCGGCTTCTTTCAGTTCGTTTAAAATGGCTATGATTTCGTTATCATGTGAATCAGTATTTCCTGCAGCTTTGTATGCGTTTAAAAGTCTTAACCTGTCCACTAATTCATTTATGTCACTCCAATGAATATATTCTATAGGTTTTTCATTGTAAACCATATCCATCCCCTCTCCACTATGAGGTTGAGTAGCTATTTTAGATCTGCGTCTAAATAATGGCTTTATCACTTTAGAATATTTAAAAGAACGATTTCCATTTAATTGTCTATCAGGATCATAATTTCGTTTATGTACGTTAGAAGTTTCTAGAATTTCCTTATAATCAGCCAAGTCCTGTTCGCTGTAACCTTGGGGCTTCTTCATAAATAGCAGTTCATATAAACCTTGCCTTCCAGCAAACATTTTATCACCAATACTTAAACCAGCGTCAGAATCGATACTTAGATCCATATTACCAATTTTAAATTTATTCATTTCGCCATTAAATCTCACGCCATAGGTTTCATCTAAATCTTTACTTTTAGTATAGAGTCTAGTTAAATAACATCTACTTAAAGAAGGGTACTCTTCAAGATATTCAGCAGGGTCAATTGTACTAATTGAATCTTCAAATATTTCATCATCTTCTTCTTCTTCTTCTTCTTCTTCTTCTTCTTCTTCTTCTTCTTCTATTTCACTATCATCATCATCATCATCATCATTGTCATCATCTTCTTCTTCTTCCGCTTCTTCTTTCTCTTTAATTTCAGATTTAATGGTATCCTCTACTTTTGGAGTCTGCTGCCAGGGGAAATTCTTAACCGCGCCGAGTTCTCGTATTGGATCAATGATCGGTTTAAATAAACGTCTAATTGTATTATCTTCCTGCTCTCGACCTAATTTTAACGCCAAGTACTTCCTTCTGATGGAATCTGAAGCTTTTTTAATCCTCCTTTTAAGAGCGAAATCTTTCGCAAAGTACATAAACCACCTTCTCCCTAGGTGGTTTATATTCCGCGAGAGTAAATTTTTTATTAACAACCTTCATTGTTAAAGTAATGCAGCAGATACAGGGTATTTCAAAAACAGTCTGCACGAGGTGTTACCAAATAGGTCTGTATGGTTTCAGGGTCTATCTAATAATGCTTGGTGTTATTGAAATCATACACTTATAATGTAAATCATAATTATCACACCTAAGTTCCAGCTCAAGTCAGGGATCACGTGGTCATTAAGTGCATGATGTAATTTCATTTTATCTTGTTTATTTAATATTAAACCATTGCAGTTACATCTAAGTATATATCATTTTATTTATAGACGTTTCAGCCTCGTACATCAGTTCTAATCTAAATGATGATGAGGAAGCACGTAAAGGTAAAGGTGTAGTTAACAATCTTATCAATAAGCTACCTTTCGAGCTACATTTACCTGGTTATCAGTACTGCTTATAGTGAAAACGTAAAACTTGGAAGACAGACATACATACATACTGGAACAAAGAGCTTGGGAACGCGAAATCTAAAGACGCTAAATTAGGTGAAAAAAAAAGCAGGAGCTTGGGTTGTCACTAACACCATGAAGATTATACGTAAATTAGGTATGGGATGCTGTAGAAGGCTGTAATAAAATAATTTCATTTCGTAAAGCTATCCTAACATATTTAACTAATTTACTGAAAGAGCATGCAAGTCATATATGAGTCTGATTTACCTGTTAATATAGTCAGAGTTATAACGATTTAAGTGGACTGTACATGAAACCATATAAGAAAGGATACGGTTTATATTTGAAAAAGCAGCAAATGAACTGACCACTCTGTATTCTAAAGAAAATTATACCTCGAAGTTCTTAAACATTGTTAACGAGTTTATTTTTTAGATCGCTGTTCACTCAATAAAGTTCATAATTACAATTTTTATTATTTGCTTCAATGACTGAACAATTCCAGGAAAGAATTTCAGAACACACCCTAATCATGCAATCGATTTTTATAATTTTTAAATAACTAGTAAGCCAGCACTATTAGACGTTAGATGGCGCCTTAATACCTATTTTGTATTAGGTATATCTGTTTGTTAGTATGGTTAGATATACGTTTATACATGAATTGTGTCTAATTGGTTGCATATCTAACAGTACAGTTAACTTAAAACTGTAGTAGGAGGTTTATTTTGATTTTATTTTACATTAACGTCGCGCCGTACTGACAGTGCACATTCCATATTTTATAATAAACTAATACCGTTTTATTGGATAATTTTTACGTGGTAATTATTTAGCTCATGTTATAAATCTAGAGCAAATACAAGACGGTTTTTTCATGTTACGAATTAACACTCAGTAACAAATATAGGTACTGAATCATGGAGGTACAGGGTAAGCCCCGTAAAAGGTCCACTCCATTTATTTAGGTAATTGAATATATGTTTGGTTTTCAGGATTCTATTCTACATGATTTTTAACACATCTATATTTGTTACTAAGTATCTCGTACACCTGAGGATGGTTATTAAGTTAACCATTATCACCTAATAACTACCTACTAAATACACTTCGCACATAAATTATGGAATAGGTAAAAAAATGAGTCAAGTTTATACATTTATATTTTTGTTAATATTGAAGCAATTTCAATAATTTTTTTACTGCGGATAGGTCATTTCTTCTGCAGTTTAATACCGTATGTTCGATTTAACTACGAGTTTTGTTATACAGGAAAACGCGAAAAGTATGAGGGCATGTAAATTCCCTAAAATTTCAAAATGATCTGAGGCAATTAGGAGCCTATGAAAATTTATTTTTATAAGTGTTTCGGTTACGGCTTCTCCTATTGTACTCACTGCGCCAAGCAATTTGCCATACGGTTCTTGGTAAATAAAAAATTGGTAATTCTTTGAAAATTTTTTTGTTGCGTGTTAAGACTAATTGTGTTAGAAGCCTTCAAAAATGTCGATCAAATGTTCATTCCAGATTTAATTTTATGTATGTCCGATCGATGCCAAACTGTAGTGAATGCCAGGGGAGGTAATAACCGTTATTAGTTTGCATTATTGCTTAGATTTTTGTTATTGCTATCGTTCTTTTTCCTGTTAAATAAATTTATTAAGTTATTTTTATTCCAACCCGTATTATTAACCTCGATATTGGTTTCATTACTCTTTAATGAGAGGATAATGAAACAAAATCCACTAAAATCATTGTTTTTTAACAGTTATTGGCAACAGAACAATTTTCAAAGAATTGCCAATTTTTTATTTACCAAGAACCGTATGGCAAATTGCTTGGCGCAGTGAGTACAATAGAATAGGCCATAACTGAAACACTTATAAAAATAAATTTTCATAGGCTCGTAATTGCCACAGATCAAATTGATATTTTAGGGAATTTACATGCCCTCATACTTTTCGCGTTTCCCTGTATAACAAAACTCGTAGTTAAGTCGAACATACGGTATTAAATTGCAGAAGAAATGACCTATCCGCAGTAAAAAAATTATTGAAATTGCTTCAATATTAACAAAAATATGAATGTATAAACTTGACTAATTTTTTTTACCTATTCCATAATTTATGTGCGAAGTGTATATTTGTGGGAATATCCTCTGGTATGCTACAGATACAGAAGCTATTTTATATGACATATAAAAAACGTTTTGGTGGTAATTAAACCTATCTTCAGAGAGCTTTATGATGTGTCTATTTCCATCATCTTGAGTAGATAACTTAGTATGTTCAATCAGCATGTCATCTTCGAGACACCCGGTACATTCCGATATTTGGATTTCTTTGTGTTTATAATGCTGGGCAATTTCTTAAACCTTTAGCGTTATAAAAATAAACATTTGATTTTGTTATGTGACTCAAACGCCTAATGTATATTATCTCCAATGTTAAAAATTTTTGATGACCTATCAATTTTTAAAAAAGTAGGTACGCTTGGTAGGGTTATTTCACAGGAGAGTCTTCATTATAAATTTAATTTTTTATAGAGTGGTACGTGCTTTCATAAAATGAATTTAAATCGTAAGTTTTGTTTTTTATTTTTAGACTTATATTTTAGTATAAAATAAAGCTTAATTGTTTTTACTTTTCTGTTGCTGCTGAAAATAATAAATTTAATTTAGCTAATAAATGATGTATGGGATTTTGTTTATTATAGTAAATTTTAGTGAATTAATTTTGATTTCATGTAAAAGAAATTATACCTCAAACTAATAAAAAATGTTCTTTTCAGATCTGATTGAAATAACCGTGGAGCTGGTGAGCCCCCATTTACCCTCCACGATTGTAAGTTAAAAAAATATTTTTTCCATTCATATTACCTAATTCCTATTTTATAATTTTAGAACGATTTAGTTGTATTAATTGAGTCGCCCCCGCCTAACGCCACCCTGTTTGGGGTGGTGATGACACCTGGAGGGGAGCGTTGGGGGGTCTACCTCACGATTGAGGACCACCCTTACATTCTGACTCCCTGGGCCACGGTATGGCTCCTGCGAGATGAATGGTATGTAAACATATTGTTTTTGTATATTGTAGCTACATATAATTTTTTGTTTCTTTTCATGTTCCATTGAATGGTTGCGAAATCATCTGAATGAAACGAAATAATATATCACCTGTGCATTCTTTCTCCAGAAATAAAAGAATTCTATTTTTTATTTGATGTGTTTTTTTTATTTCAATATGCTAATAAGTTTTAAATGAAACTTGATTGTTTGTTTTTAATATGAAATGTGAGTGAATATATAATAATAACCTTTCTACATAAGATATTTTAAGGTAAGTAAGTAATATATAATAAATATGATTGTTATTCATTTAAAATTCTAAGTACATAAACAAGATAATTATTTGAATCATATAAAAGCATTTTTAAGAATTTAGCTTTACCGATCAAAATTAATTTTTCTAAAATACATTCAAGACACAATAATGAACTTTTTCTTATTTAACGTAAACTCTGCTTTGCGATCGATTTAAAAAACATTATCATACATGAGAACATTAGATTATCTATTTGTATTTTGTGGTTAAAAAACACTCTGTTCTATTTAAAATGAAAATGTACTGTTTCTTTATAATAAGATGACCAAGTAATTATTTAATTACCCTTAGACTATACAGTTATTATGAGAAGATGTCAGACAATTAAAATACGTATAAATGCCTTTATGTATGCATACCCTTTATTTTTAAAACCAATGAGAGCGGCTTACATCATATTCATGTTTGTGTCATTGCATGTATTTCTAGTTAGCTACTCTTTGTCCGGTTATTAGATCTATATAATAATACCTACGCTACAAATATTCAGTTTAAAATATAAAAGAATAAACATATACCTATATATCTGTCTTACCAATTGAGGTTGATTAAATAATTAAAGCGGATGTAGAATGTTTAGTTTATAGACATGATGTAATGATGTCACCAAATCTCGATGACTTCGAGAACGAAAAGCCCGCAAGCTATATGATTGATTCATTGACAATATACTGACCTAGTTATGCGTGTAATAAATACGTCTTAATTTCATCTGGTTTAAAAACGTTAATTTCGAACTTCATTAAATAATAACTTAATAATGTATTATACTAGGTGTGCATTATTTTATCACTCTAAAATGTAATTGCAAGTTCAAATTTTTAATTCTAACTAAAGAGCATTTATTTTTTTAAATTTAATTAACCTAAATATATTAGCCGATAATAAGTGATGCATTCAAACTGAGTGAAGGTAATGTTTATATTAACATTCTCGGAAGTCGGGTTTTGTTTTACTTAAAAGACACGTATCTCAGAATACCTAAATAGCGGCATTGATTTTTTTTCTCTACCATAGGCGTACTCTAGCAAAATTAATATAATTATATCCCCTTTTAAAGCAGGTACAGGCGTACCTGCTTTAAAAGCTACTATTTGCTCAGGAGTGCCAACTGAGAAACTAAAAAAAGCTTCTGGTCGTTGAACTACTCCTTCAGGGTTCCAGGGCCAGGGACCAGGGTGCAGGATGCAGGATGCGTTAGTGCATTGCACCTCTTGCGTTAGGTCTGAAGAAACGCCATCCTCCAGCTAATGCATCAGACCTGGGGTGCTGGATTCCGAATAGCTCTTAAGCGTTAACCCCACCACCCCCCTAGCACCCCCGCTAAAGCAGCAGCAGCAGACGTCATCTGAAGACGAAGGATGACCTCTGCACGACCTCCAGAGTGTAGCTACAAGAACCAAGGGCTCTCCTGATGGCCCATGTCCATCGAGAGTGCGTGGCCTTGAAAGTGGCGCCGTACGCACCTAGTATATCTACTTACATCACAATATGAAAGGTAATTTGTTTTTTAAAAAAATTATTTTTACCTTTCATATTGTGATGTACATTAAATTATTTACATATGTGTTTTGACTTTGCCTTTTGGCTGCGTACATATAATTGGTAAGTGATTTTAATATTGTTATTAATTTTGTTAGTTTGATTAAATAAGTAACATGTTTGTAGATTCTGAAGAAGATCAATATACTGTCGAAACCGGTCAATTCTAATATATTGAATTTTTTTTGTCCAATATTTTATCCACATAAACGTTTACACCATTTATATCTGTGGAAACTAAAAACTGAATAATTACATGTACTGTCCGCCAAAATTTCCGGTTTTACTAGATGTGTAATAGAATGCAACGACCGAGGCAACGACACAGATGTGCTCATTTTGCTAGTGTACTTCAGAAAATACATCGGAAAATACCTTACGCCAGAAATTTGGTGAAAAGTTGGGAGAGGAAATACAATTCGCTATATAGCAGTGCATGAGTTAAAATTGGAGAAAAAGTTTATTCGAAATTTACCTGCATTTCATGCTCTTACGGGACTACTAGTCACTTTTCAGGATACGGGAAAAAATATGTTGGAGAACGTACTTAGAATCCTTCACTTAGATGGCATTGGCACGGATGTTTTTTCAGAAAATATGTTCAAGAATATTCAGACCTTTGTTGTAAAACTTATTCTAAAAATCCTAATATTAAGTCGGTAAACACTTTAAGGGGATTGCTAGCATCGTCTGCAACAATTACAAAACTACCTCCGACTAAAGATTCTTTGCGATTCCATAGTTTGAGACGAAAGTGTGGCTCAATTCCTTAGAACCCTGTCCAAAATTACCTAGCATTGCCGATTACGGATGGAAAATTGATGAGAAGGGTAACGTAAATCCGATTCTAACTTCCTTGCCGTCTTTTCCTCTGAACTTGGACGTTCCAGCTCCATGTGGATACAAAAAAAAGAAGGCATATTATAAGTAGCAACTGCATTTTTCAGTAATACTATTAAAATTTTCTGTAGATTGTGGAAGCAAGGTCTGCACTTGCAAGAAAAATAATATGGGTTGTATTGGTCCTGTAAATGCATGGCTCAGAAAACCTGCAAAAATAAATTGATTAAGACCACGGATTTTCCCCAGTTTGATGAGGAAAGTGACTTGGATGAATAAATATTATTGATTTTTATGAGTAAATCATGTTCCTAATGATTAATAAAATACGTCTTTTAGATGTCAGTATGTAGGAGTAATACATTATTTTTTTTTATTAAGTATGTATGTGTTTTTGTACACCTATTGTTAAACTTGTACACACTCATATTACGCGTATTGAAACAGTACGAGATGGAGCTACGGGGCTTTGTGAGACGGATGCGACTGTGGCGGAGTGGGGACGCGAACAGTCAGAGGTCCGGCGGCCGGTTGAAAAATTACTTATTTTCTATATTTATTCATATCTGTTAACTATTGAAACAAAAAATTTTTAATTGAAAGCTGTTGCCTTCCAAATTGATGTTAGAAACTTTTTTTAAGAGTAAGTTTTATCGATTAAGGTCTTCGTCTTCGAGTAAATGGCGTGTAAACTTAAAAATTGTCGAATTTCAGTCAGATTTTCGACGTGTTCGAACCGAGATATTCGAGTTTCAAAAATTATTTTCCCGTAAGACTCAATGCTGTGAGCAACTTTCAAAAATTAATAAAAAATACTTTCTGTACAAAATATAAATTGATTTTTATGTGAAATTGTAGTATATGTGCTGCACTATCCGACCATGGTAATAACTCGTTTTTTGATTTTACTGCCCTTCTGCCCGCGTTATTTTTTTATTACTTTCGGATTCTGATTCACTAATGTATAAACTTCAGTTTTATGCACAATTTAGCTTGTAACCCTGGGGCGCCCACAGAATCAATTTTTAAGCATATTTAACGCTCCGTGGCACTCTACTATCAGGAGAATTGGATACAGACTACACAGGTCACCAATAATGCCGAGGTCCTTACCGTGAATACTGCTGTGGAATTATCCACTAACAGTTTTGTGGCTGTCATTGGTGAGGATGTGGGCCTCGCTGTCCTTTTGATAGCTTCCACCCAAGACATCCTGCCGCTGAAACCCGGCCGAGGGAAAATCAAAACAATGGTACTGTCCACCCAAGAGATGCAGCAGCATGGATTTGAACACATCCTGTTTTTATATTCATTTACCGGCTGTAACACATCTGAAACTTTAAGGAGAAGCAAGGTGGGCTTTTCAAAATTGTACTTGAAGTCAGAAATAATCAAGGAAGCGGCAGTGATCTTTTACAACCCCTCCTCCACAAACGGCGAGGTTGAAGTGGCTGGGAAGATTTGCTTCCTCAAATGGTATGGGGTACCAGCAAGACAGACCTCCCTCAACCACTTCCAGTCGTTCATGAGGTCAGTGGCAAATATTAAGCCTGATATCAGCTCCCTCCCACCAACTGAGAGCGCAGCTAAACAGAATTCCCGGCGACCTACTACCAAGTGCAGCAGTGGCTCGGGAATGAGCTGCCCCCTCAAGAGTGGAGGTGGAAACATGTAGGAAATACCCTGGTATCAATTACAACAGAAGATCCACCAGAACCAGAGGTCTTACTGAAAACGATATTTTGCCGCTGCATAAAGGATTGTGGTAGTGGCAAATGTGGATGCCGGAAAGCAATGCTGAACTGTTCTGGGGCGTGCCTTCACTGCCAAGGGAAATGCCTCAACGGCGTGCCTGTTTACGACGAGGACGACGAGGAAGACGACGTAGAGCCCCTTCAGCAAGAACCACTGAGGATGAGGATGCAATGGACGAGGAACTCTTGCCAGGATCCTCACGGCCAAAGAGGATGAAAACGTGATTCCAGAGAAAGTTGAGAGTTTAACATTGAGAAGTTATTGACAGTGAGAACAATAGAATTTTTGAAATCGAATAAAATTACTTACCTTCTATGTGACTTTATTTAATCACCTTTAAAATACAATTTTCCATTATTCAGGTAAAAATATATTTAGTTGTATCGATGTGTTCCATGTCAAATTGATGTCAGCCAACCTCCTCAGTCTGTATCGTCGCCTCTGTTCTTGTGACAAACCTACAAAATTGTCACAAAAGTATCACTTTTACTCCTAATAAAACAATATACTATTTCTGAAAATGACGAAATTTTACGAAGAATCTTAAAATTGGTGTAACTGTTGACCGGTTGGAGATTGGGTATGTATCTATATGTATACAGTGTGTCGCACTTTAGAGTGAAATACCCTTATAACTTTTTTCCGTTTTTATCCGATTTGAACCAAATTTTACTCAATGATAGATCCCATTAGGATCAACTCATGGCCAAAAAACCATTCGCGCCCTACTAATGCAAAGCCACCTGCGATACCAAAATAAACGCAAAAAATCAAGAAAACATATTATGCATTTTTTATCGGAAGATTTTACTAATGAAGTTGTTCAGAATTGTCTAAAAACCTTATATCCAAAATCTCATCAAAATTAAAAAATATTGATATTTTGATTTAAAAAATTTTAAGTCCGAAAATATAATCAATTATCATTCGTATTTGGTTGCAGAGTATTTCATTAGTTTTTTTTTATAAAAAATAAAATATTACAATACAATTAACCCATTAAAATTATATTTTCGGACTTAAAAATTTTTTCCAACAAAATATTAATATTTTTTGATTTGATAAAATTTTGGACTTAAGGTTTTTAAACAATTCTGAACAACTTACATGAATAAAATTTTTGATAAAAAAATGCCTAATATGTTTTTTTGATTTTCACTGTTTATTTTGATATCGTAGGTTGCTTTGAATTAGTAAGGGGCAAATGGCTTTTGGGCCATAAGTTGATCCTAATAGACTCTATCTTTGAGTGAAATTTGGTTTAAATCGGATAAAAATGAAAAAAGTTATAAGGGTGTTTCACTCTTAAGTGCGACACACTGTATATATTCTCAAAGGGAATCTAATTCTCTACAATTTCCTTAAAGGGAATTTCTTTCTCAGATGAATAGTTTAGACGATATGAAGGAATGAAGGAATGTTTGATGAAAAATGTGAGGTTAAAATTTGTTTTTCTTCGAAAATTTTCACTTTTCCGGAGCGTGTAGCTCGAAAACGGTTGCGAATTCGAAAAAGTATATAGAATGAAAGTTGTAGAGAATTTCATGTGCTTTCATTTGGTATATGATACATTTTTCCGTACGACGCACCGTTTTCGAGATATAAGCGAAAAACCTAAAAGTGGGACCTTCCTTGTGCCCCCCTCCTCCGGCTCACCTCCTAGACGTCAGGACTTTTAGTATGTTCACTCCCTAAGCACCCTGAACACGTTTCTGAAGGTATCGCTTAGATCCCTGCTCACGCACTCTACACCTCCTTTTGGGCCATTCGTTGACTGGACTAACAACGACGATAAGAATTTTAAAGAAATATGTTGCAGAAATAGGAAAACCAAATAAAATATTAGCTGATAATGCCACATATTTTAATAATGATCGATTCATAAACTATTGGGAAAAACAAAATATTATGATAATTTTTACAACCATAAGACATCCTCAAATTAATCCAGCTGAAAGATATATACAAGAAACAATAAGATTTTTAAGAATTGCGACAAATAATAAACATGATGAATGGATAACACATATAAATACAGTAGAAAAGTTTTTAAATCACGTACCTAATACTGTTGCGGAAATTGCGCCAATTACAATAATGTTAGGAAGGCCTCCGGATAGACCATGGGTTTCAAATGATTTTGAAGAATTAGAAAGTTAAGAGAACGCGTTAGAAATAGAGATCGTTATTTAAAAAGGGAAAATAATAAAGTTAAGAAACGAATTAAATACGTATACGAAACAGCAAAAACTTAAAAGGTACGAAAATGGGAATAACGGAGGACCTCACAAAAAGTAAACTAAATCTACTTAAAAAAGCACAAGAAAAAGTGGATAAGAAACATGTATTTACACTTGAAGGAAATGTTTTTATATCAATTAATGGGAAAAAAATTAAAATTCGTAATGAAGAACTCAATAATTTAACTCTATAAAAAAATATGAAGTAAACTGCTAGACTATAACACAGTATTATAAAAATAAGGTAATGAGCGTACTTTCTTTTTGTTTATTTATTTATTTTTGCTTCTGTAATGTTAACTATACTAATTTGAAATAAGGTCAATTTTCACCAGAAAAATTTTGATTTATTAGATTTAATTTAGGTTAAGATATATTTTTATATTCAATTTATAGTTAAGTTAAGAATAAATACATTAAAATTTTTTTTTTTTATGAACATCTTACAATATGATATAAATTTAGAAAAATTCGCTGATATAGACACATATGTAGTCGATAATCATGATAATAATCTATTAAAAAATAGCCAAAATGAACTAACTATAATTCATTTAAACATCAGGAGTATTAACAAAAATTTTGATAATTGTTTAGTTTTGTTAGAGAGCATAGAGCTAATTTGATATCATAATCTTGACAGAGACTTGGAAAATTGAATTGCTGCAAAATTTTCAAATTAACAATTATAATACGTTTTATTCTAATGGTACTTATAATCAAAATGATGGTGTGGTTGTTTTTGTTAGAAATATATTTACAGTTAACTTTGATACAATAAAATATACCGAAAATACATTATCTGTTTTAAAAATGGAAATTAACAGTAACTGGTTTAATATTATTTCTATCTATAGATTACCATCTACTAATGCAAATTTTTTCCTTCATGAACTACAAACATTATTACATCAGCAAAACAATAACGCTACCACTATCCTAGTGGGAGATATTAATTTCGTATATTGATTATAAGAAAATAAAACAAAATATATCGCTAGAAACATGGTCAGACGTTATTAATGCAAATACTCCCAACTCTGCTTATGATATATTCTTAGAAAAATTATTAGAATACTTAGAATCTGCAACTGTTAATAAAAAACTTAAATCTAAAGAAAAACAAATTAAGCCCTGGATAACTAAAGGATTGATAGTATCTATAAGTAACAGGGATAAAATGAAAATATTGTTGAATAAGAATAAAAACGATGTGAACCTACTAAGACAATACAGATAATACAGAAATAGCATTAATAAAATAATTAAAAAAGTCAAGAAACAATATTATACAAACAAAATAATAGAAAATAAATTTAACTCAAAGAAAGTTTGGGATATAGTAAATGAAGGCCTAAATACAAATAAAATTAAAGACAAGATCATACTAAAAAATAATGAAGAACATGTTTTAAATACTAAAGATACTGCTGATTTATTTAATAATTTTTTTGTAAGTATCGGACAAGATATGGTAAATGAAATTGGTAATACAGAAAAGCTTTTGATTGACAGATCTATACGCTGTAAAAACATGTTTATGAAACCAGTTACCGAGATTGGGATCTTAAAAAATATTAATAAGCTTAAAAATAATTCCTCCCCCGGTTATGATGAAATATCTACTAAAGTATTAAAACAAATACAAAAAAATATAACAATACCTTTGGTACATATTTTTAATTTATGTTTCGAAAATGGTGTGTTTCCGGATCAATTAAAAATTTCTATTGTTACTCCAGTATATAAAAATGGGGATAAAAATGTGATGAATAACTATAGGCCAATATCTGTACTAAATAATCTTGGTAAAATTCTTGAAATGTCGATGAGGGAAAGACTGGAGGAGCATATAGAACACAATAAAATTATGTCTAAAAATCAGTTTGGCTTTAGGAAAAATTTAAGTAAGGAAGATGCTATTTTTGAGGTTACGAAAACATTATATAATTCTATAGAAAAAAATAAAAAACTAATAGCCATATTTATCGATTTAGCTAAAGCATTTGATACCGTGTGTCATAAAAGATTAATTGAAAAATTAAATAACTATGGTATACGAGGAGTACCCAATCAGCTTTTTAACAGTTATCTTGAAGCAAGGAAACAATGTGTCAAAATAGACAATGAAAAAAGTAATTTTAAAACAATAACATGTGGAATTCCGCAAGGAACTATTCTAGGACCTATTCTTTTTTCACTATATATAAACGAGTTACTATTCTTAAACATGGACTCAAAAATTGTTTCATATGCAGATGACACTGTTCTCCTTGTGGAAGATAACAATTGGGAAGCAGTTAATGACAAAGCAGTTAAGGAATTTTCCAAAATAAGTCATTGGTTAAACCAAAATTGTTTAACATTGAATATTTCTAAAACTAAATTTATGTACTTTAGCATATACAACAAACACTTACCAACATATAATAAAATTAAATTACACTCATATAAATGTCTAATAAACCATAAAATTGAATGTACATGTAAAAATGAATTGCATGTAACAAACAGCATTAAATACCTTGGTGTAATAATAGACAAGAATTTAAAATGGTCTCAGCATATTGAACATTTAAACACAAAAATTAGGAAACTTATTTGGAAATTCTATAACCTAAGAGAAATTTTATCAAAAAACATTCTAAAAACGGTGTATTATGCTTTGGCTGAATCGATTTTAAGATATGGAATCTCAATATGGGGAGGAACATACATAAATAATATTGAAATGATTAAAACTTCACAACGCTATCTCTTAAAACTAATACTACATAGAGACAAAAGATATCCATCAAATCTACTATTTGAAGAATTTGATGTTCTGGATATTACTCAATTATACATACAGTCTGTATTATCGTTTACATACAAAAATAGAGATATAAAAAAAACAATTGACCATCAATATCAAACAAGGAATAAAAGTAAAGAATGTATAAAAACTCCTCAAATTTCAAAAACTTCCACACAAAGGTTTATTACATACTTTGGACCAAAATGTTTTAATAGGTTACCATTGGAAATAAGACAAATTAATAATAAAAAACTTTAATTAATCGGGAACTAATATGTACTAAAATAATCTGTCAATGAATACAAACTAAAATAATTGTTATTATTTTTGTTCTATTATATAAATAGTTAAAATTCAAAGATGAATGTAATTAGTAAATATGAATATATTGTAAGTATTGTATAAACGCATACAAAATATAACACTTAAATAATTTTGAAAATTCCCTACCGCCTACACATACACACACAGGTAATTATTTACTTAGGTGTATGTTTAAATAGTAAATTGTTTTAACAATAGGATAAGAAAATAAAATGTTAACTACTTTATAGTTTAAATATATGTAATGTATGCAAAATATGTGAATAAATTTTGATTTGATTTGATTTGATCGTTTGATCGTTAAATATAAACAAGGTGATTTAGTTGTTTTTAAGAGTCTTAGATTTTCTAATAAGAAACTAAAGATATGCGCAAAATTTCAATACCCATATGAAGGACCATATGAGGTAAGTCAAGTAATAAATGAAAACACATATGAATTAAAACATATAAATAATGAATTAATAAGAGGTAAATTTAACATTCAAATGATATTTCCGTATACACCTAAATATTTTGAATTAAAAATCAATAATAGTGAATGCAGTGTCTAAAAATACGAATATTTGACATTTATGTGAGTTTGTCATATGACATTGACAATATCAAATATCATATCTAGTTTTGTAGATTGATAAAATTTTCTACAAGTATAAAAGTTTACCAATCTGGGGAGGGATAATGATATGATATCTTGTAGACGTGTTAAGAATTGAATAAAATATTTGAATTATATTTATTTTATAATAGAATTAAAATAGGAGAATAGTAAGTAAATAATAGAATTCAATTGACAGTAAATAAAATTTATAGTATTATAGTATTAAAGTAAATATATACAAGAGTTGTTATATGATGTTCAATGAAGAGAACATGAAGTTTATGTAGAACATAGTTTTGTTGTAAATAAGAGTTTAATATAAAAGATACAGAACAAATTTTGAGGTTTCTCACATGATGTGAAAGATATGTTAAAAGAATATAGGGTAATTTTCTATATTACGGAACGTCCGATTTTTGAAATTTTTTTGCTTTTAGCATACGTAGTTTTGCCTCCTGAACAAGAAATTCTAAAAAAAAATCGGCGGTCGGCAACGGTTTTCGAGATATTTGGCCCCAAAGTCTCTGAAAGTCGTATTTTTCCACTGCCATAATCACTTATTTTCACCAAACTTTTCACTTTATGCTTATGAATACCTTTAATACAGACTTATTTAAACACTTTTAAATAGTTTCAACATATTTATTCCATCAATAACTATTTTCTGAACCTTCTTTTAAAAGCCATTCAAACATAACCTAAAATTTCAAACAACACTAAGATTATGATAGTGCCGTAAGATCTAGGGTACGGTATAAAACGAATATGTTCCTTCTTTGATATAAAAATATACTGCACCCGCCCGCCCGGGGGCGGGCGGGTGCAGTATATTTTTATATCAAAGAAGGAACATATTCGTTTTATTCGCGGAACTTGTAATGTTTGAAATCTAGAATACGCATAAAACTAATATGTTCCTTCTTTGAGATAAAACGATGAAAATATATTGCACCCGCCCGCCCGGGGGCGGGCGGGTGCAGTATCTTTTTATGTTAAAGAAGGAACATTAGTTTATGCATAACATAGATCCCGCGCCACTATCGTAATGTTTGAAATTTTAGGTTATGTTTTCATGGCTTTTATAAGAAGGTTCAAAAAATAGTTATTGATGGAATAAATATGTTGAAACTATTTAATAATGTTTAAATAAGGCTGTATTAGAGGTGTTCATAGGCATAAAGTGAGAAATTTGGTGAAAATAAGTGATTATGGCAGTGGAAAAATACGACTTTCAGAGACTTTGGGGCCAAATATCTCGAAAACCGTTGCCGACCGCCGATTTTTTTTTAGAATTTTTTGTTCAGGAGGCAAAACTACGTATGTTAAAAGCAAAAAAATTTAAAAAATCGGACGTTCCGTAATATAGAAAATTACCGAATATAGTAAAAGGTATGGAAAGTAAATATAATGTATCAAAAATTGTTTTGTGTTGATTAAAGAAACGATATACAGTTAATTAATTGTAATATAAACAATGTTAAAAATGTTATATATAAAATAGTGAGTTGACATCTAAAATTTTGAATATGGAAAGTAAGCAAATAAAAGGCATATCAAAAGGAAGCTTAGAAAACAAGAATTTAGAACATAATATTAGAAAAGAGGTTTAACTTACCAGAAAGTAAAATTTTGAAAAAGAAAATATGTCAAACAAAATTTATCAAAATAAAGAAAGCTGTGTACGATTTTATGTCAAGAACGTCATAAAATAATAATGGATTCCGTTTTTAAACAGTCGCTTTCCAACCGTTGAAGGGTACACATCGTTCCGGCGGCTGAGGTATAATATATCCTGAAAGAAAATAATAATTTAATAAAAGCTATTATTTAAAATATAATACAAGATAATTAGAAAAGAAATCAAAGCACAATATTAAAATAAATTCAAGATAAAAAGTTTGACATACCTGTTCGACATTTGAAGTTTAACAAGACAGAATATTATAAGAAAATAGAAGTAACGAGAAAGAACTTCTCCATTAAATATATTGAAGATTAAGAAGATTTCTATTGAACATTAACCGGTTTAACAAAGGTAATATTTTGCAAAATATTTAAAAAAGGGTACCCGGACAAAGAGTCCATAATTTAATTAGTTAGTAATTTTAATATAATAAATCAATAATTGTAACGTATTTTCTGATTTATTCCAATATAAAATTTATAGAACTTGAAATCAATTGAATTTTATTCTTTAAGTTTTGAAATAATAATTTTAAATTTCTATTGAACCTGCTCCTGAGAAAGAGATACATAAGGTAAATATAATAAAATATAAATTTTGATATTATAAATATAATATCTGGCGCCCAAAATAAATTAAAGATTAATAAAAAAATTTGATGTCATAAAATTATTTATTAACAGATTTACCAAAATCATAATAATATATATATATATATATATATATATATATATATATATATATATATATATATATATATATATATATATATATATATATATATATATATATATATATATATATATATATATATATATATATATATATATATATACAGGGTGTTCCAGTTTTTTGTAGCAGGACTTTAACAGTCGATAGACAATTGAAAATTATTAAAAAAAGTTCCTATAAACATAGGTTGAAAAATGCTTAGTTTTCGAGATACAGGGTGTTAAAGTTTGAAAATAAATACGGATTTATGTTAATATTTCCAGAATGCTAAGAAGTATCGAATCCAAACTTGCCAATTCTTTACATATAATTTAGAGGCCTATTTTAGAATAACAAACTACTACTTTACTTAACCATGGGCGTAGATATATGGATTTACTAAGGCTCTTTTTTACAAAAAAGTAGTACGCCACTGATATTTTCCCATGTTTTCAGTTTAATTCAATAAAGCAAGAAAAAACAAAAATATAATGTCTCTTGGCACTTTTTGATATGACAAGCCGTTTTCCAGAAAATTTACATTTAATCATTTGATGCACGCACTGGACGAATTTTAGACAAACTTGAAGTCGCTCAGATTTTCACCAAATTTGATGGTGCGAAAAGTCTCTTAAAAATAAAGAATGAAACATTTAAAATATTTATTGTAAAAGTTTATTATCATGTAAATCAAAATTTTTATAACACAAATGTATTAAAACGCAACGGTCGAACTAAAATAAATTATTAGAAACACAAACACAAAAGCTCGCAACATGTAAAAGTGTTTTACTTCATTACAAGCATCATTAACGATGTTTCATTCTCTGTTTTTAAAAGACTTTTCGTACCATCAAATTTGGTGAAATTCTGAGCGACTTCAAGTTTGTCTAAAATTCGTCCAGATGCGTGCATCAAATGATTAAATGTAAATTTTCTGGAAAACGGCTTGTCATATCAAAAAGTGCCAAGAGACATTAAATTTTTGTTTTTTCTTGCTTTATTGAATTAAACTGAAAACATGGGAAAATATCAGTGGCGTACTACTTTTTTGTAAAAAAGAGCCTTAGTAAATCCATATATCTACGCCCATGGTTAAGTAAAGTAGTAGTTTGTTATTCTAAAATAGGCCTCTAAATTGTGTGTAAAGAATTGCTAAGTTTGGATTCGATACTTCTTAGCATTCTGGAAATATTAATATAAATCCGTATTTATTTTCAAACTTTAACACCCTGTATCTCGAAAACTAAGCATTTTTCAACCTATGTTTATAAGAACTTTTTTTAATAATTTTCAATTGTCTATCGACTGTTAAAGTCCTGCTACAAAAAACTGGAACACCCTGTATATATATATATATATATATATATATATATATATATATATATATATATATATATATATATATATATATATATATATATATATATATATATATCTATATATATATATATATATAATTTAAAACAACTGGTAGACGTAGTGGACGAGTAGTTAAAAAACAAATTTCCTATTAGTGAGGATGTGGTCCAATTTTAGTTGGGTTAAAAAGAAAACTCTTTTTCACTATGCCAAGCTTTCGAAAATCTTTTATTTTCTTTCTCAAGACTACAAAAAAACAAAAGAAAAGGTCATAAGTATTAACATAAAAGAGGTTGCCTAAATATCTGTCGAACAATAATTTGTTCAAGCATTACATTTTTTCCTCCTCTCTTATCTTACCTTATGCAAGCAAGTTGAGATTAAATTCCAAAAAACTAACATCATTGAAACAGGTAGACAGAAAATTCACTTAATACTTTGTATATTTCCATTGATACTAATTAAAACATATTAAAAACTGTTATAACAATGACTGATTACTAAAATAAAACCAGGGTTAGGCCCCATTCTGGTCCGTAAGCACATGGAACAACAATAGTTTGACCAATGACAATTGACGAACTATTCCTTTTTCCCCAGTACACAGAACCACCAACATCTCAACCAAAAATAACCAAACAAAACATCGCGCGGGAATTTCAAAATATTATCGTACAGGGGGAACTCACAAAGTTGAACAAAAAGAGCCAAACACATAAAAGCAATGAACTTCCTATTATTGTCACCAAGCTCTATGTTTGATCTGACGACCCCTCCGATTCAACTCCATAAGTCACACACTATAACAATTAGTGATTCAATTATTAATAAGATCCCTACTGCCACTAGGAATTATTGTTCTTGGTGGAAACTGTCACTGAAAACATGAGACCTCCTATAATTGTCACCAGGACTCATATTTCCCTTGACAATGCCACCCTTTAATTCACAAAGAAAAAATAATTAGTTTACTATTAAGTTTGACTATTTAATTTTTAAATTTATATTTAGCTATTCCTTTTATTTATGGTAAAGATTGACTCAGGAAACAGATCACCGGAGACAGGGAACCCCTATAAATGTCACTAAGCTCCCTGCCTCCCGTGACCCCCCCCTCAGTCTAGCTACACCATTCTTTTTTCGAATTTAATTTAACTGAACTGTTAATAAGTACGAATAAATTACTACTTAAATTAAATAAATATAAATATTAAATAAAAATCAGATAGATAATTTAAGTAGTAATTTATTCGTACTTATTAACAGTTCAGTTAAATAAAATTCTAAAAAAGAATGGTGTAGATAGACTGAGGGGGGGGGTCACGGGAGGCAGGGAGCTTAGTGACATTTATAGGGGTTCCCTGTCTCCGGTGATCTGTTTCCTGAGTCAATCTTTACCATAAATAAAAGGAATAGCTAAATATAAATTTAAAAATTAAATAGTCAAACTTAATAGTAAGTCCTGGTGACAATTATAGGAGGTCTCATGTTTTCAGTGACAGTTTCCACCAAGAACAATAATTCCTAGTGGCAGTAGGGATCTTATTAATAATTGAATCACTAATTGTTATAGTGTGTGACTTATGGAGTTGAATCGGAGGGGTCGTCACATCAAACATAGAGCTTGGTGACAATAATAGGAAGTTCATTGCTTTTATGTGTTTGGCTCTTTTTGTTCAACTTTGTGAGTTCCCCCTGTACAATAATATTTTGAAATTCCCGCGCGATGTTTTGTTTGGTTATTAAAGAATATATATATATATATATATATATATATATATATATATATATATATATATATATATATATATATAATAGGAAGTTCATTGCTTTTATGTGTTTGGCTCTTTTTGTTCAACTTTGTGAGTTCCCCCTGTACAATAATATTTTGAAATTCCCGCGCGATGTTTTGTTTGGTTATTAAAGAATATATATATATATATATATATATATATATATATATATATATATATATATATATATATATATATATATTAATAAAGGGTATGTTGTGGCCTCCAAAGTAGATACCAAAGATACGTTGTCACCTCATATATAACGTTATGGCCTCCGATTTCGGAGGCGACAACGTTTCTCCTAGTTTTCATCGGTTTTGGAAAGAAGGTGACATCTACAGTTCAAAAACGAAAATTTGTTCAGAGGCGACAAAGTACCTTCCATACTCACAAATAAATATTTTAGTTCCTATATATAACGCTGGCGCTGATGTCGCATTCAGTATTCAATGAGAGCACGTTGTCACCTCCTGATATATAAAGCTCAATTTTTTGTCACAAGCGTAGCGTTCCCGCCTCCTTAAAAAGGCAACGTCGCAGGACATTTCAGCGTATTATGGGCGAGTTGCTTTATTCACCGGTTGATCCACCAGATGTGTTTTATCTCGTCCTAACCTCGGAGATAGAACGAGATAAAACACATCTGATGGATCCACCGGTGAATAAAGCAACTCGCCCTATGAGATTGGATAGTGATAATTTAAATATGTCATCAATTATGTCATTTGAACATCCTAAATTATAGTTATTGTTTTATTTACGTGGCATACTGAAAATTTTTGCAGAAAACCGGAATGATACAATATATCAGCTTTGAAATTTTTCATAATTCAAGAAGCTATATTTCAAGATATGATTGGAATAGATATTAAGTATAATATATTATATATTTTTGGAGAAATAAAACAATATAACTTACTTTTAGCTTAAGACGTATAATTTCATGCACATTTGCAGATTCTTTGTAAAATGTAATGTAAGACTAAAAAGTGGGTAAGAACGAGTCAGACTGTACAGGCCAGTACAGGGATATTATCGACAGATTAACCCCTTATGACATTTTTATTCTTCTAAGAAAATAATGGTAAATACAAAAGTTGTGCGAAGTTTTCCCGCGATCTCACCGTACTTATCGAAATTACAATTATACAGGGCGTTCTGGAGATACAAACCTAACTCGTTTTTCTAAATGGAATAAATAAATAAATAAATAAATACACCACATGTAATTACGACCCCCTTTATCCCAGAAGGCTGAGCCTTGTGCGGGAGGGGGCTAAACATTTAAAGACAAGGGACACACATCCAATATCCGTGTATAATGGAAAAATCCCTCTCACAGTATTTTCCATTGCCACGACCGGGATTCGAACCCGGGACTTTTGGGTGAGAGGCAGGTACTCTACCATCTCGTCCATCAGTCATATATACCCTGTATGTTTTTATATTTTTGAAATCTACGCATTATCCCGATTCCGACGATATACCAGGTGACCACGAAATGACGCTCGTCTTTATATCTTCTTGGTTTTACAAGATATGAATTTCAAAGTTGGGCACGTCAAATAACAGTTAAATATGCATTATTTTGACCGCTTTTTTACTTTCAGTCGCTTTGAGTTTCACCGGAAATGACACTAACTTTGATTTTTTAAATGGAACACCCTATAGATTTTTACATTTTTGGATTCAGGAGGTCATTTTGGATATATGTAGTTATGGCATATTAAGATAAAAATATTAATACTGACATTTTTATGAGCAAATTAAATTTTTTACTAGGCGGCCGTAATCCCAAAAAAAAATATTTTATTTCATCCCGTCCGGAAAGTACAACAGTACAGTATTCATATGAGGCCGGAAAAT
The DNA here is from genome assembly GCA_963680705.1 of Rhagium mordax. NCBI lineage: Eukaryota > Metazoa > Arthropoda > Insecta > Coleoptera > Cerambycidae > Rhagium > Rhagium mordax. Next base: position 45,987,273 of record OY796660.1, on the reverse strand, counting down.
GAGACATTACGGTATCAGAGCCGGCAAAGTACCGGAAACCACCGGAAACTTATTACGAACCAATCACAAACTGTTATTATACCTTTTGCCAGTTGTTTGACATATAAAAATCGACCGTAAATTAAAAAATAGTGTCAAATGTCAAATGACATAAGAAAATAACCAAGTGTCAAATTATACAAAAATGCTAATATACAAGAAATGACGGGATGAAATAAAATATCATTCGACACACGTCCGTAAGGTGTTGTTCCAGCCTCGTTTAGATATTCTAGACTCGGCTCCTGACGTCGCCTCGTCCATAATATCTACTCGACTCTAACAAGTCACCTTCCGGACTTCTGACGAAAATTACTATTGTTATGCTTCAGTAATTAATAAAAAAATACAATTATGACGTTATGTCATATGGCATTTGTGTTAAAAAATCTTAAACATTTCGGAAATCATTTCTCCAAATTAACTATCCTTTTTTAATGGCACCATGGTTGTACACTACGTTATTTCAATAAAGCATTTTATTACCGATTACTTGGTACCAAGGACTTCACTATATCTTTATATTGTAATACATTAATATACATAAGAATAACATTCAACTAGAAATGAAAAAGTCAATATTTAACAGTGGATCTCTATCAAGTAGATGCCTTTGATCTCCTGAATCTAAAGATGTAAAAATATATACAGGGTGTTCCATTTAAAATTCCAAAGTTAGCATCATTTCCGGTGAAACCAGAAGCGACAAAAAATGTTAAATCTGTTGAATTAATGCATATTTAGCCGTTATTTGAGGTGCCCACATCAGAAATTTATATCTTGTAAAACCAAGAAGAGATAGAGGCAAGTGACATCTTGTGGTCATATTCTTGGTTTTAAAAGATATGAATTTCAAATTTGGACACGTCAAATAACGGCTGAATAATATTTATTAATTCGACCAATTTATCATTTTTCGTTGCTTCCTGTTTCACCGGAAATTATGCTAACAATTGATTTTTAAATGGACCGACCTGTATATTTTCACATTTTTTATTCAGCAGGTCAGATGCTAGAGATCCACAAATATGAGTTTTTTTTTTCATTTATATCTTTTTGAATGTTATATTATTCTTATGTATTTTTATGTATTATAATAAGAAAAAAATAGTTATCCTGAAAAAATTATTTCCAAAATATTTCAGATCTTATAACACAAATTTCATATGATATAATACCATAATTGCATTTTTTGATTAATTATTGAAGCAAAATAAAACATATTTTTGATATCACGGCCGCCTGGATGAAAAATTAAGTTTGCTCATAAAAATGTCTGCCAGTAATATTTTTATCTCAATATGCCATAACTATATCCAAAATGACCTCCTGAATATAAAAATGTAAAAATATATAGGGTGTTACATTTAAAAAACCAAAGTTAGTCACATTTCCGGTGAAACCGGAAGTGACAGAAAATGAAAAATCAGTCGTCATAATGCATATTTAACCGTTATTTGACGTGCCCTAATTTTAAATTCATATCTTGTCAAAACAAGAAGATATAGGGACGAGCGTCATTTCGTGGTCACCCGGTACATGTATTGTATGTTTGCTCAACTTTTTGCTCAACTTCTTCTAATATAAATTTTTGCAAAATATGAAGAAAAACAGGGTTGCCTTGAAAATTATATTGGTTAGAAATACCATTCTGCATTTTATTTTGTTATTTTATACTATACTCGGGCCAAAAAGAGTAGTCAGTAGAGTCAGGGGCGTACGGATTTACGAATTTCATAAATTCCATAATTCGAACAAATGAAAGCGGATTGTGTTAATTATGCATGAGTATGAGTTACCATGTCTTAAATTTTAAATAATATGCTTACATCTGGCAACATTATCTCCACGAATTAGGTATAGCAACGCAGTTGAACAATGCACATCCGTTGCGTTGCAGCATATGTGACGCCACTGAATGCGCTACGATAGACTTGCTCGACGACCTTCCTAGTAGTCGAACAAATTATTGGGTAGAAGGCGCCACGTTCAAACATGTACTCTATTTGGTTGACTATAGCAATTACACATAATGACCTAGTTGTGGTTTTCGTCTCTGGTAGGCGGATAAAACTTGATATATTTCTTTGAATTATATGGGATTATATGGTAAAACGAGCTGCCGCTTCTGTATTCCATAACAGCTAAATGCTTTGAAGAATTGCCGATAACTTTTTGCTCTACTGACTACTCTTTTTGGCCCGAGTATAGGTAAATCATGTTTTTACAAAAAAAACATATTTTATGAAAGGTGTTCCACATGCCACATAACAATCAATAATGCCATTTTTTTATTCGATTGAACAAGAACCATTTTGACTTAAAAATGTAGCCACCAATACTAGGGCTAGTAAGAGAAATATCAAACTAAAATAGTAATGCTTTTGTTTCTGACAAAACTGATTTGACGCCTCCTAGATTTTCACATAATTAATTGGATTGCGGAGAAAACCGCATGTTTTTGATGTTGAACTGATCATCTGTGCAACGTAACATATTTTAAAAATTCCTATTTAATTAATAAAATAAAGTAGAAAAATATAAAATTTTCGTGGCAAAATTGATTCTTTTTATTTTGCAGACATTGATATTTGATGTCTATTGGGCAATTAGGCCAAGCGGCAAGTATTTTTTCGCCACAAATTGATAATAGCATCTTGTTTCACAGACATAAAAAATATGTCAAAAGTGTCATTACCTCCGAGGTCGGAGACTACCCTTAATTTTGCAATTTAGGTACAAAAATCCGGTTTTTTAGCAATAACTGGTATCCTATTCATCCTACGTGAGAAATGGTGGTATACAAAATTGAAGATATTAAAATTCTCTATAAAAGATGCCCTACGCATATTTTTCCTCAGACCAACGGTTTTTTAATACTAACCGCACAAAATTGAAAAATTCGTGACGGTCACAGCGAGCGAAAACCTTTGGTCTGAGCAAAAATATGTAAAGTTTATAGAGAATTTTAATGTCTTCAATTTTGTATACCACTATTTCTCTCGTAGGGTGAATAGGAAGCACCTTATCATTAAAGAACCAGATTTTAATACATAAATCGCACAATTAAGGGTAGTTGCCGACATCGGGGGTAATCACACTTTTGATATGTTTTTTATGTTTCTGAAACAAGATCATTAAGAAAAAAAAATTTATTATCAATTTGTATTTTTTTGTGGGTTTTTTCGACCTGCCGCCGTATGGACTAAAAAGGTTGGATCAAATATACAATACATATACAGGGTGAATCAGTTTTAATGGGATAAACGCAAACGAATAATAATAATAAAATTTTGTTATATAAACATATCCTCAAAATTGCTTAGTTTGTGAGATACCAAGTGTTTTTATTTTTTATCCTTGAAACGGGAAAAGATATTTCAGTCAAATTTGGTATATGATAGTTTTGGACAAAACCACATTCATTCTAGTGCTCCTTAACATTAACACAAGATCCAGTGGCATACAAATGGGGGCCATCAGATCCCCTTTTTTAAAAAAGTGGACGCGTCTGGGTTTTTTCAAAGATTTATAATAATTTTTATAATCGTTTGTCAATTCTAAGTAAATTAGGTCTCTACAAGTGTTAACCATAATGTATTTGATTTTGAGTTATTTCCCTATTTGTTATTAGAAATGTATAAAAACTTGAAACCTGGCAAGATGTTGTTTAATGGTAAATTGAATTAAATTGACGACTTATTTTAATTATAAATATAAATGTCTGTTTAGTTTAATCTTTTGACAATAAACTCTTACACCTTAATTGAATAAAGGTTTTTAATAGATTTACGTCAAAGTTGAATACATATTAAATATAATAATGCAATAAATTCCAATAATATATCATTCTTACAGTTGCTTTAAATATTAATAAGTTGTATCAATTTCAAAAGTCTCGCCAGTTTTCCATTAATGACATCAAAAACGGACGGTCTCGTTATTGGTTAAAGTCCAAATAAATTCGTTCGTGCACGTGACGTCACAATACTAACCTCAAAAATATGTAATTTTTACGATTTTCAAATATGCTGCTTTTATCAAAATTTCTGCTCCTGTACTATGAACTAAAATCTTGTTCAGTGCATTATTAATGAAGTTTTAATTGCCTTAATCTAATAAAATAAGATTGTTTTTGTTGGTTGGAAATCCAATCTATTATTAGCTGCATATTTTTAATAATCTACAAAATTAAAACTGCAGGGTGTTCCGAAATAACGTGAAAACCTCTTAAGGGTATTTCCTCATCAAGAAATAAATATAGTCTCTTCTGTACAGTAAAGTCGAGAACGGCCTCCTTGAGCCGCTAGATATCCTCAAAAGGGGGCACCAAAAAGTGATTTGATTTTTTTTTCTCGAAAGTGACTATAGCTGGCGGAATAAAATTTGGGCACGACTTTGTACTTATGGAAGGTCTTCTTAATAGGTAAAAGTTAACAGGAGTGAAATTATTATGCATATACAGGGTGTCCCGAAATTAGTGGTCATCATTTTACCAGCTTGTTCAAAAATAAGGCAAGAAGTTCCTACAAATATAGCCACAGAAAGGCTTCCTAAGGGAGCTACAACCCTTTAAAAGTGCTTCCTTGATGATGGTTTTTAGTTAATATTTCCGAAACCGGTGAAATTAAAAACATGAAATTTTGGTCAATTACTAATCATTTTATGACCAATAAGGTAGTGTAAAAATGAATCAAAAATTTCATTCAGGGGTGGGTCAAACAGGGAGGGGTGGAGTAAAATGCCCCACAACTTTTTCGCATGTAAGTTTTTAAAAATTTTGGTAGCAAATTATGGAATACCAGAGTTTTTTCTGCAATAAAGGTATTCTAGTTGTACTTTGATATGGCGCACCGTTTTCGAGTTATTTGAGTTTCTGGAAAACAATAATCACAAAAAAATCACAACGGAACGAGTAGGATGCACAGTTCTCTAGGTACTTAGTATCTAATTAATAATAGAATTATGCTGAAATGATCGCTCCCTGGGCGCTACTGCAAAAAATAATAATAGGACAACTTTATTAGTAATTACTAATTAAATGTAAAGTTTATGTTAATAGGCCTATGACTTTGCTAGAATTAAAACAAAAAATATGAGAAGAAATTAATAGAATTCCACCTGAGATGTGTTTAGCAGTTTTTAACCACATGGAGAAGGTATTGCAGGAGTGTTTTGACCGAAATGGAAGGCGCTTCGACAATATAATTTTTAAAACATAAAATCCGCCTATATTGTGTGTATTTTTGCAGTAATAAATTTATTTTAAAACTTCAAGCAAATTTATTATTAGCCTTTAAAAAGGGAATTCCATTCCTGGACACCATGTATAAACCACAATAGTTGAAATGTTTTATTGTGTATTTTAAGTCCCTAAAGGAGTAGTTTGTTATTTTCCTTATGTTTTATATCTTAATTCCTCTGGTTCTTATCACCCCCAATCATGATTAGGTACCACGTATCTTGGGCAATGGGAGCAAAAACAACTTCTTTTTAAGAAAATTAACCAGAATTAATCAGAACGGTATAAAACTAGTCAAAAAAATATATTTTTTAACCTTAGTTATTACATTTTCGAAAGCAAATACGTTTCTTAAGCTATAAAACTTATTAGCAATTTAATAAAAAATAAAATGTAACATATTATATTTTATTAGTAATATATTAAAGTAATATATTAAAGTAATTTATTAAAGTGATATATTAAAATGTAATATATTACATTTTATTTTTTATTAAATTGCTAATAAGTTAGTTTTATAGCTTAAGAAACGTATTTGCTTTCGAAAATGTAATAACTAAGGTTAAAAAAATATATTTTTTTGACTAGTTTTGTACCGTTCTGATTATCTCTTCTTGGGTGATGCGAGTCAAAACAACTTACTTTTAAATTAAGAAAATTATATTTCTTTGTCATGTTTTTAATCAATTTTATAACTTAATAAACAAACGTACTTATAAACAAATATATTTTGTTGACTTAGTTTTTTCCAGTTCTCCTTAACTGACCACAATTTCCTTGCTCTTCCCTGCCTTACAAAAGTCATGTTCCTCATTTATCCCATTTTATTGAATATTTCGATAAGTAATATTTCATGAGTAAAACACTCTGAAACTGAATTTATATTCATATTAAAAACACGTCCTTATAAAGCACGGATACAGAGGTGTCTTTGTGACCTCCGAAAATGTGACAACACTGTCGGAGCCGACAACGTTATTAACGTGAGCGCTTATATATAGATTTCGGAGGTCACATAGTACTTTATGTGGTTTCCATATATGACCTCCTTAAAAGTCAAATTTCTCTTCCCCTCTTTTGAAATACAGATTCGTGACCCTCTCCTCACCCCATATATGAAATTTTTTTTTCTCTAGTTGAACGGGGAGACCCGGAGGCGAGGTCGCCTCTTCCATGTAGTGGAGGTGTGACAACAAACCGCGGATAGATATATATATATATATATATATATATATATATATATATATATATATATATATATATATATATATATATATATATATATATATATATATATATATATATATATATATATATATATATATATATATATATATATATATATATATATATATATATATATATGTATATATATATATATATATATATATATATATATATATATATATATATATATATATATATATATATATATATATATATATATATATATATATATGTATCACTTCCGGTTCATACCGGAAGTGATACCAACTTCCTTATTTAAATAGGGAATCCTATACAATTTTCAAATATTCGATTAGCCCTTAATTTTTTGAATACGCACATATAGCACTATGTGGGTCTGGCATCAAAACTGTGCAAGATATTACCAAAAATGACATGTGCGATAGAATACAAGTTTACGTATTTGTTTTACTAAACATCGAGATTCCCAAGGTTTGTGAAGCATTTTATGTCCGACCACGTTATAAAGGACTGTTTATGACATAGTTTTGCCCTCGGTTTTGCCGCTATAAAGTACCTCTTTATTGTACTAGTAAAATAAAGTTAACTTTACAACTGTTATGCCAGATTTTGACGTTTTCAAATTAATATGTTCAACTGTCAATGTCAACACAATGACTTTTTTATGACTGTTGTAATTTATTGTGTTGACGTTGACAGTTGAACATATTAATTTGAAAACGTCAAAATCTGGCATAACAGTTGTAAAGTTAACTTTATTTTACTAGTACAATAAAGAGGTACTTTATAGCGGCAAAATCGAGGGCAAAACTATGTCATAAACAGTCCTTTATAACGTGGTCGGACATAAAATGCTTTACAAACCTTGGGAATCTCGATGTTTAGTAAAACAAATACGTAAACTTGTATTCTATCGCACATGTCGTTTTTGGTAATATCTTGCACAGTTTTGATGCCAGACCCACATAGTGCTATATGTGCGTATTCAAAAAATTAAGGGCTAATCGAATATTTGAAAATTGTATAGGATTCCCTATTTAAATAAGGAAGTTGGTATCACTTCCGGTATGAACCGGAAGTGAAAAATGAACGTAAGCTTTAAATTTCGAGTCACCACCTCGGATTTACTAACATTGCCAAGTTTCAAAATTTTTTGTTAATTAATAAAGGAGATAGAGGGGGGGGCACTTTAAGTGGGACACGTTGTATATATATATATATATATATATATGTATATACAACGTGAGTCACCTAAAATGTCACCCCCTCCAGAATCTAAACGAATGGATGGAATTTCGCGAAAATTTATTACCTGATATTTCTTACTATAACAAATTTAAATTTCGTAAAAAATATGTCAGAATATACCGGGTAGTACGAAAAGTAGTTCCAACTTTTTTTATTTTAATGGAACACCCTGTATGTTTTTACATATTCCGTTAGACGTATTCATTACGAATTCAACGATGTCATATTTTCTATGTTTATCTTTAATAATAACTGAAATAGTGGGTATCTTATTCAGTACATTTTTGCTGCCGTTTTTGCTTTACATCGACATTCTACGTAAACATCGTATATATCCTTTTTAACAAATTTATTTAACAGCATTTTTAGGAAGTATTTTGATTCTAAATGACAGTTTGAATAATAACTTTGAAACAAAATTAAGTATGTTAGTCAGGGCAATATTGATATTGAAGTTACATTGGCCTATTAAGTCGTCTTGATTTGCACTATCTCAGTTATTATTAAAGATAAACATAGAAAATATGACATCGTTGAATTCGTAATGAATACGTCTAACTGAATATGTAAAAATATACAGGGTGTTCCATTAAAATAAAAAAAGTTGTAACTAATTTTCGTACTACCCGGTAGATTCTGACATATTTTTTACGAAATTTAGATTTGCTATAGTAAGAAATATCAGGATATAAATTTTCGCGAAATTCCATACATTCGTTTAGATTCTGGAGGGGGTGACATTTTAGGTGACTCACGTTGTATATATATATATATATATATATATATATATATATATATATATATATATATATATATATATATATATATATATATATATATATTGAAGGGTAGTCACGACCGACTAGTTAAAAAAACAAAACCTTAAGTTAATAGGGCTTCGGTCCGGTTGGGCTGGTGAAGTGAAACTCTTTGTTACTTTGCCGAGCTTTCGAAAATTTTTATTTTCTTTATCAAGGCTACAATTTTAGAAATAAATATTAATAAACTAATTTGATTGGTAATTATAATAACATACTTACAAGTAAAGTGAGGTTAAAATTTGAAAATTGGCATAATTTTTAATAGAATTATACAAAATAACATATTGTAATGGTAAACAACATTATTTGTTACCATTTACATTCATTATTCACTAATAATAAACTATGATGGTTGTTATAAATCTTGATTACATTGTTAAATTTTAACGTGGTCACTCATATGGTTTAGTAATATTTTATACACGTGAAGAATGAAAGAAGGCGGGACTATTAGTAGTGATTTTTCGTTTTAGAACTATAAACTAGATTGTGATTTTTAAATATACTGTGCGGACCAAAATAATTCTTAAGTTTGAATTTATTAAATTTTAGTTTCATAAAAATTTTTTCGAACCAGTTTGGACCATGGTGGTAAATTAAAAAACACTAATGATTAACAGTCTATCATTATTAATAACGGTAATATTATGACTTACTAATGTTAAATTTGATAGTGACGTCATCAATATGTCTAAGTATTATTTCTATCCCTGTTTTATCTGTCAATTACTGAGTTTATTTTAATAATATTAATGACACATGCGCAGTTCTAATTCATTGTTAAGTTAATAAATTTAGTTTTTTTGTTTAAAAAAAAAAAAATAATTAATTATCACCGTCAGTCGTCATTATTGTATTTGTAAGTTAATAATATAAATCTTTAAAATTTTAAATTATATTATCTTTTAAGCTGTTTATTATTGAATTTATTTTAACGATTTCATAAAACTTTGCCACTCTAATTCATTATTAAGTTAATAAATTTAGATTTTGTTCAAAGAAGAATTATTATGGTTAGTTATTATTATACATTAATATCTATTATGTTTTATTAAATTTAATAATTCAACAATGTGATATACTATTTTCATGACAATTATAAACTAGCAATTCATTGTTTTGTTAAGATTAATATTATTTGTATAAATAGAAAAATTGTTCATTTACATTGTCATTACTTATTTCCATCAATTAGTGTTCAGTATTTTATAATTTAAAATTATCTTGTTATTATTATATATATAAAAAAAAAAATAATTGTCACAGTCAGTCGTCCTTATTATATTTGCAAGTTAGTAATTAAAGTCTTTATAAAATTTTTAAATTAAATTATCTTTTCAGTTGTTTATTATTGAATTAATTTTAACGATTTCATAAAACTTAGCCACTCCAATTCATTATTAAGTTAATAAATTTAGATTTTGTTCAAAGAAGAATTATTGTGGTTAGTTATTATTGTCCATTAATATCTATTATGTTTCATTAAATTTAATAATTCAAACAATATGATATAATATTTTCATGACAATTATAAACTAGCAATTCCTTGTTTTGTTAAGATTAATATTAATTGTATAAATAGAAAAATTGTTCATTTACATTGTCATTACTTATTGCCATCAATTAATGTTAAGTATTTTATAATTTAAAATTTTATTATTTTTATTTTAGAATTCAATAGTTCATAATAATATATGTATCTTAGTTTATTGATTTTATATTTATATTAATCACTCATATCACTCAAATCAGAGATGTCAGGTGGACTTTTGTCTAATTGTAACACAAAAGAATAAATATTACTTAAGTCACTAATATCCGTTCTTTTATTCATACTATTCTGTTCTAAGTTAATTTCTACCATTTCCAGGAAAAGTCTTTTAGTATAGTTTATTTCTTTATGTAAAATTTTATAATTATTATAATTTAGATGGTGACCTGTATCTATATTATGTTCTGCTAATGCACAAGATCGTTTTTTTAAATTACTATCGCTCTTATGTGATGTGATACGTGAACCAATTGATCTTGAAGTCTGTCCGATATATTTCATTTGACAATTTTGACAAGGTATATTATAAATCACATTAGATATCCTGTTCGAATTGTCTTTATCTTTCAGTTTTGTATACAACAGTCCTACATATTTAGTATTTTTTTGAACAATTTTGATCTCTTTTTCATGTTTAAAAAAATTAATAATTCTTGGGGATACTTCTTTTATATATGGTATTGTACCATAAAATGTCGAAACTACTGTCTGATTTGTTTCATTATTGCTCTGTATATGATTATCTATTCTTGTGTTATATAACAATTTTCTTAATAAATGTGGAGGGTATGAATTATCAGTCAGGATGTCAAAAAGTTTATCAATGTTCTTATTACGTAGAGAGGTGTGAGAAATTTTATGTATTCTATTTTTCATAGCTAATACCAGATTAATTTTTATTTTCTCAGTGTGGTGAGAGTTATAATTTATGTATCTGCCTGAACTCGTTGGTTTTATATACCAATCAAGTATAATAGTATTATCAGGTCTTCTGATTACTTCAGTGTCCAAAAATGGAACTCTCTCGTTGTTTTCTTTTTCTACTGTGAACTTTAAATGTTCATTATAATTGTTGAATGTTTGTAGAATTTCCTCAATACCTTCCTCCGGAACGGAACAGATAATGTCGTCAACATATTTTTTTAAAAAGGGTAATTGAAAATTTAATAATGGAATACATGTTTCTAAAAGATCATCCATAACATATTGCGCGACTATAGGCAAGACAGTAGCTCCCATTGGGGTTCCAAGTATTTGTTTATAAAAAACATTATCATAAGTGAAATAAGTTGTATTAAATATAAATTGTATAGTTTCAATAAATTTATCATAAGTCATGTTACAAAATGAACTGATGCATCTCCATCTTTTTTTAATACTGTTAATTACAAGTTCTATTGGAATATTACTAAACAATGAAACTACATCTAGACTGATGATTACAAAACCTTCAGGTAATTGTTTTTCATTGATAAATTCAGCAAATTGAAAAGAATCTTTTATAAAATATTCATTATTATTATCATAAGACAAAGTCAGGATATTGGTAATAAATTGTGCTATGTTACTATTAGGAGTGTCAATACTAGAAATAATCGGTCTCAGACTTAAAGTAGGTTTATGAATTTTAGGTAATCCATAAAATTTTGCCGGTACAGCATTGTATAACATTAAATTCTTTGACTCCTGTTCACCTATCATATCTTCCTCATATAAATCTTTTACTAGTTTATTCGCTTTTTGTTGGTAAGTTAAAGTAGGATCTTTATTCAGTTTAGTGTACGATTGTGCATCATTAATTATATCAAGGGCTTTCTCTTTATATTGATTTCTAGTCATTAATACTGTTGTATTCCCTTTGTCTGACCTTGTTACAATTAATTCTGCATGTTCTTTAAGAAACCTTTTAGTCTTATTAAACATATTATCAAGGAACAAAACATTATGACCACTTGGCTTATGCAAATAATTCGTTAAAACATTAGTGACTCTAGCTCTGAAAATATTCTTTTTATCACTATCAAATTTACTAATTAATAATTCAACATCAGCTAATAATTTTGCCACAGAGACATCCCTGGTGGTCGGTGGTATGCAAAATTTATAGCCTAAGGACAAGAAAATTTTAATATCTGGGGGAATATCAATATCAGTGAGGTTTCTTAACCAATTATCTTTAATTTTTATATTGAAAGTATTATTTTGTTCAAGGGTTTTAAGTTTTCTTATGTTATTATTTTTAATTTCATTAAATTCTTTATTATACTTAATATTTTGTCTACGTAAAAATTCATTTAAAATATCTGCTGGTAACAAGTTTTCTAATTGATTTTGTAATTGATTAAGTGACCTATCCAATGTTTTTTGACTCCCATGTGTTATTTTTATTTCTAAATTTAAAATTTTGATTTTTAAAAATATATATATATATATATATATATATATATATATATATATATATATATATATATATATATATATATATATATATATATATATATATATATATATATATATATATATATATATATATATATATATATATATATATATATATATATATATATATATATATATATATATATATATATATATATATATATATATATATATATATATAATTAGAAATAATAATAGAACTAGAATATCTGCACAATGTAGATGTGGAACTTTAAAAAATCAATTTTCAAAAAACGTATAGGTTTCGGGCTTTCAGAAGAGGAAGCTCGAGAATTACATAAACCTGTTATAACTAAATTTGAAAGAAGAAAAATTATAACAAATGGAATAGATGATATATGGGCTGCAGATTTAGTTATTATGTCTAAATATTCTAAAGAAATTGACGGTTTTAAATATATGCTTAATGTAATAGATACATTTTCAAAATTTGTTTGGAGTAGACCTTTAAAAACAAAAACTGGTATAGAAGTTGCAAATGCTTTTCTAGATATAATTAAAAATGTTGGAAAACATTCTCCTCCAAAATTATTACATGTAGATAAAGGAACAGAATTTAAAAATAAAGATTTTAGAAAAGTATTGGATAAATTTAAAATTAAAATGTATCATACAGAAAATGAAGAAAAATCATCTATTGTTGAAAGACTTAATAGAACTTTAAATAATAAAATGAAAATTAAATTTGAAATGAATAAAAATTTTAGATGGGTAGATATGTTTTAAAATTTAATTCATGAATATAATTATTCAGATATTCATAGTAGGTACTATTAAAATGACACCTTCAGATGTTAATAAATCTAATGAAAAACATCTGTTTATGCTTATATTGTTGGAAATGATGATCCAGTTTTTAAAATTGGAGATAGAGTTAGAATAACTAGTAAAAAAGAAAGATTTCATAGTAAATATCATATTACTTATACAAGAGAAATATTCGTAATTAGTGAAATTTTAGATACTAATCCTATAACTTATAAGATTAAAGATTTAAAAGGAGGAGAAATTATTGGGAGTTTTTGTAAATATGAATTACTAAAAACATCTTTTTAATATTTTCATTTTTATTATTAAAATTTAATTCTAGTAAATAAAATATTTTTTCGTTAAATTTTTTTGTATTAAATTAAGTTTTAAAAATGGAGAACATATTTAATAATCATCTTATATATTTTAACATTTATAAAAATTTAAATTATAAAGATTTAATTAAAATGTTTGAAATTTCTGAATTTAGAAATTCTATAATTGATTATCTTAATACGTCTAAAAATATTGATTGGGTTGATATTTCTTTACATGAAGAATTATCTAAATATTTTATAAGAGAATTTAAAGATAAAGTAGATTGGTATTATATTTCTAAATATCAAAAATTATCTGAAAATTTTATAAGAGAATTTAAATATATAGTATATTGGTGTTGTATTTCTATAAATCAAAAATTATCTGAAAATTTTATAAGAGAATTTAAATATAAAGTATATTGGCGTTGTATTGCTAAATATCAAAAATTATCTGAAAATTTTATAAGAGAATTTAAAGATGTAGTTAATTGGAAAGCTATTTCTGAATATTAAAAATTATCTGAAGATTGTATAAGAGAATTTCAAGATAAAGTAGATTGGAAAGTTATTTCTATAGATCAAAAATTAATTGAAAATTTTATAAGAGAATTTCAAGACGAAGTAGATTGGTATTGTATTTATAATAATATAATATAATATACAAAATTTATCACAAGAATTTATCGAGGAATTTATAGAGAAAATATATTACGAACACGGTTTAGATTTTTATAATGCTTAAATTTAGAATATATTTTTAAAAAAAACTTAAATAATTTACTAATTTTATAAAAATAAACTTGTGGTCATTTTTCCCACAAGTTAAATTTATCTAATTTCAATATAAATATATTAAAAATTGATAAATTTTATCAACTTTATAGGTGGGTGACAGGATGTAACTCACCTATTTTTAAAACTGATAAAATTAGAGAAATTTGAGAAATTTGGTAAAATTAGAGAAATTTGAAAATATTGTAAAATTAGAGAAAGTTCATCAGTTGATCACGTGACCTTGATGACGTCATCAATTTTGAAATTTGGGGAAAATACAGAAAATTTGGAAATTTGGTAAAATACACAACATTTTAAATTTTGCGCATGCGCATTTTGTAAATTTTGAAATTTGGTAAAAATTGCCAAATTTTGAAAATATTGGTGAAAATTTAGAAATTCTGTAAAATTAGAGAAAATTTGAAAATTTCGAGAAAATACTGAAAATTTGAGAAATTTGGTAAAATACAGAAAATTTTAGATGACGTCATTTGACCTTGAGATGACCTTGACCTTTGACCTTGATGACGTCATCAATTTTAAAATTTTGAAAAAATTTGAAATTTTGAGAAAATGCAGAAAATTTGAGATTTTGAAAAATTTGGCAATTTTGCCCAGTGTGTTGAACGAACTCTCTTACTACTGACAGCTCAGAAAGGACCTATGGAACAGTTACATAATCCATAGCGACAAACAACCTAGGCGAGAGAAGAACCACCCTCCTGGTCGCCAAATCCAAAGTTGCACCGGCTAGAGCAACAAACACAAACTATGCAAATTCAACTGCCAGTCAACCACCTCCGTGGAACGAGGGGAAGTGTTTCAATCTGAGGACATTTCTGCTTTTGCTATGTCTGCTGTTCAGCCCGCTACCAGATTTTGCACAAGCCGGGTACACTATTCAGCACCCACCACCCGGACTGTACGTAGAACACATTGGCCATACCCGAATAGAGAGAGGTACCTTCAGGATAGAGTTGAAGTACGCCAAGAATAAACTCCAAGAAGATTTTTCAAATGCTTCAGGTCATAACTCAATTTGACGGCCTTTGCAACGCAATCAAACTACTGTCTCAAGAAATTCAATGCACACTGCACAGCACTGCTCCATCATTTAACCGAACACCAAAATCATGAAGATATTCAAGAAGAACCGGTTTTAAAGTCCTTCGATAAACTGGATGATACACTGGCCGACTTAACCAGGAAAGAAGAAAGTTGGAAAGATGAACTTCACGAGACAAAATGGCATTCCATACACTATTCTCTCATCACCAGTAGTGCTACTACTATCACTATCATAGCCATTCTGTTGCTCCTACTGGGATTCGCCCGGTTCCTAATGCAACAACGCAGACGTAAGGGAACACAACAGGAACGTCCAAATCCAGATGAGATGATCGAACTCCAACATCTTCATTGACAAATAAGGAGCCTCGTTCCCCTGGTCCTGCCAGAATGTTTAATCCATTAAACATACAGTTTTTTATTTATCTCATAAATTAATTTTCTTTCGTAAAACATTCAACCCTGGGTCAACAAAATGCAAATACTGCATCTTCGCTGACACAGTTATGGGTGTAACAGTTCAAACGGAATGCAAGTAATCGCAGAATTTGCAAGCCACTGCATTCTTTAGTTAATATTCTGTAGGTCAAGTTTTAACGTTTTGCATGTATAATTGTTTTAAATATTGTTTATTGTTTTGATTGTTGTAAATAGTATAAATAGAAACGTATTTTCTTAAATAAATCAGTTCTCAACTAAACCTTGTTGGACTCACTAATCAATCTTTCCAAGCCTAATTAGGAGGTGAAGCTGCCTCCAGGATTGATTACACCCACACCAAAATCTCCCTACAGTCCATTGGTCCCAGAGCCAATACACTACCTAATTACCGTTAACTGCATAGTACCACAGCAGTTATTTCTACGCTTTGCCAGTGATACGTCCAAGTCCCGAGCATCATTGGTCAAGGGCGTACACCCTTAAACCAACCCTTCATAAAAAAAATTATTTTTTTTATAAAAAAACGGCAGAAAATATTTCCAAAAAATCATATATCTTCATATTTATATATTTTTAACAAGATACAAGTTACGATGTTATGTGTTACAGTTAAGTTAAGAAAATATGAAATAACAGCCTATTTTAGAATTTTACATAGAGTTAATAACATAAAATATTAGTCGTCATTGAATTCGCTATCCAATGCATCGTCGGAATCAGTATCATAGGTTGTTTTTTCATCTGCTTTAATATTTGAACAACATTCTGGATCGGCTTCACATTCACACATTTCCGTGCAAAGAATATTTTGAGCAGAACATTTGCATCGTTGTGTACAATTGTTCGTCTTACAGGAACACTTTACAAGATTAAGTATTTCTTCAGGTGCACAGGGAAGACTACACATAATTGGTTCTAATCCATTACTGCCGAATTTCCAACCGTAATTTGTTGGTGGTGGTAAATTAGGATGAGCCTGTGTATCCCGATTCCATTCAATACATTGATAGTGACACCTCTGTAGTGCTGTTTCCAAAGCTGCTCGAGTGGGGGCTTTTCGGTTGAAACTTGCCTCTACGTGAACAACCACCATCTTAATTCTGCTAGGTTTTTCACACTTGTTTTGGATGGTGAATACAGGGTGGTCCGGTATCCATGGCGGAAACTTCAGGGGACAATAGAGTACCAAAAAACAATAAGACTGCTTATAAACATAACCTTCTAAACGTACCGTTTTTGAGATACAGGGTGTTGAAGTTTTGATTTTTTAAAATATATTTTTAAATATCTCTCTAACGAACAACAATATTAAAAAACTATTTGGTGATGTGAAATATCTCGCAGAGCACTAGTATTTCACTATTAGAAAAGTTTGCGAACATCACCAGTGGCGTCGATCTGGGGCATTGTGACCCTTTTCCAAATTCTATCTTGTTTTGGATTTTCTGATGTTTTTTGCACAAAAAGTCACTCTTGTGATTTATTCGTAAGATGCACCATTTTCGAGTTAATAGCATGTAAAGATATTAACGTTAAAAAAGAAATTGGTAGCATTATTATTATTAAAAATTTATTAACATTATTACATTTTATTAGCAATTTTTGAGCTCTAGTTAGGAAGAAAAACATCACAAAAATAACAACAGATTAATAGCATCTTACGAAAAAATCACAAGAGTGACTTTTTGTGCAAAAAAAATCAAAACTTCAACACCCTGTATCTCAAAAACGGTACGTTTAGAAGGTTATGTTTATAAGCAAAGTCATATTGTTTTTTGGTACTCTATTGTCCCCTGAAGTTTCCGCCATGGATACCGGACCACCCTTGTATAATAAACAAATAAAAAACTCAATCTGCTCGAAATCGGAGTTCCTTAACGTTTCACTTTTGCCTAAAGATTCCAACGCCTGAAGCCTGGGTGGAGTCACTTCCAAAAACTTTTTCCAAAAACAGTTTTAGCTTTTCCTTTAAAACCTCCTGTGACATCGGCTCCCGAGAGGGCATGAAGACCTGGGAGTGCTTCAGCTTTTAACTGGCCAAGGGCTTCGTATATTGGGTGTAATGGTATTTCGCGACAGCTAGAACCAATACAAATGAATACACTATCATTAGGTAACAAGGACGCCCTTCTCAAAGCAAGTACCAATACATCCGTGTCTGGTGAAAATATTTTTGCTCCCCTTTTAGATGCATCTGAAGAATGCAATATTATTTTAGTATCGGCCTCTTCGTGAGAACTTTTTAAGTGAGTCATATCTGCACATATTGCAGTAGATAGTACTGTATTCTTAAATGAGCAAACGATTTTTTTGTTATGTGTATTGCCAGATGCGATAAGATTGTGTGAAAAATACTGGGTTATGTCTTCCTTGGTTGATGTGTGAGACAAAAGTTTTTTAATGTTAATATTCTTTATATTAGTTTTTTCATCAACATGGTAACGTATAGGATCTGTACCTCCTTGTCTTTTGATTCTTTCCGAGGACTTAAGATAGCCATTAATATATGTATAAAAAATTACGTGTATTTCAGAATATAAAGCGTACTTTTTTAATAATTTATTTGAGAACTGCTCTGACAAGTCAGAAAGATATGCGCAGTCTTTTAGTGAAAGCATCTGTACTTCTGCCATACCATCAATGACAGCAATACTGAAACTAGAATCCTGATTTTTATCATTCATGCTGCTACACAACGTTTGCTTGCTTCCAATTTCTTCTAAAATATGCATTAATTTACTTTTCCTTGTAAGTGAATCATAGAACCGTCAGGGTGAAAGAGTGATCGTGGTATTGCTGTAATAGTTCAGAGTTACCAACTATATCTTTTAAATTTAACTCGGGACGACTTCTACAGATCAAGACACATCTAGAAAACATATTTATGTCTTGCTTTAACTGCATGACACCCGCTTTTGTTTTAACGGTGGCTTTTTTTAACATGGACTTATTTAAATTTAAACCAGAACTTTTTAAGGGATCCCAAAAATTGGTAGTTTTATTTTTAATCCTATTTTCAAAAAAGTCGTTTTTGATTTTCTCGCCTACGTCTGACAGCACATATATCTTTGCAAACTGTGTCCGTAGCAATACGTTTTGTAACTAAATTTATAAGATGATTCTCGTCATACCGAAATGGATTTGTAAAATCCTCAACGATTTTTTTTCAATGTTTTTATATTGTCACATATTCTTGTTGATTTTTTGGTGTCATGTAACTCATGGTGGAAAAAGGCAGGTTTATTTTTACCAAGTTTATCGAGCACTGTATCAAATAACCTATTCAGATAAGGCATGTTCAAAAAAAATTTGGTTAGAGTTTCTGGTATTAAAGTTATGCCAATTAAACCCCCGGAAACCTTCATTTTGCGGTTTTCTTGTTCAAGTGCTTCGTCTGCTCCAAGGGAACAGAAGCCAATGCCATTTTTATTGGGAGCCCATAGTCCTGAGCACAAGTAATTCCACGTTACTGGATCATCTGTTTCTATAAAAGATAGTTCGGACAAATGATAAGAAATGAGAGGAGCGTAATTTCTTAGATTTAAAGCAAAGAAATACTTTAGAAAATCTTTTATTGCGACGTTCCTAAGATTCCAGTTTCTACTACGCACAGAAGTAACAAAAGTAAGCTAGGTAGTGACCATATTCATATACTGTACGGCGAAGGAAAATGTTGGTTTTAGTTCTACCTCTTTTTGATTAAATTCTTTCATTTTGCTACAGAACTGAGTATCCTTAAGCAACTTTTGTAACTCTTGAGCGTAGTTTCGGATACTTGCTAGATCTGACGTGTTTTCACAAGAGTTTGCCAATAGTTTTGCGAGCTCATCATATCGATCCTTCAAGTCCGGAAAATGTTTCATTAATTGATCAATATATAGTGAAAACAAAACTTCCAAGTCACAATATGCGCCTCGATGGATCGGCGCACTGGTTTTCCCTCCAAAATTTTGTTTGCTACTTGTTCACTATATATGCCACATTCTATCCAAGACTCTGGTATACCAGAGAGTTCAATAAAACAACCTATTGCTCTCAACATTGCCATTGTAAGATGAAGGTCTCCAGGAATTAGCAGTATGTTTTTCATTTTCTTTTCATGCACTAATTTTAGCAGGGGCTTATAAAGACCTAAATCAACAGTTACAACTGTTCGTTTACCTGGTGCGTTAAGTTGGTGCCTAACCTTTTCAAAAACATTTAAAAATGTTAGTTGTACTGACGTGTCCATGGGTGTTATGTTTAGAATTGGGAACAAGGCAATTGTTGTTTTTTCTGTGTCTCCCGGACATACAACTGAATTGTAGGCAGACCATGTTAAGCCATGCTTATTTTTATCGTCAGCTATTTCAGATATACAACCTTTAGTTGCAAGTAGCCTGCAGCAGTTTTTTTCCAAAGCCTCAGTTAAACTCTCATTGGATGTTATAGGATGTCTTTGGGAATGTCAGGCTTGGCGTTCTTTCTTATATAATATTGGTCAAGTGAATACATTGACGGTGGAGTTGTGATTGCACTTAAGTTATCTTGATTTAAAACTGCAATGTTTTAATCTTCTGTTCGGTATTTTTCTTCTGGTAACCAACAAGAACAGTGGCATGCAGAGTTTTTTTTCCATCTGGAGTGTCTTCATGGAAATCAAGATTATCAGCCACAAAATGAACAAACTCTTTTTCTTGAAATTCTGGTGGAATATACACTCCGTTATTATCAGTAATTTTTTTTAAGACGCTTTTGGCCATATCTGTTTCTATGATAATTATCTTGCTATAATCCACCGATAACCCAAGATTAGATAAAATGTCAACCGCGGCCTTACTTCGTGTTTTTTTATGAATAGCAAGACCCAAACCCGTTTGCAAAGGTAACTCACGGGTTCTTTGTACTTGAGTGGATGATTTGGATTTTGATTACTTTTTGGTAAGACACTCATACATAAGAATTTGTGAAAGTCTGGAAGCACGGTTATCTATTTCTGATTGTCTTTCAACAACAGAAGTAACTTCACCTGTGCCACAAAGGCACCATTTGAAAAATAGCTGAAGTTCTTCGGGAACTTTAAAATTAGTATCATCGAGAGAACCTTGGAAAGTCCATTTTGGTGGAGACGAACACACTTTCCTTAAAATAAGGGCTGCCTTCAGTAGTACATCTAAATTAGTTATTTGGGCTTCAGTTTCTTGTAAAGCCGCATCTACCGTAGGCTTTACAAGAATTTTCTTTTGGGTGCAGAGAAAATGATTCCAGGAATTTCCCCCTGCAAAAATAATTTTAAATCTCTGCGAGACATAAGTCGCGTAATTTCAATGTCTATTTCGTTAGATTGACATGTGCTTAAATAAGTATTGTGCAGGTCAGCCATACAACTTATATTTCCATCTCTGAGGAACGACTTTATACAGTTAAGAAACTCAACAGATGATCCAGTTACTTTCGATGATTCTTCAGTCTTATTTTTCTGTCTATTTGCCCTTAAAACATTAGTAACTTTTTTATTCCAGCAGTTCTTATGATAGCATAATATGTCTACAGCGTGAGCATCCCTTGGACTGATGCATTCTGATAATCTCACAGAAATAACCTCGTTTTTTAAGAGATGACCCGACGACTCATACGAGACGTGTCTTAGTTGTTGACGCTTAGTACCTTCTTTGTCGCAGAAAACACAAACCTCTTGTTTTAGATAGGGTGTTGTTTTGCTTCGTGTAAACTTTGATGTTGTTACATCAAGCGGCATATCAGAGACAATATCATTGGTTTCCTGAAGGCTAGTTGTACCTTCCAATTGCTGGGCATTATACTTCTTTTCCATTCGTCCCAAAGAATCTTTTTTTGTAATTATTTTGTAACACTCAAGGTGCCATATCATTTTTAAATCTTTTATTTTATCAAAACTAAACTGGTCTGCTGTTAAAGTAAGTATCGGTACATCTTGTTCCTGTTGTGGATTCCATTTCTTGATTTTCACTCAGCAATGGTGTCGTAAGCTGACTGTGATGGAGTTTTCGCCAATCCTTTTTTATTGTTTAGAGTACACAAGCAACACTTATCACTACTTAAACATTTTTTAACACTTAGCTTCTTAATAGCTTCCATTTTTAACTATCACTGTGACGTAATCTGAAACAAAAATGATAAATAATATGGACACTCGGGGTTGCGTTATGAAATTATCCCCCGGTCTGGGGATGGTTTCATAACATTTTTAACTGTGACGTACTCTGAAATAAAAATGACAAATTATATGGATACTAAGGGGTGCATTTAGTATACGTGACAATTTTAAATTTAAAAAATAGGTTTCCCCATTATATATGCAGTAGGGGTAGTTTTTACCTTTCTGCCACCATTGCGAGATGCGCCCCATTGAAATTCGTAATCCTCACACTTTTCTGAAAATTTTGATGTATCGTATGATGTTGTTTCACTAAGTTGCACACGGGACCTTATATTTGAACAATTCAAAACTGCGCCGCCATATTGGTATTAGGGGGTAGAAAATCGCTTTTTTGCGATTATCTCGGTACCGGTGCGAAATACGTCGATTATAAAATATGTAGAGCGTACGATTTTCTACATTTTTTATCGAAGCTTTCTTTTTTAAGGTTCATAGTTTTAGAGCTGTAGCTCCTAGAAAGGAAGTGTTTTCGTCAATGTCTCGGAAAATTTTATTTTTTTATTTATTTCTCGCTATTATTAATTTTATACCCTTAATCGTTACTCCTTTCCACACCACCATAGAGGTAGAATGGTAGAGTAATAGGGCGCGTTGTTTTTAACGTGTTATCCCCAGTACGCATAATCCACGAATCCCGGTTCTTTTGGATCAATTAACGTTGAAGAATTTAGTTCGTCAGAGATTACGGACTCTTCCTGAGAATTTTCCTGTTCTTCTTCAGGATCATCACCATCACCATTATCATCTGGCATTTGTAAAGTGAGAAATTGATTGATTTCAGGTGGTTCATCGTCGAAATCGGGAATTATTTCCGGAATATTGTTACATGAAATTCCTGTGCAATATAATCGAACATTTCAAGCCTGCCTTTCTATAACTGCATGTTGTTTCATATCCTTTTTAACATTTAAATGAAATGCAAAAAAATTTCAGGTGCAGGTAACATAAGTATTGGGACCAAATTTACTACTCTTCCAACCCCAATCAGCTGCATTCTGCATTTTTCGATTTGTTGTACCATAATTAAACATGATGGTAGGTCCGTAAAGAATGATATCGTGCAGCATCGCTTGTAGGAGGCAAAGAGGCCAATGTACATTAATTTTTTGTAATAGATGTAATAAAATGTTATTTAAGGTGACGTCAAAAAGTTCAACCAAAAATTTCCCCTCCCCGCACAAATGATATCTTAACTGTTAACATTCTTGTCTTTGAATATTTGAATTGAATAAATCATTGAGTGACAAGAAGTCTTGACTCTATAATAAAGGTAAATAAAGAGGAAAATTCTCAGCAAAAGTTTATAATCTCTGACGACCTAAAATCTTGAATCGGCAAATTTTCAGATATATCTTTATTTTGTTCGTTATTGTCTTGCCATAGCCCATCAATGAATACAAGAAGTTCAAAAAAGTATTAATCATCTTCAACGACATGGTGCTTCGTGGATTATGCCTACTGGAGATATCACGTTAAAAACAACGCACCCTATTACTCTACCTCTGTGGTGTGGTAAGGAGAAACAAATAAGGGTAAAAAATTAATAAATAGTGGGAAATTTCGTTCAAAAATTAAATTTTCCAAAAAATTGACGAAAATGCTTACTTTCTATGGGTTACAACTCTAAAACTGTGAACCTTACAAAAAAAGTTTCGAAAAAAATATAGGAAATGCTCCACATTTTTTATCATGACCTCAATCGACGTATCTAGCGCCAAAACCGAGATAATCGCGAAAAAGCGATTTTCCACACCCCTTAAAGCCAATATGGCACAGGTAGCTGAAAAGACAAAGTCTTTGTTATTTGTCTGTGGCACACTGATGAGAACATAAGAGTTCGAAACCGGTCTGTGTCTGGTATAGAAAAGACAAATAACAAATTTGGCTACCAATTTGGATTTATAGGTATAATTCAATGGGAGTCGGGGCCTTTGCCCGTCCAGTAGTTGTTTCCTATAATCCTATTTATTAAGCATGTTTTAGTCCATCAGGGCTAGAGGTCGCCGCTCTTGGTGCTTGCTTGGCAAGCCGCTATCGGTCACAGAGACACCGTCGATGTCTTGACTGGTAGTAGCAACTGACCACCAGAGGGATGTACTTATCCCTCACTACTTACTAGTACAATTATTATTAATAATTATCATTACAGAAATGAAATCCAAAGAAGTCAGAAATCCATAGAGGTAAATTTTTAATAAGATAAAATAGTAAAAATAAATTTTACTATTTACGTCAAAGTTTTTAGTCTTAATTCTCTAATGTCTTAAAAAGACATAAATACTCTTTTCAGAGCTTATTTGCAAACTATCTACATTTAACTGATAAAATGGTCAGTACTACGAATGTAGAAAGCAAATAATTTAATATTGCAATAAGCCTCACCAGACGGATTAATCCAAAAAAGGATTCCTTCTGTTATCAGGCAGTGCACGTCACCATCCCAGGGATCGGTTTCTGGCTTATTAGCCTTCCTCAGCATGGTACAGGTAACGCACGCCGTATGACGACAGAAGGTCCAGATCTTGTTAACATCGATCGACATGAAGTCGGTGAGATGCAAATGTGGACCGTGGGGCCCTCTGGTGAAACCTATTGCAATGTGGACTGCCCAGACTAGGCGAATGATAGAAATGAAATCCAAAGAAGTCAGAAATCCATAGAGGTAAATTTTTAATAAGATAAAATAGTAAAAATAAATTTTACTATTTTACTAAAAACTTTGATCGATGTTAACAAGATCTGGACCTTCTGTCGTCATACGGCGTGCGTTACCTGTACCATGCTGAGGAAGGCTAATAAGCCAGAAACCGATCCCTGGGATGGTGACGTGCACTGCCTGATAACAGAAGGAATCCTTTTTTGGATTAATCCGTCTGGTGAGGCTTATTGCAATATTAAATTATTTGCTTTCTACATTCGTAGTACTGACCATTTTATCAGTTAAATGTAGATAGTTTGCAAATAAGCTCTGAAAAGAGTATTTATGTCTTTTTAAGACATTAGAGGATTAAGACTAAAAACTTTGACGTAAATAGTAAAATTTATTTTTACTATTTTATCTTATTAATTATCATTAGGTTTGTTATTGTAAACTTAATATATTTAACAAAACTTTTACACTATTTATGTAGGTACCTTACTACCTACCCTATATTTTTGTGTAAGATATCGGCTACCTGCCTATATTTTTGTGTACCTATGTAAAATTTCTTATCATTATTCAAAAAAAATCAAAGGGAAATTTTATTACCTACCATAAAAGAAAATCACATCGAAGTTGTTTATTTAAATATTTATTAATAAAATAATATCGCAAGATATTTAAAATGCTTCTAAAACACAGGAAATGCATGATAATAGGCGAATATCGACTTTATAAACGCGCTGAAGCTTAGAGTCGTTTTTGACTGTCCTACCACGGTAACGTGAACCTTCATAGCATCTCCAATATCGGCCGTGACCGCCACGACATGGCTTTACAATTTGCAAGTTTTTAGCGAATTTAACGAAACTATCCATCGGATTTAGAATCTGAAAGAACGAATGTAATCCTCGATCTTTGATCTACAACGTTTATAGAAATGATTTTTTTGATTAATCACAAGGTTTTCGAGTTAGTACGTTAGAAAGGATATTACAATTGTGGTATTTCAGGGCGAGACTTTATAGGTATAGTAAGGTGCTCCATATAAAATCATTGTACATACATGACGATTTTAAAATTAAAAAAAATATATATCTGATTAAAATATTGGCATAAAACTTCAGTAGATGATGGACCAGGCGGCATGGATGTAAAAACCGCTAAAAAAAATTTTCATAATTTATGAAAAACCACCCCTAGCAACCCTCTGTACATACTGTACGATTTTTTGACGACCTCTCGATTTTGCATTGTTAACGGGTGGGCTGAGCAGTGATAAAAAGTGGGTCCCACATTTTAGCAACAAATTGCAAACGAAAATCTTTTCTAGAAGGCTTTTGCGGGCTGGCAAAATCTACTAATAGACCTCAACAGTTTGCCTTTGATCCTACACTTTTATCTTGACATATTTTGGCAATTTTCTTATTTCTATTTATTTTTTAGAATTTGGCGTGATTTCCAGAATTAAGTTCAATGAATATTAACTATCCGCCACAAATAAACTACAAACAATATTTACATTTATCAACGTAAAATGATTTGTCCGGAATCTAGTATGTAGATCAGTAATAATATTCAGAAAAAAATAATACAACAATACGAAAGTTATTGATAAATAGAAATGCAACTTGTATTCACATTTTCTCATTAAAGCGGAATCTCATAAATACGAAATCTATAGTAATAACATCTGTTATCTGACGTATTGCCGTATAAGTATATAGACATCGCTATTGTTTACTACCATTGAGTAAAAAATAATTAAGAGGCGCAACTGTCAAGGTTTCGAGATTTTAGTGTTGTATTTTTTTACCAATAGCTTTATGATTGTCTGCAATTTTAAAGGCTATTCAGCCACATTACAAGTACCTTCCCGTAGCACTAAAAATTGATGACAATCATGAAGGTATTGGCAAAAAAATACTATACTAAAATTTCGAAACCTTGACAGTTGCGCCTCTTTATTATTTTTACTCAATGTTATTACATACCTACTGACAAATAAAACATGTTCTTATTGTATAAAAGAAAAAGTTAAGCAGCAGCGATAATTGAAATTTAGGCATATCTTAGTATTGAAGCAAGGGACAAAGACCATGAACATAACTATGATGAATAAATAAGAAAGCTCAGCAATACAATTGAGATGAGAGGTTTTTTATTTTAAAAATATTTCCAAAATATTTAAAAGCGCCGCAGAGGTCAAAAAACAGTTTACGCTTTGTTAACTTTTTCCTGCTATCGATAATTTTCTACTTTACCCGTGCATATGGGGCGCATTAAGGCGAGTTATAAAGTAGGCCCATCAAATAATAAACAAGTAATAGTAGTAGTAGTAGTAATATACTTTTCGGAAAAAAATTATAATCGAAGCGGCGGCTTTTCGTAGTGCTTGACGGTGTTGCTAACAGGTTGACAGTTTTACCGCTGGATCAGACAGATCCTTTTTGGATGCTCCTTGCGAGTTTTATTATTTGCTTTGATGACGTATCTCGGATGCGCGTTAAAGCTGGGGATTGAATTGAAAAATTCCGAAAAGCTCGGAAGTGCAAATATTATTTTAACAGCACACAATGATCTTTAATATACAGGGTGAATTTAAAATACACTGAATATTTTTAATCTGTAATTTCTTATAGCATAATTAATGAATTCGGAGTATTTTAATTTCAATATTCCATAGTATAGTGTTCCGTAGTAATGTTTAAACAAAAAAACCCTAAACTCGTCCCACTGGGGATACACTGACCGGTGAACTTGACATTGACTTGGTTACGAACAAATACCTCTACGCAGTATTCGCAGTGTTTACCAGGTAAAACCAAAACTGAAATCTAAAACACTAGGAAAATTTACACTTGACATGATGCACAGACTGAACTACGGCATCAACACGGTAGCTAAGAAGAGTGGGGGTACAGGCATTTATGTCGTGACACACATCAGCTGTTCTGCTCAGGAGCGTCGCGAATATTTAATAAATATTGAAAAAACATTTCTTGACTCTCTCATTTATTTTACAAATGACTATTTTTTAAGAATTTTTACGGACCATAGAGCTTAACGGATTAAAATGATTCAGTGTATTTCAAATTCACCCTGTATATACATAGAAGAATGGATACAATAATTATTTTAGATGAAAGATCAGGCCTTTTTGTGTAATAACAATTTTATTCATTGTTAATCATGTTTTCTGAATATTATAATCACTGTCCTATTTATTTCCAATTTATTTGTTTTTCGCAGTGGCTGATGAACTTCATTGACCGTATTTTATATTGCTACGAGTATTAATTAGCTTCTAGTAACTGCGATAATGAATTATCTATTAAATTCGACCTTTAACTATATATTTATCAAAAAAAAAAAACGAAATCGAATTGAATTTGTAATAAAATGAATCAAGTTTATTTAATTATTAATATATTTTCAAGATTAAGATTCATAAAGTAATTTGCGGTATTTACGGTTATTTATCACATGGTTATCGATCAACCGTTAAGTGCACTAATGTCAAATCTATATAAGAAAAACTTACGCAACCTTGATGTCCTTTAAATACGTTATTCTATTGCAAAAATCCCGTATATATTTATTTACAATATATAAATACCAGAGACTGAAAACTCTTTATCATAGTATGTATCAAATGAACAATACGAATCAATCCAAGTTTTTAGTGATTTGACTTAACAAGTAGTTTATTTGTTATCAGAAATTACAGTGCTGACAGTGTTTGCGTTTCAAATGAACTATGGAGTGGCTGGGGAAAATTTTAGTAATATTTTCTATACTTATTATTACTGAATCTATGGAAAAGAATAACATGTATATGGAAAATTCAGGCTCAGAAGATATGGTAATGTCAGCTTCAGGATACGCTTATCAAACCCACTCAGGGCTGCCTTTTAGATATACAAATACCTATAGTGATTCGCCATTTTCCAGAAAATTCAATAATTATCACTATCCCCCATTAGGTTATGGGCATTATAAGTATCAGCAATTGCAACTTCATTCAATTCCTTTATCGTCAAACTATGTTCCTAGGCATTATGATAGATTATTTAATTCATATGGAACTCCTATTAGCTATGCTGCTTTTACTGAACCTGTTAAGGGATATGATACTATGATGAATCCTATTAAAACAAGGTATGTACTCATGTAATGTCTCTTGTAAGGCATTAATACTGAGTTTAAAAAAATAATGTAGGTAAATTAGGTTCCTTTTAAATTTTCATTTGGTGTTTTTGTAAAATTGTTGTTCGTTTTTACTATAAAAACTGTTTAATTACATCAAAATCATCAGTATTTTTTTTCTCTAATATATTTTTATTAATTTTTTTCAATTTCGTTCGTTTCGTCATTTACGTTAATGTAAATATGCCAAAACCGAAATAAACACCAGATGTGATTTTATTTGAAGAATTAAATTTGCATAAAGAATAAAATAAAAACAGAGAGGTACACTTTAACATGTTGATTTATCACAATTAAACAGTGAAAATTAATTACCAAATTTTGTTATTTAGTTTTTCACATATTTAAAAGCAAGTCAATCACCTAAGAAATTATACTTGAATTTATACAATAGCCGAAATAATAATTAATTTTCAACTTTTTTTCTAATATACTCTTCTTAACTCTTCTTAATTTTATAAAGAAATTTGCAATTAGTTCACGAGGCAACTTTTTTTAAATTAGGAAATTAGTTTGGACGTATCTCAAATACTTTGTTAAAAATTGCATAATAGTAACTTATACTGGGTGTTTAGCATGTTAGTAAAATTACCATAAACTAAAGAAAAATGGTATTCAAAGAGATGGTAAAATACTTTTGTGTTTTGATATCGAATAACACTGAATTTGACTATTTTTTAAATGGCGTGTCTCACGTTCTCTACACTTTTCAATTAAATCTTTTCTTAGATTGTAACAGGTCTTCCTGAGTTGCATCAGTATCATTTCTCTGCAAGCCTATTCTGTCCTTATGCGTAGTTCATCTGCATTTCTGGTTCTGGTTTTATAGACATTCTCTAGTGAAGAAAATCTAGAGGCGTTACGTCTGGAGAACGTAAAGATTATTAAATAATAAAAGGACTATTTCTCTTATCCATCTCTAACGAAACATCATTTAAGTACTGTCGACCATCAGTTGTGTTGTGGATCAAAGCACCTGTAACCTTTGAATAGGAATGTTATGTCAGTGTGCTTCTCTAGATAGTTCTATCAACCGATTAGTAAGCAACCTTTCTCCATCTAAGTTTGTGTAAAAAAAGGACATATAGGTAAGTGAAGCTTCTCGGTTGCCCAATGTCTTGAATATCGAATGAAACTACTCCATTACTGATGAAGGTAGCTTCATTTTGTAAACAATTTTGTATGTAAAATACTGGTCATTAAAATATTCTCCTTGAAACCGCAAGCAGTATTCCATTCTTCTTTAATGATTAGCTTCTTCAAGGCTACGTAAAAGGATTGATTTAAATCATTTTCTTTTAATCTTTTTTAACCGTACCCTGATTTTTTCCCAATAATTTTTAAATCAGTGAATGCGTTCCTTAAAATATTATTAGAAAAGTCTCTAAGATAATTGAGTATCATTTGATCTTCCGTAATTTTTTTCCGCTACATTTTCTTCACTTTTTAACTTTTATCAACCGCTTAATGAAAATCGATTGTTTGAGAGATATGCTGATTTTTGCTGCAACTCGTCCAGCTCTTAGTACATTAACATCCACTAATCTTACAAGTTTTACTTTTTTCGTTAAATTCATTCGTTTTATCATTATATTATACTATAAAGAAATGAAATATGTTGTCTAATACTAGTACTGGTGTACTTTACTTAATAGAATACACTATCAAATTATTTCAGTATCAAAAATTTATCGAATCGTACTACTTGCAAGTTTAAATGCTTTTTCATTTTTTAAAGTTTCTTTCACTTTCACCTAAAAGACGATTTTCGCGTTCTTAAGTTGGACGAAAATGGTACTTTTTCTTTTATTTTCGTTGGCAATATTTTAAAATTTACGCAGTAGCTGCTACGGATTAAGATTAAGACACTTTAGTGATGTTCTTTTAAGTCTGTATTATGCTAATTTCCATTGCCATCTAACATATGGTATAACAAACTGGGGCAATAGCACACATGTTAAACGTGTTTTCATTTTACAAAAATATACTATACGAACCTTAGCTGGATTATATTTCCATGAGAGTTGTCGCAGTACTTTTAAAAATTTAAGAAACTATAGCAGATTTATATATATATACAGGATGACCATAAAAAAAGTGCAATGCATAGTGCCACAAGGTAGAGGAGCCTAAAATATTGAAAAAAGTTCGTATATTCTTAGGTCCTAATTCCTTTCGTTTTCGAGATAAAGCGTGTTAAATTTTTTTTTAAAATATTATTTTTTTTCTTATTTCTCAATTTCTTTTCGTTTTTTTTTCAACGTTTTTTCACAATGACAGCAAATTTTTTTTTTTTAACAAAAATGAGTTAGGCTACCCCTTTTTCTACGCCACTGAATGGTGGCATCAGATTTAAAATATTATCCAGTCATCGGTAGTCTTAAGTAACACTCATCCACAAAAATTTAGATTCCTCTGCCTACTCTGTTTAGAGATATATCTAAATAACTGATCTGCCAGTCGACATTATAACACCCTGTATCTTGAAAACGAAGCGTTTTCCGACGAAACTGTATTAAGGTTTTAGTTTTAGTTTAACGACGTTCTCTACAATTTATTAAATTTATGGTAGTCAATTTGGAAACACCTTGTATATACACTAAACGAACAGAGTGAAATGGGAGATAGAGCACACTTTGCTGAGTTCAAAACACCCCCACACTTACCATTGAAAGTGAATGGTTTTATAGTTCTTGACCAATTAATCATACTGCCATATTTTCGGAACGGTGCACTTATTGGGATAAAATTTGGTATAAATATTACACTCTTTTAGACCAATCAAAAGCATAATACGCTCATTTAGTGAAAACGTCATCTGACAGATAATTGGATGCAAACAATGTTTGAAGTTGGTAAAAGCGATAATAATTTAATTAAATAAAAATATTTAAGCACTAAAAAGGTATGTATATGATTGATTTACCAGTATTTTATAACCTGTTATAATACAACGTAATATAATAAAGATTTAAATTTATAAACAAAAATAAAATAGTCTTGTACAATACCTTGCAAATGGTTATTTATAAATAAATACAGTTTATTTGATCAATTTTACAAAATTACACGTGTTTATATCAGTAGATGTTATAAATTCATAAATTGTTTGCATCCAATTTTGACATTACATGACTTACATGACGCGCACTAAATGTGCGTATTTATTGGGAAAAATTCCAGGGCCGGACTTATTTTTTTATATTGCTTTCAGTGCCCCTGTATATCGTTTATTGGAAAATGCTGGTAAACATTCAAAAAGATAGTGTATAAAATAATGTAAATATTATTTCATTTTAAAGTTCTATACCTTTTCATTTTAAAGTTCTATACCTCTAAAAAAAACACACGATAGTTATTCTTAGAATTGGTTATTTATTTGGTAAATACTTAGGTTTTTAATTCCATATGTTTTAAATTATTCGATGAGTAGGAAAAGAGTTATTAATTATACAGGGTGATTCATTGGTAAGTGTACATACTTTACCTGCATATGTAGGTTACTGGGGCGATTCCATATCACCTATGGTTAGTGGGTCAATAATCCTTAATTACCAAGATACAGGGTGTTTTATTGATTTTGCCTATTTTTGTTTTGGACCATAACTTTAGAACCACTTGGTATAATAAAGTAAAATTTGGTATGTATGTTTTACTCAATCAGCCATATCGATTTCTCAATTTAGCAGAATCAAAATACAGGACCGGACAGAAAGAAATAGCCGAATTGTTATATCTCAAAAACAACACCCTGTATCGAAAGTTTTAAAAATATGTTTTAAGATTCGGAAAGAGCATAGAAAAATAAGGCAAATAAAGTACATTTTCAAATTGCGCGGCTCTTTTTTCTATTTATTTTCTTTGATAAAAGGAAATTTTACAAAACTAAAAACCGATTATCTCATACAAAATAGCGTTTTTTCTCTAAATAGACTACGAATTAATAAAAACTTTCATATTCAATAAGAAACCATTCATAAAACGTAAGTTCTGAAAAGTATTCAACCATTCAATTAAAACCAACAGATTTACACATTATTTTAAAAATTTTAAATTCTGATAGGTAGGCTTTGAATACAACAATTAAAATTTCAGACAATCAAGTGCGTTTCTGACAGATCATTTGTAAAAGGTTTGTTTAAATGTTCCTCACCTAAAGAATAATAAACTTTAAAGTAAAATGCATCAAAATTTTATTAAGTAAACTTTATCGCAGAGGAAAAGGACAATTATTATTTAGGTGAGGAACATTTAAACAAAGCTTTTAGAAACTATGTGTCAGAAACGCACTTGATTGTTTGAAATTTTAATTGTTGTATTCAAAGCCTACCTATCAGAATATAAAATTTTTAAAATAATGTGTAAATCTGTTGGTTTTAATTAAATGGTTGAATACTTTTCAGAACTTACGTTGTATGAATGGTTTCTTATTGAATATGAAAGTTTTTATTAATTCGTAGTCTATTATAAAGAAAAAACGCTATTTTGTATAAGATAATCGGTTTTTGGTTTTGTAAAATTTTCTTTTATCAAAGAAAATAAATAGAAAAAGGAGACGCGCAATTTAAAAATGTACTTTATTTGCCTTATTTTTCTATGCTCTTTCCGAATCTTAAAACATATTTTTAAAACTTTCGATACAGGGTGTTGTTTTTGAGATTTAACAATTCGGCTATATTTTTCTGTCCGGTCCTGTATTTTGATTCTGCTAAATTGAGAAATCGATATGGCTGATTGAGTAAAACATACATACCAAATTTTACTTTATTATACCAAGTGGTTCTAAAGTTATGGTCCAAGACAAAAATATGCAAAATCAATAAAACACCCTGTATCTTGGTAATTAAGGATTATTGGCCCACTAACCATAGGTGATATGGAAACGCCCAAGTAACCTACATATGCAGGTAAAGTATGTACACTTACCAATGAATCACCCTGTATAGATGCATCATTTTAGACAAACAAAAAAAACATATGCAGGGTGTCCATTAAAGAATGGGTCAAACGGTAGTAGTAGATTCCTTGAGCAAATAATAATAATAATAATAATAATAATAATAATAAGAGAAGAGGTTGGTGGTGGTGTCGGAGGCCACGACACTCTAAATCGCACAGTGCTGCAGACCATCAAGCAGCACTGTCTAGATAGGATTCGAGCGCTTATGGCTATTAAGAAAACTTTGGTCAGGCGAATGCGGAGTTTGGAACAAAACAAATTGTTTCAAACAAACCCGTCTCGCCTGTTCCAAGAGCCACAGCGTGTTGTTGAAAACCCGCCGACTGTTGATAATGTCGAAGCCTTCTGGAAAGGAATCTACGAAGTCGCGAGTCCATTCGATAACGACACTCCAGCTATAGCACACTTCGAGGCTGAGGCTCTCTGTCGTAGAGTCTTAGAAGAGCCAGACGAAGTGTGCCCGGCAATCAGTACGGAAGAGGTTCAACAAGCACTTGTTGGAACCAAGAACTTCGCTGCCCCGGGTCCAGATGGTATAAACAACTGGTGGTGGAAGAAGTTTCCTTCCACCCACCGCCATCTGGCCCGAGTTTTCAAGTCATGGTTGAACGAGGGGCAGCAAATTCCGGACTGGTTTGTCGAGGGGCGAACTGTGCTAATCCCCAAAAAGGGGGACCCAAAAAATTATAGGCCGATTACCTGCCTCAACTCCTGCTACAAGTTATTTACTCGTATCTTGTATACCAGAATGTTGAGGTCTGTTGATCCGGTCTACCAACAGATAAACGAACAGCGTGGTGCCAAGAAGGGCCTGGCAGGTTGCAAGGAAAACCGCTGTATTACACAGGATTCTGTGCAGTACAAGCGGAATCTGTCAATGGCCTGGATTGATTATCGCAAGGCATTTGATACAACATCCCACGAGCTTTTGTTACACTTGCTCGGATGTCTTGCGGTACCAGCACCACTAGTGAGATGCATCGAACAACTGTTGCCGCTTTGGAGAACTCGCTTCACCATAACATCCGGTGCCGAGCGAGTTTCGACAGAGTTGGTGACATTTAAGAGAGGAGTGTTTCAGGGTGACTCTTTGAGTCCGCTCCTCTTCTGCATCTCACTGCTGCCGCTATCTGTTGGACTCCGCCAAACCCGCGGGTATTAGTGTGGGCCACCCAGCAACCGGAGGCATAAGGTCACCCATCTATTTTATATGGATGACCTTCCTCCGGAGAGCGAGAACTTCAAAATGCTCTCAGGGTGGTCGAGGAATACACGCGGGCAATTGGAATGGAGTTTGGGTTGGACAAATGCGCAGTCGTCCACCTCAAGAGAGGACGATGCGGGGAATTCCACGAAGATGCGCAGCTCGCAGACGGAAGCATCCTACGACATTTGGATGCCGGAGAGACCTACACATACCTGGGTGTGGAACAACGCCACATCCAGGATGTGAACCAAATAAAGGATTCTCTCCGTGGCGAGTACAGACACCGACTCCGAAAGATTTGGTCTTCTGAACTTTCGGGGAAGAACAAGGTGTCTGCCACTAATATGCTTGCCGTTCCGATTCTGCTCTACTCCTTCGGAGTAGATAAATGGCTAGTAGATGAGCTGCGCCAATTGGACAGGGATACCCGCAAGATGATGAATATTCATAGGAGTATTCATCCTAGGTCGTCCGTTCCTCGTGTGTACCTCCCACGTCAACGGGGGGGCGAGGACTCTTGAGTCTGGAGTGTATGCATGGCAGAGTAGCACTGGGTATGCCATGTAACATCCTAAGGAGCTCGGATCCACTTCTACGGTTAGTGAGAGATCATGAAACCGTGGGAGTTGGCGGTGTATTGTTTAAGGCAGCACACAGGGCCGCAGAAGAACTCGGTCTCGTGTTCGACTACAGGCGAGGCGGTAGGCGAGATGCTGATGCCGAATCAGTTACTGAGCTTCCGCCGAATCGTCCGACAGCCCAAATTAAAGCTGCCGAACAGAGGAATCTGTTCAGGCAGCACGTCGATAAACCCCTGCACGGTGTTTTCTATAATAACATAGAAGCACTGGGTTTATCGACAGAGCTGACCTTCGCATTTTTAAGGTCAGCGGGGCTGAAGTCGGAGACCGAGGGATTCATTGTGGCCTGCCAAGATGGTGCTATTAACACATTGGTCTATCGGAGTCGCGTGATGGGTGTAGAGGTTCCTGATATCAACAGCAGGACCTGCCGTCAGGCGCCGGAGTCGCTCATGCATCTATTAACTGCATGCCCGATTTATGCGACTTCGGCCTACATCCAACGACATAACGCGGTTTTACGAGTGCTATACTACCATCTTCGGCACTCGTACAAGATAGACCAAACACCTTTGCTGCCTTATATCCCCGGAGATATCGAGTCCGTTATCGAGAACGAGAAATGTCGGATATACTGGAACTACTCGTTCCCGACCGTCAGGCGAATTCAAGCCAATAAGCCTGACATAGTCCTCCTCGACCATCAGACCAAGGTGAGTTCTCAGCACCTGCTGAGACAAACATCGCCTTGAAGGAGGAGGAGAGACGGACTAAATACAGAGATCTCCGGTACGAGCTCCAAGTGCTATACCCAGGCTACTCTGTCAAGATGGTCGTCCTGATAATCGGTTTACTCGGAGGTATGAAGCCCACGCTGCTCTCCGCATTGAAGACCATGCCTGCCTGCCAAACATCGGCAGAATGGTTGGCTGGTCAAATGCAGAAAGCGGTCATCCTGGGATCCCTTCGTCTACTTAGGGCACATGAGTCTGGAATCTACAGTGACTAACCCTGCGGGATGTGGGGAGTTGCTGTAGATTATTCGCTGGCGCTCTCTCTGTGTGGTGTCGGAGGCCACAGGGAGACTGTCCAGCATTAGGTTCAGAAAACCGAAAAAAAAAAAAAAAAAATAATAATGATAATAATAATAATAATAATAAGAGAAGTGGTTCCTGCACGGTGTTTTCTATAACAACATAGAAGCACGGGGTTTATCGACAGAGCTGACCTTCGCATTTTTAAGGTCAGCGGGGCTGAAGTCGGAGACCGAGGGATTCATTGCGGCCTGCCAAGATGGTGTTATTAACACATTGGTCTATCGGAGTCGCGTGATGGGTGTAGAGGTACCTGATATCAACTGCAGGACCTGCCGTCAGGCGCCGGCGTCGCTCATGCATTTATTATCTGCATGCCCGATTTATGCGACTTCGGTCTACATCCAAAGACATAACGCGGCTTTACGAGTACTATACTACCATCTACGGCACTCGTACCAGATAGACCAAACACCAGTGCTGCCTTACGTCCCCGGAGATATCGAGTCCGTTGTCGAGAACGAGAAATGCCGGATTTACTGGAACTACTCGTTCCCGACCGTCAGGCGAATTCACGCGAATAAGCCTGACATAGTCCTCCTCGACCATCAGACCAAGGTGATGTATGTCATCGAGTTCTCAGCACCTGCTGAGACAAACATCGCCTTGAAGGAGGAGGAGAAACGGAGTAAATACAGAGATCTCCGATACGAGCTCCAAGTGCTATACCCAGGCTACTCTGTCAAAATGGTCGTCCTGATAATCGGTGTACTCGGAGGTATAAAGCCCACGCTGCTCTCCGCATTGAAGACCATGCCTGCCTGCCAAACATCGGCAGAATGGTTGGCTGGTCAAATGCAGAAAGCGGTCATCCTGGAATCCCTTCGTCTACTTAGGGCACATGAGTCTGGAATCTACAGTAACTAACCCTGCGGGATGTGGGGAGTTGCTGTAGATTATTCGCTGGCGCTCTGTGTGGTGTCGGAGGCCACAGGGAGACTGCCCAGCAGTTTCTTCCGGAAACGGAAAAAAAAAAAAAAAAAAAAAAAAGAGAAGAGGTTCAACAAGCACTTGTTGGAACCAAGAACTTCGCTGCCCAGGGTCCAGATGGTATAAACAACTGGTGGTGGAAGAAGTTTCCTTCCACCCACCGCCATCTGGCCCGAATTTTCAACTCATGGTTGAACGAGGGGCAGCAACTTCCGGACTGGACAGGGGCAACCCTCTCTGACAAATGTCGGACGTGGGATTTCAGGGCTAACCACCCTGTAATCCCAAAACCCTCTGGTTCAAGACCAGAACAGAGGACAGGCCCCTCACAATCGACCCCAGTCGGATGGGGGTCAGAGACAGGTGGGAGGGGCCTTACTGGACGGTCTCATTAATGACGAACTCGCTATGGAACATGGACGCTTTAGGTGGACGGAGGGATTAATGGATGACCTGCTTAACTGCTATGAGAGCAGCTAACCTGGGCGCAGGGGATACATGGCGCGATTACACCGGTTGTGGTGCGATAATCACCCGGAGTATCGCGCCTTCTGTCAGCAACATCTGAGAGACCAAGTATCCTTTTTGCGCCGAACAGGTTACGTAAGGGTACCTCGTCGGCGTGAGGAAGTACCAGCCGCACTTCCACCGCGGCAAATTCCAGCTGACGAGGAACTTCCGCTTGAGTACACCGACGTCACTTTAAGGACGAGGGTTAACCTTAACACCAGGGTTAACCCAAAGCCACAAGACCTGGCACGAATGGATTCGCTGATTAGTGAGGAGCTTCCAGAAGATGCCAACATCTGGCAGATCAACAGCGCGGTGTACGCTGCCGCCAAGCAACTCGTCCCACAAGAGCGCCTGGCAAGCGCAGTTGATAGGGCGAGAAAGCTAAGCGGCGCGTACAGAAGATCGAAGCTAAAATTCGATCGGCAAGGCAACACGCTTCTCGAATCCAGAGTGTGGTGGATTATATAGTCGCAGGTAGACCATTTACACCGAAGGTCCGGCGAGTGGCAGCCGGACTGAGACGCCAACACCACACTCTAAATCACACAATGCTGCAGACCATCAAGCAGCACTGTCTAGATAGGATTCAAGCGCTTATTTTATTTTTATTTTTTTTTATTTTATTTATTACACCATTCAACAGAAAACCATTTACAGAATGGGAATTACAAAAATATAATTTACTATATAAACATTATATACTAATGTAAAATAATATACAAAAAACAGGTAGAAAAAGAAAAAAAAACAGAGGGTTATTACATAGGGTATTAA
This sequence comes from Rhagium mordax, assembly GCA_963680705.1. Classification (NCBI taxonomy): domain Eukaryota; kingdom Metazoa; phylum Arthropoda; class Insecta; order Coleoptera; family Cerambycidae; genus Rhagium; species Rhagium mordax. Next base: position 45,948,262 of record OY796660.1, on the reverse strand, counting down.
ATTATCGAAAGTTAAATAATTTTAAACTTAATTGTAAACATATTTGTATCTATGATTATTATGATTAAAATATATGCCAATTGACGGATCAGTAGTAAAAAAGAATGAAACAAGAGTAGTGAGAAAGATACAAGATATATATATTATATATACATATATATATCTACATATATATATATATATATATATATATATATATATATATATATATATATATATATATATATATATATATATATATGTAGATATATATATGTATATATAATATATATATCTTGTATCTTTCTCACTACTCTTGTTTCATTCTTTTTTACTACTGATCCGTCAATTGGCATATATTTTAATCATAATAATCATAGATACAAATATGTTTACAATTAAGTTTAAAATTATTTAACTTTCGATAATTTAATACCCTATGTAATAACCCTCTGTTTTTTTTTCTTTTTCTACCTGTTTTTTGTATATTATTTTACATTAGTATATAATGTTTATATAGTAAATTATATTTTTGTAATTCCCATTCTGTAAATGGTTTTCTGTTGAATGGTGTAATAAATAAAATAAAAAAAAATAAAAATAAAATAAGCGCTTGAATCCTATCTAGACAGTGCTGCTTGATGGTCTGCAGCATTGTGTGATTTAGAGTGTGGTGTTGGCGTCTCAGTCCGGCTGCCACTCGCCGGACCTTCGGTGTAAATGGTCTACCTGCGACTATATAATCCACCACACTCTGGATTCGAGAAGCGTGTTGCCTTGCCGATCGAATTTTAGCTTCGATCTTCTGTACGCGCCGCTTAGCTTTCTCGCCCTATCAACTGCGCTTGCCAGGCGCTCTTGTGGGACGAGTTGCTTGGCGGCAGCGTACACCGCGCTGTTGATCTGCCAGATGTTGGCATCTTCTGGAAGCTCCTCACTAATCAGCGAATCCATTCGTGCCAGGTCTTGTGGCTTTGGGTTAACCCTGGTGTTAAGGTTAACCCTCGTCCTTAAAGTGACGTCGGTGTACTCAAGCGGAAGTTCCTCGTCAGCTGGAATTTGCCGCGGTGGAAGTGCGGCTGGTACTTCCTCACGCCGACGAGGTACCCTTACGTAACCTGTTCGGCGCAAAAAGGATACTTGGTCTCTCAGATGTTGCTGACAGAAGGCGCGATACTCCGGGTGATTATCGCACCACAACCGGTGTAATCGCGCCATGTATCCCCTGCGCCCAGGTTAGCTGCTCTCATAGCAGTTAAGCAGGTCATCCATTAATCCCTCCGTCCACCTAAAGCGTCCATGTTCCATAGCGAGTTCGTCATTAATGAGACCGTCCAGTAAGGCCCCTCCCACCTGTCTCTGACCCCCATCCGACTGGGGTCGATTGTGAGGGGCCTGTCCTCTGTTCTGGTCTTGAACCAGAGGGTTTTGGGATTACAGGGTGGTTAGCCCTGAAATCCCACGTCCGACATTTGTCAGAGAGGGTTGCCCCTGTCCAGTCCGGAAGTTGCTGCCCCTCGTTCAACCATGAGTTGAAAATTCGGGCCAGATGGCGGTGGGTGGAAGGAAACTTCTTCCACCACCAGTTGTTTATACCATCTGGACCCTGGGCAGCGAAGTTCTTGGTTCCAACAAGTGCTTGTTGAACCTCTTCTCTTTTTTTTTTTTTTTTTTTTTTTTTTCCGTTTCCGGAAGAAACTGCTGGGCCGTCTCCCTGTGGCCTCCGACACCACACAGAGCGCCAGCGAATAATCTACAGCAACTCCCCACATCCCGCAGGGTTAGTTACTGTAGATTCCAGACTCATGTGCCCTAAGTAGACGAAGGGATTCCAGGATGACCGCTTTCTGCATTTGACCAGCCAACCATTCTGCCGATGTTTGGCAGGCAGGCATGGTCTTCAATGCGGAGAGCAGCGTGGGCTTTATACCTCCGAGTACACCGATTATCAGGACGACCATTTTGACAGAGTAGCCTGGGTATAGCACTTGGAGCTCGTATCGGAGATCTCTGTATTTACTCCGTTTCTCCTCCTCCTTCAAGGCGATGTTTGTCTCAGCAGGTGCTGAGAACTCGATGACATACATCACCTTGGTCTGATGGTCGAGGAGGACTATGTCAGGCTTATTCGCGTGAATTCGCCTGACGGTCGGGAACGAGTAGTTCCAGTAAATCCGGCATTTCTCGTTCTCGACAACGGACTCGATATCTCCGGGGACGTAAGGCAGCACTGGTGTTTGGTCTATCTGGTACGAGTGCCGTAGATGGTAGTATAGTACTCGTAAAGCCGCGTTATGTCTTTGGATGTAGACCGAAGTCGCATAAATCGGGCATGCAGATAATAAATGAATGAGCGACTCCGGCGCCTGACGGCAGGTCCTGCAGTTGATATCAGGTACCTCTACACCCATCACGCGACTCCGATAGACCAATGTGTTAATAACACCATCTTGGCAGGCCGCAATGAATCCCTCGGTCTCCGACTTCAGCCCCGCTGACCTTAAAAATGCGAAGGTCAGCTCTGTCGATAAACCCCGTGCTTCTATGTTGTTATAGAAAACACCGTGCAGGAACCACTTCTCTTATTATTATTATTATTATTATTATTATTATTATTATTATTTTTTTTTTTTTTTTTCGGTTTTCTGAACCTAATGCTGGACAGTCTCCCTGTGGCCTCCGACACCACACAGAGAGAGCGCCAGCGAATAATCTACAGCAACTCCCCACATCCCGCAGGGTTAGTCACTGTAGATTCCAGACTCATGTGCCCTAAGTAGACGACGTATATATATATATATACAGAGAGGTCCTAAAGTCACCCCCTCCCCTGCTATCTCTTGAACCGTTTTGAATTTTTTATTGCAATTCTGGGGCGATATTCCCAGGCAGGTTAGGTACCTCGTGAGCATAAACTCGAATATTAATAATCCAATATGGCGTCTGGCCGCCATATTGGATTTTCCTACAGCGTGGTACAGAAGTGTGTTACATATCAAATTAAAGGTCTTTATATCGCCAATGTCACTCTAAAATTTCATGATGATTCCTCTAAGCCTATGGAGTTGGTGGACTAATCATTATTTTTAGATGCAATAATTTGGCACAACATTTGAGCAGTAAACAGAGTTTTTAGAAGAGCAATCATTATGCAGAAAGCTGCAAATTGAGATCACACATCTCAATAAATTGTTCTTATTTACTATCGAGTTATTTAAACTAGGAGTGATATTCGTGATATACACATTGTAGTAATATTCTTTTATTAAAACTCAATTAACCAAAACAACTGTATTTAGGAAAAGGCATTGTTTAATGTGAGTACAATATAAAACACTTATCTAATTCTTATTATTACAACAATTGTGCAAAATGACCCCCATTTTGCTGTTGACAGAGTCGAATTCTTTTTTTAAATCCTTCGCGAACATTACGAAGCATACCTGCAGTAATATTGCCTATAGTGTGTTGTATTCTCCTTTTCAGTTCTTCAATATTTTCGGGTTGAGTGGCATAAACTTTGGTTTTAACATAACCCCAAATAAAATAGTCCAGCGGCGTCAAGTCGGGAGAGCGCGCGGGCCATCCTATTGGACCTCCACGACCTATCCACGATTGGGGAAAATTTTCATCCAAAAATTCCCTTACTGGTCTAAAAAAGTGCGGTGTAGCACCATCCTGTTGGAAAGTTATGTTTTCGCTAAATTCCTCTGGGTGATCATTTGCGATCTGGTTTATCTTGGGTAGAATTTGCTCTTGTAATATTTGCAAATACAATGGTCCAGTTAAATTTTCTTCAATAAATATTGGGCCTATAATATGGTTACCTAAAATACCTAACCATACATTTATTTTACGTGGATATTGTGTGTGATTTTCTCTTATTAATCCAGGGTTGTGGTTACTCCAGAATCTAGTGTTCTGTTTGTTGGGTTTACCGTGCAGCATAAATGTGGCTTCATCGGTAAAACAGACATGGCGTAAAAAATTCGGACACCTAGCAATAATATCTGATATTTCTCTACAAAATTGTAGCCTAGAGTGTGGATCACGGTCACAAAGTTGTTGCACTAACTTTGTTTTGTATGGAAAGAAGCGATTTTTTTTCAATAATCTGAGTACAGATGATTTTGAGATGTGACACATTTCAGCAGCTACTCTGGTAGGAATTTGAGCATTTTCTCTAAATAAATTAACGACATTATTGACAGTGTTCAAAGGTATTGAAGGTCTTCCACTTCTTTTCTTATCATTTAAATTTCCAGTTAAATCTAACTTTCTTACCAACTCTCGCAAATATTTTCTGCACATAGGATATCTTTCTCGATGACGATCATTAAAAGTTCTCACAGCTAAACGATAATTCCGCCCTACTTCGGCAAAAATCAATAGGGCTTCCTTTTTTTCTTCATTTGTACGCCGTGGCATGATAGAAAATACAATTAATAATTAAATATTAGTCAAATAAACTATTTAACGCTATTCACACCGTCAAATTATTAAATCAGTGACAGGTAAACATTGTTTTTTGTTTTCACACGCAACTATGCACTATTTAAATGTTGTGCCAAATTATTGCATCTAAAAATAATGATTAGTCCACCAATTCCATAGGCTTAGAGGAATCATCATGAAATTTTAGAGTGACATTGGCGACATAAAGACCTTTAATTTGATATGTAACACACTCCTGTACCACGCTGTAGGAAAATCCAATATGGCGGCCAGACGCCATATTGGATTATTAATATTCGAGTTTATGCTCACGAGGTACCTAACCTGCCTGGGAATATCGCCCCAGAATTGCAATAAAAAATTCAAAACGGTTCAAGAGATAGCAGGGGAGGGGGTGACTTTAGGGCCTCCCTGTATATACACACATATATACATACACACATATATATATTTCACAATTTTTTAATTGTGGCTATATTACAGGAGAATGTATCAAGAATATGTTTATGTTTATTGTAATTGTTGCACATTTGATGTAAAGGCGAGAATTTACCAATATTTATATGTTGCCTTGTGGCTACTCTAGGAACATGAAAATTTAGCATTTCTAGTATATCGGAACAGTCAATGTCATTACTTAAGATTTTATGCAAGAAGGCTAACTGTGATTTTTCCCTTCTTTTTTCGAGGCTATCTAAAGAAAATCTTTCCAACATATTTGCATTCGGATACCCGATGGCTGGGTATACTCCATCCTCTCTAAAACAAGCATGTTTTAAGAACTTCCGCTGTACCCTTTCGATACTGTTAATATGTATGTTATAAAATGGGCACCAAATAATAGCTGCATATTCGAGTCTAGACCGTACAAAAGTGTTATAAAGCAGTTTTAGTGTCTCTGCTTTTTCAAACTCGGGAATTCCTTATAATAAAGCCTAGCATTTTAAAGCTCCCAGATGTTATGCTATTAACATGATTTATGAAGGAGAGTTTGCTGTCAAATATTATACCTAAGTCTCGAAAAACAGTAGGCCTTGCAATTACAACATTATTTAAAGTGTAGTCGAAATTTAGCGTCCGTACTTTATTAGAGAATGTCATTACGTTGCACTTCGATATATTTAAAGGTAATTTATTTTTGATGCACCAAGTATTAAGGTTCTTCAAGTCTTTTTGTAGGGTAAGACAATCACTAATATTTTCAATAACAGAATAAATCTTTAAGTCATCTGCGTATAATAAGTATTTGCAGTTTAAATTAGACACAATGTCATTTATAAAGATGTTAAAAAGTAAAGGTCCCAAATTCGAGCCGTGAGGAACTCCAGACGTAGCGTGTATTTCGACAGATTGGACACCACAGCATTGCACAAATTGTTTTCTGTCAGATAGATATGACGTAATAAAGTTTAACATATTTTGAGAAAATCCATAATTTTGCAATTTTGATAATAAGATACTGTGGTCCAATCTATCGAACGCTTTAGAAAAGTCTGTGTAAATGACATCTGTTTGCAATCCGGCATCCAAAGAATTCGCTAAATACTGTGTGATGGAAAACAGATTGGTAACAGTTGATCTCCCTTTCATAAATCCATGCTGATAAGGAGTAATGCGAGGTTTCATGTAAAAGAAGATAAATTCATATACCAGAATTTCATATACTTTAGAGAAGTTGTTAACTATAGTAATAGGCCTGTAATTTTATATTAGAGCACGTTCTCCCTTTTTAAATACAGGGACGACTCTAGAGGTTTTCCAGGCATCTGGAAAAGCTGCAGTTTTAATAGACAAATTAAATATTATTGTTAGGGGATATGCGAACACACAGGCACAGTCTCTAATGAAAAATGCAGGAATATTGTCTAATCCGGTGGTAAATTTCGGCTTCAATTTTTTTAAACTTGCATACACATCCTTTTCCAAGAAACCACTTATATGGAAGTTATCAGATACTGAATCAATTATTACGTGCTCATAATTTTCGTCTAAGTTTGTATTATAGGAATCCGGAAAGTGTGCGGCAAATTTATTTATAATATTTTCATAGCCTATTACCTCTTCAGTGTTATCAATCATGGTGTCAGGTATGGAGAATGATTTTTTTTTATTATTTATAAATTGCCAAAATTTGTTTGGGTTACCGTTAATATTGTTTTCAATATTGGAACAATAATGTTTAAATGATATATCAATGTTCTCTTTGACTAACTTTCTCAGATTTTTAAATTCAGCCAGTGCATTTTCATCTTTGTGCTTCTTGTACCGTTTCCAGGCTCTATGCTTTAATTTAATATTGTGTATTATATCACTAGTAAACCAGGGTGGGTAACTTCTGTTACGGTGCCTAGTTTTCGGTACATATACATCCAGTATCTCATAAATTTTTTTATAAAAGCTTTCAGTGGCTTGATTAACATTAGAAAAATATGTCAGAAAATTCCAGTCCACTGCTGCAAGACTTCGGTACAACTCAGGAAAATTTGCTTTGCGAAAGTTGTAATGAACAGTATTTACTTTCTGTTTGTTGATTTTTGACGAATTTTCCGACTTAAAGGTAACTACCAATGCAGGATGATATAAATCTTCCGGAACTAGAATATCAATTGCCTTTTCTACAATACGTTTTTTATTAGAGATAACCAAATCTAGTAACCTATTATTACAGTTACGTACGTTATTGCACTGAATGAAATAAAAAAAGCCGAGAAATTGTAGTAAAGGTAACATTGTACCTGCCGGTTGTAAAGTTAGTGAGGTTTCAGAATATCCTGGTATGTTAAAATCGCCAAGAACAATCACGTCCGCGTTATAAATATATTCCAGAGAGCTAAAGATGTCAAAAAGAGAGTGATAAGTTTCAACTGGTGTGCGAGGCGGGATATAAAGTGAAAATATATACAACAAATGATTGTCAATGGTTAGTTTGATTCCAACAATATCAATATAATGTAAGTCCTTAAACTTGGACTGTGTATCTAATTGGCCTACTGTATAGGTTGAATTTATGGCTAAAAGTACCCCTCCACCTCTAGTTGTATTCGTTGAGGAAAAATTTCTATTAGATCTAAATACAGAGTAATTAACACTAAATAATTCTTCACTATAAACGGCTGGGTGGAGAAAGGTTTCCGTGAAAGCAATAACATCATACTTACAAGAGCTCACAGCATTAAATATCTGATTGGTTTTAGTGTTCACCCCTCTAACATTTTGATAGTAAACTGATAATGTATTTTGTGTCGGCACGCATGAATTAAAATGGGGTTTATTAACCGGTAGTTGCTATTGAGATCCGAATAAATCAGCCTTCATTTTCTCGACCGCCTTTTTATGCGCAAAACATTTGTTATAGTCCCATACAGCATGATCTACGCCTATATCTAATTTATGCTTATCTTTAAGAACCGTACAATTGCTACACGACATTTGTTTACTCTTGCAAGATTTGTAGTCATGTTTTTCGGCACATAATGGACAAGATATCTCTGTATTACAAGATTTTTGGTTATGGTAAAAACCATTACATTTAAAGCAGCGGGGAACAGTTAGGGCATCATAAACAGAGCAAGAGTCTAAGCCTATCAACAAATGACCGTTACTTATTACCTTTTCATACGTATTAGAGTCAACTTGTAATGTAGCCTGATAAATATTATTATTCTTTTTTGTGGGCCAGCATCGTAGGATTTTGCATTCCGAGTCCTTTCCAAATACCTCTTCATTTTGGCGACAAATGTACTGCAATAAAGTACTATCTTCAAATTTCTCAGTGATTCCAACGACACATATACGTGGATGTACAGCTTTTAATTCATGGACTTCATAGTTTTTTGACAATTTCTCTTCGGCGAGCTTTTTAAATTTTATAGACTCTGATTCATTGCATGTTAGTAAGATTCCACCATCTTTTACTTGCTTTACTTTATTGATACATATTTCGGTGTTTAAGGGATCTATATTATGCAGTATATCAGTTTTTGTCTGCGGGTTTTCCTGATTTTGGTTTTTCGGTTTAACCATTATCTTGGATTATAATTTTTGTGAGTAAGTAGGTGCAGTAGAGGGCATTGGAGGCAGAGTTAGTTCTGACAGTTTTTTAGACGCAACTTTCATAAATTCTTCCTTCATTGAATCGAACTTTTTCATCATTTCATCAAGCAAAGAAGAACATGTTTTTTTGAATATTGTCTGCAAGTCTCCTTCATTAATGTTGGCGCCTAAAGGGGAGCATGAGTTGCATTTCCATGATAAGCCTTGAGCACTGGTAATTATTGGTAAGATATCATTCGATATACCGACACAGGAAGCATGATAAGGTTTACTGCAGAGTCCACTACAATTGACTACTTATGGCTATTAAGAAAACTTTGGTCAGGCGAATGCGGAGTTTGGAACAAAACAAATTGTTTCAAACAAACCCGTCTCGCCTGTTCCAAGAGCCACAGCGTGTTGTCGAAAACCCGCCGACTGTTGATAATGTCGAAGCCTTCTGGAAAGGAATCTACGCGAGTCCATTCGATAATGACACTCCAGCTATAGCACACTTCGAGGCTCTCTGTCGTATAGTCTTATAAGATCCAGACGAAGTGTGCCCGGCAATCAGTACGGAAGAGGTTCAACAAGCACTTGTTGGAACCAAGAACTTCGCTGCCCCGGGTCCAGATGGTATAAACAACTGGTGGTGGAAGAAGTTTCCTTCCACCCACCGCCATCGGGCCCGAGTTTTCAAGTCATGGTTGAACGAGGGGCAGCAAATTCCGGACTGATTTGTCGAGGGGGCGAACTGTGCTAATCCCCAAAAAGGGGGATCTGTCTGACCCAAAAAATTATAGGCCGATTACCTGCCTCAACTCCTGCTACAAGTTATTTACTCGTATCTTGTATACCAGGATGTTGAGGTCTGTTGATCCGGTCTACCAACAGATAAACGAACAGCGTGGTGCCAAGAAGGGCCTGGCAGGTTGCAAGGAAAACCTGCTGATAGACCGGTGTATTACACAGGATTCTGTGCAGTACAAGCGGAATCTGTCATTGGCCTGGATTGATTATCGCAAGGCATTTGATACAACATCCCATGAGCTTTTGTTACACTTGCTCGGATGTCTTGCGGTACCAGCACCACTAGTGAGATGCATTGAACAACTGTTGCCGCTCTGGAGAACTCGCTTCACCATAACATCCGGTGCCGAGCGAGTTTCGACAGAGTTGGTGACATTTAAGAGAGGAGTGTTTCAGGGTGACTCTTTGAATCCGCTCCTCTTCTGCATCTCACTGCTGCCGCCATCTGTTGGACTTCCACGAAGATACGCAGCTCGCAGACGGAAGCATCCTACGACATTTGGATGCCGGAGAGACCTACACATACCTGGGTGTGGAACAACGCCACATCCAGGATGTGAACCAAATACAGGATTCTCTCCGTGGCAAGTACAGACACCGACTCCGAAAGATTTGGTCTTCTGAACTTTCGGGGAAGAACAAGGTGTCTGCCACTAATATGCTTGCCGTTCCGATTCTGCTCTACTCCTTTGGGGTAGTTAAATGGCGAGTAGATGAGCTGCGCGAATTGGACAGGGATACCCGCAAGATGATGAATATCCACAGGAGTATTCATCCTAGATCGTCCGTTCCTCGTGTGTACCTCCCACGTCAACGGGGTGGCCGAGGACTCTTGAGTCTGGAGTGTACGGATGGCAGAGTAGCACTGAGTATGGCATGTAACATCCTAAGGAGATCCGCTCCTACGGTTAGTGAGAGATCATGAAACCGTGGGAGTTGGCGCTTTATTGTTTAAGGCAGCACAGAGGGCCGCAGATGATCTCGGTCTCGTGTTCGACTACAGGCGAGAAGACCGGCGAGGTGACTCAGTCACTGAGCTTCAGGCTTAAAACAGGCATTATTTTCAGCCATGGTTCACATAAAAGGATTGAAAATCTTTCTATTGTCCACCATTAGTTGCCAACATCGAGATACTATTGCCAAAATATTTTATTTGTATGCATTATTTCTTGATAAAAATTGATGTTTTCTCATATCTTTTCAAATGGCAGCCTCCCAATTTCATTATCAGAAATGATATACACATTAACACCCTTTGAAATAAGTCCACGTCAATTAATTTAAAATTATAAAGGGCTTTGCTCGGTTAGGCGCCAGATAACAGGGTCTCAAAAGGTCTGGTTTTAGACAAACCGTATATTGCTAATATTTGTATATTCACAAAGCACAATATGATAAATAAAGCAAGATGTTATACGAGAATAACACACACAACTTTGTACATTGCCGCGCACCGCTTCTCTCTAGGTTAACTGCCCGCGTCCAACTGTCACTTGCTCTATCAGGTAGTCGCTCAGGGCCGGCTAGTCTCGAGGAGGGACTAGTCTCGAGGAGGGACCAGAATGAGAGTTCTTCCTCAGGGTAACAACAGGAGCTTCTTCGATAGGACCTTGCACAGGTTTAAGGGCTTACATAATATATGATAGACACCTAAAGGTGCATAGGTTCTGTAAGGTTGGCAACCTCAAAACTAACGGCAGAAACTATTCTAATGATTTCGTAGGGACCAACTCGCTTTGGGTGAAGTGTATGCGTACTGACCCAAATTCTATCTCCAATAACAAATGGTACCACTTGTCTATTTCGTAAGTCTGCATATGCTTTCTGACGGTCCTGCTTGAATTCATTTAGGGAACTGACGTCTCGCCAAGTACTCGACATATTTCGTAGGTAGGGGGTAATCTGAGGCACAAAATTTTCTAATTCAACGGTGCAACTAAGGTCATGCTGAACATCATCGAGGGTTCTAAGCTCCCTTCCATAAGCCAAATAGGCAGCGGTTTGTCCAGTTGTTTCGCATCATGCTGTATTCACAGCGAATCTAATGGTAGGCAGTTTTTCAGCCCAAGAGATATGATCCTCTCCTACAAGTATAATAGCCAGTCGTGGCTTTAAATCCCGATTTTTCCTCTCTACCATATTAGCTGAAGCGTGATATAAGGGAGTAAAGGATTCCTTAATATCCAAGGTAAAACAAACCTTTTGCATAATGGACGAAATGAACTGGACCCCGTTATCACTAATAATCTTCAGTGTCAACGATAATATAATTAAATCGTCCAAATATGCCAAAACCAGTACGTTTCCAAGTCCGCGGCGAAAGTGGTCTATTAGACGTTGGAAGGTTCCGGGAGCATTTTCTAATTCGAATGGCATGCGCAAATAACGATAAGTTCCAAAAGGAGTCACAAGCACTGTTTTATCTCGATCAGTTTCGTTTACACTCACTTGATGGTAAGCTGAACGTAAGTCAATAGTAGTCATATAAAACGTGCGCTTTGCTGCGTGAAGAAGATCATCCATGCGCGGCAGAGGATACGCATTACTAACAGTAACGGCATTCTTTCGGCACAAGAACCACAGGTGCGGCCCAAGGGCTTTCACACTCTTCAATAACACCGGCCTCTAACAACTTCTCCAATTCAGCTTTTAGGATTTCTTTGCTTCCAGGAGTCATCCTATATGGTGGCAAAGTTGGGTGATCACCAGTGTTTATGTAAGGCTTAGCATAAGGGGAGGGCTCTCCCCCCACATTGAAGATATTTTATGGGAAAGTTTGGATAAGGTTGTCTTATGCAGAAATCAAAAATGGACATTTTGAGCAGTTATTAAATTGAAATGCATCCCTATATGTTTTTATATCTTTTCTTTCTTCAATAAAATAGTTACTTAATCATGTAGGTATGTCTTACTTAGCACTTTCACAACTTTGAGTGATGCGAAACAAAAAATATTTGAAATTTAGTCCCATAAACAATTTAAATTATGACTTACTACTCAATCACTTTTCTGAAAATGTTGAAATTAATGGGCGTGGGCTTGTTTAAAAGGGAATTAATTGTGAAAACATAAGGACACTTTTAGTTAGACCGCAGGGTACTTGTATGAGTTTGAAAGAAATATGTATGCAACATGATAGAAGATATAGATTATTTATAAATTACTCTGTTTAGGTTTTATACAAGCATAATAACAACAAACATATCCAAACTGATATACTTATATTGATGTTTCATCTCTAAACATGCTATTATTAAATTCATTGGACTTTCTTTAATACATGATGAATACTGGATTAAATATCATAAAATTCAAAACGTCTAAAAACAAATTATTAAAAAATTTTGTTTTTTTTTCAACTTACCACAAAATTCATTTAATATGGTCAACAATTAAAAAACGAAGTCCACAAGAAGATGTACATATTCTTTCGCTCTTACAATATCTTATATCGATTATTTTTCCGAAGGGTGGATAACGTCAAAGTTTTCCAAAAACATTAATTATCTTGGAAAATAGTAGATTTAAGGGCACATTATAGTACACAAACTCATGCTAGAATTTTATTTTATTTTTATTTTATTTTATTTTATTTTAGCTATACACTACCCAACAGATAAATCCATTTATAGGGTAGGAAATACAAGTAAAATTGTAGAATTACAGAAAATATCATATAAATATCAACAATAATATCATATAAATATCAACAATAATATAGCATTACAGTTAGATTAAATAGTATAATTAACAATATAATAAAAAAGCATGTAGGTACAACAAAAAATTAATCAGTACAGATAAAATAATTAATATGTTAAGAAAAAAAAGTTAAGCAAGAGTTAAGTTCTTTATAGATCTTTTGCTGCAACTAAATATGTCTATGTGACTCGCTGCTTTATTGCAATTTCTGCACATTCTCACTAAAGGTGAATAGTTATGAATATTGGTTCGGGACGTAGGAAGAAAAAATGTAGCGTTCTGTCTAGTTGCCAATCTGGGAATATGAAAATTAAGTCTTATCAATATATCACTGCAATCTACTTCACCATTTATAATTTTATATACAAACATTACATCTGAAATTTGTCGTCGGTTTTCAAGTGAATCGACAGAAAATTTCTCTAGCAGTTCAGTATGTGGAAAGCCTATACGTGGGTAAATACCGTCTACTTTAAACGCAAGAAATTTCAGGAACCGTCTTTGGACTTTTTCTAACGCATTAACATGAGCATTGTAAAAGGGAGACCAAGCTATTGACCCATATTCAAGTTTAGATCGAATGTAAGCACCATACAATAGTTTCAGCGAGTTTATGTTGCTAAACTCTCGAGAGTTACGTATAATAAAGCCTAAAATTTTAAAAGCATCTTTAGATATATTTTGAATGTGCAATGAAAATGACATTTTTGCATCAAAAGTGACGCCCAGATCCCGAATATTGCTGCATCTTGTTAATTCAGAGTCGTTTAAAGTGTAGTTGAAAACTAAATTGTTACGTTTATTAGAATAGGTAATTACAAAACACTTGTTGATATTTAATTGGAGGTTATTTGTCTTGCACCACATTACTATTTTAGTCAAAGCTGCTTGGAGAGATGAACAATCAGATGCATTGTTAACCCTTGAGAATAGTTTTAGATCATCAGCATATAACAAACAAGGCAGATTCAAATCTGATACAATATCATTTATAAATAAATTAAAGAAAAGCGGACCCAAAACTGATCCCTGCGGTACTCCAGATGTTGCTGTAAAGTAAGGGGATTTTGTACCAAGGCATTCAACATATAGAGAACGATTCCTTAAGTAAGATGCAAAAAATGTTTGCAGATCTTCAGAAAATCCCAAGAAAGCAAGTTTATTTAAAATTATATCGTGATCTAACTTATCGAATGCCTTACTAAAATCAGTATAAATAACATCAACTTGAGAATTGTCCTCAAAAGCATCTGTTATATATTGAGTTATGCAACAGAGATTAGTTGATGTCGACCTTCCTTTTACAACACCATGCTGATACTCCGTGAGTTTCGTTTTTACATAAGCATAAAGTGATTCATGCAGTAGGAACTCAAATGCTTTTGATAGGTTATTAATGATTGTAATTGGCCTATAGTTTTCAATTCGGCGTTTATCATCTTTTTTATATATTGGTACAACTTTAGATATTTTTAGGACATCTGGAAATATATTTTCCTTTAATGCAAAGTTGAACAGAAAGGCAATAGGTTTAGCTAATATGATGGCGCAATCACGTAACAAAAATGACGGAATTTCGTCTGGACCCATGGTTGTTTTAGGTTTCAATTTTTTAAGAGCTTTAATGACTTCCTGCTCAGAGAACTGCATTACATGAAGAACATCGCTATTTATGTTTTCATAGTCATTGAGAGGAGTATTTGCGGGCGTAGTATAGGCAGATTGAAAATACTCGGCAAAGGCATCAACTATATTTTCAGTTTGAGTGAGTTCCGAATCTCCATGGAACATAATTGAGGGCATGCTGTTACTTCTCTTTTTGTTATTGATAAATTGCCAGAATTTTTTTGGTTCATTATGAATATTGGCCTCAACATTTTTACAATATTGTTTACATGCGTCATCAATTTGATTTTTGATACACTGTCGTAATAATTTGAATTCTTCTAAGGCTAACGGGTCATTGTTTTTCTTATAGTCTTTCCATGCGCTATACTTTAATCTCAGACATCTTATAATATTCGAATTGTACCAAGGAGGAAAATCGCGTTTGAATGTAACTGTAATTTTAGGAACGAAGACATTTATTACTTCAGAAATTTTTTGATAAAATAAATCATAAGCCTCGTTCATATTAGTTACATTCATTAGAAAATTCCAATCAACGGTAGCTAGTGATTGATATAGGCCAACTAAATTAGCTTTTTTGTAATTATAAAATATTTTATTTTCTTTTAAGCATTTCCTACTGTTGCCTTTATTAACGAAAGCATCAATAGATAAGATAAGTGCAGGATGGTGCTGATCCTCGGGCAGTAAATTATCTGTTGCCCTCTCTACATTACATACATTATTAGACAAAACCAAATCCAGAAGTCTGTTATTATAATTTTTTACGAAGTTGTACTGCTGAAAATCAAAAAAATTACAGAAATCAGCTAATGCCTCCGTACAGTTCGTTGAGTTTGCATTGTTTGATAACGAATCAGAATATTCAGTTATGTTAAAATCACCGATTAAGATTACTTCGCTGTTATATAAGTATACTAAAGATGATAAAATTTCATATATAGAATTATAACAGTCAACAGGCATATTCGGGGGAATATAGATTACTATTAAATAACAGACAGAAAAATTCATATTTACTTTAACGCCTAGAATATCAATAAAGTGAAGATCTTTAAATTGTGTTGAAGATTTCAGTTTTAGATCTAAGGTGAATAAATTTGAGTCAATAGCAATGGCTACACCTCCTCCACGAGTGTAATGAGTATTTTCAAAATCACGATCGCATCTGTAAACCGTATAACGATTACAATCAAAAACTTCTTCATTATTTATGCTATTATCTAACCAGGTCTCAATTATGGCAATTACAGAATAAACAGATGCTGTACTAGTGTTTAATAGAATTGTAGCTTTAGATTTTACTCCTCGCATATTCTGATAATATAAAATGAAATCTGAAAGAACAGTGTGCGACTCTGACTTAAACGAATTATTGTTCTCTGCGAGAGACGAGTGTAAATCTAAATCTAGTTGCTATTTATTGGGTGGACCAAATAAATCTAATTTAAATCTCTCCATAGCTTTTTTATGAGTAAAGCAATTTTCATAGTCCCAGACTGCATGATTGACATTAATGTCAATATTCTGTTTTAGTTTGAGATTTAGACAGTTAATGCATTGACGTTCACTCCCCTCAGGACAATTATCTAATTCATGATTCTTAGCACAGCTTACGTTGTTTTTGCAAGTTTTTTTGGTATGGAAGTAACTATTACATTTAAAGCAGCGAGGAACTTGGACAGCATCATAAACGGAACAACTATCCAAGCCTACTAATAAATGACCTTGATCTAAAAATTTTTTATAAGTAGACATATCTACCTGCAGCGTGGCTTGAAATAAGTCCTTGTTCTTCTTCGTATGCCAGACTTTTGTGATGGAACACTCAGAAGAGGGGTTAAATAAGTCACCATTTTGCCTTCGAATATATTGAAGTAATGTGTTGCTCTCAATGTTTTCAGTAATTCCAACGATTCTAAGCTGAGGGTGCAGAGTTTTAAGTACATGAATTTCATAATTCGAAGACAGTTGTTTTTCAGCAGTTTCTTTGAATTTAGTAGCTTCATCGGATTTTTTGCAATCAAGAAGAATTTCGCCATTTCTTATGTGTTTGACACTATTGATTTTCACATTCATATTGATAGGATCGGCCAATTGTAGTAGATCAGATTTTGTACGTGAATTTTCCTGCCTTGGGTTTTTTGGTTTGACAGCTATTTTCTCTGATAAACCTTGGCATACCTTCTCTGCATATGTGCTCGTAGGTTGAGGAATAGACAAAGAAATTTCAGAGAGTTTTTCAAGAGCTGACTTCATAAACTCAATTTTCATAGCCTCAAAACTTGAAGCCAAATCAACGAATAGTTGGGTACATTTATGCTCGAACAGGTCATGAATCTTCTTGTCTTCAATTTTAGTATCTAGGTCTTTGCAAGTGCTGCATTTCCATTCTAAGCCAGGTACCGAAGAAAGAAAGGAGACTAGCTCACTGGGTACTTTAGCGCATTCTAAATGATAAGCGTTTTTACACGGACCACCGCAAAAAATCCCTTGTTTTCTAGACACGGAAGAGTCACAAAAACCACAACGTGACATAGTCTCATAGATTATTGTTGTTTAAAACCGAACACCTTTGTTTAAATAACTCCACTATTACTTAACCATGATGAGTAGCACTACACTGTTTAAGTAATATGTCACTTAATACAATACTATAAAAAAAAAAAAATCGCTTTGAACAATTGATTTTACTCCTGAACAAAGCAAAAATATTGTACCAGTAAAAATATGCACGACCACACTCCTATCAAGCTAGATATGAGGAATTCAAATATGCAATAATACACGGGGTGTTATTTAAAATAATAAAGTTTGGTGGTACTTCCGGTATAGGCGGAAGTGATACAAAGAAGCATTTTCATTAGATCCTCCATACCCAAAATCCTCTTATTATAAGAATTTTCAAATTATTAAACTCGACATATCCCGAGAAACGCCTAATACCCGCTTTCCGTGAATAACCCTGTTTAATCTCAATAAATATCCATTGTTAGAATATATTATTCGTTGGTACTATTTATTAATTACGAAGAGTGAAGGAACAAACGATTCCCAATGCTAATTCCCAATTCTAATTATTACTGCTATTTTATGATGGTTTTTATTAACGAAGGATTATTTTCAGTATTTCAGAAGCAAACAATTATGGATTAGGTGCGGCAAATTTCATCAAAGGTGATAGCTTGACCTATGAAGACGCTGAAAAAGCTAGCTACGGAGAAAATGGGAAGAGAGAATATTTGAACCGAGATGAATATGAAAAGGGATCAAAGCGTGAATACGAGAATGCGCAACAACAAGGTCACTACAATAAAATGGGCGGAAGCAAATCCGGACACAAGGAAGTAACCGGTCATTACGGTAATAAAGAACAGACTAGTAAAGGCAGCCTTGGGGTATCTTTCACTGACAAAATAGATCATAATAGGGGTTCTAAAACAACAGGTTACCACAAAGTATATCATAAAGATGACTATAAAAAAGAGCAAAGTTTTTATGATAAAGCAGACAAAAGAGGCCATTTCAAGAAGTATGGAGACTACAATGCCAAACATAATGCTCAACAAGGTGACTACGAAAAGGGGAGACATCATAATAATAGCTTTATAGGGGGTATATATGGAGCTAAGGATCTCTCAGATAAAAGTAGATTTGTCGATGAATCTAGTGGTTACAAAGGATTAATGGGAAAACAAAAATATTATCAAAATAATGCCGAATATACCAATAACGTTGGAAAAGAATCTTCTAAAGCACAAGGACTCGAGGAGGGCGATAAATATAGCACCGTTGGACAATAATCTGTGTAGTTCTTTCTAAATATGTTCAATATTTATTTATTTTGTTATTGTTGGTATTTATATTTTTATGTTTTAATCAGTATTAAAAGTTAAGTTAATTTGTTTATTAATATTATTCTTAATGTTTTTTATTATCACTTCATAGGTATTACATGATTGTTTAGTAATTTATATATTACACCAAATTTAACTCAGTCAAACTCTGGGATTCTGAAAATTTACACACAGGGGTTGCTCACAATGTTTTATTGATTACAAATATTTTCGATGAGGTGGGACCTTTCGGTCCTACCGCAAATTGGCATCAACTCGCTTATATAGGTAATATTATTATTTTTTATTCCATTCTTGGATTCTTGGAGATAGACTGGCCGTAAATCTCGCGCGAGTTTTGTCGGACACTGCTGTCACAAGTGTAAAACATCGTTGTGAGATCTTGTGAACGTTCTAAAAAGTAAACTCGAACGAGATTTCTCGCTAGTCTATCTGCGCCTTAAGTCTTATAAGCATACCTTAACTTTAAACTCATAGTTTTCGAGATACTTCATTTTTTTTAAAAATTTTGGGTACTAAAACTTAATCGGTTCCATCTCCTTTAGTTCTTAATCTAGAGGATTCAAATTTTAGACGAATAATTCTAAAATATATATAAATATCTGCAACATGCGAAATTTGTTGAAAGTTATACAGGGCGTCTAAAAGAGATTGGCCAATTGTGTCCAATTCAAAGTCCAATAACTCACTTATTTTAAATAGAACACCCTATATTTTATAATGTCATTCGATGCACCTTTTAATTCTCTTTAGATTGCTATTTTTGCATTCCTTATGGTACCTAAATGCCTCCGATTTTGAGATATTTGTATATTTTTACAGAAGCGAATTTAATCCGACACTTAACGTCAGAGGTTGGCTTTGGAAAAAACACTAAATGTCGTCTAATGTCATAAACTTATTTAACAAACGTTATTGTCAATACTGTTTTAAGTGTATTATGTGTATTGTGTGTAAGTTTGTGCCATTCTATTAATGCCTTTCGATTTAACTTGTTTCCCTTTGTTATTTCTAAGTCGTTTATATTCATTGAACTTAGGTATACCGCACTGATGACGACCAATCAGTCCGAAACACGTGTCTGTTTCTTTGTATATTTTCCCGCAGTTATAACACCGACATTCTTTTTTTCTTTCGTGTTTTCTTTAGGTAGGACTTCCATGCAGGTGGCTATAGTTACCTCCGTGGCGATGTTTGGTTGTTGCCCTAGAAGTCAGAGTCTTCCAACTGAAACTGTAAATGTGTGACTGGCTCTTGTAACTGGTTTTCCTTTGATTCCTTCCACTATTTTCCAACTGATAGGTAAGGGTGGTTTGGACTGTTGTAAATCAACATGTCTAAGTGTCTTTGGCAAAACCGAGGGCAAAACCACGTTGTTCAGATTATATTGAATTTATTCCGTTCACTGTGAACGCACTGTATATGTAATTTAAATATTAGAAGACTGTCAACGTTAATCATTTTTTTTTTAAAATTAGGCGGGGATGCAGTCTTATCATAAAGAAGTATACTCTTTTTAGTTTTTAAGCTTTCGAAATTTTATTTGTCTCTATATCAGGAAATTAAAGAAAAATTATATTGTATATATACAAGGTGTTCCTAAATTGACTACCATAAATTTAAGAGCTTGTAGAGAACGTTAAAATCAAATTAAAACCTTTATACAGTTTCGTCGGAAAACGCTTCGTTTTCAAAATACAGTGTGTTATAGTGTCGACTGGCAGATCAGTTATTTAGCTATATTTAAGCAGTCTAAACAGAGTAGGCAGAGGAATTTAAATTTTTGTGAGCAAGTGTTACTTAAGACTACCGATGACTGTATAATATTTTAAATCTGATACCACCATTCAGTGGTGTAGAAAAAGGGGTAGCCTAACACTTTTTTGTTAATAAAAAATTTGCTGTCAGATGTTTTAAAAATATCGTCTCATTTTCAAATTCTCCAATCATAATGCTATAATAAAGATGCTCTTATTAAATATCTCCAGAAGCGTTCGTTTTCGAGATATTCTCGGTTTTATGTGGTACCTACTTAACCCTGTAATGCACCCCGCCGCCTGAAGGCGGACTTTATCTTAGTGGTATTTACAGTTACAAACATAAATTTTCGACTATTACTGTATAACATCGACTAAAGGTAGGCCTCATTCTATACAGCGATGTACGTCTGGTGGCTATCGCATGTATTATTCGGCAACAACGGTCAGTTGAAATTAGAATTTCGCTGGAACGCACGTAAAATTGTTTCACGAGAGATCTTAGATTTCAAAAATTTAAAAAAAAATATTTGTGGACCTCATAGAGCTGGAAAAATTATCGGTGAGTAGCTCATATCCTATAGTTTACGTTTTTGGGTTGGCTGTCACGAAAAAAAATTGGGGCACAGAGGATCACCCCCAGAAGACAATACCGCCTGTAGGCGGACTGTTTCGTATTTTGTGTTTAATTTAGTAAGTTAATTTAGGATGATCTATTTTATTTCAAATTGTATATTGTGTTGCCTGCCGACTTCACACCAATTTATATATATTACTTCTTCAAAATTAAAGTACATTTTTACCTTATCTTGCGCGCTTTTTGTGGCATAAGAAACCTAGCAAGAAGAAGGAGCAGAGAACATTCTGGTGGGTGAATCGACTCGTGCACTATACCGTTCTTGTGTAAAAATATTAAAATACGCTTTGTTAATCACCGTGCAATCGGTAAGTTTATGCCACTCGCATCATACGTTGCTATCGCTATTTCTTTTATTATACAGTCCATTCCCGCATATTATTTTATTTTCATTTTGGGAACCTTACTCTTATAATTTAAGATAATTCCCATACATTTTTTGGTTCAACTTCGAGCCGGATCAAATCATTATAGTTAATTTTTAATTAAATTTTTCGCGAAAATATATATTTTTTGGAGTGAGGCTGGTAGCATTATTGCATATCAGTTAGTTAATTTTCAATAATAACTTATTCTTATATTCCTATATAAATTTCCTATTTAAAAGGCATTAGTGTTTTTCATTCCAAATATAGTAAAACCACAGTGTATCAACTTTATTATTTATAAAAATTTATTATCGCTTATCAATTATTGTTGATTACTCCGCAGTTCAGTTAATATTTTTTATTCATTAAATATGGAAAAAAATATTAAAAAATTTAAAGCATTGCGTCAAGAAGCTGTTGATCAGCTACGTGAATTATATACTGTAGCTCAAGCAGCTATTGACAATATGGCTGGCAGACGTTTGTTTAAACTTAGGTATGAGGATATTTCGGATATTATTAGTACAAATTTTAAACAAAATCATATAAATTTAATAACTTTACTCTCGGGAGTTGACGGCGCGGACATAGCTACTGAACAAAAAATTAGAGAAGACTTTAATCAAGAATATTATGCAACTAAAGTAATTTATGATGAAATGTTTGAGAATAACGATCATGTACCACCTCCACCTATTGAAAAATCAAATGTTAATCTACCCAAGATTGAGCTATTGACTTTTAAAGGCGACTTACGTGAATTTACCGCTTTCAGAGATATGTTCGACGCCTTAGTTCATAATAATCGAAGTTTAAGTAATATAGAAAAATTTAACTATTTAATGTCTTGCTTGTGTGGACCTCCGTTAACTTTAGCTAAAAGTTTACCCCTGTCAAATGATAATTATAAAATAACATATGACAATTTGATCGCTCGCTATACTAATAAACGCTTGTTGGCCACATCGCATTGGCGAGAAATTGAAAATATTTTTTAAGAAAATATCGACGCTCACAGCATCGGCTCTTCGACGCCTTTTAGATACTTTTCAGGAAAATCGAAACGCGCTTAAAAATCTCAAGTTGCCTGTAGAGCAATGGAGTTTTGTATTGTTAAATAAGATGCTGGATAAATTAGACGACGACACAGTGGCGGGGTTTGAGTTGTCACTTAAGGGGTCAGAAATTCCAACTTATGATACTCTCGTTGATTTCGTAGAGCATCAATGTCGCGCATTGGAAAACATGGCTTTTACTAGCTCGCCTAATAAACTTAAAAAGCCTGAAAGTAATTTGCCACGCTTTAATGCTTCATATAATAACCAGCATAATAGTTCTGTATTTTTTACGAATTCTGAGTCTGAGCGCGCTTGTTCTTTATGTAATCAACCTCATCAGCTTTATAAATGCGCGGAATTTAATAAAAAATCTGCAAAAGAGAGATATCAATTCGTCAAAAATAAATATTTATGTTCAAATTGCTTAAGCTCGGTGCACACTTCGCGAACATGTAGGTCAAATTCAGTTTGTAAAAAATGTAACAAACGACATCATACCTTGCTACATTTTGAACAAAGAAATCAAGTACCATCCACGACACAAGGTGGTTCTATACAAGAAGCAGGTTCTATACAGAGTGAGCCATCTACGGTAAACTCCGCGGCTGTTCAAAATTCTGCGCTAACGTTGCCTACTAGTGGCGCTCATTCTTTCACAGGATTAAATTCGCGCATTGCAGAAGTTTTATTGTCAACTGCTCTTGTAGAATTAGCTGACAGGAGTGGTAATTTCCACGCGTGTAGAGCATTAATCGATTCGGGTTCCCAAACTACGTTCATCTCACAAAAGTGTAGTAATAAGTTAGGGCTCTCACGCTCAAAAATGTCATTATCAGTACGCGGTATCGGGCTTATGCAAACGTCAATTGATTCTGGGTCTGTTAGTACTACTTGCCGTCCTGTGCGCCGGTCTTAGACATAGTAGCTGTAGTTTTACCTAAAATATGTGATACTTTGCCTACTACTAGAATTCAGGTAGACTCTTGGTCACACCTGTCAAATTTAACGCTTGCTGATCCTACCATTTACCTTCCTGCGGACATTGACATACTCTTAGGCGCAGATCTTCTTCCTCAAGTTTTGTTGAACAATCACGTAAAGGGAAGTAAGGATGAACCTATGGGTCTTAACACCATTTTCGGGTACGTTTTAATGGGTAAGGTCAAAGCTAATATGTCGCCACAAATAACCTCGCTTTTTTGCACTACTGACTTTGAATCACTTGATAATATTTTAAAGAAATTTTGGGACCTAGAGAGCATACCGGACGCTAACGCTATTTCCAAAGAGGACGACCTTTGTGAGCAAATGTTCCTCAAGACAACCACTCGTGGTAAAGATGGTCGCGTCAGTGTCAATCTACCATTTCGCGATCCCGAACCTCATTTTCAAAATTCACGCACTATCGCTTTACAATTTTTATACGCTCTAGAGCGTCGCTTGTTAAAAAATCCTGATTTATATAATCAATACGCAGCCTTTATGAAAGAATACTTGGATTTAGGACATATGGAGCCTGTGCCTGCTCCCGCTAATATTGACGCTAATTTTTACTTACCGCATTCCTGTGTTCTGAAACCCGAATCAACTTCCACCAAACTACGCGTGGTTTTTAACGCTTCAGTAAAGTTGCCTTCTTGTCCGACATTGAATGATACTATTTATGTCGGTCCCAAATTACAGAAAAATATTGTTACCATATTACTTAATTTTCGTCTGCATAACGTCGTCTTTACAGCTGACATAAAACAGATGTACAGACAAATTTGGATAAATCCTACGCAAACCGATTACCAAAGAATTTTATGGCGATTTTCACCAGACCAGCCTGTGCAAGACTACCGCTTAAAGACAGTTACGTATGGAGTTTCATCAGCTCCTTATTTGGCTATAAGAACGCTCTTAAAATTGGCTGATGATGAAGAAACCAATTTTCCAAACGCCGCGTCTATTTTACGCTCTGACATGTACGTAGATGATATTGTGACGAGTAGTCCCTCTTTAGAGCAGGCTCAAAAATTACAATTTGAATTAACTAGCCTTCTCTCACGTGGAGGTTTCGAGTTACGCAAGTGGGCAAGCAATGAATCCAAATTACTCGCTAATCTTCCCGCTTCTTACTTGGCGGATAATCCCGACTTTTGGAACGAGGGAACCGGACTGAAAGTTATAGGTTTGTACTGGCGGCCCTCTTCGGATGATTTCTCTTACCGGGTATCTCCTACGGAAAAGCCTTGTACCAAACGTCAAATTTTGTCGGAATTAGCGCGAATATTTGATCCTTTGGGTTTCTTGACACCTATAACATTTTTAACAAAACGAATCCTTCAACGTTTGTGGTACATTGGGGTTGGCTGGGATGATCCACCACCGGAAGATGTCCTTCGGCTTTGGACACGATTCAGAGAGGAGTTACCGCTCCTGTCCCGTGTTCAGATACCGCGACGCATTATTAACGACACCAATTTATCATATCAACTGCACGGATTTTGTGACGCGTCCATGCACGGATATTCTAGTATATTGTACATTCGCGAATCCACGCATGATGATATAGTTTCGGTCCAATTTGTTTGTGCCAAATCTCGGGTCGCTCCACTGCAACGCCTGTCCATCCCGCGTTTGGAACTTTGCGCAGCCGTGATGCTAGCTGATTTGATTTCCTTTGTTACCAAAGTTTATGGTGATAAACTTAATTTTACCGAGACTTACGCTTGGTCAGACTCCACCATTGCTTTGTCTTGGATAAAATCATCCGCGCACCGATGGCAAACGTTTGTGAGTAACCGGGTTAGCTATATTCAAGAAAGAGTGGCTCCTATTAATTGGAGGCACGTGCGATCATCTGAAAATCCCGCCGACATCGGCTCCCGTGGAGTCTTTCCTTCTGAATTCATAGATAATCCGCTTCGGTGGGCGGGGCCATCATTTTTGAAAGAATGTAGTACCTTATGGTCTACACCTATAAATTTAGAAATTTCTAGTGATGCTTTTTGCGAAGCACGACAAATCACCTTACATGGTGTGGTTGACGAAAATTTAATAGAGACTCTTCTTATTCGCTTTTCTTCCTTCACTCAACTTCAACGCATATTAATTAGCTTATTCTCTCCGCTTTATTCACAATTGCAGAAATCCCGATTCTAAAAAACTAATGCACTTAACGCAAGTCGACTTAAATCAATCTTTATTACTACTTGTTAGGCATGCGCAGCTCTCATATTTTTCGAAAGATTTGGAGCAGCTCCAAAACGGATTTAAAATATCTAAGCCGTTGCGTAAATTAGGTGTTTTTCGTGACGATTCCGGTTTGCTTTGAGTCGGGGGTAGGCTACGACATTCCACTCTTTCCTATGATAGGAAACACCCACTTTTACTCCCGCGTTGTAGTCGGCTCACATCATTACTGATTGAATGGTGTCACTTAAAATATCTTCACGCTGGTTGCCAAACAGTTCAAAATTTATTAGTCCAAAACTTTTGGATTTTATCTTCGCGTAGAGCAGTACGGACGGTTATTTCTAAGTGTCAAACTTGCTGGCGACAACATCCCGAACCGTATCAACCCGTCATGGGAGATCTACCCCGCTCTCGAGTCTCTCAATTGAGAGTTTTTTCGCATGTAGGATTAGACCACGGCGGTCCTTTCTTGATTACCATGGGTAAAATGAGAGGTGCCAAATCTTACAAAGCGTACTTATGGCTTTTTGTTTGTATGAGTACCAAGGCATTACATTTAGAGTTGGCGTCAGATCTTACAGCAGAGGCTTTTTTAGCAGCTCTTCGTCGGTTCATCGCTCGACGTGGCCGCCCTAGTCATATTTATAGCGACTGCGGCACAAATTTTGTAAGCGCCAATAAACAAATTATTATGTTAATGCAATCCGCTGCTGCGTCCGAATCCCTGGAGTGGCATTTCAATCCTCCACACGCCCCCCATTTTGGTGGCCTTTGGGAAGCCGGCATTAAGTCGGTAAAGTCTCATTTATCACGCATCATAGGGCAACAACTCTTGACATATGAAGAGTTTTATACAGTTCTGACACAAACGGAAGCAATGCTTAACTCTCGTCCACTAACACCTTTAAGCGCAGATCCACATGATTTACTAGCTTTAACACCTGCTCACTTCTTAAATATGGAACCTCTATCTTGTCTTCCAGAGCTAAATTTAACTGACGTACCTCTAGGTCGTTTATCCCGCTGGCAATTGCTTCAACGTTTGCATCAGGACCTCTGGTCACGCTGGCACAAAGAATACCTTCACACACTTTCGCAAAAATCCAAATGGTCTTCTGGAACAAATTTGGCCAGGCCAGGTGACATTGTTCTACTAAAAAACGACCTAGCTCCCCCTTTACAGTGGCAGTTAGGTCGTATTGTCGAGGTGTTTCCTGGTGCAGACGGTGTGGCACGAGTGGCCACGGTTAATACCAGTAATGGTATATACAAACGTCCGCTAGTCAAATTGTGCCCGCTACCCGTATCTAATTGAAAAACGCTGACGCCTTTTTGGTGGGCGGTATGTTTCGTATTTTGTGTTTAATTTAGTAAGTTAATTTAGGATGATCTATTTTATTTCAAATTGTATATTGTGTTGCCTGCCGACTTCACACCAATTTATATATATTACTTCTTCAAAATTAAAGTACATTTTTACCTTATCTTGCGCGCTTTTTGTGGCATAAAAAACCTAGCAAGAAGAAGGAGCAGAGAACATTCTGGTGGGTAAATCGACTCGTGCACTATACCGTTCTTGTGTAAAAATATTAAAATACGCTTTGTTAATCACGCTAATTAGTGTAAGTGACTACCCAAGTTTCTCACCATGCAATCGGTAAGTTTATGCCACTCGCATCATACATTGCTATCGCTATTTCTTTTATTATACAGTCCATTCCCGCATATTATTTTATTTTCATTTTGGGAACCTTACTCTTATAATTTAAGATAATTCCCATACACGGACCTATTCAGTACAGTGTAAAATTAGTTTTCAGGGTTTGTTAGTTTATATTTCTTTTCTCTTGACTTTTTATTGGAATTTCAAGGAAGGTGAACGAAATCTTCTGTGTTATCTGTTTATTTGTTTATCTGTATATATATATATATATATATATATATATATATATATATATATATATATATATATATATATATATATATATATATATATATATATATATATATATAATATAATATATTATATATGGATATACAGTCCCGCAACCGCAGACACGTGTTTCGGACTTATTGGTCCTCATCAGTACGGTGTTGCTAAATTGCGGGAATCCCTGTGAATTTTGTTCATTTGTTTATGTACTCCCCGCGTCTAATAACTACCGACTTTTGCTTTTATATTGTCCCAGGGTTGGACTTCCATGCAGGTAGTTATATTTACCTCCGTGGCGATGTTGTGTTGATGCCCTGGAATTCAGGGTCTTCCGATTGAAGCCTCAAATGTGTAACTGGCTCCTGTAACTGGTTTTCTTTTGCTTCCTTCCAGTTTTTTCTAACTGATAGGTCAGAGTGGTTTGGACTGTTGCGATGAAGTGCGTCGGCATGGCGGCAATCTTGTGACAGCTGTGGTTGGGTTGAAATCCAGTGACAACTATAGTGGGTCATATTGACCTAGTGGCGGCTATAGGGGGTTTTGACTCTAAACAGGAGGAGGTTGTTGCTATTGCTGTTGTTGCTTCATCGTCGTAGTCTGTGTCATTCTGGCCAATGTCTTTCGAATTAACTGTTTCCTTTTGATACTTCTAAGTCACTTACATCCTTGAACTTAGCTACACCGTACTGATGAGGACCAATAAGTCCGAAACACGTGTCTGCGGTTGCGGGAATCCCTGTGAATTTTGTTCATTTGTATATATATATATATATATATATATATATATATATATATATATATATATATATATATATATATATATATATATATATATATATATATATATATATCTATATATATATATATATATATATATATATATATATATATATATATATATATATATATATATATATATATATATATATATATATATATATATATATATATATATATATATATATATATATATATATATATATATATATATATATATATATATATATATATTTGCCTGGCATACCTACACACCTCCGAAATGATATCTGACTGTTGTTTACGCCTCCGAAATCGGAGGCGAGATCGTAAATTCGGAGGCACTTACGTTTCCCTAATAAAAATTTCACAGAATGTATGTGATGTCATCATGAGTGCTCTGACAAAATTTTTGCTGGAGGTCTATACGACCTATACACATATACAGTTATACAGATTAGTTCAGCAAAATTCCGCTTCCTAGCGCTAGAGTGGAGGCATATAATTTTATATATACGGATAAGCCGAATAGGCCTCCGCATAGTCGGCCGTATGTACACACCTCCGTATAACTGGCAACGTCGCACATCGTTTAGAGGAGGCGCAAACGTTGCTCTCTTATATACTATCTCAAAGATGAGTATTTTTAAATGATTGCGCCGAAAATGCTCTAGTTTGTCTCCACAAACAGAAATACATTGAAGAGTAAACACTGAAAAATACGGATTGTTCTATTTTAATAATGTACAAGTTATTATAAGCTCAACATAATAATATGTCCCCCACGCCGACAGAAGTATTTTTTTCAAAGTCTATAAATTCTTAAACGGGATAAGCAATTATACACTATTCAGGTTTCAAGTCTTCCTCAATACTATTTTTCAGATCTTTCAGGTTTCCATGTATAAAAAATTGTGGTAAGATCATAGGATATTATCTTTCTCATGGAATTTGTAGTAAGTATTTCATTTACATAAATGCTAAAAAGTATAAAGCTCAAATCTGTACAGGATGTTTCGTTTGAAACCATACCCTCATGTTTTTTTATTAATTATTATTAAATAAAATTTTTCAAAAACTAGTTCTATGTAGTATATCATTACTTTTTTTTATCTTAAAAGATATACGAGGCGCATAGAAACTTAAATTTTTTTAAATGGAACACCTGTACTTTTTTATTTACATCGCGTCTTTCTTATTACGATGGTATATAATACTTGTATGTTTTTTTAAAAATTGACGTAAATATTTCCAACAAAATATTTTACCGTTTCTCTAAAAACGAAGTTTGAAATGGAAGATTCAGAAAAAATTTGCTTTAACATATTTTTTAATGTGTGCCCATTTTCTGCTTTATTAACTTGTGATATAAATAATAATTATTATTTCTGTATGTTGATTTAATTATAATAATTACAATTTCCTTTTTTGACATCAATTTTTATTACTTATCCTCAGACTTATACTACAAACATTCTTAAATATACAGGGTGTCCCACTTAAGATGTATCCCTCCTCTTACCGATTTTCGAAATCTTTTTTTTACTGGATAGGGCTTGGAAAACTGCATTTAAGCTATACCTTATATTTCTTAAAAAGGTACATCATGACCTACTGAGACGTATTTCTTTTATCGAAATTTCGAGAAAACTATTAGCGATTCTTTTAGAGAAAAACTAATACCAGAATTAGATTCAGGACCTTTTAAAACATAAGTGGTGTGAATTTTGCTACATTAGGATACAGGTTGTTAAAGAAAATGGAGAGAAATTTTTAATAACGGCAAACTTTTTTTGTAAACAAAATCGGTACTATTGAAATTATCAGTAATTTAACATTTTTCACAATTCTCTGGTTTATTTGAAGACGTATTAAGAAAAAATCGACAGTGCGGTAACGCCTAAAAATGGTATCTAATGCTGTTGATACGGTTATTGAAAACAAATAAAACATTACATTAGTTATTAAAGCTAATTAAACAATTCACTGGAAAAAATATTAATCAACTAATAATTAAATTGAACTATTCTCAATAAATCAACCATTCGCCCTTATGCATATTTCAAAACCGTGTTTTTTTCAAAGGATTATTACAAATATTTTTCCAGTAAATACTTTAACTAGCTTTAATAACTAATGTATTGTTTTTTTTGTATTCAATAACCGTATCAACAGAAATTAGATACCATTTTTAATCGTTACCACTGTCGATATTTTCTTAATACATCTTCAAATAAACCAGAGAATTGTGAAAAATGTTAAATTACTGATAATTTCAAAATAGTACGGATTTTGTTTACAAAAAAAGTTTGTCGTTGTTAAAAATTCCTCTCCATTTTCTTTAACACTCTGTATCCTAATGTCGCAAAATGCACACCACTTAGGTTTTAAAAGGTCCTGAATCTAATTCTGGTATTAGTTTCTCTCTAAAAAAATCGCTAATAGTTTTTCTCGAAATTACGCTAAAAAAAGACGTCTCAGGATGTACCTTTTTTAAAAATGTAAGGTATAGCTTAAATGTAGTTTTCCAAGTCCTATCCAGCAAAAAGAAGATTTCGAAAATTGGTTCACAAATAAAGATTTTAGGAGGGTGGATACATCTTAAGTGGGACACTCTGTATAAGTATTATATTCCATCGTAATCAGAAGAACTCGACGAATTCAAACATATAAAACATAAACAGGATGTCCGTTTAAAAAATTATAATGTTTGTATTTACCTCGTTTATCTTTTCAGCCAAAGATATTTTAGTCAATAAATATTTACAGAAATAAGTGGGAGTATAATTTTAATTGAAACACCCTGTACTTTGGGGCACCCAATCATATACTTAATACAAAGCAAAATCCGTTGCACGTCATCATCGACCAAGAATTATTAACGAAGAGTATAGCCTACATCGGCATATATTTTGACCTTAAGGTCAACTGTTGGGACGTCACCATGGTTGACTTCCCAACTGTTGACCTTAAGGCCAAAACATATGCCGATATAGGCTATGCTCTTCATTTATAATTCTTGGTCGGTGATGACGTGCAACGGATTTTGTTTTGTATTAAGTATATACTATATGTATAATTCATGGTTCACTAAGTGTTTGGCCTATTTTCCAGGTAACTTTTGACTAACTTGACTACAGGAGATACGGAAAAATTCTAAGCATAACGGTTGTTGAATGTCAAATTATGCGTAGCGTACAAATAATTATTTTCCATTATACATATAAGATGTTGTATGTGTGTATTAGGTAACATATCTCCAAAGTATTTGAGATGTTGACAGCTTTTGAAAGAAAGAACTGAGAGTTGAATACCAATTTTAAGAAACATATATATGTATTTGAGACACCAAAAATGATTAGGCTGAGCAATTTTTCTCATATTATTAGCGGACCATAAAGTATTCCATGAAGAAGTGAAAATTTATGAAAACTGTACAATGCATAGCTAATTTTCAAAAATCAAATTGCTTAAGATTCCTTATTTTAAATGGAACACCTTGTCTATTATAATAGTAGTATTAAAATCTATATAAAATTGAAGCCAAAATATGAAGGTCTATGCGGTATTTAAATTTTTTTACAAAATATTGCCAGTACTCTTTGATTCTAAAATTGTTCGCTATGTATATACTATGAAATACAATATAAAATGTGCCTTGTTAAATAATGATAAATGTATTTGAATTACTTGGTTAGTATTATTGCAAAAATAATTTAAAAATAATATCTGAAATTGCAATTGTAATTAATTTAAATAAATTATACTTCCGATACAAGAACAAATCGCAAATCTATTTAAATCGGGAAGCAACTAAACAATTCTTATAGCATTTGACTATCACGAACTTATTCTCGTTTAGATAATCGCATCCTAGGCAGTTTTTTTTTAAATTTTGACAAATAACTATATCTTCAAAACCATTTCAAATAAATATCGGAAATTTCTTGAAATTGTTTAATTGAATATGAAGTAATATACAGGGTGTTCCATTTTAAATAATAAAGGTATTAAAGTTTTTAAATATTCGGGTTCAACACAAAATTATGAACATCCTATAAATAAAATTCTAAAACCGAATACATGATTTCAAAGCTCTCTTCTAGGCTAATGAACTGCCGTAATGAAAAATTAGTAATTATTTCAAATATAAAAAATACAGCGTTTTTCATAAGGGTGTACGAGTATATATATTTTTAGATAGGATTCGTGGGGTCAAATATAAATAAATAAGAAACCAAATCGTGCCATATACCCCAAAAGATGAAACTGGTGCAGCTACGGACACGTGTTTCGGAGTTATTGCTCCTCGTCAGCGTAGCGTAGCTAAATAAAGAATCTAAGATCTGAAGCAATAACTAATAAAGGCCAGTTTCATCTTTTGGGGTATATGGCACGATTTAGTTTCTGATTTATATATATTTTTGCTTATGCATTATTTAGAAATTATAATGATATAAGGTGTGATAAGATCGTTTTTCTTTATTATTGTGCACTCTTTATACACATGAAATAAAATTAACGGAAGGGAAATTAACGCTAAGACTCAAATTTTACTTTTTAGATTAGGTTTTTGAACGTTAATTTGGATTTCTAATACACAATCATTCATAACTTATCGTTATTCATAATAACTCATAACATAATCGAAATTTTTCAATCCTTCGTTGTTTGTTTATTGTTTATACACACTACACAGTTACAGATTAAACACTTATTTCATAAAAAGGTCTAAATGCATTAAACAAAATATACCCATTTACATATACAGTGTGTCCACGGATGGAGTTGCCTATAGGAAAAACCTTAAAACCCTTAAATGGTTATTATTTTTTTGGTTTGTGAATTATGAAAAAAATCTGTCTATTAAAAAAGCTGCATCACAAAGACTTCCAATAAGTATAAAAAAAAGTTGGTTTATTGACAGGGTGCCCAAGAAGTGAGTCTAAAATATTTGTTTGCTGATTTTTTTTTTTAATAATCCTGTTTCTCATAAAATCTTCAAATCGCTACTAAAATTTCATTTTACACAGGATGGATAAAAATAAAATACTAATTGCTTATAGGAAATCTATTTACTAATAACATTAATAATCCATTTTACAACGTAGAGGAATTAAAGCAAAGAATAAGGGATGCAATAAACGAAATTAATGTGCCCAGTGTAGTACATAATTTTACACTCAATTCATTAAAAGAGCTGAAAATGCGAACAAGTTCGAGGTGGTTATGTGGAATTATATTTGTTAGTTTTATTTCGTTAAATGGATTGTTAATATTAGTATTGTTAATATTAGTAAATATATTTCCTATAAACAATTAAGTTTATTATTTTTATCCACCCTGTCTTAAAATAAAATTTCAGTGCCGAGTTGGACTGGAAACAGGATTATTATAAAAAAAAAATTTGGCGCAAAATCCGCTAAGAAAAATTCTAGGCTCAATTCGTGGGGCACCGTGTCAATAAACTAAGTTTTTTATACTTATTGGAGATATTGGAGGATATTTTAATAGACACAGATTTTTTTTCTTAATTCACTAAAAAATAATAACTTCCCCTGGGGACACCATGTATATAATCTTAAATTTGATTGGTTATTTAAGGGTTTTAAGACAAGCAGAATTTATTATGAAGAATAAGTTTTTTGCTTCCAAAATAAAAAAGTTTTTCCTATAGGCAACTCCATCCGTGGACACACTGTATATTACATCAATATTTGAAAATTTATAGTTTGCTAAATCCATTTTAAAGTAAACTTGTTTCATTCAACGGTGTTACACATAATGCGGCTATAATTTGTAATTTGCTTGAATTGGTCTATATTTTACACGGCAACACTGTTCGGAGGCCTAAGCGGCGATCAAATTTATAAATTTTATACAAATGGAGGCATGTACGTCAGGTTCACAAACGGAGGCCAGTTGATACGTTCAATTTATCTCTGCATGTTTGTAAAAAATATTAAAAATGTTTACCCCTCTGAAGTTCCCATTGCTTAATGATAAAAAAGGAATTGATACATTCCAAAAATTTAATTATATCTACTTCCAATATGCCGGAGGCCTGAGTGTCTGTTTGGTAGTCGGAGGCGAAATAGATAGCTGGGCGGGTATATATATATATATATATATATATATATATATATATATATATATATATATATATATATATATATATATATATATATATATATATATATATATATATATATATATATTTATATATATATATATATACTACCACTGGATAGGGAATTTTAAGCTCTATGAAAAAATGTATCTTGAAGTTTTGTCGAAAAGTTTAGGGTTTTTGAGAAAATCGCAAAATAATAAAAAATTGTACCTTTGGTGGTGGTTTTGGGGTGGTTTGACTCGGGGGATCACTGGGGACTTTTAGGCACATAAAAAGTACCCCCTAGGGAATGTTATAGAACCCAGGAGATGCTGTGAAAGTAGTTTTAAGTAAAAGATCCCAATTAGACATAAGCACACAAGCTAAGGCTTGAATGGTGTATGTGGAACATCTGTTCCATGTACACCATTTTTTTTATCAAAAATATGTCGAATTTCAAGTCAGTTCCTAAACCCAAAATTCCTTCTTTTTGCCTGATATGCGTGAATCCATGCATATCAGGATTTTTTATAAAATTTTTAAGACGATTTTCAGTACAGTTTCCAAAATTCCCTTTATCTTTTTCGGCCCATATCTCATGTTTGAACGAACGCATCCAGGCACGATGCAGCATGTAGAGACGACCAAGGATATGCATTATCCTCTGCCAGGGCCGAATCCTCTATGGACGGACTGGGGTTTTAATTATGATGATTACAGCGCAGGTAATCATCTTCACAAGCCGGTCTAACAGATCACAGGAATACTCCACAAAGGCGCGAGAGTGAATCTACCGTAGATCGGTAGCTCTTGATCTGATCTACCATAGACTGATCCACCTTCGTGGTCGCACTGATCTACGGACCCATAGGTTCACTCTACCCTCGCGTTCTGGAATTCCTAGTGAGTCCGTGACCTACGGCTTCCAAGGATGGTTGAGCTGGCCTCGCCTACCCATTGGTCATCGTCTCTACCGGGATCGTGTCTGATAGCACCATTTTGAAAATTTAGGAACTGAATAAAATTTGGAAATAGCGGAATTTGCGACGCCACGTGGCGACATGAAGTGGTCTCGGGTCATTTCCATATATATAGTGGGAGACCTCCCGATGATCTCGCAAAATGGAAATCCGCCATTTTTGATTAAATCAAGCCAGGATAAGCCTCAGTGCGGTACGCACGGGTACCGGGGCACTTCCCCATTATTACCAGGTGACCGCCTTGTGAGATAGCATTCGAAGAGATTTCCCCTTTCTGAAATATCCACAGACGTCTAACGGCATATACCCCTTTTGGAGAATATTACCTTAAATTTTTAGTCTAATTCTAACAGTAAATCTATAAAACCCACTCACTAAATTGCCAGTCACGTCCATGTAATAATTCTCTTTCGGCAATCGATCACTCGTCTTTAAGCGCGGCCGTCGCGGTCGCTGACCCCTTGTGGGGGTATCGTGGTTATGGTGGCAGACCTTGCTAGGTGAGGCTCTATATGTACTATGATGATTGTTTAATATATACCTTTATTTATTATCCATGTCTTCTTATTGCGTTCTAGTAATAGTCTAGTATCTGTGTTGACCCCATAGCTAACGACCCTCGCAATTGCGTCGGTTTGACCATTTGGCTGAAGCCAAAGAAGAGTGAACGAGCAAGACCTGTCTGGGCAGGTGTCAGAAGTGAATTGTGTATTGTGCAAAGTGTTTAGCTAGTGTTGTATCTTTAGTTCAGGACGTTGCGAAGCCTGTATACGAGGAAGCATTCATTGTCGACAGTTGCCGTTAATCTATCGATTTCGAGACTTCGATATATTAAGGGTTTGCCACGACCTGCGTTGAATTCAACGGCCAAGAGTTAAATCAGATGTGGTGACAGCGGTTGGTTGACTTAATCGAATATCGGTCGTTCCCTCCCACTATCACTGGTTATAACGAATGGTTAACTAACGTTGACACAGCCTTAGCAAATTAGTTTAGTTATTAAACGTTGATAGGAACACAATCACTCTAAAATCAGCTTGTCCCAAATTTGTTTTAGGTTGGACTTAAAATTCACTTAATTTTATTGGACTATTTGTGAATGTCCTCGCTGAAATGTCTGGCTAAGTACATTACCATTTCCTGTTCAGTGAATTTCGGTTCCAGGTATCGAATGTTGTAAACTTTCCTTAACACATATTTTTCTCGTGATAAACTAGTGTTTTCGAAGTAGCGACCGTTGAAAAGATTGTGTCGTATCTTCTGCTGCGTATACTCACTCCAGTATTGTTTCAAGAATACAGTTTCAAATTCTTCCAGCGTTTCGTATCTCTCTTCAATCATCTGATACCAGAGCTCCGCTTCCCCTCGTAGTGCATTTTGTATGGCGATTTTTATGTCCACTGTGTTTTGTAACCCTCCAATTTGCTGTTTGAGTCTTGTCAAGAATATTTTTGGATGGAATTTGGTGTCTCCATAGAAATAATTCTCAGTGTTAACATGTGGTACCTGATATATTGTTGATTTTCTGTGTGTTTTGTGTGATTTTCCTGTCTTGTTCATTCAAACATTGCTCCAAGGTTTTATTTTTCTCGTCCAATTGCTTCGTTATTTCTGTGAATCCTTCATCTACCAATGCCTCCATGTCTTGTTGCAATTCTCTCCTTATTTCTTTACTTGCCTCCTGTATTTGTTTGTTTACTTCTCCTCTCATCTTTCTCTGCATTCTGTCTAACTTGTTCTCTAGAGTTTCCATTCTCCCCTTCATCTCTTCTGCATTTTCATCCAGTTTCCGATTCAGTTCCTGGGGTGCAATTCTCGAGCTTCTACGAAGAGGTTCGTATACGAAAAACACCGAAGTTCCGCACAATTTCTTGACTTGTGTATTCTTGAATTATTTTTTCTACGAAAAAGGAATTCGTCTACGAATAGATCCGTACAACATTTTCCGATTGATACATAGCACTCGTATTTGTGTATCTATGCGGAAATCAGTCACAAATGTCATAATTATTGTTTACGTTTTGAGGTTACGTTTTTATTTTTGTGGATGTCGGTACAATATTGATAATTTATGTGACTATTTCTATTTTATAAATAGATAGGTAGCTATACGATTGTAAATATATATTCTGATAAAATTTGCTGACGGTAATTGAAAATTTTTATAAGCTCATAGACAACAGTTTTTAGATAATAAATAATGGATGATATTATAAATATTGCTGCAATTGGTGCTCTTGAAGAGGCGGAAATCGACAATTTAGCTCCAATACGTTTATTTCACGTTAGGGATAATCCGTTTGAATCATTAATTTTACCTTCAAGGTTGGCAAACGATCAAACGATAACACGTCTTGTCAAATCAAAATACAAAAGATTCATAGAATTTAGTAATATTTACTATTAAACGTATGGCCACATTGTGTGTTTACAACGTTGCCAAAGCGATTATGCGGAAATAAAAGTCGTATGAAAAGAGCATTACGTAAAACATTCGAGAATACAATTTTCTGGTTATGTACGTAATTTACTATACGACCGATTCGTTTACGAATAATATTCGTAGAAGCTCGAGAATTGCACCCCTGTGTGTTTCGATTCATTTCTTGTGTGTTTTCTTGCATATTTCGATTCATTTCCTGTGTGTTTTGATCCATTTTTCGATTCGTTTCGTGTGTGTTTTGATCCATTTTTCGATTCGTTTCGTGTGTATTTTCGTCCATTTTCTCTTGCAGAGTTCTGTTCATTTCCGTCATCATCTCCATGAGTCTTGCAAGCATGTTTGTGTCTGGTGGTGTTGTCGTTTCTGTACTATCCCCAGCTTGTTGTGTTGAGGTGCTCTGTGTTTGTTCCTGTGTGTCATTCATTTTTCCCTGATCTTAGTTCCATATACACAATTTATTTATTTTATTTAATGATTTACAGTGTCCCAAAATCGAGCCTTTTACGTTGGGCGCCAATTTATAATGATATTTGTTGGTTTTAATTATCTTATTGTATTATTTTAAATATGCCCCACGTTGGTTCGTCACAATATGTAATGATATATTTTATTTTGGATATCCCCACGTTTGGGATGCTAATATGTAATGTATATTTGATTTTTTTGAATTTAAATTTGTTTAATTTAGTTTGGAATATTTATAGCTTTTTATTTGTTAGAATTTTGGTTTTCAGTTTGACCTTATATAGAATTTATGCTTTTTGTTTGCATTCATACACATTAAAGATATTTTATTAAATCTTACCTGCTTTGACAGCATCTGCTTTATAAATAAATAACACTCTGTACTTTATAATTGAAAAATGCTTATTTGGAGCCTTTTTACTCCTTGTCTGTTTTATTTCAGGGCTTGACTTCGTTCGAGACTTTGGGATACTTACTTTGAATTATTTTATGTTTTGAATTGTAATAGTTTAATAAATCTTTAATATTGAAATTTTGTATCTTATTGTTAATCTACTGTAATATTGAAATCTTTGGTTCTGATTGAAACTTTGGTAAATGCTATGTAGTTAGTTTACTGTAATGATGTTTAATACTGCTTTTGAATAAAAGATGTCGCTTTGAGTAACGAAAATTAAATTTGATTTATTTAATAAAGAACAAGGGTTTTTCTTAAACTACCTGAGCTAACTTATGCTAAAATTACATATCTGTTGTTTCAAACTTTCACAAATAATACCTTAAATTAAATTGTCCAAATTCGCGTGAGTTCCGATTATAATAGTAAAGTTTATTTTGAATTTAACGTTCACTTAGTTAGTTAGTGGTTTTGCCACGGATTGTTTACTTTTCTGTCAACTTGAATAATAATGGCCATTTGTTCTGTAAATTTTAGTGAAGTTCACAATTTCTGCTCCCACCGTAGGTTGCTGTGACTTTAATTTGGCTTGCAAATTGTGCCAGAAACTGCTGGACTTTTATCCTTTCTTTGGATGTGTTTGCAGCCCACAGGTACGTGAATTTTATAGTTTAAACTTATAATGCAGACTTACTTGTACATCTGACGTATTCTTTCACTAGCTTTTATATTTATTTTTGAAAATTTTTAAATTTATTTCAGGACTGACGTTTGAACGTGCGGTTGCTTTCTGATGCTC
Organism: Rhagium mordax; assembly: GCA_963680705.1. Lineage (NCBI taxonomy): Eukaryota > Metazoa > Arthropoda > Insecta > Coleoptera > Cerambycidae > Rhagium > Rhagium mordax. The sequence goes on along the minus strand of OY796660.1, from coordinate 45,908,913 downwards.
GAGTCAACCACTTTCATTTTTTTCTTTGGTTGCCTGGTGGAAAATATTCCAGAACATTCCTATGTCACAGAGTAAATACAGAGACGACACTAGCTGAAAATCCTTTGATGTTTGCCGCCACCGCGCCGTGACCTCGCGCCATTTAATTGGTTATTTGCATAGTTGCTAAGTTTTACCGAATTACCTATTTCTACATAATGCGCGGTTGTCTTTTACCATAATATTGAATAATGTTAAAATAGTATGTCCCTTATTGTGCGCACAGTATATAATAAGAGGGCATAATGAAAAATAATAAAATTAATTAAGATTCAAAATGAAATTTTGCATGTCTTAAACCATATAAGTTGAAACAAAACCTAAGATCACTTTATAGTGTTAAAAATAAATTCTTAACATTCATATTGCTTAAATTGAAAATCTATAGTATGAAAATAAAGATAATAGTGATTTGTTTGTACCATAGCGGCTGATGAAATTTCGTGTAACTATGTCATATCTTCGTATGGGACATGGGACTCTCAATATATTTTAATGCATGACTATCAGGACTAAATAAAAGAGTTTTGTAGAAAAGAAAGCCATCGAAATATACAAATTGTGAAAATAACCTGCCATCACACATTATAATTAAAGATATTTGTAAAATAATTGCAAGATTTTTTTTTCTGATTAGGCCGAAAATTTATCGGTAGTTTTCACATTTCGTGAAAAAATATTGTTTTTTTATAAAGTTACAGTTTAGAAATTTTATTTTATTTTAGATGAAATATTTTAAAACGATGTAATACTTTATAAACAATATTTTTCGACGAAATTTGAAAACTGTCGATAAATTTTCCGACTAAATCGGAAAAAGAGTGTGAGAGTGTGTTGAAATTATTTTTCAAATTAATGTTTTTGAAGATAATCTGGGTGGCAAGCGAAGAAAAGTTGCAAAAATAACTTTTTTTCGCAAATTCTATCACGATTTTATTTTCTACAAAACTCTTTCATGCTTATAACAAAATATACAGTACAAAATTGTTAGAACAACAGTAAATGCTAAATACATACCTACGTATATGTTACATACATAAGTAAACTAAAAGTTTATTAAAATATTTAATTTTCTACTTTTCTTTGTAGTGGTTTTAAAATCTCGATTATATTTTATTAAATAATAAATTCACAAAGCAGTTACAGCACAAATAAAAACTAGTAAACAAAACGAAACAACACGTGCACAAGTGTGAGGTTAACTGAACTGAGTTGAGCGCATTGAGCAAATCTTCAAGGACAAGGTAAGAGTCGTCAAAACAATCTAAGCTGATTACGAAATTCAACCGGCCGAAGATGAACGACCAGGTATATTTTGATCATGTACTCGAGATGGGTTTTAAATTGGCAATTGTATGCATCTGCCTCTAAATCCGAGTTTCCTTGTCTTACTGTCAAGTCTGTATTAGTCTGTGCTTATGTCATGGCAAGCTGGACCTTTCATATGGATTTTCGTAAGTATTTTCTTGATTTTCTTATTATGTTACTTATTTGCTGGCTGTTCTGAGCTGGTTTTGTGTATTTAAATTTATTTTGGCTCTATTGACATGCCTTTGCTGTTATTACGTTGACATGATTTTCTACTTCCCGTTGCTGCGTAGCCACTCTTGAACATTTTCTCTCACTCGCGTTGCACTGAGTTTTAAACGTTCACACTCACTATATTTTAGTGTTACACCTTAATCTACCTTATTCTATGACAAATTTTCCTTAAACTATACAAATAACTGATTTTCTTCATGTTTTCTATTTACCTAGTGACCTCTTATCTGTTTTTTATGATTTTCTTATTAATTTAACTCTTTTTTGTAACCATTAACATTTTCCTTATCTATTTATTAACAATTAATAACCTTTTAACCTAAGTTTTGTACATAATGTAATTTATTTGAATTTTTAGGTGCTCACCGTTACACCTTCGGAGAAGATTTTCGTTAGCTGACTTTACAAGAATTCTTTCTGGATATCCTGTGTCTCCTTTGTCTGGGTTTCAACAACTTTGTGCCAGTAGTGATATTTGCTATTTGAGTGATAATTTGTAAGCATTTTTCATTTGTGATGTACCTTTTTTAACAAATAAAACCTTCTACTTTCTACGATTGCATGTTATTTTAAATATGAATGTCTTTTAGTTCTGTTTTAGTTTTAATTTGCTATTTTTATGTATTTTAGAATAGATTTTATTTCTTTGTAGTTATTATTTATTTATTGAAAGCTTGTTTTGCATGAGTTTATTTTTATTTTATTAAATGCATGTTTTTGTAAATATTTTATTTTTAACTTCATTTATGTATATTGCATGTTGAATAATATTACAATATATATATATATATATATATATATATATATAAATATATATATATATATATATATATATATATTATATATATATATATATATATATATATATATATATATATATATATATATATATATATATATATATATATATATATATATATATATATATATATATATATAATCTACCTTATTCTATGACAAATTTTCCTTAAACTATACAAATAACTGATTTTCTTCATGTTTTCTATTTACCTAGTGACCTCTTATCTGTTTTTTATGATTTTCTTATTAATTTAACTCTTTTTTGTAACCATTAACATTTTCCTTATCTATTTATTAACAATTAATAACCTTTTAACCTAAGTGTTGTACATAATGTAATTTATTTGAATTTTTAGGTGCTCACCATTACACCTTCGGAGAAGATTTTCGTTAGCTGACTTTACAAGAATTCTTTCTGGATATCCTGTGTCTCCTTTGTCTGGGTTTCAACAACTTTGTGCCAGTAGTGATATTTGCTATTTGAGTGATAATTTGTAAGCATTTTTCATTTGTGATGTACCTTTTTTAACAAATAAAACCTTCTACTTTCTACGATTGCATGTTATTTTAAATATGAATGTCTTTTAGTTCTGTTTTAGTTTTAATTTGCTATTTTTATGTATTTTAGAATAGATTTTATTTCTTTGTAGTTATTATTTATTTATTGAAAGCTTGTTTTGCATGAGTTTATTTTTATTTTCACACTAGGAGGAAAAGCTTGGTCTGCTGGCCGCTAGGTGTCCTGAGGTAATCTATTGCATTTATTTTATAATTCAATTGGTGCCACTGCTATGATTTATGATTGCCACACTGTTTCTATTCTGTTGGAGTATTTAGGTCAGTAGGTTACCAAGTTGCTGATCGCCGTTCATTTGGAATATTATTCATAGTTGGATTACTTATATGAATCTCTCAAGTTTCTGAAAGTGTACCAATTTTTGCAATATTACTCGCAAATAAAGTGGTTACTAATTTATGTCAGTGATAGTTATCAAAGGGTTATAACCAAAAAATTTAATATTCTGAGTTTCTATAAGTACAGTACCTACCTAAGTTTACTTTTGAAATAAAGTACATGTGTGTGAAACAGAATAGTAAAGCAAAGATCATTCAGCGGAACTGCGTGTCGATCCACTCCTCACTGAACTTATTATAGCGCTCTTAATTTATGATATAAATGTCTATTTCACACACAAAGTGCTTTATTTCAAAAGTAAAGTTACTGCATACAAGATTTTACCTAATATGTCAAATCTAAATACCATAGCTGTTGCAGATGATAAAGAAAAAAATGCTAGTCTGTAGTGCTGTAAACTCATCAAACTCGTGGTGTTATAAATCTAACTAACGCCACCATCAAACTTTGTGTACTTACTGTTATTCCCAGAAGCAAAGTCAATAAGACAAGACAATTTTAGACCTTGTAGGTATAAAGTAAATTTTAGTATTGTGCATCGTTGGCGTCGTTATTATACTATACTTAGGTATTGGTGGTATTATAAGTGTTGGAAGAATACAGTTTTTTTCACAACATTCTGAACTCGAAGATCAAAAAAAGTTTATTTATGTGTGTGTACCATCAAGTACAAAAATAATGTCAGTAAAGAGACAAATAATTTTACACCTTTTGATATGTGAACTAGGTAGGTACTTCTGTTTACATGTTAGCGATATAAACTTAGGGAATGAATATACACACAAAACATTTTTCATTTCTCATTATATGCGAGCAAAAATTGTTTTATGTACCGACATAAGTTTTGTACTTGATGTTGACCATTTCTTGGGTATAGGATGTTTCGACATTTTTTTAATTACTATAATTAAAAATAACCTATAGTTTTTGTTTTTATTATGTCAGTCGGAAGAGCATTTTTCTACGTGACACGACATATCACAATCGTAGGGTTGCATAACAAATTGTTTGAGAAAATTACTAACAAACACAATAAGTTTAGTTTAAATCATTATTTCGAAATAATGATAGCAAACTCATTGTGTTTGATACCAATTTTCTCAAAAAATTGTCAAAATGGGTGCAGTTTGATGAATACTTTTTGACGTGTCTACATTATTTTCAGATATAATACATTTTATGAATTTTGTGGTTCTTTATCGTAACCCTGTAGTAGTGTATACAACTTATTTTCTGTGATCTATATCATCCCCTTGAAGAATGATGTCTAATTATGAAACCCTGTACATAATATAGTGTAGAACCAGCATCGAATTTTTTTTTGCTGTAAGTATACTGGAAACACTTTGAGGAGAGGGTCAATATTCAAAAAAAGGTTCACATATTTACTACATTTTCTGGGAAATGCAGGTTTGTCAAGTGACACCTACTTTCTAGTAAATATTTTCTTTTTGGAATAAATCTTGCAATTAACAGATATTTGTAAAATAAATATTTCTATACTCGGTTCTATATTATAACAAATTATTATCAAGAACGGCAAATTTTAATTCTTCTTTACTTCATATATTATGTAGATATAGTAGCGACTTGGTTTATTTATAATAAAGACACTCGCGATCACTTCTACTATCAACGACATCAGGAATAAATCTCACAAATGCTTCTGTTTCCAAGGTTTCTAAGCATGCAATAAAAATGTTTTCCATGGTCACAACAAAAAGTAGGCCATTTTAAAATAGTTTTGAGTAGGCAAGTAGACCTTTTTTCTTTTTTGAATACCATGCGTTAATAGCTATTTATAAAACTAGTTGCAAAATGAGCGTGTTTTTTGCACTAGATGTGAAGATTGGACCATGAGCGTAGCGAGTCAGTGGTCCAACTCATCGTGTGCAAAAAACACGCAGTTTTGCATCGTGTTTTATACAATATTTTTTGCAATTTAGTTGTTACGAAAAAAATAAAATTTTTGTTACGTTTTCTTTACGTTTAACATAATATAATAAATAAGATAAGTGTTTTCTCAATAAAATTGTTGTACGTTTAATATTTATGTTGTATTCTTAGTAAAAATAAATGGATCTGTCGCAATATCTGTTTATGTGACTAAACTCATTTTAGCACAAGTGTTAAAATGAAAGCTTATTTTAGCACAAGTGATAAAATGAAAACTCATTTTAGCACAAGTGTTAAAATGAAATCTCATATTAGCACTTGTGCTAAAATGAACCACTTTTGACAATGACAATCAGTGTCAAAAAGATGACTTTTCGTAACTAAATTGCAAAAGAAATATTGCACACTCTGCAGTAATGGCTATATACAGGGTGTCCACGGAAGGAGTTGGGAAGAGGAAAATTTTTTTAAGAAAGGTAGATATATCTTTATAATAAATTCTGCTTCTCCTAAAACCCTTAAATATCTGATCAAGTTTTAATTTGCATACAGGGTGTCCACGAATGCGGTCAAAATTTCGATCTTAATAAAAGTCTGCGTCTCTTAAAGAACCTAAATACGTATTCAAACTTTGTATTATATACGAATGAAGCAAAAATTAAAAATATTGGTCACAAAAATTCTTTTGTGTAAAATATTATCCGTTTCTCAAAACCCCTAAATAATTATACACATTTTAAAATCTGTATACAGGGTCAAAAACACAAATTTTATAGGGATAGCAAAAAAAACGCATGTATAAAAGTAATACCAAATACATAAACTACATAATACTTAATTATGACTAGGGCTCGGATTTTAGGATATAAAAAGCAGGTAACTTTTAGGACATAAAAATTCAAAAATAGGCAATTTTAATATTTAGCTATTAAAGAGTAATCACCGAAGTAATTATTACTTTTTGAAAACATTATTTGATTAATATATTCATTATTAATTTCAATTAAACACATATTGCACAGACAGGTTAATTATTTTTTATTTTAAATCATTTAAACTACACACTTATGAATTATAAATGTTTTTCAAATTTAGAGTTTGTGTAACAAACAAGATGTTTCTCCAAATTTTCAGTAGTGAAACTTGTTCTTCTGTCTGTTAAAACAACTTTATAGGAAGACAATGATGTCTCCACATCACAAGATTTAATCAGACAAAATTTATAGGCGGACCAGTCAACATTACTGTAGTCAGTCTATGTATTTTCTCCATTTAAGAGTCTGGCAAAATCTTGCACCTTTTGGGCACCTGGATTTTTTGCCATTATATTCCTGAATTTCTCATAGGCCAACTTTCCCACTGATTCTGGAGTTGTTTTTAGAGCCGCCTCTACTTCTCCAATGATATTAATCGATTTAGTAAGAGGTAAACCAAAAGTTTCCAATTTTTTTATACTTTTTGTCAATATTTTACAATGAGCCTTGATATATTGCAGATTATTTTTTATATTTACAGCCCTATTTACAGCGCAAAAATACTCCTGAGCCTTTTCGACAGATTTTGCGCAGTTTTTATCAAAGCCCATGATTACCTGAAAAACTGTTTATAAAAAAATTATTCTAATTTATGTTGAAAATATTTGCTTACGTCTTTTACTGCGTTGAAAATATTTGCTTACGTCTTTTACTAAGTGTTCAGCATAATATACAGCGGCATCAATCCAGGTTCCCCAGCGGGTCAAAACTGGTTCGGGTGGCAATGGCACTCCTGGCAAATTCTCCTGATAGACTTGCACACGTAGCGGAGCTTTTAGAAAGACTTTCTTAACATTGGATATTAGGCCATTTACATTCTCATATTGATTGTGTATGCATTCACATACCAAATTTAACCCACGAGATGTATAATATTTTTGTAAAAAGTCCTCAAGTTAATGCCACATTTAAGCATGTAGGACGCACCATCGGCAACCAATAATTTTACTTTTTCATATTGCACACCACCTTTATATTCTTACCGAACGATTCATTAACAAATCTGCCATTGTTTCATTATTGTTTTTTTCTAAGGGTTTTGAGGCAAGTAAATATGGCATTCCTGCATCCTCCGAAGATAATTTACAAACAATCATATTGGCCGTAAAACGATCCTTAGTATCGGTTGTTTAATCTACTGACACCCATATGTCACTGTCACATATGCCTTTTCGGATAATATTGATAGTCGTAGACAAATAAAAATTAAATAACACATCGACCCCTAATGATAATTTACCTTATCGTAACTTCTTGGTACGTAAGATTTCCTAATTGTGGATTCACTTATTAATTTTCTGCTGCAATTTTTTTCTAAAAAAGCACGTCATTTAGGATTGTTTAATTTATGCGGAGGAATATTTGCAACCATGAAAGCCTCACACAAATATTGATTAAATTCATCCTTCTCAGATTGATTTAAGGCATCGGTTAATAGTGTGTGTCTTTGAGGCCTTGCAACATTTGATCTATGCCCAGGTGCAGAAGCATGCTGTTCTATATGATTTTTCTTTTTACAGGAAAACTACAAAAATTATAAATAGTTGTCACATAGAAACTTACAACGTGGTTATATTATATTTACCATTTTTCCACATGCAGAATAATTCATCTTTAGTTGGGTGTTGTTAAAAAACTTCCTTGTTTTGCACTCCATTCAACCACTTCTTATATTTATTGATTGCAGAAAGCAAACAACGAGTAAAGCACGAAGAAGTGAGGTTATACATTATTGCATAAATTGCATTACGCATAGATAAATTAAATTTAGATGGGACGCTTACATACAAATGACCAAGATCACGTACCACTAACAGCGCCATCCAAGCGGTCTTCAAGAAACCAAAAGATTAGTATTGTAATGGTCTTTAGGTACAATCATTGTTTATAAAGTATTATAGTTATTCAACCTGATTTCTAAGTATGTGCTGCCAACTTGTGAGTAATTTACATACTAGTCAGTTTCTATGACTACTTTTACAGTTTTTTGACTTTTGTTTTTAAAATATTTTATTAAAAAAATATACATTTCACGATACATTACACATTGCGGCCATTGCGCAGCCGGATGTGACGTCGAGCTCGAGAAAAATATGAATCTGTCGTGTACGTGACATCGCAACTAACCTCAAAAATATTATTTGCACGTCATCGAATGACGCGTTTAGTTGAAAAAGTAATACCAGTGCACAAATATGTAAAGTCACCATTTCGATATACATTTACAAAAATATACATTTTTAAAGATTTTCACATATTAAGCTGCTTTTATCTGTGCTTGGTTCCTGTACTATCAATTAAAATCTTGTTCAGTGCATTACTAATGAAGTTTTGATCATATTATAAATGGATTCAAGCTGAAACTACAAAAATTAAAATCGATAATAAATTTAAAAAAACTCTAAATTCATTTTGAATGATCTACGACGTACAATATTGAAACTTTATATATCTACTGTCTGATTAGGTGTTTAGATTAATGTCTTTTTTTTGTACTTTGGTTATAATTTTTTCACATAGCTACAGCACAATTCGTCATTATAAATTATAAACAGTCAACAAACATAATATAAAAAAGAACATTAATTTAAACACCTTCAGCCTGATTTTTAAAGTCGCGAAATTGCGAAAAGCGAAATGCGAGTCGTGTTGCTATTGGTCAATTCCAAATTTTAATGTGAAATGAACCAATAGCAACACGTTTCGCATTTCGCTTTTCACAACTTCGCGATTATGAAAATCAGGCTTTACAACTAACCTCAAAAATATGCACTTTTTAAAATTTTTTAATATTATGTAATTTTTATCAAAATTTCTGCTTGGTTCCTGTACTATCATCTAAAATCTTGTTCGGTGCATTACTCATGAAGTTTTAAATGTCCTAATCTAATGAAATAGGATGCTCTTTGTTGACTGGAAATCCAACCTATAAATAGCAATTCATTTTTTATAATCTACGTAGGTACAATATTGAAACTTTATATATCTACTGTCTTATTAGAGAGTTTTTAAATGTTATTATGGATCCAAACTGAAGCTACAAAATTATAATTAAAGTAAAAATAAATTTACAAAAACTAAACATTTTAGGTTATGTTAGTCATATGATGCACAAATGATCCATTTTAGAACCAAAAATCCAATAGTTTAATAAAAATAGAAAACTGACAAACTGTCAAAAGTTATTAATATACAGTCAAGTTTCGATCTATGACTTTAGTTCTTCGTCGAATGTCATGTGACGTAGATGCACTGGATGTACGAAATTCGTGCATGCGTCGTAGCATTGTTTATAATAAACAATGGTCGTAACGTAAACGACACCAGGGGCTACGGTCGTAATAATGGGCACACATCATCCAGCACGCCATCTACCAATGATCCACCGGTACTAACAAGAGGTTGAATAACTATATACTTTATAAACAATGGTACAATATAGTATTAAATAACAGCGAGCCTATTTTAGGCATTCTAATTTTCGTTTTAGGTCCAAAGATTATGTTCTAAGCTTCACCCGTCAACAATAGGCATTTAGGCAAAATAAAATATGGTTCAAAATGTTCAGTTTATTTCAAAACGCATTTGTGTCGACATATTTTTGCCTAAATACACAACGAAATGGCATTAAAGGCATTTTGTCTAGAATCCGAGCCCTAATTATAAGAAATCAAATATAAATATTGTTCGCTACGACAATAAAAAAAAATAATACGAAATAAACTGTACTAATGACAATAAAAACATACCTAAAGTCTGTCTGGTGAGAGATTGCAGTGGTGGAAAGGACGACAAAAGCACGCGCTTTGGTCTTATTGGTTACAGAGTCGGGTAGGATTACAATGGCGTTTACGAATACGAGTTGACAGGTCATTGAAGTTTGCGTGTATCGACTGTCAAACTTGTGACTATTAAGTAACAAATGTGTATTATCCTAAATTTAACATTACGAATTACCATTTACAAATAATATAAAAGGTATTGTAGTATTCCCTTCAACTTTTAGCAAATAGATGAGTAATAAATCCAATAGTAACCCCTCAACAATGGCGCAGCACATAGAAGTTGAAACTGCGGCAGTTAAAATAATTTGAATTTCATTGCCACGTTTTATAAAATATTTTGAGATGAGTAAACCGCTCTCCGCCCAAACAACGCCCACCACTGCAATCTCTCATCAGACAGAGATAATTAAAAACATATTTGTCTTATTCCATACAACTTCCTCCAACCTCGAAGCATTTTTGTATTCTTTCTATGAAGTCCCCGTTAACCTTATGTAAAGTTATTACATTAATTTATCAACCACTAAACAAAGAAATATATAGGTCAAGATCTACAATTTTTCGGATATTTGAACCAAAGAACATTGGTTGGAAATGAAATTCTGCCAAATGGGGTTTTTGGGGTCGAGAAACACGATTCCGTGTATATTTTTGACCGATGACCATGGTATAAGGAGAATGGTATGCCCGCGCGCAGGCACGGTGACGTCACTCAGTTTAAAAAGTGGCAGGGGTGACATCACAATTAACCTCAAAAATATGTATTTTCTAAAATTATCGAATATTATGTCAATTTTATTAAAATTTCTACTTAATTTCTGTACTATCAACTAAAATTTTGTTCAGTGCATTATTAATAAATTTTTAATTGGCTTAATCTAATAAAATAAGATGCTTTTTGATAGTTGGAATTCTAACCTAAAATTAGTAGTCTATTTTTAATATTTTTTCCATCCTAAGCGATCTATCACAATTTATTTTCCTTTTACGACAGTCAAGAAACAACACCAGGCATATTAACAGTTGGAACTGCATCAGATCTTCAATTTCTACTGTTTCTGGAGGGAATATAACAACATCTGCTGTATTAGAGAAATTTTAAAATCTGTTGATTCTGTTGGGTTGAAATGTACAGAACAAATACGTGCTATAAACAGACAATAGGCAATAAAAAGGATAAACCGGCGAAATAAAAAATTAACCTGCTATTTATCATATTAATTTTATCGCTGATCCATATACTTTCGCGAGCTTTTCAACGCGGAGAAATGTAAAATACTTGATGTCAGTACCTTTTTGTCTTCGTGTAATAATTGTTACACCCCACAGCACAAGCAAGCATGGTGCTATTCGTTAACACTATTAAAAATATTAAAATAAAGATTAAATGTGCGGAATCACAACTGACTTTCGACGTTTTTTAAACTGAGTGACGTAATGCGCAGTAGATACACAAATTGGACGGCAACCTGACATACCATTATCCTTATACTATGACCGATGACCTAGCGGAAAGCCGTCAGCTGCCTATTTGTTAGCAATAAATCACGTTAGTTCAATTTGTCGCCGTAGTATGCGCTGCACGTTATATTTAATGATAGTTTCCTTATCACCGCGCAATTTAGAAACTTTTACGAAGAGTAAAATTTTCTGAGAAACGTATAATAAATTAAATAATTGATATTTTCACCATATTCCACGAAAAAACGGCCATAATTCGAATACTGTTGGAGCTGGAAGGTTACGACTTGGACCATTCGAAATTTTAGACCAAATTACTTATATTGTGATAGGTGTCACAAAGTTGTAAGCTCTAAATAGAAAGCCGATATAAAAGAATCCGATTATTGTCAAGATCCACATTTTTCAAGATATTTGAACCAAAGAACTTGGGATCGAAATGAAATATTGCCAAAAGGGGTCTTTGGGGTCGAGAAACACGATTCCGCACATATTTTTGACCGATGACCTAACCCAAGGCCGTCAGCCTCATATTTGTTATCAATAAATCACGTTAGTTTAATTTCTCGCCGTCGTATGCGCTGCACGTTGTATTTAATGATAGTTTCATAATCATAGCATTATTCAGAAGCTTTTATGAAGAGTAATATTTTCTGAGAAACGAATAACAAATCCAATAATTGATATTTTCACCATATTCCACGAAAAAACGGCCATAATTCGAATACTGTTGGAGCTGGAAGGTTACGACTTGGACCATTCGAAATTTTAGATCAAATTACTTATATTGTCATAGGTGTCACAAAGTTGTAAGCTCTAAATAGAAAGCCGATATAAAAGAATCCGATTATTGTCAAGATCCACATTTTTCAAGATATTTGAACCAAAGAACTTGGGATCGAAATGAAATATTGCCAAAAGGGGTCTTTGGGGTCGAGAAACACGATTCCGCACATATTTTTGACCGATGACCTAACCCAAGGCCGTCAGCCCCATATTTGTTATCAATAAATCACGTTAGTTCAATTTCTCGCCGTCGCATGCGCTGCACGTTGTATTTAATGATAGTTTCATAATCATAGCATTATTCAGAAACTTTTATAAAGAGTAAAATTTCCTTAGAAACGAATAACAAATCCAATAATTGATATTTTCACCATTTTCTACGAAGAAACGGCCATATTTCGAATTCCGTTGGAGCTGGAAGGTTGCAACTTGGACCATTCGAAATTTTAGACCAAGTTACTTATAATGTGATAGGCGTCACAAAGCTGTAAGTTCTAAATAGAAAGCCGATATAAAAGAATCCGATTATTGTCAAGATCCACATTTGTCAAGATATTTGAACCAAAGAACTTGGGTTCGAAATGAAATATTGCCAAAAGGGGTCCTTGGGGTCGAGAAACACGATTCCGCACATATTTTTGACCGATGACCTAACCCAAGGCCGTCAGCCCCATATTTGTTATCAATAAATCACGTTAGTTCAATTTCTCGCCGTCGTATGCGCTGCACGTTGTATTTAATGATAGTTTCATAATCATAGCATTATTCAGAAGCTTTTATGAAGAGCAATATTTTCTGAGAAACGAATAACAAATCCAATAATTGATATTTTCACCATTTTCCACGAAAAAACGGCAATATTTCGAATACCGTTGGAGCTGGAAGGTTGCAACTTGAACCATTCGAAATTTTAGACCAAATTACGTATTTTGTGATAGGTGTCACAAAGTTGTAAGTTCTAAATAGAAAGCCGATATAAAAGAATCCGATAATTGTCAAGATCCACATTTTTCAAGATATTTGAACCAAAGAACTTGGGATCGAAATGAAATATTGCCAAAAGGGGTCTTTGGGGTCGAGAAACACGATTCCGCACATATTTTTGACCGATGACCTAACCCAAGGCCGTCAGCCCCATATTTGTTATCAATAAATCACGTTAGTTCAATTTCTCGCCGTCGCATGCGCTGCACGTTGTATTTAATGATAGTTTCATAATCATAGCATTATTCAGAAACTTTTATAAAGAGTAAAATTTCCTTAGAAACGAATAACAAATCCAATAATTGATATTTTCACCATTTTCTACGAAGAAACGGTCATATTTCGAATTCCGTTGGAGCTGGAAGGTTGCAACTTGGACCATTCGAAATTTTAGACCAAGTTACTTATAATGTGATAGGCGTCACAAAGCTGTAAGTTCTAAATAGAAAGCCGATATAAAAGAATCCGATTATTGTCAAGATCCACATTTGTCAAGATATTTGAACCCCCAAGGCCGTCAGCCCCATATTTGTTATCAATAAATCACGTTAGTTCAATTTCTCGCCGTCGTATGCGCTGCACGTTGTATTTAATGATAGTTTCATAATCATAGCATTATTCAGAAGCTTTTATGAAGAGCAATATTTTCTGAGAAACGAATAACAAATCCAATAATTGATATTTTCACCATTTTCCACGAAAAAACGGCAATATTTCGAATACCGTTGGAGCTGGAAGGTTGCAACTTGAACCATTCGAAATTTTAGACCAAATTACGTATTTTGTGATAGGTGTCACAAAGTTGTAAGTTCTAAATAGAAAGCCGATATAAAAGAATCCGATTATTGTCAAGATCCACATTTTTCAAGATATTTGAACCAAAGAACTTGGGATCGAAATGAAATATTGCCAAAAGGGGTCTTTGGGGTCGAGAAACACGATTCCGCACATATTTTTGACCGATGACCTAACCCAAGGCCGTCAGCCCCATATTTGTTATCAATAAATCACGTTAGTTCAATTTCTCACCGTCGTATGCGCTGCACGTTGTATTTAATGATAGTTTCATAATCATAGCATTATTCAGAAGCTTTTATGAAGAGTAATATTTTCTGTGAAACGAATAACAAATCCAATAATTGATATTTTCACCATTTTCCACGAAAAAACGGCAATATTTCGAATACCGTTGGAGCTGGAAGGTTGCAACTTGGACCATTCGAAATTTTAGACCAAGTTACTTATAATGTTATAGGCGTCACAAAGCTGTAAGTTCTAAATAGAAAGCCGATATAAAAGAATCCGATTATTGTCAAGATCCACATTTGTCAAGATATTTGAACCAAAGAACTTGGGTTCGAAATGAAATATTGCCAAAAGGGGTCCTTGGGGTCGAGAAACACGATTCCGCACATATTTTTGACCGATGACCTAACCCAAGGCCGTCAGCCCCATATTTGTTATCAATAAATCACGTTAGTTCAATTTCTCGCCGTCGTATGCGCTGCACGTTGTATTTAATGATAGTTTCATAATCATAGCATTATTCAGAAGCTTTTATGAAGAGCAATATTTTCTGAGAAACGAATAACAAATCCAATAATTGATATTTTCACCATTTTCCACGAAAAAACGGCAATATTTCGAATACCGTTGGAGCTGGAAGGTTGCAACTTGAACCATTCGAAATTTTAGACCAAATTACGTATTTTGTGATAGGTGTCACAAAGTTGTAAGTTCTAAATAGAAAGCCGATATAAAAGAATCCGATAATTGTCAAGATCCACATTTTTCAAGATATTTGAACCAAAGAACTTGGGATCGAAATGAAATATTGCCAAAAGGGGTCTTTGGGGTCGAGAAACACGATTCCGCACATATTTTTGACCGATGACCTAACCCAAGGCCGTCAGCCCCATATTTGTTATCAATAAATCACGTTAGTTCAATTTCTCGCCGTCGCATGCGCTGCACGTTGTATTTAATGATAGTTTCATAATCATAGCATTATTCAGAAACTTTTATAAAGAGTAAAATTTCCTTAGAAACGAATAACAAATCCAATAATTGATATTTTCACCATTTTCTACGAAGAAACGGTCATATTTCGAATTCCGTTGGAGCTGGAAGGTTGCAACTTGGACCATTCGAAATTTTAGACCAAGTTACTTATAATGTGATAGGCGTCACAAAGCTGTAAGTTCTAAATAGAAAGCCGATATAAAAGAATCCGATTATTGTCAAGATCCACATTTGTCAAGATATTTGAACCCCCAAGGCCGTCAGCCCCATATTTGTTATCAATAAATCACGTTAGTTCAATTTCTCGCCGTCGTATGCGCTGCACGTTGTATTTAATGATAGTTTCATAATCATAGCATTATTCAGAAGCTTTTATGAAGAGCAATATTTTCTGAGAAACGAATAACAAATCCAATAATTGATATTTTCACCATTTTCCACGAAAAAACGGCAATATTTCGAATACCGTTGGAGCTGGAAGGTTGCAACTTGAACCATTCGAAATTTTAGACCAAATTACGTATTTTGTGATAGGTGTCACAAAGTTGTAAGTTCTAAATAGAAAGCCGATATAAAAGAATCCGATTATTGTCAAGATCCACATTTTTCAAGATATTTGAACCAAAGAACTTGGGATCGAAATGAAATATTGCCAAAAGGGGTCTTTGGGGTCGAGAAACACGATTCCGCACATATTTTTGACCGATGACCTAACCCAAGGCCGTCAGCCCCATATTTGTTATCAATAAATCACGTTAGTTCAATTTCTCGCCGTCGTATGCGCTGCACGTTGTATTTAATGATAGTTTCATAATCATAGCATTATTCAGAAGCTTTTATGAAGAGTAATATTTTCTGTGAAACGAATAACAAATCCAATAATTGATATTTTCACCATTTTCCACGAAAAAACGGCAATATTTCGAATACCGTTGGAGCTGGAAGGTTGCAACTTGAACCATTCGAATTTTTACACCAAATTACGTATTTTGTGATAGGTGTCACAAAGTTGTAAGTTCTAAATAGAAAGCCGATATAAAAGAATCCGATTATTGTCAAGATCCACATTTTTCAAGATATTTGAACCAAAGAACTTGGGATCGAAATGAAATATTGCCAAAAGGGGTCTTTGGGGTCGAGAAACACGATTCCGCACATATTTTTGACCGATGACCTAACCCAAGGCCGTCAGCCCCATATTTGTTATCAATAAATCACGTTAGTTCAATTTCTCGCCGTCGTATGCGCTGCACGTTGTATTTAATGATAGTTTCATAATCATAGCATTATTCAGAAACTTTTATAAAGAGTAAAATTTTCTTAGAAACGAATAACAAATCCAATAATTGATATTTTCACCATTTTCTACGAAGAAACGGCCATATTTCGAATACCGTTGGAGCTGGAAGGTTGCAACTTGGACCATTCGAAATTTTAGACCAAATTACTTATATTGTGATAGGTGTCACAAAGCTGTAAGTTCTAAATAGAAAGCCGATATAAAAGAATCCGATTATTGTCAAGATCCACATTTGTCAAGATATTTGAACCAAAGAACTTGGGTTCGAAATGAAATATTGCCAAAAGGGGTTTTTGGGTCGAGAAACACGATTCCGTACATATTTTTGACCGATGACCTAGCGCTAGGCCGTCAGCCCCATATTTGTTATCAATGAATCACGTTAGTTCAATTTCTCGCCGTCGTATGCGCTGCACGTTGTATTTAATGATAGTTTCATAATGGGCGCGTTCAGCCGACACAACAGTTGACTTAAAACCATAAACGTGTTTCTGGTGTGGTGGAAGACAACATATGGAAACACCTGAACGGTATGGTTTGTTAAAAGTTCACCGATATCGATCGATCACAAAACAGTTAAAAGGGAAGGGACATATTATAGATCTGTGGTTGTCCAGTAGCATTGTTTATAAAGTATATAGTTATTCAACCTCTTGTTAGTACTGGTGGATCATTGGTAGATGGCGTGCTGGATGATGTGTGCCCATTATTACGACCGTAGCCCCAGGGTGTCGTTTACGTTACGACCATTGTTTATTATAAACAATGCTACGACGCATTCACGAATTTCGTACATCCGGTGCATCTACGTCACATGACATTCGACGAGGAACTAAAGTCATAGATCGAAACTTGACCGTATATTAATAACTTTTGACAGTTTGTCAGTTTTCTATTTTTATTAAACTATTGGATTTTTTGTTCTAAAATGAATCATTTATACATCATATGACTATCATAAAATGTTTAGTTTTTGTAAATTTATTTTGTAGCTTAATCAGCTTGGATCCATAATAACATTTAAAAACTCTCTAATAAGACAGTAGATATATAAAGTTCCAATATTGTACCTACGTAGATTATTAAAAATGAATTGCTACTTATAGGTTGGATTTCCAGTCAACAAAGAGCATCCTATTTCATTAGATTAGGACAATTAAAACTTCATTAGTAATGCATCGAACAAGATTTTAGATGATAAGTACAGGAAACAAGCAAAAATTTTGATAAAAATGACATATTATACAAAAATTTTAAAAAGTGCATATTTTTGAGGTTAGCTGAAAGCTTCATAGTCGCGAAATTGTGAAAAGCGAAATGCGAAACGTGTTGCTATTGGTTCATTTTACATTAAAATTTGGAATTGACCAATAGCAACACGTCTTACATTTCGCTTTTCGCAATATCGCGACTATAAAAATCACGAATAGTGCTGTAGCTATGTGTAAAAATCATAATAAAAGTAAAAAAGGTATCAATATAAGATATTTCTACTAAAAGACAAAATAAATTTGAGGAATGGCAAGTAAGTGTAGGAACATGATGTATTGTATTTAAAATCTAGTTTTTATAATATATAAACACCTCAAATAATTATTTCATCTTTTAATCAGCGTTTATGTGAAAATAATCAATCACCGAACGTTTAAATTTATTACAATAGCCCTAAAGCCGTCAAATGGATCATGTGCATCATATAGCATATAGGACTGACATAACCTCAAATTTAGAGTTTTTTTTTAAATTTATTTTCGATTTTAATTTTTGTAGTTTCAGCTTGAATCCATTATAATTGATTATAACATATAAAAATTATCTCAATAAAGTTTCAATATTATAGATTATATTTAAAATAAACTGCTAATTATAGATTGGATTTCCAGCCAACAAAAATCATTTTATTTTATTAAATTACGCCAATCAAAACTTCATAGCCGCTTTCCAGTGACTTTCTAGACTCACTCAGGAGCAGCTCAGGAGTACGCCTCAACTACTCTACGCCGTTCTAGTGCATCCGAATGCATCCGAAAGTAGCTGGCGCGTACTCCTGAGTTGCTCCTGAGTGACTCAAGAAAGTCACTGGAAAGCGGCTCATTAGTAATGCACTGAACAAGATTTTAATTGATAGTACAGGAACCAAGCACAGATTTTGATAAAAGCAGCTTAATATGTGAAAGTCTTTAAAAATGTATTTTTGCAAATGTCTATCGAAATGGTGACTTTACATATTTGTGCGCTGGTATTACTTTTTCTACTAACGCGTCATTTGATGACGTGCAAATCATATTTTTGAGGTTAGTTGCGATGTCACGTACACGACAGATTCATATTTTTCTCGAGCTCGACGTCACATACGGCTGCGCAATAGCCGCATGTGTAAATGTATCGTAAAATGTATATTTTTTTAATGATAAAATATTTTAAAAACAAAAGTCAAAAAACTGTAAACGTAGTCATAGAAACTGACTATACTCTGTACCACCAACAAAAATCCATAGACTCCTCCCCAAAAATGCCCACTAAATTTGAATGGAATTTCTCTATTGGTCGAATTTATAGAACCCGAGTTACAAAGCAACCACTAAATTTGACAAAGGCCGACTCTACAATACTGGCGTCACACATTAAAACTTTTATGTATTTTGGCAATAGACCAATCAGCTATGTTATCATTGTCGCGAAACGTATAAACGCTAAACATATTAAAAATCGCGCATAAATGGGGAGCCGGCCTCACTGTAAACCTGTGCTGTCAACTGTCATATTCATTCGTCTTTGTGAAATTATTTCAAATTTATATATTTGTTTTTGTGAAGGTACGCGTATAAGGATTAACCTTATTTGTGTTTTAAGTATTAAGGTAAGTAGGTAATGCAAACGATTAATATTGATTAAATGTTAAAACATCGTTTTTTTTTAAGGTCAAATCGAAAACTCAATAGTAGAAGGGGGCCCAATTTCTCCACCGAAAAAACGAATCTCCAGGCATTTTTTGAGGATAAGGAAAACGTGTTGAACATCTTTAAGGCGAAAACGTGACTGTCAACTGTGTTATTCGTTTTTGTGACATTTCACATTTCATCTGGGAGTTAAAGTAATAAGGTACGTAAATGCAAACGAGTAATATTGATTAAATGTTAAAACGGGTTTTCTTAAGGTTTATGATGGCTGAAGGAGGTATAATTTCTCCACCCAAAAAACGATTATCCAGACATTTTTCGGTGGAAGATAAGAAAAAGGTTGTGAACATTTTTAAGGCCTACGATGGGGAGAATCCGGAGAAACCAAAGATGGAATGCATGGAGTTCACTGCAAAGGCAGCAGGTGTGAGTGTTCCAAGTGTTTCTAATATTCTTCATGAATACAAACAAACACACCAACATCAGCCACCAAAAGTGTACCACCGACAACAGGCAGTTTTGGACAATATTGATGAAGGAACTAAAAGTGCTCTCAAGCGTATAATCCATTCCTTTTTTGAAAGAAATGAACCACCAACTGCAAACAAAATTTTAGCAGCGGTGCATGAAGATGATTATTTGCCTCATCTTAAACGGAGTACTTTGTGACGATTACTTTCGGACTTTTTATTTCTTTGTGTTGTAATGTAATTGTGTTTGGCATTATAGGTTCTCAAAAAGGTCACGTAATAGTGCCCTAAGGGAAGAACATAGAAGTTGTAGTTTTTAGATGAGACTTGGGTGAACGCTGGCCTTACTGTAAGTAAAGTAGGGTTTTTTTTTTCGAAGGAGAAATAGGAACTGCTCGCCGGTTCTGACTGTTCAGTGTAAAAAATAAAAGTGACAACATATATTATTTTTCCAATTATATTATATACGTTTATCTTATTATCGTTGTTTTAATATTATATACAAATTTATGTATATGTAGGGCTTTTAAAATCTATTTTTTTCTACTGATTTAAGTACCAAATGTATTGTAATGATGAATAAAGCCATTCTATTATTATATTATATTGATATCGTTCATAACTTTCTTATACCAAAGTTTACTGAATACTATTAGTAATCTTTGCTTATACGTAGGAGCTGTAATAGATATAAAACCTTGTGAAAATTAAGAAGAAGTAGGTAGGTATGTGTTTATTTATTTGGACATTAAGAATAAAAATAGTATAGTATAGTTTTTATTGCTTGAACATTCCACGACTATTCGTAAAAAGAACCAAAAGTAATCTTACGATAAATATTAATAAATAAATATGTACAGTGGTGGAAACCAAGAAGTAAATGACTCGGCAGATTTGGCTATTGAGTAGTGCATGGGGGTCATTGGGGTTTATCCAGTGGAGTAATCTATGTGAAATTGTTACAGTAAATCACAAACTAATCTTTTTTGCCTGAAATAACCTCATACTTTCTTTTAAATATGTGGAAATAACTCGCGAAAGCACCTAACCTAAAAACTACAAATGTCAACAACAAACCATCAATCAGATCAGCTGGTCTAGACGACCGGAAATGGCGGAAATATCGGAAATAAATGTCTCTGATAAAGTAACTTGAGTTTGCGCAATGCGGACTAACTTCGTTTAAATTTTCGCGGGAATACGTATTATTTTTAAAAATCCAAAATTGAAAATGTATAATAGAAAATTTAATGGGAATAAACATTATAAAAATACAGTATAGCTGTAGTATAAAATATAACACGTATAATAAACAAATTTTGTTGAAGCTATCTCAACTTTCTTTAATTTCATCGTGTAAAACTGACTATTGCGCACACCGTTCTGCGCAACCATAAAATTAATGGGGAGGAGTCTATGGATTTTTGTTGATGGTACAGAGTATAGTATGTAAATTACTCACAAGTTGGCAGCACATACTTAGAAATCAGGTTGAATAACTATAATACTATAAACAATGCTAGTAGTAAGGTTATGTGCTATTTTGATGAAATATTTTGAATCGTTTTTAAGAGTGATGAATAACGTGGTATTACGCGAATTATTTGAAAATGATATAGACTGGAATGCTATTCAGATTGCTGTCGACAATCTAGGAGCACCAAAAGACTTTATTCCAAACAGTGGAAAACCTACGTACAATGTATATAAATTATGTAGTTATTATTATTGATGTTGAAATGTGAGGTTTACAACGTTCTAAAGACAGCACAGAACATAAAGACAGAAAGACACAGAATTTCTGTGACGTGTTCTATGCTTCTGTGGCTAGAAACCGTTGGTTTATAAAGTCACCATAGAATTTTTGTGGTGCCTATTTTTAAGCAGCGGTTCCAATTAACCAAGCTCAACAAATGCCGTTCAGCGGAATCAACAGGCCACCATACTCAACTGTTGTGTCGGCTGAACGCGCCCATTGTTTATAATTTATAAACAATGGTAATACATTATTTTGAATAATAAAGGGGAGGTAATAAAGTTTAAATTAATAATGTTATTGTTATCCAAAAGCGCCGCCGAAATTAGTACGAAGTTAAACCGTAAGATGGCTAATGGGCTACAAGAATTATCAATGACTTTGCGTTCTATTGGGAGTTATTCTGTGGCCGCGTTTTGGACTTTGGTTTGTGCAAAAGTCGCGATCTGTGATTTTTTTGACGGATATGCTCTAGGGTTTTCCAATATTAAATTAATACTTACAATAACATTGTAAAAATGGAATGGCATACTTATTAAATATTCATTTTAAAGAATATTTAAAAATTTGGTATGTAATTAACTCTTGCTTTGTTAATACGCTCAAAAACTTGACGTAACCTCAAAATGCCAGTCTATGACGGGTTTTTCCAATATTATTAAATACATATATACAACAACGCTATAAAAATGGAATAATTAGTTATTTATTTTATAGGAAATATAAGAATTTGGTAAGTACTGAAGCTTTTGCTGCGTTAATACGCCACAATGTCGACGTAACCTCGTAACATGTCAGTCTCTTAATGTTTAGTTCTTCCAATATTGTTTATATTGTTAAATAAATATCTACAATAACATAAAAATGGAATGACAAGTTATTCATTTTATAGGAAATTTTAAGAATTTTGTAAGTAACTTAAGCTTTTGCTTCGTTAATATGCCCAATAAGTCGACGTAACCTCAGTATTTGAACCTGTCTAGTTTTTCAATACTATTATCTACAATGGCATTATAAAAATGGAATGATTATTTATTAACTTACGAATCTGGTAAGTATTAACCTAGGCTTTACCACAGTAGAGAGCCTTTTACTTTGTTAACATACCTAGGTACTCATAAAGACGACAATCCTAATACGTAAACATTTATTTATATCTAGATTTTCCAATATTATTAACTAAATACCTACAATAACATAAAAATTAAATGATTAGTTATGCAAGGGTTTTATCTATGGTTATGCATTTCATTATTTGGTAGGTATGTAACTATCGATTTGTATCGTCATTATGTTCACAAATTCGACATAATCTCAACACGTAAATGCCTATTTATAATTATTATAAAAACGTTTAATGTTGATTTGTATTTATATTTTAGAGACTGTGTGCTTTACTTTTAAAAGCCCTAGTTTTTTAATTAATGTACATTGTACAAATAATACTGAATACCTATGAAGCTGTCAATAATTGTCACCTCATGTTGATGCAGAATAAGTTCATTTCAAGAGAGAAGAGTACTCTGCAGTCTGCAATAAATAGACAAATTTGACTTTACATAGTTTTATAAAGATGTCATCAGCCTGTCGTAATCCTTCGTTGCAAGCTGCAAATTCTTGACTCATAGTTAATCGTTAATGTCAGAAATGACTACACTGATCTCGAAAATATTAGATTTTCGACACTTTTATACGGTGAGAAAAAACACGCACGTCTTTTTTACTATACATCGTGGTTAAAATGTTGATTATTATTAATTCATTAATACATGAAACGATTCCAATACAATTTATTATGTATTATATATGTACTAGGTACTCTATCTCTGAAGTCATTAATACGTATTTTGAATTCTTTTCTTGAAACACTAACAGCCGTATTCATAGACAACGTGTAAACCTCGTGTAACTGCGCACGTCCAAAATATTATTGCATAACTACAGATGAGTCAATATAAAAAGTGACAAATATCTTACATGATATTTTCCATGCACTATTTTGTCTATGAATACGGCTGTAAATAGTGTAAATGTTACTACTTATAAATTAAAAAAATATGCTCATACTTTTCACAATTTTGAACTGGATTGCTTGTGACGGAAAAGAAAGCTCAAAGCTGAAAGTATGATACAATGGGAATAAGTTTTACATGCGCCACGGCCTGGGATCAAACCCGGGTCTTCAAGGTGAAAGACAAGTGTGCTTGCCTCTCAACTATAAGCAGTCCTACAAAATAAAAGTGGAAAATTTTTACTGTGCAATATATAGGAATGAGATTTATTTAAAAAAAAAAGATGAAAATGAGAATAAGAAAACTAGAGAAAATTTTTAGTTCACTTGTTACTTACTTTTCCCTTATCTGCTTATCCATATGCCACTCGCGTCCCTATCATTACAATTTAATATGTTTAAAAATTAAATAATAATAGATATTTATGAGTCACCGCAGGTAATACTACTCCTTTTAGCAAAAAAATACTCCGCAGGAAGTCGCTACATATTCAAAGGGCAAAGGACACACTCAGTATCCAACTACTGGAATTAACTTTTGAAAAAATCTGGAGACCCCGTGGTGGGAGTCAAGTGTGCTCGCCGCTCGACCAAGCGGTATACATAAATGTAAAATGTGAATATGTAGCAGATATAGCTAAATATAAATAACACAAAATTTAGACATAGAATAGGTGCACTATGGGCCAATTATATGACCGAAGTTCACTCCACGTTCAACCCTAAATAGTTCAATTCAAACTCCTTGACTATGATTCTTGCAACTAATGTATCCTTGGATTTTAAACCATGGTCAAAGCTAAGTCAAGTATTATACACTTGGGCCTATGGCCCAAATGTATAAACGTGATTTAGCTTTGACCTAAATCTAAGATTACAATTGTTACAAGAATCGTAGTCAGGGAGTTCGAACTTGACTTGGGATTGAACGTCTGGTGAACCTCATTCATACAATTGGCCCGTGTATTGAAGTGTTAGATATAGTAGGTCTGTTTCAACAAGCAGTAGGGACTGGTTTAAAATTGTACTGCTCATGCGCAGTTGTGAAAATGTCTGTAATTTTGGTAACTGCATGAGCAGCACAGTTCTGAACCGGTCCAACTGCTAGTGTGCTAGTTGGAACATACCTGATATATCAAAGTAAAACTCAGCACTGACAGGCAACTAGTTTGCACTGTAACGTTGCCATTTAAGAGACCCATGTCTAATACTTCAATACGCAAACTGTATAAAATTTGACAACACAAGAAATAAAACAATAAGTAAGTTTATATTTAATGAAAATCTATTCAAAAAATGAAAATAGAAAGTTCAAAGAGCAAAGTATTCATCCATGACATAAAACATGTTTTGAACAATTTAGTTTTTCAAATTTTCCAGTTGGCTGCAGATTTATAAATACAAAATTTAAATTTAACATTATTTCCTCGATTTGCAATGTGACTTCGTTTCAATTTCAGATACAACTGTTAATAGTTATCTCCACATAACAGGAAATGTTAGGAGATGGCAAAATTGTCTTATTTCCTTCCAGGCTCAACGATATTTGCTGTGATCTGGTTACGATCTTCTGACATTAAGAAAATCAGTCCTAAACAATGTGTTCTAAATTTTATCAACATATATTGTCAGTATAGCTATATCAAAAATAGCATATATATTTATATGGAGCAATCAGAAAAAAACTTAATTGCAGTTACCGTGTGTCACTGCAAAGTATACTAATTAACCTATGAAAGACATGGATTCATTAATCCATAGGTCACTAAGATTAAGTTTTTTTCTGATCACTCTATATGTTTTCATAAAACAATACTTTCTTATAAATAGATAACGTTTGTGTTTGGTCTATATCATCTATATGTTTTAGATTGTTTTCATGTTTGTTTTGTCATAGAAAAAAAGTAGTTGGCCGCATATTCTGATGAATTTATGTAGTTTATAACTACTACACTTGTCCTGTCCAAAAAGAAAATAATCTAACAAACGATTGAACATAAGACACAGAACAGAATAGTTTGAAATGACTCGAGTATAGCCTCGATGATGTTTTGCGCTGTAGGTATATGAAAGTAGAAACTAGGACACATTTAATTGTTCATATCGTTTATGTCTTCAATTATTTTTTAAAAGTAAGACAACCTGCATTTTTTAAAATTACATATTTAAAACAGTTTAAGGTCCAAAACATTTAAAAAAATATGCAGGGCATTTACCACTATAAAACCTTTATTTTCGGTGCTTTTGTTAATTATGTTGTCAAAACGTAAACTTTATTATAAAGTAAAATATTTCCAATTATGAGAAAGTCTTGGTGCCATTTTGAGGACCATAGAGGCATGGACCCTGCACTTTTGCGGAATGGGATGAAATTTTGGGAATTTATATAAGTTCTGTAGGCACTCAAAATGTGATACAGTTCCACTCAAAAAAAGGGAATTATAGACCCCTAAACCACTCCCAGATATACATTTTTTATATTTCTACTTATATCGAAAATTATGCAATCTACTGAAAAAAGTTAAGAGTACAAAAATGTACCTAGCTAATAAAAGGTACAATTCATTGATGTACAGGGTGGTCCAGTTACGGTGTCCTCGTCATTTACTCAGAAGCCATAAGAGAGATTACAAAAAAGTTTTATATGAAAGTTACTAGACTTTTAGCATTCTTTCCTCATCATACGGTTTTATTTATACAGGGTGGCCCATATTCATACAGCTATATAGCGATCTTATGCCTTTTGAGTAAATGACAAGGACACCGTAGCTGGACCACCCTGTACATATTTACATTCATAATTATTTTATAAGGGGGTGAAATGTACTATATACATATATACAATGTGTCCCACTTTTCATGGAGCCACCCTCATATCTTGCTTATCTGATATCCGAATATTTTGAAATTTTGGTGGTGAATATATACCTATAAAGTGAGTTTTTAGACGTAACCACATTTGATTTTAGTCAGTGGCGTCCGATTCTATGAAGGAAAAAGGAGGTCTATTTTTGAAAAAAGTATTAGAGATTTTTTTAGAAAAAAACTAGTAAGATATTCTTAATCAGCACCTTTAGAAACCCCTTTGTACAAGATTACATCGTTGTGGGTTCAAAGGTGTTTGAGATATGGGCCGTCAAAAAACAATTATTTCTAACTTTAAATAATTTTTATCTGTAAAACGGATTGTTATATGAAAAAAATGTATTCTTAATTTTTTTTTTAGAATAACTAGTATGTGAAATGATTCTACAACAAATTTTTTAGTAAGGAAAAAATTCTAATTTGTACATACCTACTCTTACCTACCATCTCTTACCTCTGGGAAAATGTGGGAAATGTCTCGGATTCAGATAGAGCATGAAAAAATAAGATGACAAGTTCCTGTAAAATTTTTTCCTACGGGCCCTCCCTACGAAGATATGTGTCCCTGAAGGACGCCGCTGGAAATCGGTTTTTCTTGAATAACTTTTAAAGTACTTGATAGAATTTTATAAAAAGTTAATGGGATGGACACTACTAAGTACCTCTTGAAATAATGTCCTTGACACATATCTAGCTTGTTTATATAGTTTACCAGGGGCAGACTAAGCTTTACAAATTAATGCTTAAATTTTTAACACCCTGTGTGATAAAGACTTAAAACAATAAAATCAGGTAGCTTGAACCTTGGACTAAAAAAATGCTACTTTTATTTATTGTCGATAAAGTGGACCTTTTTCGAGAGAAAAAAAAAATAAACGATTAGTTGCAGAAGACCTATGTTCGCATTATGTTCGTTTTATTTTAAGTAGGCACCAAAGAAACATATCGTTTTTGCAAACGTTACTATGGTACGAAAGACATAAAATATCCATCATTTATCATCTTTCATATCGCTGATACTTTATCGACAGTAATGTTAACATTTAAGCATTAAGTTGTAAAGCTTAGTCTGCCCCGGGTAAACTAAACAAGCTAGATATGTGTCAAGGACATTATTTCAAGAGGTCCTCAATAGTGTCCATCATATTAACTTTTTATAAAATCCTATTATTGTAAGTACTTTAAAAGGTATTCAAGAAAAACCGATTTCCAGCGGAGTCCTTCAGGCATACGTCTTCGCAGGGAGGGCCCGTAGGAAAAAATTTTACAGTTGTCATCTTACTTTTTTATGCTCTATATCTGAATCCGAGAGATTTCCCACATTTTCCCGGACACTCTGTATATAAAAATAAATAAAATCGATTAATACCAGTTTTTTATTTAACCAAAAAATTATTTAAATAATTTATTTCAAGATATTTCGTCAAATAACAGATTTATAGAAAATAAATTAATGATTAATAGTGGATGGTGTGAAATATATAAGGGAGTTTTTCGCAAAAAAAAAACATTCTTCATATTTAAATAATTATTTTGTAGCATAGTTGTCATATTTCAGTTTGTGTCCAATTATTGCATATACCAGTACATTTCTCTCCCTTTGTAAACCGTAAAGCATGAGATAATCATTAATTTGAATATATCAATGGATGGTATATTTTATTAGCTACATTTTTATACTCTAACTAACTTTATTCAGTGTCGAATGTATGATTTTCAAGTCTCAAGATACCTATAAGCAATAACATACGAAAATTTACCTTTGGGAGTGGTTTAGGGGTCTTTAATCCACTTTTCTTAAGTGGGTTTTTAGCACATTTTGAATTCCTATAGGACCTACATAAAATCCCCAAAATTTCATATTATTCCGCAAAAGTGCAGGGTTTGCCTTACAAATGGCTCTTATGGTCCTAACTAATAGGCATTCTTCAAATAACTATTATTTTTGTTCTTGAAGCTACTTGACACACTTTTATAACTTTACAAATTAGGGTAATGTTGTACTTTTGTATTTATTATTTGGTAATTACTAATTACTAATACCTAAATATGCCAATATATGCTAGGTTATGTTTACTATCTAATTTATTGAGCTAATGGTCATAATAGCATCACTGGCTAAATCACTTCATATAAAATTATTGTTTCAAACCGATGTGATTTAGCCTAACAGGTGTGTGTCTTCGCTAATATTTGGAGTGGGAAAATTTCCACGCCCCCGAAGCGATTTAGCACATTAGACAAACATATATATATATATATATATATATACATATATATATATATATATATATATATATATATATATATATATATATATATATATATATATATATATATATATATATATTGACATGTAATTTTATTTAGCAAACTTTAGTTAACTTATAAAATATTAAATAAAAGTCATGAAACACAAAATAAACAAGAATTACAAAAATTAATGATAGGATAAATTAAATATTGATGAAACATTATAGTTACAGATCTTTTATGCAAAAAGTGAATAAAATTTATTAATATATAAAATGAAAATTATGAATTACCTGAATTTTACTTGAAACATGCTGAAAATTGTGAAATTATTCAAAGAAGAATTAATGAAAGCTATTTCAATCGGTGAATTTCCGTGTGGTTAATGTTTTACGTTGAAGGGTTTTAACAATTACCGTTGTACAAATTGGTTCTATATGGAAATTTTTCATCATCAAAATAACAAGGTACATTGGAGTATCAACGTTGATTATATCTGAAAATATGAAAATTGTTAAAATTATCAGTATTCAGTCAATTAATCTAAGGAAAATAAAAGAAAGTGTAGTGTTAAACCAAAACGAGAAGTTGTACAGTGCTTCGAACTTAGTCATAGTGCAACAAATGCAACAAAAATTGTGCAGAAAGGATATAAGTTCAAAGATAAACATGGAAGAAAAAAAATCAAGAAGTAAAAGTTTAGACACAACGGAACTGAATGAAAGAAGTAATAAAATATAGAAGAATGTAGGCAGACAAAGAGATAAAAGACAAAATCACGATAAATAATATAAAGTAAAATAAAATTATCCAGTTGAGAAAAGTGACGGCTTGTCAAAGGAAAAATTGTAGAAAGACAAAATGTGTTTGTCATAAATAAAAAACAAAACGAATTTGGTTGCTATTGATAAAAAAGATAGAGACGGGATGGCCCGTGACTTGCGGAAGAAATAAAAATTAGCAAATTCAGTATATAAAAGAATTTAACGAGTTTAAGTAGAAGAAAGAAAGAAAGAACTTGGGACCCAGAATCCAGTAAATTATCTAAAACGCATGCAGATATCCTAGAAGCAAAGATAATTAGTGAAAAGCAGACCAACAAGACAAAACAGTAAGCAGAAAGCCGGAAGAATTAACTTTCACAACAGAAGTGAAGACATGAAGGTAAAACTATCCAAGTAATAATAAAATTAATACTTACCATGGGTAGATGTATCATTTAAAAGACTATCCGTCAGTGTCAAACAATAGATAAAGGCTGATTTTCAGCATAAATAAAGTGAACAATCACATAAACATTTATGAAGTCGAACAATCCTTGCACAAAGCAAATAATTGTTTTCTGTTCCTAATTTATAATTTAAAATATTAATTTCATAACACAAGTGGCTTCTCATGTTTATCAGTAATATTTAATATTAATATTTATATAAAAAAAAATTTCTGGTTCAAAGTTTTACTGGTAATCTTGAGGCGTCATGTGTGCAAAATAAGTTAAGATAGAGTAGGGTATATTTAGTAGGTCAGACAGCTAGTAGATACTTCAATTTGTCAATTATTGCGTTGAAAATAAAATAAACCTAAAATACATGAATAATTTATTTATTGATGCATGTATATAACCAATTGTACAGATCGGTATTCAACAAGATACATATTTTGAAAAATTTAAATTGAGGATTATTAAATTCAAAGATAAGTCTGTGTGAACCCAAAATCGACCCGAGACTAGAGCTGAGTATAGGAAACAAGGATTAAGTAAGAAAGTAAGTATTATTTTTATGAGCTAGCAGGGAAAACAATAATAAAATTTTAAAATCCTAGTAAATAAAAATAATAAACTTAATAAAAAAATAAAAAATTAAATATATCAATTCTAATCCTAAAAGAAAAACATAACAATTGGCGCCCAACGTGGGGCTCAACAGATTATCTTTGAGAACTGAATAATTTCACAAGTTAAAAAAAAAAATAAATAAATCATAAAAGCTTTATTATTACAAGTTTGAGGTACAGAGAAAGTAACATTCTGTTAATTTGTGGTATAAATGTTATTAATATAAAAGTTATAAACATCTTATGAACTTGAGATCTGGTAGAATAATTAGAAATTTAAGAAACATGTCTGGTGTTGAGACAAATGGGGATGAAGTGGCCCAATCAACAGTGCAAGAAAGGGGGGATGAACATGTAGCTCCTCCAGCTCCTATAGCCACTGTAGATCCTCTAGCTTCACCTCTAACTTCAGAAATGGCATATATAAGACAATACCTGCAACAATTGACAACAGATACAGCTAAGCTAAAAGCAGATAATGATAATTTAAAAACAGAGTTAAAATCAAACAATGCTAATTTACATTCTAAATTAGATACAGTCACAGCTAATTTAAAAACAAGTTATTCTGAGTTGAAAGCAGATAATGCTAAATTAAATGCAGATTTAAAAACAGAACATGCTAATTTAAAAATAGAATTAAAATTAAAATTTGATAACTTTAATTTGAAACTAGAAACAATAAATTCAGATTTAAATTCCAAATTAGATATTACTAATCAAAAGATCAATGCAATGGAGGCATGTGGTTTAATACTAGATACGAAAATAAATGTAGTGGAAACAGAAATTAATAAAAAAATTGAAACACAGGTTGACAAAATCAGGGAAGATGTAGATCAGGTTTTGAAAACAAAGATTGATAATATTGAATCTAAAATAATTGACAATGACAAACAATATACAGCAAATTTAAATGTTTTAGCCGAAAAGGTTAACACAGAGGGACAACAAATTAGAACACAAATAAATAATATACAGGGATCAAATGTACAACATGTTTATACCAGTGTACCTCAAATAGAAAGGAAGGCACAATTTTATGGGGATAAAAGTGTACACCCTAAAATATTTATTAAAAATTTACAAGAGTCAGTAGAAATATTATACGAGGGTAGTAATATAAAATCAGTTATTAGGAACAGTTTAAAAAAAGATGCTGAGATTTGGTACGCAATAATAGAGGATAAGTATGAAACATTTGAGGAATTTGCGGTATTGTTTTTATCAAACTTTTGGGGGGAAAATGAGCAGTCGAAAGTAAGGGAGAACTTATTTAATGGCAAGTATAATACTAACAGGGGGTGTTCAAGAGAAAAATATATCTTGTTAAAATATAATTACGTACGTCACTTAGAGCCACGTATGCCTGACATGGAAATTGTAAAATATTTATCAAGGCATTTTTCCGATGATATTAGGGATGTCATATTAATCCAAGGGATGGACACCATCGAGAAAATGTTACAATATTTGCGCAGAATCGACGACGGCAGAATGGTTGGACCAACAACAGATAGACAAGGTGATTTTAAATATACAAAAAGGTATGAAAACAATGGATCAGACAGGACTCAACAAAACTACCAGCAAGATAGAAGAACCAATTATAACAGAGGGTATGATAGAAATGGACGTGATGAAGAAAAATATTATCCTAGCTATAGAAGAAACGAATATCAATATAATACGAAGTACAGAAGAAATGAGAATCAAGAAAACAACAACAACCAAAGAAGAGATAATTATGAGAATATGCAAGAAAAAGAAGATCAAGAAAAAACAAATGGGTTAAATTTCAAGAGACATCCTCAATTAAATCACTATCATTGTTCAGAAAAGCAAGAAGAAGAAAAACAAGAAAATAATGCAGAAAAACAGCTAAAAAACAAAGAAAGAAGAAATACGGAATGGGATAGAATAGAGGAAATTAGTACAGCAATGATTGAACCATTGCCAAAAAATAAAAATTTTTAGTAACATGCAAACCAAAAGTAAAAATGATAAATTCTACTTATCAACACCCACGAGAATTTATCAAAATTGACCAAAAATGCGACAGCCTTGATATATTTTATTATGATTTACCGTTTATAAAAGTAAAGTCTAATGACGTAGTTTTTAATGCCTTATTAGATACAGGATCAGAAGTTTGTCTAGTTAACGAGGATATTTTAAATAAATGTAAAACAAAATTTGAAAAAATAATTATAAAAAGTAATAAAATCTTTTTACAAACAGCCAATGGAAAAAAACTTGCCGAATTAAATAAAATTATAGATTTACGAATTCAAGTAAATAATGAATTAGTTTCTCAAAATTTTATAATTATGCCAAATATGAAACTTGATATGTTACTGGGAAGTGATTTTTTGAGCAAGAATAATGCAGTAATCAATCTCGAAAAAAAATATGTCCAATTTAAAGATGATGTGCTATATTTTGTTGAAAATATGACAAATAATTTAAATAGTGAGAAAATAGTAAATCATATTTTCAATGTTAAAGAAATAAGTAAGTTATATCAAAAAGAGGAGATAAGAGAGATTGAAGAAACTCAAAATGAGACAAATATTATTACTTGCCCAAAGGAACATGAAAAATGCATACGTGAATTACTATCAAAACATAAAGAATTGGTAAATTATAAAAGTAGAGTAACAAACGTTTATGAACATTGGCTGGAGGTAAATGAAACTAAACCGTTTAATTCAAAAACATATCCTATACCTTATAAACATCGCGATCTAGTAAGGCAAGAATTGCAAAATATGTTAAAAGATGAAATTATAGAAAAATCAGTAACTGATTTTATAAACCCAGTGGTGATAGTGCAAAAGAAAGATGGTTCAATAAGAATTTGTTTAGATGCAAGAAAGTTAAATGAAATTACTAATCCACAGTATGATAAACCAGTTCATATTGAATCAATTATGGGTAGATTGAAAACAAATTATGTATATACAAAATTAGATTTAAAAAATTCATTTTGGCTAATACCACTTAATAAAAATTCAAGGAAATATACAGGGTTTAGTATTGAAGGAAATTTATATCACTTTAGAGTGGTACCTTTTGGTTTGCAATCGTCATCAGCAGCATTGGTACGGGCATTACAGGTAATTTTGAATCCGTATGAGGAATTTTGCATACATTATGTTGATGATATTCTTGTATTTTCTGAGAACAATCAGGAACATGTCAGACACCTGAAAATAATATTGGAAGTATTAGATAAAGCAGGTCTAAAAATAAATTTAAATAAATGTCAATTTTTTTCAAAAGAAGTAGAATATCTAGGGTACATTATCAATGAACAAGGGATAAATATTAATCAGCATAGACTTGATGAAATAAAAAATTATCCTAGACCTAAAAATTTAAGGACATTAAGAGGTTTCCTAGGAATACTCAACTATTATAAACGTTTTATAAATAACTTATCAGATAAGCAAATACCACTAGTAGAGTTACTTAGGAAATCGGTCCGATGGAAATGGGATGAGCGCAGGGAGAAAGCATTTACGGAATTAAAAGATAATTTTATTAAAAACTTAATGTTATATAACCCAAATTACGAGGAAATATTTATTTTGCGTACAGATGCTTCTGACTATGCCATATCGGGGGAATTAAAACAAAATCAAAACGGAATTGAAGTACCCATAAGCTTTGTATCAAGAGTATTAAAAGGTTATGAGACAAGATATTCAACGCCAGAAAAAGAAATGCTTGCTTTATGTTTTGCAATATCTAAATTAAAATATTATCTTATGTCAAATCATTTCATAGTTGAAACAGATCATGCAGCTCTACAATACTTAATGAATAATAGATTTTCAAATGGTAGGATATATCGATGGTCTTTATTGCTGCAAGAATATAAGTTTACAATAAAACATATACCGGGGAAAACTAATATTACGGCCGATGCATTAAGTAGGATAAATGAAGACAAAACAATAAAGCCTAATACATTTTTAGTCGCAGTAAATAAATTTAGAGATCTTAGTGGTTTATATTCTGAAATGGAAATTAGAATTAGTCAACAAAAGTTAGAGGAAATAAGAAATAAAATTAATCAGGGAAAATATAAAGGGTATGAATTAAAAGATCAACTTATTATAAAAAAAGTCGATGATCAAGAACTATATGTTATAGATGCGGAATTAGCAAAAACAATAATACAAGATTTACATATAAGATTTGGTCATGTGGGGATTCGAAAAGTTTGGAAAATATTTAGGGAAAATTTCTATGCCAAAAACGATATAACAATAGTAAAAACATGTATAAATGCATGTCATTTATGTTGTTTAGGAAAATATAAGAATTATGTCAATCAAAATGTTATAGAGAGTATTGTAGTGAGAGAGAGATTGGAAATGGTTGCGATTGACTACATATCAAATTTAGTACCAAGCAGAAGTGGGTATAAACATTTATTAATTATGATAGATATTTTTTCCAAATTTATTAAATTATATCCATGCAAAAGATGTAATACAAAGACAACCATGTTAAAAATCAATGAATATTATAAAGAAGTAGGCAAACCGATTAAAATTCTAACAGATAATGCTACCTATTTCAATAATAATCGATTCATAGGTTTTTGTCAGGTAAATCATATAAATTTGATATTTACATCAATCAGGCATCCAGGTGCAAACCCTGCTGAAAGATATAATCAGGAGGTAATAAAAATGTTAAGATTGTACGTATATGATAGACACGATCAATGGGTTGAACAAATAGAACAAATTGAATTTTATATAAACAATGTGCCAAACACAATCACTCAGATGTCTCCAATTTTAATAATGAAAAATCAGCTACCAGCTAGACCATGGGAAATTGACAATAAAATAGATATTAAAAAAATACATGAACAAGTCAGAGATCGAATATATAATACGGCATGTAAAAATAAACAGAAAGCGAATAGTAAAATAAAGAAACGTACTATATTTGAAATTGGGGATTTGGTAATCGTTAAAAAATTACGTGTAGCAAATGCAAAATTGAATATGTGTGCCAAGTTACAGTTACCATATGAAGGCCCATATAAAATTATAAAGAAATTGGGGGAAAATACGTATGAGTTGTTCGATGAATGGAAAAACATAATAAGAGGTAAATTTCATATAAATTTAATATATCCCTATTCTAGAAAAGAAAGTGAAAGAGAAACTAAATCAAAAATAAAATAAATATTGATAAATGCTATTGAAATACTTACTGAAATAATGTTGATGAATATAATTGTGAATTAAAAGTTTCATGTAAAACAGTAAACAGGTCTGCAATCCAGCTCTATCAAGACAAAGCTAAAACATAAAGCTAAAATTAGAGTATTTAATCTATATTAATCAATTTAAAAAAATAAAAGATAATGAATAAAATTTCATATCAAAAGAAATAGTTGATGATGTATAAACACACAGCATATGTTCAGGCATCACAACTATTGGGGGAATAATGACATGTAATTTTATTTAGCAAACTTTAGTTAACTTATAAAATATTAAATAAAAGTCATGAAACACAAAATAAACAAGAATTACAAAAATTAATGATAGGATAAATTAAATATTGATGAAACATTATAGTTACAGATCTTTTATGCAAAAAGTGAATAAAATTTATTAATATATAAAATGAAAATTATGAATTACCTGAATTTTACTTGAAACATGCTGAAAATTGTGAAATTATTCAAAGAAGAATTAATGAAAGCTATTTCAATCGGTGAATTTCCGTGTGGTTAATGTTTTACGTTGAAGGGTTTTAACAATTACCGTTGTACAAATTGGTTCTATATGGAAATTTTTCATCATCAAAATAACAAGGTACATTGGAGTATCAACGTTGATTATATCTGAAAATATGAAAATTGTTAAAATTATCAGTATTCAGTCAATTAATCTAAGGAAAATAAAAGAAAGTGTAGTGTTAAACCAAAACGAGAAGTTGTACAGTGCTTCGAACTTAGTCATAGTGCAACAAATGCAACAAAAATTGTGCAGAAAGGATATAAGTTCAAAGATAAACATGGAAGAAAAAAAATCAAGAAGTAAAAGTTTAGACACAACGGAACTGAATGAAAGAAGTAATAAAATATAGAAGAATGTAGGCAGACAAAGAGATAAAAGACAAAATCACGATAAATAATATAAAGTAAAATAAAATTATCCAGTTGAGAAAAGTGACGGCTTGTCAAAGGAAAAATTGTAGAAAGACAAAATGTGTTTGTCATAAATAAAAAACAAAACGAATTTGGTTGCTATTGATAAAAAAGATAGAGACGGGATGGCCCGTGACTTGCGGAAGAAATAAAAATTAGCAAATTCAGTATATAAAAGAATTTAACGAGTTTAAGTAGAAGAAAGAAAGAAAGAACTTGGGACCCAGAATCCAGTAAATTATCTAAAACGCATGCAGATATCCTAGAAGCAAAGATAATTAGTGAAAAGCAGACCAACAAGACAAAACAGTAAGCAGAAAGCCGGAAGAATTAACTTTCACAACAGAAGTGAAGACATGAAGGTAAAACTATCCAAGTAATAATAAAATTAATACTTACCATGGGTAGATGTATCATTTAAAAGACTATCCGTCAGTGTCAAACAATAGATAAAGGCTGATTTTCAGCATAAATAAAGTGAACAATCACATAAACATTTATGAAGTCGAACAATCCTTGCACAAAGCAAATAATTGTTTTCTGTTCCTAATTTATAATTTAAAATATTAATTTCATAACACAAGTGGCTTCTCATGTTTATCAGTAATATTTAATATTAATATTTATATAAAAAAATAATTCTGGTTCAAAGTTTTACTGGTAATCTTGAGGCGTCATGTGTGCAAAATAAGTTAAGATAGAATAGGGTATATTTAGTAGGTCAGACAGCTAGTAGATACTTCAATTTGTCAATTATTGCGTTGAAAATAAAATAAACCTAAAATACATGAATAATTTATTTATTGATGCATGTATATAACCAATTGTACAGATCGGTATTCAACAAGATACATATTTTGAAAAATTTAAATTGAGGATTATTAAATTCAAAGATAAGTCTGTGTGAACCCAAAATCGACCCGAGACTAGAGCTGAGTATAGGAAACAAGGATTAAGTAAGAAAGTAAGTATTATTTTTATGAGCTAGCAGGGAAAACAATAATAAAATTTTAAAATCCTAGTAAATAAAAATAATAAACTTAATAAAAAAATAAAAAATAAAATATATCAATTCTAATCCTAAAAGAAAAACATAACAATATATATATATATATATATATATATATATATATATATATATATATATATATATATATATATATATATATATATATATATATATATATATATATATATATATATATATATATATATATATATATATATATATATATATATATATATATATATATATATATATATATATATATATATATATATATATATATATATATATATATATATATATATATATATATATATATATATATATATATATATATATATATATATATATATATATATATATATATATATATATATATATATATAAATAAATAAATAAATACACCACATTTAATTACGACCCCCTTTATCCCAGAAGGCTGAGCCTTGTGCGGGAGGGAGCTACACATTTAAAGACAAGGGACACACATCCAATATCCGTGTATAATGGAAAAATCCCTCTCACAGTATTTTCCATTGCCACGACCGGGATTCGAACGCGGGACTTTTGGGTGAGAGGCAGGTACTCTACCATCTCGACTATCAGTCATATATATATATATATATATATATATATATATATATATATATATCTATATATATATAAATATATATATATATATATATATATATATATATATACAAATGAACAAAATTCACAGGGATTCCCGCAACCGCAGACACGTGTTTCGGACTTATTGGTCCTCATCAGTACGGTGTAGCTAAGTTCAAGGATGTAAGTGACTTAGAAGTATCAAAAGGAAACAGTTAATTCGAAAGACATTGGCCAGAATGACACAAACTACGACGATGAAGCAACAACAGCAATAGCAACAACCTCCTCCTGTTTAGAGTCAAAACCCCCTATAGCCGCCACTAGGTCAATATGACCCACTATAGTTGTCACTGGATTTCAACCCAACCACAGCTGTCACAAGATTGCCGCCATGCCGACGCACTTCATCGCAACAGTCCAAACCACTCTGACCTATCAGTTAGAAAAAACTGGAAGGAAGCAAAGGAAAACCAGTTACAGGAGCCAGTTACACATTTGAGGCTTCAATCGGAAGACCCTGAATTCCAGGGCATCAACACAACATCGCCACGGAGGTAAATATAACTACCTGCATGGAAGTCCAACCCTGGGACAATATAAAAGCAAAAGTCGGTAGTTATTAGACGCGGGGAGTACATAAACAAATGAACAAAATTCACAGGGATTCCCGCAACCGCAGACACGTGTTTCGGACTTATTGGTCCTCATCAGTACGGTGTAGCTAAGTTCAAGGATGTAAGTGACTTAGAAGTATCAAAAGGAAACAGTTAATTCGAAAGACATTGGCCAGAATGACACAAACTACGACGATGAAGCAACAACAGCAATAGCAACAACCTCCTCCTGTTTAGAGTCAAAACCCCCTATAGCCGCCACTAGGTCAATATGACCCACTATAGTTGTCACTGGATTTCAACCCAACCACAGCTGTCACAAGATTGCCGCCATGCCGACGCACTTCATCGCAACAGTCCAAACCACTCTGACCTATCAGTTAGAAAAAACTGGAAGGAAGCAAAGGAAAACCAGTTACAGGAGCCAGTTACACATTTGAGGCTTCAATCGGAAGACCCTGAATTCCAGGGCATCAACACAACATCGCCACGGAGGTAAATATAACTACCTGCATGGAAGTCCAACCCTGGGACAATATAAAAGCCAATGTCTTTCGAATTAACTGTTTCCTTTTGATACTTCTAAGTCACTTACATCCTTGAACTTAGCTACACCGTACTGATGAGGACCAATAAGTCCGAAACACGTGTCTGCGGTTGCGGGAATCCCTGTGAATTTTGTTCATTTGTTTATGTACTCCCCGCGTCTAATAACTACCGACTTTTGCTTTTATATATATATATATATTATATATATATATCTATATATATATATATATAAATATATATATATATATATATATATATATATATATATATATATATATATATATGCAAAGTGTCTTATACAC
This sequence comes from Rhagium mordax, assembly GCA_963680705.1. NCBI lineage: Eukaryota > Metazoa > Arthropoda > Insecta > Coleoptera > Cerambycidae > Rhagium > Rhagium mordax. Next base: position 45,868,983 of record OY796660.1, on the reverse strand, counting down.
CTCCAAAATGATATACGTATTTAACGAATACGCCTCCAAAATCGGAGGCGACTTCGAAAAATCGGTGACCAATACGAACCTATGTGTGAAACATGTGCATTGTCATTATTACGTCATTAGTAGGCGTTTCCCAAATTTTATATCGGAGGCCAATTGGTATGGTGTACATATACAGTTATACAATGTAGTTCACTGTAATTCCACCAGAAGGCGCCACCAGTTAATACGCATATACGCTACAAATGGTGGTTAAGCAGAATTTGCCTCCACATGTTCTCTACACCTATACACCTCAGAAAATTGGCAACAGTGTACGGAGGTAAGTTAGTACGTTAGTTTTATATGTGTGTAAATATTATTCATTGGTGTTATTTTACCCTCTGTGGAAAAGCGCTCGCGTGCGATTTGACTTCAATAATGTTTTATTAACATGTATACGTACTAGCTTTGTTTATGAAGTAATATAGTTGTTTAACTAGTAACTAGTGTTAGTACTAGATTGACATATTGATTAATGATTAATTAAAATAGACGAGTATTACAATTATTACTCAGGCTCAGAGAATACAATTAGTTCAAAAATAATTTGGAAGTAGCTTATTTAAAACAAAATGAGAATAAACATAATTTAACGTTTTTATTTATTCAGAACAAAAATTTGTGTGAATGATTTTGGTGTGTGTAAAATTATTTATTTATTCCTTTGGTTGAAAAATTAATGTTGGTAGTGTACGTAGTATTTCAATATGTTTTTCATAAAAAAGTAACTAAAATTGCAGTTATTAAACCAGTATAAAATATGTAAATTAGCAATAATAAAATCCTCTGTAAATGAACAGTATCAAAAATATTTGTAAACTGTACTGAGTAGATTAAATAGATACACATACACATTTTATACAAAGGTGTTCAAAGATCAGCTTTAACCTGAAGATGATGAACTCGACAATCTATTAATACAGATATGGGTAAGTAGTATTATTCTTTTTAAATTTTTGTAACCAATTATGACTTTATTTGCAGGTTTGACATTATTCAAAAGTAAGTGGATATACAATATTGCATAAAAAACAAGCTTAAGATTTTATTAGCAACATGTCATATCAAATAGTTAAGTAATGTTCTTGTGTTAATACATACAGTGTGGAACAGCCAAATGAAATAAATTCATTATCTCAATTATTGTGAATAATTTTTAAAAATCCCTAGGTACCTACGTCGATTTTGGATTCTGAAATGACATCCTGCAGCGTACAAATTTCATCTTTTAATTCAACCCCGTTCGAGTGGCAGTTGCAAACCCTAAATTTTTTAATGGACTTAAAGTAAGAACTTGTGATACCTTATTTGGAACATATTTTTACATTTATAGATTCAGGATGTCATTTTGGATACAGTTATAGCATACTGAGATAAAAATATTAATGGCTGACATTTTTATGAGCAAAATTAATTTTTTATCTAGGCGGCCGTAATCCCAAAAAATGTTTTGCTTTGCTTGGGTAATTAATCAAAAAATATATTTTTGACATTATGCCACATGGCGTTTGTGTTATAAGATTTTAAACATTTCGGAAATCATTTTTCCAAATTAACTAATTTTTTTTAAATGGCACCATTGTGGCTCACTACGTTATTTCAATAAAGCATTTAATTACCGATTACGTGGTACCAAATAATTCACAATATCTATTATACATATTATTATACATTAAAATACATAAGAATAACATTCAACTAGAAATGAAATAAAGTTATAATATTTAACAATGGATCTCTATCAAGTAGGTGCCTTTGATCTCCTGAATCAAAAAACGTAAAAATATATACAGGGTGTTCGATTTAAAATTCCAAAGTTAGCATCATTTTCGGCGAAACCTGAAGCATTGAGTAAATAAATAATATAAAGAGGCACAACCGTCAAGGGGGCCGAGATTTTAGTATTGTATTTTTTGCCAATAGCTTCAGGATTGTTTTCAATTTTTAGTGCTATGAGAAGGTATTTGTTATTCGGTTGCATAGCCCTAAATATTGTAGATAATTCTATAGTTATTGACAAAAAAATACAACACTAAAATTTCGGCCCCTTGACGGTTGCGCCTCTTTATATTATTTACTCAATGCCTGAAGCGACAAAAAATGTTAAATCGGCCGAATTAATACATATTTAGCCGTTATTTGACGTGCCCAAATTTGAAATTCATATCTTGTAAAACCAAGAAGATATAGATAGAGGCAAGTGACATCTCGTGTTCACCTGGTATATTCTCTGGGTGTTACAAGATATGAATTTCAAATTTGGACACGTCAAATAACGACTGAATATGCATTAATTCGACCAATTTAACATTTTCGGTTGCTTCCGGTTTCACAGGAAATGATGCTAACACTGGATTATTAAATGGAACGCCCCGTATATTTTCACATTTTTTTATTCAGGGGGTCAAAGGCATCTGCTTCATAGAGATCCACTGTTAAATATTATGAGTTTTTTTTTTCATTTATATCTTGTTGAATGTTATAATATTCTTATGTATTTCTATGTATTATAAATATGAACAACATTAAATGCTTTATTGAAATAACGTATAGAGCCACCATGGACTCATTTAAAAAAAATAGTTATTTTGAAAAAATGATTTCCGAAATGTTCGAGATCTTATAACACAAATATCATATGACATAATACCATAATTGTATTTTTTGATTAATTATTGAAGCAAAATAAAACATTTTTGGGGTCACGGCCGCCTAGAAGAAATATTAAGTTTGCTCATAAAAATATCAGCCATTAATATTTTTATCTCAATATGCCATAACTGTATCCAAATTGACCTGAATCAAAAAATGTAAAAATATATAGGGTGTTCCATTTAAAAAATCAAAGTTAGTTTAATTTCCGGTGAAACCGTAAGTGACGGGAAATGTAAAATTGGTCGAGATAATGCACATTTAACCGTTATTTGACGTGCCCAAATTTTCAAAATTCATATCTTGTCAAACCAAGAAGATATAGCAAGCGTCATTTCGTGGTCACCAGGTATACCGTGCCTTCAATTTTCGTAGCTACATGGAGATAAAGTGATCTTGTTCATTCGAAGTAGAGGGGAGTATCGTGTGCATGGTAAATTCACGTTCACGAATGCAAACGCGTATGAATGCGTTTGCGTATGGACGATGATACATGGCAGCTATCCCCACTATTACGGTCGGACTCACGAGCTTTACCGAATATTATCTTATGTAGTGTTTTGAAATGAAGGCACGGTATGTTTCGTGTCCCAAAAGTAACGAATTAAATTTATATTTTTTTTGTTTGCCTTTTAAAAAAGCAAAATATAGGTCAACTAGTATATTATAAAAAGTGTTACTTTTCTATAATATTGACAATTTGTCTTCGTCATATTTCACAAAGCTATAACAGTAATATTTTTTTACATAGGACACCATATGATATAAACTCTCTTTGAAAAATAATTAACTCTATAGATTTTACCCTTTTACCAACTTGTTTAAAGTAGTTTTCGAGAAATGTCAAAAATGGTCTGTATGAGGAGAAAATAAATTATAAGAGTGATTAAAGAAAAACCTTATTACTTGATTGACAAAAACAAATTAAATAAAAATGATAAAAAAAACAATAAATCTTCAGATAGGTACGCTAATTTAGAAAAATATTATTGTTTCATAGAATAGCATTCCAAGATTTTTCAATGTTTTCAAAACTATTAAAGGTAAACTAACAGATAAAACCTAAAAAATAACTCGGTAAATTCTTTGAAGAAGTCATTAGTTTGTAAAGGGTCATTGTCTTAATTGTGACTACTCCTCTAATTTTATTATTTTTATTAAATAACTATATATTTCTTTACGAAATTTTAAGGCTTTACCTGCAGTTTATTACCAACTATACAGTTGTCATACAAGGTGTTTTAAAGAACGTGTGCGAACAAAGTTGTATTATTTAAATGGAACACCCGCTATATATTTGCATGTTCGAATTCTACTAAAAATTATAAGCATTCTTTGTCATATCACCATACATCAAAATTAACTGTTTCCGAGTATACAGGGTACTTTCAGATGCTGTATATTCTAACCGGTGAGACTCAAAGTAAAATGGCAACTTCCTGTTCAGCTTATATCAAATGGAAATCGAAAATTTGGTTATTGGCTGGATTTGGACTCCTCTTCTACTCTTGTCATTTTTAACAAAAAAAATCCAATAATCTAGAGTACCTAGTTTTCTATTCTATTTAAATTAATAAAAGATATTATTTTACTAAACTACACGGAAGCAAGTAAAATATTATTACCCAATACAAAAATGTTACAGAGTGACAAAAATGCGATAAATTATAAAGCGCACTTACTGGGAATGACATATTGCAAAATATTATGTCTCCTTTTAAAGTGTTTAAAAAAATATTGGCCCTATTACTCTATTATCTAAAATTCCACACCATACATTTACCGATGAACGGCCCAGAGCTTTTAATCTGACAAACTGCACGAGGATTTTGTAGAGCCCAGATAATTTGCTTTATTAAATTTAAAGGTGTTCATATGCTGAGCATAATTTAAACTGTTAACTTATAGTAGGGCCAAAAAGAGTAGTCAGTAGATCAAAAAATTCACCGGAAATTCTTCAAAGTATTTAGCTTTTATGGAATACAGAAGCGGCAGCTCTTTTTACCATATAATCCCATATAATTGAGAGAAATATATCAAGTTTCATCCGCCTACCAGAGATGAAAACCACAACTAGTTCCCCCTGGATTTACTGACTACTCTTTTTGGCCCTACTATATTTTAGACCAGGTGGTATGAGCGCAGTCGTTTTGAAGTAAATTCGGACTGATTTTTTTTGCTGGAATCGGTTCAGGAGACAGTGCCGATTATGAAAATCTATGTTACCAAAAGGTAACCTGGTCTGATATTGTTTAAAACAGTTTGAAAAAAAGGGAAAAATAACATTTTTTTACTCAAACTAATTATGCATTTTTATTGTTTAAATGTTATTTGTGGCATTTCATAAATTATTTCTTTCCTTTTCTTTTTTGGGATTTATTACCACATTCCTCGAGATTCCTATTAGTCCTTGGCGTAAAGTAATAAAATTGAGGTTCGTGTGCTCCTTGAAGAAGGTGTCGCATAAGTTTTCAAATTTAAAATTTATATCTGCGCGCCTTGACAGCAGCGCTAGTCCTGCAGTTATTGTGAACATACCATGTCATGCGCAGAAGAAGGAAGAGTAGAAAAATATGGTCGAGCATGAACACGTACTTGACTTGTAGCTCATGTGTGTTTGTATGTAGTCATATCATTAAAGTACCTACAGTTAAAATTATCAGTTATTTACCATATTCACCATTTCAAATACAGTCCACTTAATCCACAATTCCCGGTGCTGCAATCACCCGAGGCAGAGCAAGGAGCAAGGGTTTGTAGCCAACATATTCATGGTCAACGTCGAGCCGGATAGTCCGAATACAGGAAACAGGTCAGTCCGTTCCTTATTTTCATTCATAATTTATCCCAGTTACATTTGTTATAATATAACATTCTCGATTGTGTCTTAAATTATAAGCATAATTATCTCATATTACACAACTTAGCGTTTGAGGTTATAGCAAAGCCCGCGTAAGTAAACAGATTAATCCACGATTTATTTGCAACGTTGCCAGCTCCTCTTAAAAGTCGGAAATTTAACTAAATTTCAAACAACACTGCCAATGATATTTTGACTTGGTAATTCACATTTACTTGACTTTAAGCATTTATTTTCGTTCAGTAAATTCACAATCTCGTTTAATAAATCATAATCTCGTTTATATAGTCCCGATCTCGTTTATAACAGTATATTTTCGTATAAAATACATATTTTCAGTAAATTAAAATAATCATAATGCCAGATAGTGATACAAAAAAATTAACAAAAAGGAAGGGCTCTTTAAAAGCACAACTCACACGCTTTAGTAATTTTTTAAATTCGTTCGTTGTAAATCCACTTAACATAAAGCAGTTGCAAACACGACTTGACACGATAATCGGTATTTACACGGAATTTGATAATATTCAAAGTGAAATTGAGTTCGTTAACGAAGACGACGTGGTGGCAGACACGCTGAAAGAGGAACGCAATGAGTTCGAGACAAAATATTTTGAAACTATCGCCCGTGCAAAAAATATTCTTGATCCTAGTGTGGAAACAAATCGTCCAACACCTTTAAACGCAGCAGAATCTAATGTGAAGTTACCACAAATAAATCTTCCCGAATTTCACGGTTCCTATGACAAATGGACGCAATTTTCCGACACTTTTAAATCATTAATCCATAATAATACCTCATTAAGCAAGGTACAAAAACATTATTATCTATTATCATGTTTGAAAGGTTCCGCGGAGAAAGTTATAAACAGTTTACCAGTTTCTGAACAAAATTACGAAACAGCTTGGAAACTCTTAACTGAGCGCTATGAAAATAAAAAGGCGATAATAAATGCGCACGTAAAGGCAATAGTCGACCTTCCAAATAGCACCAAGGACTCACACAGTTCTCTCAGATCTTTATTAGATATCTTTCTTACACATTATCGTGCCTTGCAAAATTTAGGTGAGGAGATCGAACATTGGGACACTATATTAATCTATTTATTAGTGGCCAAAATTGATAACAAATCAAAGGAAGAATATGAATATTTTATAAAAAACATAGATTCCCCTAAAATTGATGACTTCCTTACTTTCCTCAGAGAAAGGTGCAGGTTATTAGAAGCCATTGATACAAAACCGAATCAGTCAAATTATGTAAATAAAAGGAACACCGAATTTAAATCATTTTCACATGTAACGACTAATAAACTTTCTTGTCCCATATGTCAGCAGCCTCATTACATTTATTCATGTGAACGATTTAGAGACATGCCTATTAATACACGTTTTTCGGAAGTAAAGCGATTACGATTATGCACCAATTGTTTACGTTTGGGTCACAGCAGCTCGGAATGTAATTCAAGTACTTGCAGAATTTGCAACAAACGACACAATACGTTACTTCATATCTCGTCAAATTTATCAAACAATAATCAGGCGGTAACGATGTCAAATAACAAAAATGATAAATCGGTTTCTGAAAATGCTCAAACAAGTGCATCTACCAGAAGCGCACAAACACGCACCTCAAATGTTATTTCAAATAGTGGGGATGTGCAGACAAATCATTGTAGTATAAACACAAATTGTTCACAATCGCATCCAGATTCTTTAGTTTTGCTCTCAACCGCACTCGTTTATATTCATGATGTGAATGGGCAACCGATAATATGCCGTGCACTACTTGACAGCGCATCACAATCTTGTTATATAAGGAATGATCTCGTCAATCGTTTAGGCTTACCAGTAAATAAAATAAATCTATCAATTACAGGCATAACACAAGCAACAACTAATGTTACAAGACAAGTAAACATAAAGGTAAAGTCAATGCACAACGAGTTCACAACTAATATCACTTGTCTGGTAATTGAAAATATAACAGATAATATACCAGCTCGTCAATTTAACACAGATAATTGGAATATTCCGTCAAATGTAAAACTTGCAGATCCTAAATTTAATGCACCTTCTCAGATAGATTTATTAATAGGAGCATCTTTGTTTTTTAGCTTACTTCGTATCGGTCAAATTAAATTGGGAATTAATCAGCCAATAATGCATAATACAATATTAGGATGGATTATTTCTGGTAAAACTTGTAACACACAAATTTCAGGGCAAACCTCATGTTTTCTCATAACGAATTCAGAGTTAAACGAAAATTTGCGGCAATTCTGGGAAATTGAGGAGAATTTGTGTAACAAGCCTTATTCAAATGAGGAACTTGAGTGCGAACGTCATTTTCTAGCAAACGTTAGTCGCGATGATACAGGGCGATTTATAGTAAAATTACCAACGCGAGATAACGTCCATGAACTGGGCGAGTCGTTTCAAACAGCGGCTCAACGATTTTATAATTTAGAGAATAAATTAATAAAAAACACAACAATAAAACAAGATTACACAGCCTTTATAAAGGAATATGAAGCGCTAGGGCACATGTCGCTCGTCGATCAGTCTCAAATTAATACAGCATGTTATTTACCGCATCATTGCGTAGTAAAGAATGAAAGCACAACGACAAAACTTCGTGTTGTCTTCGACGCTTCGGCGAAAACATCAAGCGGTTTGTCTCTTAACGACGTACTAAAGGTAGGTCCGTCAATTCAGAGCGATCTATTTTCAATAATCACACGCTTCCGTCAACATAATATAGTACTTATAGGAGACATAGAAAAAATGTATCGCCAAGTGAACGTGCATTCTTCTCAACGCGATCTACAGAGAATTGTATGGCGGGATGAACCCGGTTCCGAATTACGACATTATCAGTTAAATACCTTAACCTATGGAACAGCTCCTGCTTCGTTTCTTTCCACTAGATGCTTGAACCAGGTGGCACTAGAAAATGTTGACAAATTCCCGCTCGAAAGTAATATAATCATGTCTGACTTTTATGTCGACGACCTTCTTACAGGTTCACCCGATATTAATTCTATGATTAATATCAGAAAAAATCTTACTTCCATTCTTAGTAGCGCAGGATTCGAATTGAGAAAATTCATGACCAACGATTCAGCAGTTTTGCAAGACTTAAGCAACAACATCGGTGACTCAAAATATATAATACGAAACGATGAAAATACAAAAACATTAGGTATTTCGTGGAATCCTTCATCAGACCACTTCGAATATAACGCTAGTAGTTCTCAATCCGCGTCGCATGTATCAAAACGAACAATTTGTTCTTATATTTCACAGATTTTCGACCCACTTGGTCTACTCGGACCAGTGATTATACAGGGCAAGTTAATGTTGCAAAAATTGTGGCAAATGAAGGTGGGATGGGATGAAGGTATTCCAGCTGATCTGTACCCAATTTGGACAAATTATTGTTTACAACTTAATAAAATTAATACAATACGCATTCCAAGACAAGTAATTATTCATAACGCAATTGATATACAAATTCACGGATTTTCGGATGCTTGTGAGCGAGCATACGCCGCAGCGGTTTACATATAAGATCATCAAACAATGATGGCACGACTCAAGTAAGTTTGCTTTGCGCCAAGTCGCGTGTGGCTCCCTTAAAGGCAGTGTCACTTCCGCGATTGGAGTTGTGCGGGGCATTACTTCTCGCAAACTTAGTCTCAAAGGTTATTTCAATATTAACAAGTCCGATTCACAGTACATTTTACTGGACCGATTCTACAATTGTATTGTCATGGCTGTCATCTGAGCCCCACACGTGGCAAACATTTGTCTGTAACAGAGTGTCAGAAATACAGAAATTAACCGAAGTCAACCATTGGTATCACATTAACTCGTCTAACAATCCCGCTGACATAATTTGTAGAGGCATTAGTGCTAATGAAATTTCGAACTCTAAATTATGGTGGAATGGCCCACTGTTTTTAACTCATGAACCCGAAACATGGCCTGAAAATTCTCATATTTCAAATTTTTCTCGCAAGACAACAGACATTCCGGAATATAAAAGAAAAACTGTCGTGTTGTCTAATGTCATAGCAGATGATTTAATTAATCGTTATTCAACATTTACAAGGTTACAGCGAGTACTCTCATATTGTTTTCGTTTTATAAACAATTCCAAATTGATTCCTGAACTTAGACAAACAGGAACCTTAACGGTGTTAGAACTTTCTAATGCAACTCAAGTTTTGGTAAAACTAGTGCAGTCACAATGTTTTGCGGAGGATATACAATCATTAAGGCAAAACGGTTCAGTTAAGTCTAATAGTAAGCTTAAATCGCTCAATCCATATCTTGATAAATACGAAATATTACGTGTCGGAGGGCGCCTTAAAAATTCTAATTTAATTATAGATCAAAAACATCCGATTTTGCTCCCAGCAAGACATGCATTTACGATGCTAATTATAAAATATGAACACATGCGAAATTTACATCCCGGTCCACAAACTACGCTTTCTTGCGTTAGACAAAAATATTGGCCGTTGAACGGAAAGCAGATTGTTAAATCGGTAATTCACAAATGCATACCGTGCTTTAGAGCCAATCCCGTATTGATAACCCAACAAATGGGAGATTTACCAATACCGCGCGTGACACCTTCCCGACCATTTACCTTCTGCGGAGTGGATTACGCGGGTCCATTCCAAATAAAGGATGGTAAGTTTCGAAACCGAAAAATAATAAAGGCATATATTAGTATTTTTGTGTGTTTCTCTAGTAAGGCCGTTCATGTCGAATTAGTTAGTGAACTCACTTCAGGAGCATTCTTAAATGCGCTAAAGCGATTCGTGTCACGTCGAGGCTTGTGCAAATGCATTTATTCGGATAACGCAACCAATTTTCACGGAGCAAAAAATCATTTGTTATCAGAAATCAATCAGTTGTTACAAGACCACACATTTAAACACTATTTGGCACAATGTAACATTGAATGGTTATTTATACCTCCCCGATCGCCGCATATGGGCGGCTTGTGGGAAGCCGCAGTTCGTTCAGTTAAGCATCATCTCAAACGCATAACTAGAAATTTAATTTTTACGTTCGAAGAATTTTACACTCTTCTGACGCTAGTCGAGGCTGTTTTAAACTCCCGACCCATCACCCCTCTTTCCAATAGTCCTGATGACCTGCAGGCATTAACGCCTGGACATTTGATCATTGGCGAACAGTTAACCGCCATTCCCGAGATGGACTTACGTGATACGAAGGAAAATAAGTTATCACGATATCAACATATTTGTAAAATGTCTCAACATCTCTGGAAACGATGGTCCAGAGATTACCTTCATCAACTCCAACAACGTACGAAATGGAGATTTCGAAAGGACATTCCCTCTTTAGTTGGTTCTTTGGTCCTGTTGAAGGACGACAATTCACCTCCATTATATTGGCCATTGGGGCGTATCATCCAGATCCACCCAGGAGAAGACCAGTTAGTGCGCGTCATTAGTGTTAAAACACAAAAAGGTGTTGTGAAACGCGCCATTAATAAAGTGTGTTTATTGCCAATAGAAATTTAAATGAGACTTTTAGCAAGTTCGCTTAATTTAATAATTTGATATTTGTTTATATGAAATATATGTATTTTGTTGTATTTGTATGTTGTACCATACACATAATTTAGATTTCCGTTTGTTAAGCATTTGTATGCATATAATTTATATCTGTTGAACCTCACAGGGTTCAAGGGCGGCGGTATGTCGCATAAGTTTTCAAATTTAAAATTTATATCTGCGCGCCTTGACAGCAGCGCTAGTCCTGCAGTTATTGTGAACATACCATGTCATGCGCAGAAGAAGGAAGAGTAGAAAAATATGGTCGAGCATGAACACGTACTTGACTTGTAGCTCATGTGTGTTTGTATGTAGTCATATCATTAAAGTACCTACAGTTAAAATTATCAGTTATTTACCATATTCACCATTTCAAATACAGTCCACTTAATCCACAATTCCCGGTGCTGCAATCACCCGAGGCAGAGCAAGGAGCAAGGGTTTGTAGCCAACAGAAGGAGTATAGGGAATGATACCATCCGTTTGAGAAAAATATGTAGATTATGAATCGCGATGGTTGCCATCTCATAGCCGCGACCGATTTTTTTTTTAGGGGGTCTTGTACAATTTAAATAGAAAAATTCGATTTGATTCGATTATTTACTGATTTTTATTTTTTTTTTATGTGTGTATGTTATAGAACCCAGGAGATGCTGTGAAAGTAGTTTTAAGCAAAAGATCCCAATTAGACATAAGCACACAAGCTAAGGCTTGAATGGTGTATGTGGAACATCTGTTCCATGTACACCATTTTTTTATCAAAAATATGTCGAAATTCAAGTCAGTTCCTAAACCCAAAATTCCTTCATTTTTGCCTGATATGCGTGAATCCATGCATATCAGGATTTTTTATAAAATTTTTAAGACGATTTTCAGTACAGTTTCCAAAATTCCCTTTATCTTTTTCGGCCCATATCTCATGTTTGAACGAACGCATCCAGGCACGATGCAGCATGTAGAGACGACCAAGGATATGCATTATCCTCTGCCAGTGCCGAATCCTCTATGGACGGACTGGGGTTTTAATTATGATGATTACAGCGCAGGTAATCATCTTCACAAGCCGGTCTAACAGATCACAGGAATACTCCACAAAGGCGAGAGAGTGAATCTACCGTAGATCGGTAGCTCTTGATCTGATCTACCATAGACTGATCCACCTTCGTGGTCGCACTGATCTACGGACCCATAGGTTCACTCTACCCTCGCGTTCTGGAATTCCTAGTGAGTCCGTGACCTACGGCTTCCAAGGATGGTTGAGCTGGCCTCGCCTACCCATTGGTCATCGTCTCTACCGGGATCGTGTCTGCCAGCACCATTTTGAAATTTTAGGAACTGAATAAAATTTGGAAATAGCGGAATTTGCGACGCCACGTGGCGACATGAAGTGGTCTCGGGTCATTTCCATATATATAGTGGGAGACCTCCCAATGATCTCGCAAAATGGAAATCCGCCATTTTTGATTAAATCAAGCCAGGATAAGCCTCATTGCGGTACGCACGGGTACCGGGGCACTTCCCCATTATTACCAGGTGACCGCCTTGTGAGATAGCATTCGAAGAGATTTCCCCTTTCTGAAATATCCACAGACGTCTAACGGCATATACCCCTTTTGGAGAATATTACCTTAAATTTTTAGTCTAATTCTAACAGTAAATCTATAAAACCCACTCACTAAATTGCCAGTCACGTCCATGTAATAATTCTCTTTCGGCAATCGATCACTCGTCTTTAAGCGCGGCCGTCGCGGTCGCTGACCCCTTGTGGGGGTATCGTGGTTATGGTGGCAGACCTTGCTAGGTGAGGCTCTATATGTACTATGATGATTGTTTAATATATACCTTTATTTAATCCATGTCTTCTTATTGCGTTCTAGTAATAGTCTAGTATTTGTGTTGACCCCATAGCTAACGACCCTCGCAATTGCGTCGGTTTGACCATTCGGCTGAAGCCAAAGAAGAGTGAACGAGCAAGACCTGTCTGGGCAGGTGTCAGAAGTGAATTGTGTATTGTGCAAAGTGTTTAGCTAGTGTTGTATCTTTAGTTCAGGACGTTGCGAAGCCTGTATACGAGGAAGCATTCATTGTCGACAGTTGCCGTTAATCTATCGATTTCGAGACTTCGATATATTAAGGGTTTGCCACGACCTGCGTTGAATTCAACGGCCAAGAGTTAAATCAGATGTGGTGACAGCGGTTGGTTGACTTAATCGAATATCGGTCGTTCCCTCCCACTATCACTGGTTATAACGAATGGTTAACTAACGTTGACACAGCCTTAGCAAATTAGTTTAGTTATTAAACGTTGATATGGCGCCCAACGTGGGGCTGTGCTTCAATTGACTTCATCTCTTGCAAAAATCGTAGTCATGAACGACAATCCTTTGATATCTTTAACCCCTAGTGGCTTTTACGAGCAAGAGACCAGGTTAATGGAAGATTCCTCCGTAGTGCCGGAGCGGCAGCCGGAACTGATCAGTAATGTTTCTCCCTCGTTGAGGTCCCCTGATAATCCTCCATCAATGGAAGATCTATTCGCCAAGATGGCGCAAACTTTTGTAAACGCTATGCAAGACGCAGCACAGTGCACAACTTCTACCTATGACCGACCACGTAGTCCTAACGTGGAATATCATGGCTTAGACCATGAGAGTCCCGAAACTTTCATCAGAAATTTCGAAGACTATTGCCACAGAGCAAGAATTAATAACAGTACAGACCGATTCCATTTGATAACTGAGCAACTAAAAGGAGAAGCCCGAAAATGGTTTGATCAATATCGAACTCTCATTACTTCGTACGAAGTATTCATTGAACGTTTCCGCAATAGATTTGATTCAGGCGATATCTACACCCAGGCAATCACAAAACTTTATGGAGAGATGCAGCATGCAGGTGATTCGTCAGCGGTATTCATTACCAAAAAAATATGTCTTTAATAGGGTCGACCCCTTCAAACCGGAAGCTCTGAAGGCCAGTATCATACTGGACCAACTCAGACCGGAGATACGTTCTCGCTTACGCGGAACACATATTTTTAACACTGAGTCACTTGTATCGATAGCATCTAGGGTAGAGCGAGATATAGCTGATGAAGGATCTGCGGCGCGTTCCAATGAAAATAAATCTAAGGCAAAATCAAATCAAAATTATAATCAATCATCTTCTGGCAACTCCTATAATGGCCGTGTTTGGCATACTCCCCAAAGTGAGAATAACAATAGAAACACTCAAGACGTCAGGAACCGACAAGTCCATTTCCAAGAGCAGGCAACCTCTAGCAATCAAAACCGTCCAAATTCCAACAATCAGAAAATTCCACCTACTCCATGTCGATTCTGTCCTGATGTCCAATGGCACTACCATTCCGATTGTCCAAACAATCCTTATAAGAGACGACAACAGGGAAACTTCTCAGGGGTTCGAGAACAGGGCAATTCCCGCAATCCCCCTCCAGTCGGCCCTACGAGTACGCCTCGTCGTCAATAGACCAATCCCAAACTATAAACCCATTTGACCACTTACCTGACCTGACGTCAGAATACCCAGAATATGCCAAAGACCCTGCCAACTTTCAACCTATAATCCTATCAGAAGCCATTAACCATTTATCAAATTTTTATCCTTTGCCTCGAATCAAAATTATCGTTAATAATAAACTTGTGTTCGCACTTCTTGATACCGGTGCCACAAGGAATATCGTTCATCCGCAATTTCTCTCATCAATGAATAATCTATCAGATCCTCAAACTTTCGCTCTTGCTTGTGGCGATCAAGTTATTGATTCGCAAGGCACTACTTCTCTAGACATCTTTATATCGGATGTTCGTTTCCATGTACCATTTCAAGTTATAGAAGAACTGAACGAAGGAATCATATTAGGAGCTCCATTCCTTTATTCTCAACATGTCGTATTTGACTATCATAGGAAATGTGTGTATGTGGGAATAGACAGACGTATAACCGTGTTCTGGAATCAGGCAACCGATAGAGCATCTAATGAAGAATTGCCGGAAACCCTAAAAATTTCTAACTCCATTTTCAATTCACTTTTCAAAGAATTTTCTGATCTATTTACGGTGGAATTGACTCAAGCAACCACCATAAGTGTTAAACACAAAATTATCGTTAAGGACCATCGTCCATTCAATGTAAAGCCATATCCCATGTCGCCTAGTAAAAAGAAGATCATGTATGATCAGATAGAGGAAATGTTAAAGGCCGGTGTTATTGAATCAAGCACCTCACCATATAGTTCACCCCCAGTCATCATTGAGAGACAAGATAAGAAACCGCGTTTCTGTATCGACTATCGTAGATTAAACGAAGTCACGCTTGACGAAGCCTCTGTTTTACCAAAAATCTATGAAAGTATCAAGGACCTGGGGAAAGCTACAGTATTTACTGTACTTGATTTGAAGAGCGGATATTGGCAAATTCCTTTAGATGATTCATCCAAAATTTACACAGCGTTTACTACTCATGATGGAGCTGCCTATCAATTCAATGTTATGCCGTTCGGCTTGAAAACTGCCCCGTGCACATTCCAAAAATTCATGGCCAAAGATGTACTAACAGGATATTTGCACCATTTCTGTAAAGTCTATTTAGACGACATCATCATTTATAGTGAAGATTTGGAAGGACATGTGGAGCACCTCAGGTTGATTTTTGAACGACTACGGCTACATAACTTGAAGGTTTCTCCGGATAAGTGTGTAATCGCTACTAATGAGATTACCTATCTTGGGCATCAGATTGCTTTAGATACCACTAGACCACTTGATAAACATAAATTGCAGCTTCAGAACTATCCTGTTCCTAACAATAAACGACAACTTCAGAGTTTTCTCGGTCTATGCAACTGGGTAAGAGAATACATCCCTAATGCAGCCCTCATTACCAAGCCGCTAACCAGACTACTCTCGAACGACGTCCGATATAAATGGACAAAGGAGGCCCAGAACGCATTTATGAATATTAAGCAGATCTTAGCAGAACCCTTGGAACTTCATAGACCAGATTTGGACAAAACTTTTATTCTTCAGACGGATGCTAGTCTACTAGGCATGGCAGCAGTTTTATATCAGTTCGGCGATGGAGGTGAAAGACATATCATATCTTATGCAAGTCATACCTTGTCTCCTACAGAGAGAAAATATCACATAAACGAGCTAGAATGCCTAAGTGTGGTTACTTACGTTAAGCGATATAAGATTTACTTAGCAGACAAACCTTTCATCGTCCGAACTGATAATAGGGCTCTCCTGTGGTTGGATAAGCACCGAGATGAGAAAACGAAGTTTACAAGATGGTCGTTGTTGTTGCAAGAATATTCTTTCAAAATTGAACACTGTCCAGGCAAAGAAAATCTTTTGGCCGATTATCTCAGTAGGAATCCTCAAAATTCAAGTTTGGAGCATCTCGATGAAGAGCGAATGTTTCCGCCTAAATTCAAATCAAAAGAAAATATTTTGGCTATCACCCATTTGGAACTTTATCAATCAATTATAGAAAGTCAACAGGATTCTACGAACATCAGGGAGAAAGTTAGTCGTTGGATTGAACTCAGTCAACGAACTATAAATGAGAGATCGGTTAAAGACCAGAAATTTTACTCAACTCATCAAGTGAGAAATGGCATACTTATGAGATTGATTTCAAACAAAATTTATTTAGTGGTTCCTAAACGTAAAATCAAAGAGAGCATATCACATTTTCACGACAAGACTGGTGTCGGCCATCCAGGAAGAGATGAAACCTTTCGGACCATATCTAGAACCTATTATTTTAACAACATGTCCAGGCTAGTAGGCCAATATATTCAAAATTGTTTAGTGTGCAACTCTGTTAAAGGACGACAAGTGCAGCCGCAAGCCCCATTACGGTGTCATGAACCTCAATACCCTTTTGAGGTGATCAGTATGGATATCTTGGGACCATACAAACGCGCTAAGGACACTGGTAATCGATTTATAGTCATGACGGTCGATTTATTTACCAAGTGGACCGAAGCGCAAGCTTTCGTAAAGGTGAATGGTGAAACTTTAGTCCGATTTCTGGAGGAGCACTGGATATCTCGGTTTGGCTTGCCGAAGACTATCATATCATATCAAGGAGGACATTTCCAAAGTGGATGGTATACTCAGTTTAGTAAACGCAACCATATTCAAAATTTTTATACGCCCATTTATCATCAACAAGCAAACCCAATAGAAAGACAGGTGCAAGAAGCCAAGAAAATTTTAAAATCTCTTATGTTCAATCAGGCAACAGACACATGGGATATGTACATTGTACAAATGCTTTACAATTTAAGAACACGTAGGAACGCTTCCACAGGATATACCCCAAGCTTTGCAGTTCTAGGCTACGAACTAGCAGAAGCAGGCGACTGGCAGATAGAAAGCTATTTCCAAGAAAGACAACCCACATTAACCAGACCAGCTATCGTGCAAAATATAAGTCAAAATTCACAACAGTATCGACAAAAATACGCTCCTATGGAAGCAGTCACTCCTATAGTTCTAAAAGTTGGAGACAGAGTTATGGCTAAAAATATGCGTAAAGATAAACAGGCATTTATACCATCGTGGACTGGGCCACATAGGGTAACAGAGAAAGTGTCAAATGAGGTTTATATTATCCAGAAAGACCAACATTTATCCCGATTACATGTGAACGATCTGAGACTTGTGAAACCAACGGAGGAAGTAGGATTCGCATCCAGTGAAGACGATTCCGATGACTCTTCAATGGGCGATCCGCACGATGGACCAGAGCATTCCAATGATCCAATTTCCGTCCAAGTCCAAATTCATACCCCTAATACAGCCAGCGTAGCTGTCTCGAATGTAAGAAGGCGACCTGCGTCGAAGCAGACAAAGGGTAGCGTTTCCGAAGGGCCGGAAACCAGTTCGCAAGCAGCTTCGCATGCTGATATTTCCATTCATGATCCAGATCCTTCCACACTAGTACATGACCAAAATTCTATTCGATCCAATGATTCCAAGCAAACCACTGACCAGACTATTCCGCTTACAGAGGGTTCCTCTGAAGCAAATATCCTTTCTGAAAATATTCCACAAAATTCCTGTAATCCTTTCAATCTCGAGAGAGAGCGAAGACTCATAATTCCTTTGACAAATGTTAAACTCCCAAATTCAAGTTATTTTCCAAAAGACGTTCCGTAGAGAAGTCTCTCCTTTCGCTGTCCACACGCGAGGAGAAAATAAGAGTGATGAGATTATGTCCAGAAATTTTAAAGTCCAAATTTACAGTCGGATACTGCGGTATCCTTTGTTTCAATTTTAACTAATACGTACTGATTTATGTTCACAGCCTGAACATAAATAGATGCATGCTGATCCAATCCTGAGATCCTAACCATAAATTCCCAATGCAATGATCCACCAGTCCCAATGGTATGTTGGCAGATTCCAGACGAACGAGCCAAGCAGTGGAGTGCAGCATTCTCCAAGAGGATGGACTCCCAAGACATAAGACGAAGACGAAGACAGAAGACGAAGATCGAAGAGCAAGACAGAAGATTCAGAAAACAGTGCATAAAGACACTATCATGTTTTCCAAATATGTTCATTCGATAAATATGTTAAGTCCACTTTTGACCAATAATTCTATAAATTACCAATGTTATGATCCATTCTACTTTTAAAACCTATGAGGCCAATAATTTTATAAATTCTAAATGTTCAGTCCCATACTACCATTCGGCCAATAATTGTATAAATTGTATTGTGTTCTATCTATCAATGTTAACCATACCACCACCACCATATTCCCACAAGAGTTGTTAATAAATCATATGATCCATATATCCATTTCTTTTATTTATTTCCTGATGGAAGTAATTAATTTTAAAATATTATCAAGTAATCTTAAGCAGTGACAGTGTTATAGTGATCGATTCCAAAAGACGAATTTTCAAAAGGAGGGGAGTGTTATAGAACCCAGGAGATGCTGTGAAAGTAGTTTTAAGCAAAAGATCCCAATTAGACATAAGCACACAAGCTAAGGCTTGAATGGTGTATGTGGAACATCTGTTCCATGTACACCATTTTTTTATCAAAAATATGTCGAAATTCAAGTCAGTTCCTAAACCCAAAATTCCTTCATTTTTGCCTGATATGCGTGAATCCATGCATATCAGGATTTTTTATAAAATTTTTAAGACGATTTTCAGTACAGTTTCCAAAATTCCCTTTATCTTTTTCGGCCCATATCTCATGTTTGAACGAACGCATCCAGGCACGATGCAGCATGTAGAGACGACCAAGGATATGCATTATCCTCTGCCAGTGCCGAATCCTCTATGGACGGACTGGGGTTTTAATTATGATGATTACAGCGCAGGTAATCATCTTCACAAGCCGGTCTAACAGATCACAGGAATACTCCACAAAGGCGAGAGAGTGAATCTACCGTAGATCGGTAGCTCTTGATCTGATCTACCATAGACTGATCCACCTTCGTGGTCGCACTGATCTACGGACCCATAGGTTCACTCTACCCTCGCGTTCTGGAATTCCTAGTGAGTCCGTGACCTACGGCTTCCAAGGATGGTTGAGCTGGCCTCGCCTACCCATTGGTCATCGTCTCTACCGGGATCGTGTCTGCCAGCACCATTTTGAAATTTTAGGAACTGAATAAAATTTGGAAATAGCGGAATTTGCGACGCCACGTGGCGACATGAAGTGGTCTCGGGTCATTTCCATATATATAGTGGGAGACCTCCCAATGATCTCGCAAAATGGAAATCCGCCATTTTTGATTAAATCAAGCCAGGATAAGCCTCATTGCGGTACGCACGGGTACCGGGGCACTTCCCCATTATTACCAGGTGACCGCCTTGTGAGATAGCATTCGAAGAGATTTCCCCTTTCTGAAATATCCACAGACGTCTAACGGCATATACCCCTTTTGGAGAATATTACCTTAAATTTTTAGTCTAATTCTAACAGTAAATCTATAAAACCCACTCACTAAATTGCCAGTCACGTCCATGTAATAATTCTCTTTCGGCAATCGATCACTCGTCTTTAAGCGCGGCCGTCGCGGTCGCTGACCCCTTGTGGGGGTATCGTGGTTATGGTGGCAGACCTTGCTAGGTGAGGCTCTATATGTACTATGATGATTGTTTAATATATACCTTTATTTATTATCCATGTCTTCTTATTGCGTTCTAGTAATAGTCTAGTATTTGTGTTGACCCCATAGCTAACGACCCTCGCAATTGCGTCGGTTTGACCATTCGGCTGAAGCCAAAGAAGAGTGAACGAGCAAGACCTGTCTGGGCAGGTGTCAGAAGTGAATTGTGTATTGTGCAAAGTGTTTAGCTAGTGTTGTATCTTTAGTTCAGGACGTTGCGAAGCCTGTATACGAGGAAGCATTCATTGTCGACAGTTGCCGTTAATCTATCGATTTCGAGACTTCGATATATTAAGGGTTTGCCACGACCTGCGTTGAATTCAACGGCCAAGAGTTAAATCAGATGTGGTGACAGCGGTTGGTTGACTTAATCGAATATCGGTCGTTCCCTCCCACTATCACTGGTTATAACGAATGGTTAACTAACGTTGACACAGCCTTAGCAAATTAGTTTAGTTATTAAACGTTGATATGTACACATAATAATAGTATATTAAAGTATAAGTGGATTTTAAAATTTAAAACGCGCGATTTTTCGAGCACGACGGCGGCGCAGCGAAATAGAGCAAGTATTTTAAAGACCAGTTATCCACGAATACTTTACGCTATTTTTTTTATTGGTACACTTTGAAATCATAAATAATTACTAAAAAAATGTAAATAAGAACTAATAATGTAAAATACCTTTAGTTGTCATCGAAATGAGAAAAACAAAAATTAATTTGCAATCTGTCATATAAGATTGATTGTTGTCATCACAGTTAAAGTTTTTAAAACATTTGTCAGTAATATTTTATTTGACGTTACAAGGTACTTCTGTCAGATCAATAATAAAAAAGTTGACATTTACACTTCACGTTTCTCGGATTATTGAAGTTGCCATGGTAACTTTAAAACACCCGCGTTTTTTGTAGTTGAATTTTGCTAGAAAAAGCACACAATATTTGTATTTATACAAAAGTAAAAAAACTCTTCTAAAATTAAATTAAACAAAATAAACAAATTTTGAATAAAAACAATTAATACATAACACATCTAAAATCTTATGGGGAAAAATAATACAAAACAAACTAGAACAAATTTTCAAATTTCCACCACCAACCTCAACACATTTTTTTGCATGTAACTGTAAATTATTTATACCATCTATCATAAGTTACTTCAGTGGACTCCTCTTCTATGCGTTTCTTTTAATTCTTCTCTGGTTGCAACTTCGGTAGCATACACTTTTTGTTTTAAATAGGAGTTAGATCTGGGAACCTTGCAGGCCAGCACGATGGTACATCTCCTCACAACCTAAGAGAGAGAGGGTGCAGCATTTAAATGATCATTACCCCAATAGGCGAATTAGTCGTAATGGCCCAATTTCCTGGCCTGCAAGGTCCACAGATTTGACTTCAGTAGACTATTTTTTATAGGGCTATTTAAAGGTAAAAAGTGTATATATGCTACCTATAACCGAAGTTGCAACCAGAGAAGAATTAAGAATGCATAGAAGAGGATGCACTGAACTGAAGAATAATTCACGATCAGAGATGCTATAAAAAAAATTTATGTGCCAGAAAATGTATTGAGGTTGGTGGTGAACGTTTGAAAATTTGTTGTAGTTTGTTTTGTATTATTTTTGTCCATTGGATTTTAGATGTGTTATTGTAATTTATTATTATTAATTGTATTTATTTAAAACTTGTTATGTGTTTAATTTAATTTTAGATGCGTTATTTTACTCTTGTATAATTACTAATATTGTGTATTTATTCTAACAAAATTCATTTGTGGTTTTTAATCTTTTTTGTTTGTAAATATAAAAAATACTACATAAATTTAACAAAAAGATCCGACCCTAATATTTAATGAATTATAGTATTTTAAGTTAAATTCTAACAATAGGCAGTAAAATAAAATATTTTCACACACTATTAAAGTCGCCCATATACAGGGTGTCCCGAAATAACGTGAAACCCCTTAAGGGTAGATTCCTCATCAAAAAATAAGTATAGTCTTTTATATACAGTAAGGTCGAAAACGGCCTCCTTAAGCCGCTAGACCTCCTCAAAGGGGGGCAGTAAAAAGTGATTTTTTGGCAGATTTGATTCATGACATTATGGTAACAGTGACACATGCCTACTTATTCTTTTTGTATCAAACTCCGTTTTCAATTTAACAGAAACGGCTATTATGCAAGGGGTCAGAAAATATTTTTTTATTTGAAATTGATGAGATTCACGATAAATTTTCAAGAGTTGAAAGTAGTAGAATACATGTGGCTTTCTGAAAAAAATTTAATTTGAAAAAAAAATTCATGTGTTTAAAAGTTCTGACTAAAAATTCAATAGGGGTTGTTTATTTAACTTAATTAAAAAGTAAGTAGAAAAATAAAAATGCATTGAAAAGAAGACCTTCCATAAGTACAAAGTCGTACCCAAATTTCATTCCGCCAACTTTAGTCACTTTCGAGAAAAAAAAATAAAATCACTTTTTGGTGCCCCCCTTTGAGGAGGTTTAGCGGCTCAAGGAGGCCGTTTTCGACCTTACTGTACATAAAAGACTATACTTATTTTTTGACGAGAAATCTACCTTTAAGAGGACATTATTTCGGGACACCCTGTATATTGCTTATGTTTTTGTTGCAGGAGGACACGTAAATATTTCTAAAATGGACTGTTAATTCTTGAACCATTAAATATGTGCCAAAAAAACTAAATACGTGGTTTATGTACACTATTAGTGTACTTTAAAAGTTACCATTGAAAACTGCCAAAATCCATATAAAGGGTGATGTTTTTAGGTAACTTCCCCTACTAAAAATATTTGCCCTCGGCACTGTTAACTTTTTCTTTTGTTCACTGAATGATATAAACATCCATTAGTGAAACACATCTGCCAGATTTGGTTCAATTCCGTGAAGCCATTAAAAAAATATGGCCGATTGAAATATTTCCAAAAAATAGAAAACATGCTATATATCAGAAACGAGGGGCATTAGGGAATGAAATAAGGGTCATTCTGAAACCGCCTTGGACTTCTCTACTTCCCACTAGCGTATGACCAGTCACTCAGGAAACACCCTGTATTTATAGCACAATGAAATCTTTTTATTATTATCATATTACCATATTCTGAATTACATCCCAACATGAAACGTCTGATAAAATTGCAGAAAATCAGTATTACATTTTAACTCAGAATATCATTATATGACTGATGGTCGAAATGGTAGCGTATCTGCCTCTCACCCAAAAGTCCCGGGTTCGATTCCCGGTCGTGGCAATGGGAAATACTGTGAGAGGGATTTTTCCATTATACACGGATATTGGATGTGTGTCCCTTGTCCTTAAATTTTAGTCCCTTCCCGCACAAGGCTCCTAGAGCCTTCTGGGATAAAGGGGGTCGTAATTACATGTGGTGTATTTATTTATTTATTTATTTATCATTGGCTGTGTATGGCCATTAACTAGAGTTAGTAGTAATGCATCACAACAAAAATATGACAGATGAAAGTGTTAATTATTTTTTTAAATTTTTTTAACACAAAACCCCCTAAAAAAAAATCCGGTCGCGCCTATGAGGTAGTAACCATCATGATTCGTAATCTATAAATTTTTCTGAAAACAACGGTACCACCCACTATACTCCTTCATCAAAGAACACACGAGATTACTTTACGCCAAGCACTATATCCAAAAAATTCGATTTATCTAAAAAATATTCAAATTAACCAGTTTAAACTGGGAAATAACCTCTACGCCTTTGACGTAATGTCAGAGGATCAGTTAGAGGGTGTTTTTTGACAACTAATAAGAATTAAATTAATACAAAAATACTGCGCTGACGTTTCGGAAACTATATCCGTTTCCTTTTTCAAAGTTTAAGCTTTAGATTTTTATGTAACGTGTAGAATAACACGGCATAAAATAAAAATTGTTTATATCATTTCCATAGATACTTACCATAGAAATCTTGAAAAATATACTAAATAATATTAATTTTATTGAGTTCTTCTCTCAACATTGGTAACCAAGTTGAACAAAATTCTACCGAACAATTTGATACGCATTTATCTTCATTAAGTAAAATTATTGCAGATTCCTTGATTTTTCTTTTTTTGCTGTCTGCTTCTTTGGTCAAAATTTTTGCTGAATCCCATTTTATCCTGTGATCGTTTTCCCAAGCATGTTCACAAATTTTAGATTTTTCATAATCACCTTTTCTAATATAACTTTTGTGCTCGCCTAATCGTACATTAAGTGGTCTAGATGATTCACCCACATAATGTTTACTACACTCGCACGGGATACTGTATATACAATTTTTTGAATTTTGTTCAGGATTTAATGGTTTCGTTTTTGTCAATATGGATCTTAAAGTATTATTTGTTTGAAAAATTGTTCTAACGCCAAATTTTTTACCGACACGACGTAATTTCTCAGATAAACCTTTTATATATGGAATTAATGTCGAATAATGATATTCTGGTTTTGGTTGCACCGGATTGTTAACTCTATTTTCAATGTTCATGAAAGTCTTATCAACAAATTCTTTCGGGTATTCATTATTAATTAAAATTTCCCTGACAAATTGCCTTTCATGTTTGAATATTTCATCATTAGAAGAAATTATTTTTGCCCTATCATACAAACATTTTATAACACCTCTTTTAACGTCCAAAGACTGGTTTGAGTTAAAATTTAAATATCTTTTAGTGTGAGTCTTTTTTCGGTAAACGCTAGTTTGAAAATTATTATTATTGACTTTTTTAATTAAAACATCTAAAAATGGTAATTCATTATTATTTTATATTTCTAGAGTGAATTTGATAGATGGTTCTTTATTATTAATATTTTCCAAAAAATTGTTTAATAAATCTATTCCATGAGGCCAAATTGCAAAAATATCGTCAACATATCTCCACCAAGTTACCGGTTTATGAATATTATTTTCAACATATCTGTTTTCAAAATCCTCCATAAATATATTACTTAGTATTGGTGACAAAGGGGAACCCATTGCCATCCCGAAATCTTGTTGATAAAAATCATTTTTTAATTGGAAATAGGTTGTTTTTATCGATACCGTTAACAGTTCCATTATACTATTTACGCTAAGTAAATAGTATAATGGAACTGTTAACGGTATCGATAAAAACAACCTATTTCCAATTAAAAAATGATTTTTATCAACAAGATTTCGGGATGGCAATGGGTTCCCCTTTGTCACCAATACTAAGTAATATATTTATGGAGGATTTTGAAAACAGATATGTTGAAAATAATATTCATAAACCGGTAACTTGGTGGAGATATGTTGACGATATTTTTGCAATTTGGCCTCATGGAATAGATTTATTAAACAATTTTTTGGAAAATATTAATAATAAAGAACCATCTATCAAATTCACTCTAGAAATAGAAAATAATAATGAATTACCATTTTTAGATGTTTTAATTAAAAAAGTCAATAATAATAATTTTCAAACTAGCGTTTACCGAAAAAAGACTCACACTAACAGATATTTAAATTTTAACTCAAACCAGTCTTTGGACGTTAAAAGAGGTGTTATAAAATGTTTGTATGATAGGGCAAAAATAATTTCTTCTAATGATGAAATATTCAAACATGAAAGGCAATTTGTCAGGGAAATTTTAATTAATAATGAATACCCGAAAGAATTTGTTGATAAGACTTAGTTAACAATCCGGTGCAACCAAAACCAGAATATCATTATTCGACATTAATTCCATATATAAAAGGTTTATCTGAGAAATTACGTCGTGTCGGTAAAAAATTTGGCGTTAGAACAATTTTTCAAACAAATAATACTTTAAGATCCATATTGACAAAAACGAAACCATTAAATCCTGAACAAAATTCAAAAAATTGTATATACAGTATCCCGTGCGAGTGTAGTAAACATTATGTGGGTGAATCATCTAGACCACTTAATGTACGATTAGGCGAGCACAAAAGTTATATTAGAAAAGGTGATTATGAAAAATCCAAAATTTGTGAACATGCTTGGGAAAACGATCACAGGATAAAATGGGATTCAGCAAAAATTTTGACCAAAGAAGCAGACAGCAAAAAAAGAAAAATCAAAGAATCTGCAATAATTTTACTTAATGAAGATAAATGCGTATCAAATTGTTCGGTAGAATTTTGTTCAACTTGGTTACCAATGTTGAGAGAAAAACTCAATAAAATTAATATTATTTAGTATATTTTTCAAGATTTCTATGGTAAGTATCTATGGAAATGATATAAACAATTTTTATTTTATGCCGTGTTATTCTACACGTTACATAAAAATCTAAATCTTAAACTTTGAAAAAGGAAACGGATATAGTTTCCGAAACGTCAGCGCAGTATTTTTGTATTAATTTAATTCCTATTAGTTGTCAAAAAACACCCTCTAACTGATCCTCTGACATTACGTCAAAGGCGTAGAGGTTATTTCCCAGTTTAAACTGGTTAATTTGAATATTTTTTAGATAAATCGAATTTTTTGGATAGGAATATCGAGGAGTGTGGTAATAAATCCCAAAAAAGAAAAGGAAAGAAATAATTTATGCATTTTTATATTTTTCGACCGATTTCCAACAATAACTTTTTTTCGTAAACTTGATATTTTCAATGTTATTAATTTTTAAAAATTATTAACTGAAAATATCTCTTCCTTTTTTTAGGATTTATTATATCTCTTGAAGTTACTATCGAAAAAACTTGTTTTATCTAACAAATATTCAAATTAACCAGTTTAAAACTGGGAAATAACCTCTACACCTTTGACGTGATGTCAGAGGAACAATTAGAGGGTGTTTTTTGACGACTAATAGGAATTAAAATAATACAAAAACACTGCGCTGACGTTTTGGAATCTATCTGTTTCCTTTTTCAAAGTGTAGGCTTTAGATTTTTATGTTATGTGTAGATGTAGATCCACTATTACAAATCTTTTTTGTGTGACTCAATTCATAGCAGAATCTATTGATCCAGGACTACAAACTGATGTTGTTTACACTGACTTTTCTAAGGCATTCGACAGACTTGATCATAACATACTTATTACTAAACTTAAAGCTCATGGTTTCTCTTCGAGTCTCCAAGAATTTTTTAAATCCTATCTTACGAATCGTAAGCAATATGTTGAATGTTCTGGTCATCAGTCTGTCGAGATTTCAGTAACATCTGGTGTTCCCCATGGATCCAACCTAGGGCCACTCCTCTTTAACATATTCATTGATGATATCACTTGTAGTCTAAAGGTAAATTGCTTACTGTATGCCGATGATATATGAAACTGTACTGTAACATCAAAAGCATTGAGGATTGTATGGAGCTGCAAAATGACTTAGTAAGCATCAGTAATTGGTGTTTTGCAAATAAGTTGCCCTTAAATGTAGCAAAGTGTAATGTCATGACATATAGCAACAAAGCAAATCTAATTACCTTTAATTATTCTATAAACGACACAAATTTAAATCGACCTGTTACCTACCGAGATTTGGGAGTGACATTTGATCAGAAACTTTCATTTGTTAATCACATCAGTAATCTTACTTCAGACTGTTTTAGAGCTCTAGGGTACATTATAAGAAACTCCAACGACTTCAACAATATTAGCATATTAAAATTGCTTTTTTATTCCTTTGTAAGATCGCGTTTAGAGTATGCCTCCAGTATTTGGAGTCCCTTCTACAATGTCCATTATTCAGAGTTTAGCAAAAGTGCAGAGAAATTATAAGTAGAAATCCAAGTAACAACTACTCAACGGGCAAAAACCCCGACTTGCATTGAATTACACTTGGAAATCCAAAATTGATAGCCAATATTATTCGAATAATATTTGTTACTTGGATTTCTACTTATTATTTAGCATGTAGTTTAGTCCACCAGGGCTAGAGGTCGCCTGCTTTTGGTATTTGCTTTGCAAATCGCTATCTGTCACAGAGACATCATCGATGTCTTGACAGGTAGTAGCAACTGACCACCAGAGGGATGTTTCTATCTCTCACCACTACCAAATAACACGGTGTAAAAGAAAATTGTTATTATTATTATTCTACACATTACATTAAAATCTAAAGCCTAAACTTTGAAAAAGGAAACAGATGTAGTTTAAGAAACGCCAGCGCAGTGTTTTTGTATTCTTTTAATTCATATTAGTTGTCAAAAAACACGCTCTAACTGTCCCTCTGACATCACGCCAAAGGAGTAGAGGTTACTTCCCAGTTATAAACTGGTTAATTTGAGTATTATTTAGATACATCAAGATTTTTCGATAGGAATTTCAAGAGATATGGTAATAAATCCCCAAAAGAAAAGGAAGAGAAAAAATTTATGAAATGCCACAATTAGCACTTAAACAATATGAACAGTTCTTGTTGGAAATCGGTCAAAATATATAAAAAAAATTAGTTTAAGTAAAAAATCGTAATTTTTCTATTTGTTATAACAAAAATTGTTTTAAACAATATCAGACCACGTTACCATTTGGTAAGTTTCAAAACCGATTCCAGCAAAAAAATTAAGTCCGAATTTACTTCGAAACGCCTGCACCCATACCACCTGGTCTGCTACACAAACGAATAATATTCTAGCGCATCATCTTAATACGAACTCACCCCCCACTCCCGCTCAATATATGTGGCAATACTGCTGGAGGCGTAACCGAACTCTAGTGTACAAAAACTTATACAAAAGAGGCGTTTCCGCTACTCAGTATTTGGAGGTGTGTTACATTTACAAATATGGCAAAAATTTGTATATATTCAGAATGCTTATTCCTTACCCCTCTCTTGGTGCTTGTGTAGAGGTGTGTTATTTACCAATTGCACAAAATACACACAAAAAACGTACTTCCTTAACGTGGAGGCTTGGGTGCCTGTGTGATGTATGGAGGCGATTAAGATAGCCGTGCACGTATATATATATATATATATATATATATATATATATATATATATATATATATATATATATATATATATATATATATATATATATATATATATATATATATATATATATATATATATATATACATATAAACCGGCATTATCAGGCCCAAAATTGTATGTTTTTAGAGTATAGGAAGCCCGACACCTACTTACGAAGCCCGACTCCGGGCTTGGTAAAAACTTACGTGTATATTTCAGTGGTTAAGCTTGGTAGGGCTAATGGAACGTCCTCCCCAAATTTTTGATGGGCTTGGTAAGGTCGGTATTTCTCTCAAGATATACAGAATTAATTCCGAAAATTTCATATAGAGGGCGCACAACTTGATCAGTATATACAATGATAATATATGACCGATTTAGCGAAGCCCAGTATTTTATTCGTATGATGCGTAGCCCGAAAAATTGCCAACATCGCATCAGGTAAAGTAGCTGTCTCTTCTAATTAAACAATTGGAAGTTACCCTGAACAATTTCATTTTATTAAGAAATACACCAATTAAAAAACTGAAAGTAGTCAGTACTATGACAATTTTCACTAATAATTGTCAAGTGCAGTTTTGTTTATAAAAATAAAAGCCAATAAATTTTTAATGGGTTCATTGTAGGTGGATTACTCTACAGGGTGATTCACGTTGACCGCCTATTAGAAGTATCTCGAGAAAGAAAAGAGATATCGATTTGAAATTTTGGTTATGGTCCTAAATGGGTAGGATCTATTTAATGAAAATATTTTCAAAATGGTGGCATTTCCGGTTATACCGGAAGTTGACCCTAACTTTGTTATTTTAAATGAGATGCCCCCATTTTCAATTTTTTTTTAGATTCCTCGGAAAATTTAAAGGTCACTTCATTAAAGGTTCCCTATGTATAAACTGAATATTTTCTGAGATATTAATTTTTTTCCCAAAATATTGACGGAATAGTTGTATAATGTAAAAATCAATATCTCAGTAACAATTAATGATAAGACGTTGAATTTTTTATTGAGGTAAGACAAGGTATTGGAGTTATCCATCATGTAATAAAATTGTCAACATCTCAACTGCAAAGTTTCTAAAATTAACGATATCTATCGACCTCATAAAAACAGCGATAAGTCATTTTTTTAAAATGGAACCATATCTAATTAAATACACCAATCGATAGCGAGAAAAAATGCGCATCTAAGCATGTGGCATATTCCTATACCCAAAATGTATGATTCTTTAGATATTTGCGATTTTCTAATTTGATCGATGAAAATTGAAGAGTGCCATATGAAAATTGAAGAGTATGCTTTGACTTTGACTGTGGACGAAACAAAATACAAGAAATTCAACTAATAGGCTTGTTCTGGTTCAAAATTTTCGCAGTCCTAAAACCGTTCCCGTCTTGCGCAATGTAAAAAATTACCAATTTTAATACACAGCGCATGGTTGTTTCTTCATTGCGCATGACGGGGACTGATCCAGAACTGTTCTAATGAGAACCAGAACAAGCCTAATGTGACAGCTAATATGTAACTCGTGTTATTGTTTTGGGTTTATTGATGGTAATTCAGGATACATTTCATTAAATGTTCTGCATGTTCTGCTAATTATTCTGTCACATTGTCCATTAATGTAAAATAAATGAAAAATATCTGAGTTTGAGTAATTTTTGCCACTTTCTCCACAATAAGACACAATACAGAATATTTATAATGAAAAACAATAACACGAGTTACGTATTAGCTGTCACATCTGTTTAATTTGTTGTATTTTGTTTCGTCCACAGTCAAAGTCAAAGCATACTCTTCAATTTTCATCAATCAAATAGAAAATCGCAAATATCTAAAGAATCATACATTTTGGGTATAGGAACATGATACATGTTTAGATGCGCATTTTTTCTCGCTATCGATTGGTGTATTTAATTATGGTTCCATTTAAAAAAATGACTTATTGCTGTTTCTATGAGGTCGATAGTTATCGTTAATTTTAGGAACTTTGCAGTTGAGATTTTGACAATTTTATTACATGATGGATAGCTCCAATACCTTGTCTTACCTCAATAAAAAATTCAACGTCTTATCATTAATTGTTACTGAGATATTGATTTTTACATTATATAACTATTCCGTCAACATTTTGGGGAAAAAATTAATATCTCAGAAAATATTCATTTTAGACATAGGGAACCTTTAATGAAATGACCTTTAAATTTTCCGTAGAATCTAAAAAAAAATTGAAAATGGGGGCATCTCATTTAAAATAACAAAGTTAGGGTCAACTTCCGGTATAACCGGAAATGCCACCATTTTGAAAATATTTTCATTAAATAGATCCTACCCACTTAGGACCATAACCAAAATTTCAAATCAATATCTTTTTTCTTTCTCGAGATACTTCTAATAGGCGGTCAACGTGAATCACCCTGTATATATAATCACGAAACTCGAACCGTCATTATTTTTAAATTAGTCGATGTAATTCGATGTCAATTTTAATTCTCTTTTAATTTATGGTTAAATGCAGTTTATTCAACTGTTAAAGCTGTTTATCCATTTAAGTTTTGCATAAGGAAGCAACTGAATCAAATAAGAGAAAATTAGAGTTAGAATTAGAACATTATGTTTTTTTTTCTAAACGGTATTACTGATTAAAAAATTATAAAGTGTTTGGAATTTAAGAATAGTCTATTATCTAAAGAGAAAAATACAGTGGGTCCCAGGATCCGGTAACGCACTCTTGTAAACTATTTTATTTTTGATTTGCCGAGAAAAAGTCATTCTTTGTAAAAAGTTTTGCTTGTCTTAGGAAGCCATAACTTGAGATAATTTTACAGGGTATTCTAAAATTGTTTTATGGCATTAGTATTTCTACATGCAGCCAGTCACTTAATTCTAAAAATTAGAATATAATTTTTCTTATAATTACAATGTATTTAACATTTTCTTCTTTAAATTTATTTATGTTTTATATATTTTTCTAAATTAGATTGATTCCTACTTTAATTTTGATTATTGGTTGAGGTTATCAACCTGAGCGAATTGAAGCTGGTTGTTATTTATTATTTTATACTTTATTAGTTTCTTTGCCTATAATAATTTAAATTTTTTTTTATTATGAAGAATGTAATTCTTTAAATTTATTTTTTTAATAATAATGTAAATAGAGTTTTTATATATTTATGTATAAATTTAGTATTTTTTGTTAAAATACCTATATTTTTTATTCATTTATGATTACCTAAAGCTCACGTAGCGCATCCTGTTTCAGGGTCATTAATTTTGGCAGGTATTATATTAAAATTATGAGGTTATGGATTTTTACGTTTAATAATATTATTTATTGAAATTGGAATAAAAATTAATTATTATTATTTTATTATTATTAGATTAGTAGGTGGATTTTTTGTTTCTTTGATTTGTATTCGTCAAAGAGATATAAAATCTTATATAATTGCGTATTCTTCAGTTGCACATATAGGGATAGTATTAGCAGGTATTATAACTTTAAATATTTGAGGGTTTTGAGGTTCTCTGGTAATGATAATTGCTCATGGATTATGTTCTTCTGGTTTATTTTGTTTAGCTAATATTTCTTATGAACGAATAGGGAGACGAAGACTTTATTTAAATAAGGGATTTTTATATAATAAGACTTTCATTGTGATGATTTTTACTTTGTTCTTCTAATATAGCTGCTCCTCCCTCTATAAATTTAATAGGAGAAATTTTGTTAATTAATAGTTTAATATTATTTTTATCTTTAATTTCGTTTTTTAGAGCTGTGTATTCGTTATTTTTATATTCTTTTTCTCAGCATGGTAATTTTTATTCAGGGACATTTTCTGTTTATCAAGGAATATTTACGAGAATATTTATTATTATGTTTACATTGAATACCTTTAAATTTATTAATTTTAAAAGGTGATTATTTGGTGTCATGAATTTATTCTAAGTAGTTTATAAAAAATATTGATTTGTGATTTTAAAGATATAGTTTTCTATTTTAGATAATTTATTCTATTTTAAAGTTTATTTTAATTTATTTTTATTAAATTCTTTATCATTTTTGTTCTCTTAGGCTACATTTTTTAACCCAAGATTTTAATTTAATTATTGAATTAAATTTATTAACATTAAATTCTTTATCTGTAATTATAACTATCTTATTAGATTGAATGTCGTTATTATTTATAAGATTTGTTTTATTTATTTCTTCTATAGTAATTTATTATAGTCATGATATATGTTTGGTGATGAAAATTTAAATCGATTTATTTATTTGGTGGTTATATTTGTTTTATCAATAATATTAATAATTATTAGACCTAATTTAATTTCAATTTTATTAGGTTGAGATGGATTAGGTTTAGTTTCTTATTGTTTAGTAATTTATTACCAAAATGTTAAATCTTTTAATGCTGGGATATTAACAGCATTATCTAATCGTATTGGAGATGTTGCTTTACTTATATCTATTGCTTGAATAATAAATTATGGAAGATGAAATTTTATTTTTTATTTGGATCTAATAAAAGATGAATTTTCTATAAAATTAATTTCATATATGGTGGTTTTAGCTGCTATAACTAAAAGAGCTCAAATTCCTTTTTCTTCTTGATTACCTGCGGCTATAGCAGCTCCAACTCCAGTTTCTTCTTTAGTTCATTCTTCAACTTTAGTTACAGCTGGGGTTTATTTATTAATTCGTTTTAATTTTTGTTTTTCTTCAAATTTAATATTAATTTTATTATTAATTTCAAGTTTAACTATATTTATATCAAGTTTAGGAGCTAATTTTGAATTTGATTTTTAAAAAAATATTGCTTTATCAACATTAAGTCAATTAGGTT
The DNA here is from genome assembly GCA_963680705.1 of Rhagium mordax. NCBI lineage: Eukaryota > Metazoa > Arthropoda > Insecta > Coleoptera > Cerambycidae > Rhagium > Rhagium mordax. Next base: position 45,834,886 of record OY796660.1, on the reverse strand, counting down.
TAATAATAAGGATTTTAGCTTGGATCCTTATATTAGAGACTTGCCTATAAAATCAATAGAAACATTAGAGATAAATACTTTTGAAGAGAGTAATATAATATTAAAAAATTTCGAGAGTGGATTTAATATATTTCACACCAACATAAGAAGTGTAGCTAAGAACTTGGATGAATTACTGGTTTACATTCAAAATTTTTATGGTGATTTTGATATAATAGTACTTACAGAAACGTGGCAAATTGAGAATTTAGACTTGTATAGTATTTCAGGGTATAACATTTTTTATAATGAGGGAAAAATAAATCAAAATGACGGGACGTTAGTTTATATTAAAGAACATCACATAGCGTCTCATAAAATAATCAAATATAATATACATAGCTTTTTAAATATAACTTTTTATTGTAACGGGATACAAATTATTGTCACTGCCATATATAGACCACCTGCAACATGTGAAGTAGAATTTAATGCAGCAATTTCTCAATATTTAAAAAATATTAGATTAAATAACAATAAATTTGCACATATTATTGTTGGAGATATGAATATAAATATTCTTTCCCAAAGCAGGCTTGTAAATGAATACCTAAATATATTGAGTGAAAATGGATTTCTATCGTATATAAATAAAGTTACACGCGAAAATGAAAATACAGGCTCATGCATAGATCATATCTTTATTAAGTCGTATAATTTACAGGAAACTTTCATATCAGTCGTGCTAAAACTACCAATAACTGACCACTACCTACTATTTTACATATAAATCTTAAAAATAAAATTAATATAAAAAATGACTGCATTTATTCTAAAAAATATATTGACTACAAAATTTACTTTTTTGTGATAGTGATAATGTAAATGAAATGACTGAGATGGTAATTGGTAAATTAAAACACTATTTAAAAGAGTACACAGTTGTTAAAAATATTAAAAATAGAGAGCGCAAACTTAAACCGTGGATAACGAAAGGTCTGCTAAAATCTGTAAATAAAAAAAATAAATTATATAGCTATGCCAAAAATAATCCGAATAATATACACATAAAACAAGAATATAATAATTATAAAAATAAATTATCATCATTAATAAAAAAAGCAAAAGTCGATTATTATAAAGCAGAAATTAATAGAAATAAAGACAATCCCAAAAACTTATGGCAAATTTTTGCTAAAGTTTCTAATAAAACAAAATCTAGACAGGAAAAAATTGACAAATTAAAAAACCTAAACGGAGATATAGTACTAAATGAATATGAAATGGCAAACACTTTTAATGACTTCTACGCTAATATTGGTAAAAAACTAGCAGATGAAATTCCTAAAAATATAAACAACTTAGACAGAAACAAAATTACTAACGTTTCAGATTCCATTTTCATAAATGCAACCACTGAAAATGAGGTAAGGAATATTATAAAATCATTAAAAAATAGGAAATCGCCAGGATTAGATGAGATAACATCAGAAAATATAAAAGGTACCATAGATATTATGGCTAGATTAATTTGTCATCTAATTAATAAAATTATAGAAATTGGAGAGGTACCTGAAATGTTTAAAGTTGGTATAATTAAACCGGTATTTAAGAATGGTTGCCCCCTAGATGTTTCCAATTACCGCCCAATTACATTAACAAGTACACTTGCCAAAATTTTTGAAAAAATATTAAAAGCTAGAATTAACAAATACTTAGAAAAACATAATATTTTATCAGTAAAACAGTTTGGCTTTAGGGAGAAAATATCTACCCAAGATGCAATTGCTTACCTTACTTCAAATATATATCAAATACTGGATGAACGCAGATGTGGTATGTGTATATTTGTAGACTTGGCAAAAGCTTTTGACTCTGTAAGCCATGAAATATTGCTAAAAAAAATGTCAAATTTAGGTTTCAGAGGCTTGTCATATAAATTAATAGAATCTTATCTTTTAGGCCGAAAACAAATGGTCAAAGTGGGCTCAACATTAAGTTCTTTACAAAATATTCAATTTGGTATACCTCAAGGTACGGTCATCGGTCCTTTGTTATTTAGCATATATGTGAATGATCTTCTTAAGATGCCTTGCGTGGGCGATATTCTCAGTTTCGCCGACGATACGGCCCCATAATATATAAAGGAAATACGTGGAAAGAAGTTAAAGATGCTGCAGAAAAAGATTTTGTCACAATTAAAAACTGGTTTGACAGTAACCTTCTTACAATGAACACTGATAAGACCAAATACATGCCCTTTGCATCATATATAAATCATCTTCCTAACTTTGGGCCACTAATCATAGAAACTGAAAATATAATTCATATTAATGAAACTATAGTATTTAAATACCTTGGAGTATATATAGACAGACATCTCAAGTGGGACGAACATGTGAATAACATTATCCGCAGGCTTAGACCATTATTGCCAATTTTTAAATTTATGAAAGATGTATTAAATGAACAGTACTTGAAAACATTATATTATTCACTTATTCAGTCTCATCTTAACTATGGGATTATTGGGTGGGGAGGAGTAAACGACAATTTTCTTAATAATTTGAATATATTACAAAAATGGTTCCTAAAATTAATATATAACAGACCAATAACTTACCCTACTCGCGACCTGTTTAGTGACGCAAAAGTACTAGATATACGGCAGTTGTTTTTCTTATGTTTGGTAGTAGAAACCTATAAAAATAAAGATATGATTAAGTATTTGCAGCATAATTATGATACTAGAAATAAAAGGGCAGTTGTAAAATGCAATAAAACAGTTGGACAAAAAAGTTGTGTATATCTTGCCAACAAATTTTATGAGCGCCTACCGGTAGATATTAAAATAATTAATAATGTGAATCTCTTTAAAAGAAAAGTTAAAGAATGGTTATTGACCACTACTGACTACACTAACTTTTATTTTTGATACCTCGCTTTTTGTCACGTTCTGTAAAAATTGTTGAACTTACTATTGATTTTTAATTTTTTTTTATATTTTATTTTATTATCTTTAATATAATATGCAATATATGTTTGTATAGGTGTATATGTGAAAGGTGTATGTGTATATTATATATAGTCGTACTTACCTTTTTCATACAATCTAGTTAGGTAGAGTTATTTATAACATTGAAATTAATATTTCATAAACAGATAAGATGGAATACCTAACATATTTGTAAAAGAAAAATGGTTTATCTCCTTCTTCTTTAACTTTACTATGTATTTTGCTGTGTTGTACGATTTACTGTTTGTTATAGCAATTAAGCTAGGGGGAATATGATATAATTACTGTTAAGTTAGACTGTACACTCACAAACAAGATCTCTCTGAGTTCTTCGTGAGTTTCGGTGGTTTATTCATTTTATTTCTTATTCTTAAGCAGGATATACTGTAATTATTTTCTTTATGAATAAACTTATTATTATTATTATTATATTTAGGAGAGTATAAATTACCTTTATTTCATTTATTAACTCATACTTTATTTAAAGCTTTATTATTTATATGTGCAGGAAATATTATTCATAATTTAAATAATTGTCAAGATATTCGTTTCATAGGAAAATTAAATAAGCATATACCATTAACTTGCACTTTTTTTAATATCAGAAATTTTTCTTTATGTGGGTTACCTTTTTTATCTGAATTTTATTCTAAAGATTTAGTTGTTGAAATTATATCTATACAATTTTTAAATATTTTTATTTATTTAATTTTTTATATTAAATTCATTACAAAATGATTTACTTACCTACTTTCTGCTGCCTAACTAAACTCATTAAGAATTTAGTTCTGTCCATGTTGGGTCAAATTATTATTATAATAATTTCGTTCAACACTTATGAGTTGAAAATAAGGGCTTCCCAAAATGCGTGTAATATATTAACTCAGGTGGGCTTTACAAGTACTGGGAAATATATGATTAAGTGAATATTAAATAAGGTTACCCCTCTCCTCTAGCAAAATGTATATAAATTGTCCTACGCGCAGTCACGTGAAATACGCACTTCTAACTACAATAGGAAGCCTGGGCTTCTAAGAGCCTGTGACATGTACCAGGCTTGGTATAGGTTGTTGGGTACGTATATGAGGTTGGCGTATTTGTTCAGCGTAATTTGTTGTTATTACCGATTGCCCGTCGTGCTGGTGTGGAAATACATGTGAAAAATTTCAGATCCTCGTAACTTCTCCGTCAAAATCTCAATGTAGCTGACGTCGCACGTCTGATATAACACAAACCACAGCTGTAGCAAAAAGTAATTCCTCATCAATATTTTCCATTCTTTTTTGTCAAAAATCAACACTCTTGATATGCTAACTGTGTAAGGTAGACTGAACGTTAAATGAATACAACGACGTTCATTTGTGCAAATTTGCAAGTACAAATCAGTTGCGCAAATTGCATGAGCATCTAAACAGAAGTACAACGACTCAGTACATTTGTGCAAATTTGCATGCACAAGCCAATTGGCACAATTTGCATGACCGTCTAAAAGCGCCTTAACCTTGGAAAAACGAATTTACTTGATCAAATGCTATGGAATCGGAAATGTTTCTTATAAATACGCAATTGAAGTTTTCAATGAGAAGTATCCAGATGTTACAGTGATTCACAGTATGTAAATTAATTTATAAATTTGATACCACCGGGGAAGTAAAAAATGTGAAAAAAGAACAAAAACAATTAAATGAAGATGACGCTGCTACCGGTGTAGTTTTAGACTCTGTAGATTGTAGAACACCCAAGATGGTCGTTAAATTTAGGTATTAGCAAATCTCGTATTCAGAGAATTTTAGTCAGAAACGAATTTCGTGCATTTGAACCTAAATTAATTCACAAACTTCAAGTTGAAGATGATGCTCGTCGTTTGGACTTTTGCTTAAGTATGGGTGAGAAAATTTTAGCAGATAGATCATTTTATCGAAACATTTTATTCTATGGACGAATCTACTTTTAAGACTAATGGGCCATGGGATAGTTTCCTCTCAAAATTGTAGGTAGTGGGCTCAGGAAAATCCTATTTTCCGATTTACCACTAACAGTCGAAAGTTTAAAAACGACATATTGCATCATAGAATAAACGGTCCTTATTTTATTGATAGAATTTTGAACCAAGATACTTATTTAGAACTTTTAAATAATTTTGTTTTGGAAATTGGACAATGAAAATTTAAAACGTAGAAGAATAATTTTTCAACAAGACGGATGTCCAGCACATTCTACAATTCGAGTTCGAGTTCGAGCATTTCGGCCGCAACCATTTCGGCCGCAACCATTTCGAAGACGACATAGATTTATTAAAGCAAAAAATTGTGGAAGCTCTTGCAACCACAAATGAAGATGTGACCTCCAATGCATACGAAGAATTTAGAAAAACATTAGAGAAATGTGTACTTTTTGGAGGTCTACATGTAGAATAGTTCTCAACTTAGTTAAATAAAATGTAATTTCTTTGAAATTAAGTTTTTTTAATAATTGGAAACACTTTGCTAAATAAAATGTTCAATAAAGATGTAAAATAGCAATTCACTTAAAAGTCCATGAATTTTAAAATTTTTAGAATACCCTGTATAATTTATCTTAAGTTTGACGACTGTTTATGACTTCCTATGACAAGGAAAACTTTTTATAAAGAATAACTTTTTCTCGGCAAATCAAAAATAAGAGAGTTTACAAGAGTGCGGTACCTCATCCGGAGACACAACTGGGTTTGCCCAACTTAATATGATAATATACAGGAAGTCCCATTAGAATGGGTCATTCGCGATGCCATACTTTTGACTCGTCCTGTATGAAATACAAATTAGGGCTTTCGGTAACATCAAAAAATTATATTTTATTCCTAATAGATTTTTGTAATATTTTGTGGTTTGAGCAGAAAAAAATCGATTTTAAAAAATTAGGTACTCTATTTTATTTGTGTCTCGCCCTGTATACAAACACATATTTGTCACAATATATTATTTGAAGTTAAAGAAATAACATTCATGCAAAAAATTGCAATCGAATCCCTAAATAGCTTTTATAAAAATAACCACTTTATATCTTTAACACCCTGTACCTCAAAAACTAGTCACAGGATTGAGTTGCGACCTTGACAGTTCTGATCAGGAAATCAAAATCTACAACATACTTACATTTTAGCAGAAATTCACCGAGAGCCATTTTTGCCTATATTTTGTGCGGGCCCTTTAGTTTTCTCCATGTTGAGGCCAAATTATTATTATAATAATTTTATTGAACAGCTACGAATCTTTCAAAACGTTAATTATTGTAATAAAATACTTGAGAACATGAAAATAAAGGCAACGTTGCTGGGCTTCTTAAAATGCGTAAACTGTATTAATTATATACAGTCGGGCTTAGTAAGGTGGTGATGTGAAGTGGCTTGAGGTGGCTTGAGAAGAACTGGGAAATATATATTTAAGTAAATATTAAATAAGGTTACCCCTCTCCTGTTGCTAGATGTATATAAATTGTCCTACGCGCAGTCACGTGAAATACACACTTCTAACTACAATAGGAAGCCTGGGCTTCTGAGAGCCTGTGATATGTACCGGGCTTGGTATAGGTAGTTGGGTACGTATATATATATATATATATATATATATATATATATATATATATATATATATATATATATATATATATATATATATATATATATATATATATATATATATATATATATATATATATATATATATATATATATATTGAGGAGTTAGCTTGACTGGCTAAGTTAAAGATGAAAATTTTAATTAAAATTGGTGTAGCAGTCTAAGGCAAGAAGTAAAGAAAACTCTTTATTTCAGTTCTAGCTTTCGAGGCTTTATTGTCTCTTCATCAGGAACGCTACAATTTTTTTAATAAATTAATAGGCTATATAAAAATCTAAGTTAGTACTTACGAAAAATTGAGGTTAAACTGAAGTAGCACATGTGAAACAGCAAAATACAAAAATATGCACCAAAATCAGGGTTAAACACAAGTCTATTATTAAAACTATATTAAAATTGCCATGATTATTTAAAATGATAAAACTAAACACAGATTAAAAACATGTTGAATGTAAAATATAAGGAAGCTAAGTGAAAGACATTTTGTTAAAATTTACAGCAAAAAACTCTACAATTCTATTCACTGATAAGAGGAACTTGACAAGTAACAACCTTGCAAAATGAAAAATGAAAGTAACTGTTGGGACAATTATGATTGAAATATACAGTGTGTTCTTTTCAAATGGGGAACATGACAGAGAACCGAACGGAGTGCCAGCCCTGAAACCTTAGATCACTGTGTTATCAGTGAGGTAAAAGGCTCCATGGCTGACCACCCATGCACCTCTCCTACCTATTCCACCACTGAAAAGACTTCACCAGCATTACTGATATTATGGTTTCTATTATTATCTAAGTGAAGTAAATAAGCATAAATGATACTTAGCCCTTCTATGTCCGTTTTCGCGTTGAGAGTGTTCTTTGTTTGGTATATATTAATCATTTAAACGAAATAAACGAAATTTCTTAGAAATGATTAATATATACCAAACAAATAACACTCTGAACGCGAAAACGGACATAGAAGGGCTAAGTATCATTTATACTTATTTACTTCACTTAGATAATAATAGAAACCATAATATCAGTAATGCTGGTGAAGTCTTTTCAGTGGTGGAATAGGTAGGAGAGGTGCATGGGTGGTCAGCCATGGAGCCTTTTACCTCACTGATAACACAGTGATCTAAGGTTTCAGGGCTGGCACTCCGTTCGGTTCTCTGTCATGTTCCCCATTTGAAAAGAACACACTGTATATTTCAATCATAATTGTCCCAACAGTTACTTTCATTTTTCATTTTGCAAGGTTGTTACTTGTCAAGTTCCTCTTATCAGTGAATAGAATTGTAGAGTTTTTTGCTGTAAATTTTAACAAAATGTCTTTCACTTAGCTTCCTTATATTTTACATTCAACATGTTTTTAATCTGTGTTTAGTTTTATCATTTTAAATAATCATGACAATTTTAATATAGTTTTAATAATAGACTTGTGTTTAACCATGATTTTGGTGCATATTTTTGTATTTTGCTGTTTCACATGTGCTACTTCAGTTTAACCTCAATTTTTCGTAAGTACTAACTTAGATTTTTATATAGCCTATTAATTTATTAAAAAAATTGTAGCGTTCCTGATGAAGAGACAATAAAGCCTCGAAAGCTAGAACTGAAATAAAGAGTTTTCTTTACTTCTTGCCTTAGACTGCTACACCAATTTTAATTAAAATTTTCATCTATATATATATATATATATATATATATATATATATATATATATATATATATATATATATATATACATACGTACCCAACTACCTATACCAAGCCCGGTACATATCACAGGCTCTCAGAAGCCCAGGCTTCCTATTGCAGTTAGAAGTGTCTATTTCACGCGACTGCGCACAGGGCAATTTATATACATTTAGCAACAGGAGAGGGGTAACCTTATTTAATATTTACTTAAATATATATTTCCCAGTTCTTCCCAAGCCCCCTCAAGCCACTTCACATCACCACCTTACTAAGCCCGACTGTATATAGTTAATACAGTTTACGCATTTTGAGAAGCCCAGCAACGTTGCCTTTATTTTCATGTTCTCCAGTATTTTATTACAATTATTAACGTTTTGAAAGATTCGTAGCTGTTCAACAAAATTATTATAATAATAATTTTTCCTCAACATGGAGAAAACTAAAGGGCCCGCACAAAATACATATAGGCAAAAATGGCTCTAGGTGAATTTTTGCTAAAATGTCAGTGTTAGTATGTTGTAGATTTTAATTTCCTGATCAGAACTGTCAAGGTCCTAACTCAATCCTGTGACTAGTTTTTAAGGTACAGGGTGTTAAAGATATAAAGTGGTTATTTTTATAAAACATGGTCCAAAAAAACCGGAATTTTCATTTTATCGTATAACTTCTTTATTTTTTCACCGATTTTCAACTTTTTGGATTCGTTTGACAGATAAATTTTCCAGCTATTTGATTCTCTATCAAAAACTGATATTATCACCATAAGTGTCAAGGCAGACGTATTTAAACTTGAGCAATTTTTAGTAACTGCTGGAATTTTGTTGAAAAGCCGCATTTACAAACGGTTTGTCATGACTGGTCTTCTGCCAATATTTTGATGGGTAGTTTTTAAAAATCGGTCAAGGAACTACGGAACTGTACCAAAAAATGTAGATGCGTGTTGTAAACATTTCGGCAGCAATGGTAAAAACCGGAATTTTTTATTATCCTTTATAACTTTTTTGATTCTTTGCCGATTTTAATTTTTTTTGGGTCATTTAAAACCCAAAGCCTTCCAGTACAATATTAAATCTCAGAAATTGACATGAATCATAAATCCAATATGGCGGAAGTAAATAAATTAACCTAATATTTAAAAGCCTCTAGAATTTTTTTAAAATGGCGAATTTAGGCTTTCTTTGATCTTGAGGCCTTGTCTTCTAAGAACATTGGAACGTATTATAGATCACGAAAATCGGTTAAGGACTTACGAAGATATGAATAATAAATGAAATCTAATTAAATAACGGGCTGAACCAGAAACCTAATTTAATTACGAATCATACTTAGGTGAATTTAAAATATAATGGTTTTTAGGGCAAATTCTTGTACTTAGAATATATTTGCAATATTGGTTGTATTGAATTAATTCTCCTAATATTGTGTATTATTTATATAAGTATAGTTGTATAATTTAGGTTTAGTTTGTAATTTATATAGTTATTTTGAAGATAATGGAATTATTTAGGGAAATTGAGGAGAAGGATGAAATTGAAACTTTTGTTTGTGAGAACATACAAGAATATTTTCATAATGAAGATGGTAAGCAGATAATTAACATAATACACTTTAATATTAGAAGTTTAAACAAAAATTTCAATGAAATGCAGGCATATATTGAATCAATTAAAACAAAAAATCTTGATGTTATAATATTATCAGAAACATGGAGATTGCACGAGGTAAGTAATTATAATATTCCATATTTTTCAACATATTATAATGCATCCTATTTTAACCAAAATGATGGTCTTGTAGTATATGTAAAGTGTGATTTAAACGCCACAGTAAACACTATCTACATGAATCAAACAAACCTACTACGGGTGACTTTTATGAAAAATAATGTTAAATTTGGCATAACTGCCACGTATCGACCCCCCTCTACAAATTTAAATCAATACATTACATGTATTAATAACTATTTAACAACATTAAGGAAAGAAAAACTAGAAATATTTATTGGAGACGTAAATATAAACTTATTAGATAATAATGATATTAATACAACTACTTATCTAACTTTTCTAGCACAGCAGGGATTTTTGTCCTATATAAATATGCCTACAAGAGTAACGGAAAATACAAATAGTGTTATTGACCATATTTTTGTTAGAGTAGGAGATAAAAAGTTAACACAGCAACTTTTAAATATAGAACCAATTTTATTCGAAACTGCTTTAACAGATCATTATACAATATTTTTGTCGGTACAAAATAAAACAAATAAGGAACTACCTAAAAATAGTACTGTATGTAAATATATCAATAAAATAGATCATAATAAATTAAGTAAATTATTACAAAAAGAAAATTGGCTTGAGGTGACACAAAATAATGACACAGAAATTAGTTATAACATTTTTATTGAAAGATTATATAATCTAATAGATGTATGCACAACCAAAGCAAAATTAACTAGTAAATATCGTAAAATTAAGCCATGGATCACAATTGGTATAATAAATTCAATTAGACACAGAGATAATCTGAAAAAAAAAATTTTAAAAAAATCAAACTTATGAAAATAAAGTCGAGTATACGCAATATAGGAATTTCTTAAGCAAATTAATAAGGCACACAAAAAATAATTTTTACAAAAATAGAATAATAGAAGCACAACAAAACTACAAAAAGATATGGCAAACAATAAATGAAGCATCAAACACGCAAAAAAAATGTACAACTGAAATAAATGATGTGTTGGACAACAGTGATAATATAATAACAGACGACAAATTAAAAGCGAATTTATTTAATGAGTTTTTTATAAATGTTGGGAGAAACATGGCAAACGCCATAGAAAAAAATGCTAATATGCAAGTAACTGCAACACTTGACCCTGGCATAGATAATTCTTTTTATTTAAGTCCCGTGACTGAAAATGAAATTATTATTCATATTGCCTCTTTAAAAAATAATTCTGCATCAGGTCCAGACGGATTATCAGTTGAGCTTATAAAGAAATATCACCAGTATCTAGCTAAACCATTATGTCATATAATAAATGAGTCATTCACCAGTTCAAACATTCCTCTATCTTGGAAAGAGTCAATAGTTACTCCAGTGTACAAGTCAGGCAATAAAAAGTTGTTAACTAATTACAGGCCGATTTCACTTATTAATAACTTCTCAAAATTTTTTGAAAAATGTCTAAAGAAAAGATTAAACGACTTTCTAGAAAAAAATAAAATAATAACAAACAGACAATTTGGCTTTAGACAAAATATGAGTGCAGAAAACGCAATTATGGAACTAATAGAAAATATTGTATGTGCCCTAAACAATAATAAAAAATGCCTTGCTGTATTTTTAGATTTGTCCAAAGCATTTGACACGGTTGATCAGGAAATCTTAATAAACAAATTAGAAAAGATCGGTGTCAGAGGCATTGCATTAGATATATTTAAGAACTATTTGACTCACAGAAAGCAAAAGGTAAGAATTAATGATATATTAAGTGATCCTTTAATAATTACCACGGGCGTCCCACAGGGCACAATTATAGGTCCTTTATTATTTTTAATATATATCAACAACATTGCAACAATTATAAATCCAGGGGATCACCTTATATCTTACGCAGACGACACGGCCATTGTATTTCAAGGTAAAACATGGAATGAAGTATATTCCAATGCAGAAAACAGTTTGAATAAAGTACATTCTTGGTTAAATATAAGTCTTCTTAGTCTCAATGTAACAAAAACAAAATTTCTAACATTTTCCATATCAGCTGATGGTCAACCTGCAATAAATAAGTTAACAGTCCATACTGACTTGTGTAAAAATAAGGAAATATGTGACTGTCCATGTATAAATAGAGCATGTGATATAAAATACCTTGGCTTAATGGTTGATCAACACTTGAGATGGAATGTACATATAGAATCCCTTACAAAAAGGCTAAGAGGACTTATATATAAATTCTATCAACTAAGAGGCATTCTTAACAGGAAAAACCTGACTATGACTTATAATGCTCTGGCTGAATCCATTATTAGGTATGGCATCACAGTTTGGGGTGGTTTGTTTAACAACTCTTTAAAGCAACTTGAAATTATACAGAACTCTTTACTGAAAATAATATTTAATAAAGAAAAACGATATCACACAGATTTACTGTATGAGGAATTAGGATTGTTTGGTGTTAGAAAATTATATGCTTACGAGTGTTTACTGTGGATGTTTAAATCACAGCCAAATTTGCTAAACCATAACTACGGAACTCGATGGAGTGCTAATCTTTCTACACAAATGCCATTTTTCCGAAAATTACATACCCAAAGGTTTATTTTTTATTATGGACCCAAACTTTATAATATGTTACCCGCAACAATAAAAAATATTTAAAAAAAAATATGTTGAAAAGGGAATTAAAACTATTTCTAAATGCAAATTACAATCAAATTAAAGTAATTTTTAAATAATATAAAAATTTGATTTATAAACTTACCTATATAGTATGCCAAGTAGGTATCAATATCTGTTTCCATATGAAAATGAAAATGATTAACGTGAGACTGCGCGAATGCGTACTGTGTAAAATTATTAATAATTTTGCATCCTCCTCCCTCTCCTCGGTTTATTATTTCTAATATGATTAACACTGGTATCTTCTCAAAAAATTATTTCTATTTTGTTTTTTTTTATGGTTATTTCACATAATGTGAGTAGAATTATAATATGTATGTATGTTTATATTTGTGCCTATATGTATGTATATTTATATTTGTGAATCACGCACAAACTCCTTAGAGAGTTTAGGTGATTCGCAGATTACCAATAATTAAATTAATTATGAGAATGAAATATCAATATTAATATTATATACAGTGCGTTCACAATGAAAGGAATAAATTCAATATAATCTGAACCACGTGGTTGTGCCAAAAACGCTCGTACACGTCGATTTGTAATTTTGAATTGGCACATTTTGAGTTATACGGCAAGTCAATGTCACTTCCGGTTTTTCCGGAAGTACATCAACTTTGTTATTTTAAACGCAACACCCTGTATTTTTGTACTGATTTGTATAGACGATAAAAAGACGTTTCCAAAAATTTAGTTAACACGTTTTTATTATGAAACGTTTTTGTATTATTTACAAACTTACTGTAGCAACTGTCTTAAAAATTCCTAAATTATTAAATGTTCAATGTGTTGCATATTTTGAGTCACACAGCAAGTCAATGTCACTTCCGGTTTTTCTGGAATGTCACTTCCGGTTTTTCCGGAAGTGACATCAACTTTGTTATTTTAAACGTAACACCCAGTATTTTTGTACTGATTTGTATAGACGATAAAAAGACGTTTCCAAAGATGTGGTAAACACGTTTTTATTATGAATAATTACTTTTTGTATTATTTACAAATTTACTGCACTAACTGTCTAAAAAATTCCTAAGTTAATAAATGTTCAATATGTCGCCCGTTTACGTGAATGCATTTTTGAATTCGAATAATTATGTCTCTTTGGATATTGCGAAACATTTCTGGTGATATTAGTCGGATATCTTGGCGTATTCTCTCTTTTAAGTCATTAAGATTGTTAGGTCGGTTCACATAAACTTTGGATTTTAAATAACCCCATAAGAAAAATAGTGAGATGGGGTCATGCGTACAATTGCCGGTCTTCGATCAACGGAGCAAAGCAGCGTTTGTCGAAGCCGGTGTTTGGATGGGTGACCGTATCTCATTACATTACCGAGGATAGTGCAGCGGGCTAGATCGCCCTTGAGTGGCACAAGGCGACTAGCTACTGCCTATCTCTCCTGGGTTCGAGTCCCAGCTCCGGCAGATGGCAATGTCGGAGGGAATGCGTATGTGGTGTGTCCTGGTCAAGTGGTAGAATAGCTCTAAGCTAAACTTCGCCAGGACGTTAATATAAATAAGACCATAAAAAAAAAAATCCAAGGGAGTTAGATCAGGTGACCTCGGCGGCCACTCAATCGGTCCCCTTCTACCAATCCATCTATTGGGAAAGGTTGCACCTAGAAATTGACGAACTGCGATCGCATAGTGGGGAGGTGCCGGGCGTCTTGTTGAAACCAAATTGTCTCACTTGGTACGTCAGGGTCTTGCGGGTTGGGAAAAAGAACAGCTAAAGCAGGAATAAGTTCAAATTGAAGAAACTCTAAATAGCGTTCTCCGTTTAGTGTTCCTTCAAAGAAATAAGGCCCAATAATTCGATTGCCAATAATTCCTGCCCATACATTAATTTTCTGAGGATATTGTGTGTGAACCTCTTGCATCCAATGGGGATTTTCTGTCGCCCAGTATCTGCAATTCTGTCTATTTACATGACCACTTAAACAGAAAGTGGCTTCATCAGAAAAATGAATTTGCTCTATTAAATTCAAATTTTCATTGTGCATTTCTTGTATTTGCTCGCAGAATTGCATTCTTCGATCAAAATCGTCTTCCGACAATTCATGCACCAGGTGTACTTTATAAGGATGGTACTTAGCTGCTCGAAGAATTTTTGATACTGATCCCGTTGACAATTCATATTCTCTTGAGAGTTCTCTAACCGTCACATGGGGATTTTCTTGAACGTGTAGAAGGACATTTAACTTAAAATCTTCAAGTACCTTTTTTGCTCGGCCTTTAGGTAAATCTCTAACGTGGCCAAACTCTTTAAATTTTTTTTCAATTTTACTCACGACAGATTGGCTAATCGGTGGACGGTCAGGATGATTTTCATTAAATAAGTTACATACCTGCTGTTGAGTACGAACTCTATCACCAAAACCAATCATCATAAGCACCTCAATTCGATCTTTTTCTGTTAAATTCATTTTTTCGGTAAATAAATGCCACTTCACAATTATTTTTTGACAACTTAAAAATTTATTCAACGCTTACTATAAGTTTTTTAGTGCTGTAAGTTCAAGTGACATTTATTTACCTAAAAAATGAATTTAACGGAAAAAGATCGAATTGAGGTGCTTATAATGATTGGTTTTGGTAATTGAGTTCGTATTCATCAGCAGCTATGTAAATTATTTAGTGAAAATCATCCTGACCTCCCCACTATGCGATCGCATAGAAGGGGACCGATTGAGTGGCCGCCGAGGTCACCTGATCTAACTCCCTTGGATTTTTCCTTATGGGGTTATTTAAAATCCAAAGTTTATGTGAACCGACCTAACAATCTAATGACTTAAAAGAGAGAATACGCCAAGAAATCCGACTAATATCACCAGAAATGTTTCGCAATATCCAAAGAGACATAATTATTCGAATTCAAAAATGCATTCACGTAAACGGGCAACATATTGAACATTTATTAACTTAAGAATTTTTTAGACAGTTAGTGCAGTAAATTTGTAAATACATAATACAAAAAGTAATTATTCATAATAAAAACGTGTTTACCACATCTTTGGAAACGTCTTTTTATCGTCTATACAAATCAGTACAAAAATACTGGGTGTTACGTTTAAAATAACAGAGTTGATGTCACTTCCGGAAAAACCGGAAGTGACATTCCAGAAAAATCGGAAGTGACATTGACTTGCTGTGTGACTCAAAATATGCAACACATTGAACATTTAATAATTTAGGAATTTTTAAGACAGTTGCTACAGTAAGTTTGTAAATAATACAAAAACGTTTCATAATAAAAACGTGTTAACTACATTTTTGGAAACGTCTTTTTATCGTCTATACAAATCAGTACAAAAATACAGGGTGTTGTATTTAAAATAACAAAGTTGATGTCACTTCCGGAAGAACCGGAAGTGACATTGACTTGCCGTATAACTCAAAATGTGCCAATTCAAAATTACAAATCGACGTATCCGAGCGTTTTTGGCACAACCACGTGATTCAGATTATATTGAATTTATTCCTTTCATTGTGAACGCACTGTATAGTATATAGGTACTGTAAGCTACTGTATTCTGTATTCTGAATAAACCTATTCTATTCTATTCTATTCTATTCTATTTAACTAAATAACAATAACTTATTGTCAAAATTAATACTTAAATAATGGAACATGACCTCCATTAGCGTTCACAACGAGCTGAACCTGCCTGTGCCAACCGTCTATTGCTTATTTAATAATTTGCTGGTCAGTTTCTTCCCAACAGTCTAAAATTCTTTGTCGCAATTCGCCTAAATTATTGAAATGACGACCATTCTTATACAACCGTTCTTGTAAATGTAAAAGTAATTGTCACGGGGATTAAGATCTGGACTATTAGGAGGCCAGTGTTCTTGTTCAATAAAATTTGCTGCATGTTCTCTTAAAACTCCAAGTGACCATCCTAAAATTTCATTGTAGTTACCAAGAGCGACTAATTTGCATGAGTATGAAATCACTAATTTAAGGTAACATTTGACTCGGAACAACTTCGCAATACTGTTGAAAATTAAGCCGTATTCCATGTTCAATAAAAATTATGCTAGTTTTAAAACCTCTACAAATTCCCACAGATACTTATTGAAAATCTTGTCTTCATTTGACAGCACCATTATAACAAAACTAGGGACCACAAGACACTTTTTAAAAACAGCTGACTGAAATAACAGTTATGAATTAATGTTCATTTGTTTTATAACCATGACGATAACTGCATAGGTAACTCTGTTAAGAATTAATTTGATACTGTTGTTGTGGTGTACAGTGTACATGACTACGTTATACACCTTTATAAGTTCTTAGCCGATTTTCGTGTTCTGCGTCACAATGTTCTTAGAATAGGCTTCAAGTTAAAAGAAAGTCTTTTAATTTGTCATTTTAAAAAATTCTTACGGCTTTTAAATATTAGGTAAATTTGACCACTTCTGCCATATTGGATTTATAATTCATGTAAATTTCTGACATTTATGATTGTAGTGGAAGGCTTTGGGTTTTAAGTGACCCGAAAAAAATTAAAATCGGTAAAGGAATCAAAAAGTTATAAAGGAAAATGAAAATTTCGATTTTTACTATGGCTGCCGAGACGTTTACAACACGTCTCTACATTTATTGGTGCAGCTCCGTAGTTTCTTGACCGATTTTTAAAAACTGCCCACCAAAATATTGCCAGAAGACCAGTCATGATCATAAAGCAAACCGTTTGTAAATACGGCATTTCAACAAAATTCCATCAGTTATTAAAAATTGCTCAAGTTTAAATACGTCAGCCTTGACATTTATGATCATTATATCAGTGTCTGACAGAGAATCATTTAGCTGGAGGCTTTAGCTGTCAAACGAGCCCAACAGGTTGAAAATCGATGGAAAAATAAAGAAGTTATGGGATAAAATGAAAATTCCGGTTATTTTTGGACCACCCGATATATTTATAGCAATTTAAGGATTCGATTGCAATTTTTTGCATGAATGTTATTTCTTTAACTTCAAATAATATATTGTGACAAATATGTGTTTGTATACAGGGGGAGACACAAATAAAATAGAGTAATTTTTAAAAATCGATTTTTTTCTGCTCAAACCACAAAATATTACAAAAATCTATTAGGAATAAAATATAATTTTTTGATGTTACCGGAAGCAATAATTTGTATTTCATACAGGACGAGTCAAAAGTATGGCATCGCGAATGACCCATTCTAATGACACTTCCTGTATATTATCATATTAAGTTGGGCAAACCAGGTGTGTCTCCGGATGAGGTACCGCACTCTTGTAAACTCTTTTATATTTACTAAAAGTTATTCTTTATAAAAAGTTTTCCTTGCCATAGGAAGTCATAAGCAGTCGTCAAACTTAAGATAAATTATACAGGGTATTCCAAAAATTTGAAAATTTATGGACTTTTAAGTGAATTGCTTTTTTACATCTTTATTGAACATTTTATTTAGCAAAGTGTTTCCAATTATTTAAAATACTTAATTTCAAAAAAATTACATTTCATTTAACTAAGTTGAGAACTATTCTACATGTAGACCTCCAAAAAGTACACATTTCTCTAATCTTTTTTTAAATTCTTCCTATGCATTAGAGGTCACATCTTCATTTATGGTTGCAAGAGCTTCTACAATTTTTTGCTTTAATAAATCTACGTCGTCTTAGAAATCGTTGCGGCCGAAATACTCGAACTCGAATTGTAGAATGTGCTGGACATCCGTCTTGTTGAAAAATTATTCTTCTGCGTTTTAAATTTTCATTGCCAATTTCCAAAACAATATTATTTAAAAGTTCTAAATAAGTATCTTGGTTCAAAATTCTATCAATAAAATAAGGACCGTTTATTCTATGATGCAATATGTCGTTTTTAAACTTTCGACTGTTAGTGATAAATCGGAAAATTGGATTTTCCTGAGCCCAGTACCTACAATTTTGAGAGGAAACTATCCCTTGGCCCATTAGTCTTAAAAGTAGATTCGTCCACGAATAAAATGTTTCGATAAAATGATCTAACTGCTAAAATTTTCTCACCCCGTTAAGCAAAAGTGCAAACGACGAGCATCATCTCCAACTTGAAGTTTGTGAATTAATTTAGGTTCGAATGCACGAAATAATAATAATAATAATAATAAAATGACTTTATTTCAGGCGGAGTCTAGCCTAAGCTATCCTCTGAATATGAGATTTGCTAATACCTAAATTTAACGACCATCTTGGGTGTTCTACAATCTACAGTCTAAAACTACACCGGTAGCAGCGTCATCTTCATTTAATTGTTTTTGTTTTTTTTCACATTTTTTACTTCCCCGGTGGTATCAAATTTATAAATTAATTTACATACTGTGAATCACTGTAACATCTGGATACTTCTCATTGAAAACTTCAATAGCGTATTTATAAGAAACATTTCCGATTCCATAGCATTTGATCAAGTGAATTCGTTGTTCCAAGGTTAAGGCGCTTTTAGACAGTCATGCAAATTGTGCCAGTTGGCTTGTGTATGCAAATTTGCACAAATGTACTAAGTCGTACATCTGTTTAGATGCTCATGCAATTTGCGCAACTGATTTGTGCATACAAATTTGCACAAATGAACGTCGCTGTATTCATTTAACGTTCAGCCTACTTTACACAGTTAGTATATCAAGAGTGTTGATTTTTGACAAAAAAAAAAACGGGAAATTATGTTGAGGAATTACTTTTTGCTACAGCTGTGGTTTGTGTTATATCAGACGTGCGACTGTCAAACATCGTTTACACGCTCATGCAAATACTTCAACCTCATATACGTACCCAACAACCTATACCAAGCATGGTACATATCACCGGCTCTCAGAAGCCCAGGCTTCCTATTGTATTTAGAAGTGCGTATTTCACGTGACTGCGCGTAGAACAATTTATATACATTTTGCTAGAGGAGAGGGGTAACCTTATTTAATATTCACTTAATCATATATTTTCCAGTACTTGTAAAGCCACTTCATAGCGTCACCTTACCAAGCCCAACTGAGTTAATATATTACACTTATTTTGGGAAACCCTTATTTTCAACTCATAAGTGTTGAATGAAATTATTATAATAATAATTTGATCCAACATGGACAGAACTAAATTCATAAAATCCAGATAAAAAAGGTAACCCACATAAAGAAAATTTTCTGATATTAAAAAAAGTGCAAGTTAATGGTATATGCTTATTTAATTTTCCTATGAAACGAATATCTTGACAATTATTTAAATTATGAATAATATTTCCTGCACATATAAATAATAAAGCTTTAAATAAAGCATGAGTTAATAAATGAAAAAAAGCTAATTTATACTCTCCTAAAGCTAAAATCCTTATTATTAAACCTAATTGACTTAATGTTGATAAAGCAATAATTTTTTTTAAATCAAATTCAAAATTAGCCCCTAAACCTGATATAAATATAGTTAAACTTGAAATTAATAATAAAATTAATATTAAATTTGAAGAAAAACAAAAATTGAAACGAATTAATAAATAAACCCCAGCTCTTTTAGTTATAGTAGCTAAAACTACCATATATGAAATTAATTTTATAGAAAAATCTTCTTTTATTAAATCCAAATAAAAAATAAAATTTCTTCTTCCATAATTTATTATTCAAGCAATAGATATAAGTAAAACAACATCTCCAATACGATTAGATAATGTTGTTAATATCCCAGCATTAAAAGATTTAACATTTTGGTAATAAATTACTAAACAATAAGAAACTAAACCTAATCCATCTCAGCCTAATAAAATTGAAATTGAGTTAGGTCTAATAATTAATAATATTATTGATAAAACAAATATAACCACCAAATAAATAAATCGATTTAAATTTTCATCAACAAACATATATTCTTGACTATAATAAATTACTATAGAAGAAATAAATAAAACAAATCTTATAAATAATAACGACATTCAATCTAATAAGATAGTTATAATTACAGATAAAGAATTTAATGTTAATAAATTTAATTCAATAATTAAATTAAAATTTTGGATTAAAAAATGTAGCCTAAGAGAAAAAAAGTGATAAAAAAATTAATAAAAATAAATTAAAATAAATTTACAAATAGAATAATTATCTAAAATAGAAAACTATATCTTTAAAATCACAAATCAATATTTTTTATAAACTACTTAGATTAAATTCATAACACCAAATATTCACCCTTTAAAATTAATAAATTTAAAGGTATTCAATGTAAAAATAATAATAAATATTCGCGTAACATTCCTTGATAAACAGAAAATGTCCCTGAATAAAAATTACCATGCTGAGAAAAAGAATATAAAAATAACGAATACACAGCTCTAAAAAACGAAATTAAAGATAAAAATAATATTCTTATTCAACAAATGAAATTAAACTATTAATTAACAAAATTTCTCCTATTAAATTTAAAGAGGGAGGAGCCGCTATATTAGAAGAACAAAGTAAAAATCGTCACAATGAAAGTCTAGGTATAATTTAATTTAAAAATCCCTTATTTAAATAAAGTCTTCGTCTCCCTATTCGTTCACAAGAAATATTAGCTAAACAAAATAAACCAGAAGAACATAATTCATGAGCATTTATCATTACCAGAGAACCTCAAAACCCTCAAATATTTAAAGTTATAATTGTTGGAAACAGAAACAATTATATTTTAATATATGTTGTTATATATAGTTGGCTGTAGTTATAAATAAAATAGAAGTTAAAAAGTTAATTCGAATCTACTCAATTATTTTTCACAAATCAATTTATAATTCTAACAGGTTATGGGCCCAGAATTCGCCCATTAATTAATTAAAGGGAAATTATTGATTTGTGATAAAAGAAATCGAATTTTGACAGTTTGTTTTTTAATTTCGATAATTGTGATATGGCTGCAGCAAGTGAAACAAAATATTCTATAATGAAGTTGAATGGGAATAATTATTTCAATTGGAGGTATAAAATTGAAATGATGATCAAGGAAAAGGTGCATGGGATGCCATAAAGAATCCAAAACCAAAAGATGTAACGGCTGAATGGATAAAAATGGATGAAAAGGCACATTCAACAATTGCCTTGACAGTGGAAGATGATCAAATTCAACATATTCGGAATTGTACTACTGCAAAAGATGCATGGATGGCCTTAAAGGAGTTCCACGAAAAGGATTCACCAAGTAATCGAGTTCATATCTTAAGAATGATAATGAGACAGAGACTTGAAGAAGGTGGTAATGTGGAGGTACATGCAAATACAATGAATGAGCTGTTTCAAAAACTTATGGCACTGGGAGGTGAAATTAAACCAGAGTTTTTTATGAGTGCAACTTTAATGGGATCATTGCCGGAAAGTTATGATAGTTTAATAACTGCACTTGAAGCACGTTCGGAGGAAGAGCTAACTTCAAATCTTGTTAGGCAAAAGATAATTGCAGAATATCGACGTAGAACAGAAAGAGGATTCACCAGTAAGGAGGCAGTGGTTTTGAAAGTGTTGTCAAAATCTGACAAGAAATGTTTCTTTTGTAAAGAAATGGGTCATATTCGAAAATATTGCGAAAAATATAAGAAATGGAAACACTCAAAAGGAAACTGGAAACAACAGAAAATCAATATAGTGAATAATGATGAAGATTCAGAAGGTGAATTCCTGTTCGTTACGAAAACTGTTAGTGGATGGATTTTAGATTCAGGTGCGACTTGTCATATAGTCGGGAATAAAGAGAATTTCATTGAGTTTGATCAAGAGTATCGTGAAAAAGTCTGTGCAGCAAATGGAGAGGAAATGATGGCAATTGGAAAAGGAACTATTCAAATAAATTTTTTAAATGAATCTAATGAAAGATCCATAGTAAAAATGGCCGATGTGTTATATATTCCTGGCATTGGAAATCTGATTTCGGTGAGACGTTTGGCTGAAAAGGGTTTGAAAATAAATTTTTTCGATCAACAGTGTGAAATAAGAACGAGCGACGGCGCAAAGCAGATTGCAATCGGAGATGTGTATGAAAAACTCTAAAAGTTAAGAGAGCCAAACAAGGTGTATTTGTCAACTGAGCCACACAAGGTGTATTTGTCAAATGAACATTTATGTGCACACCGATGGCATGAAATTTTAGGACATCGAGATATCAATGTTGTAAAAACTTTAGCATCAAGTGGACTTGTGGAGGGTGTTCAAATTGCTGAATGTGAGGCAAAATGTAAAGAAAAGTTAAATTGTGCAGTTTGTTTGGAAGGAAAAATTAATAGAATCAAATTTCCAAAGGAGTCCAAAAACCGGACACGGGCTGTGCTTGATATGATTCACACAGTTGTTTGTGGACCAATGCAAACAATGACACCATATGGTAAAAAGTGTATTTTAACATTTGTTGATGATTATTCACGTTTTACAACGATTTATTTATTGAAAAATAAATATGAATTTTTTGACAAATTTAAAGAATTCAACGAAATGTCGAAAAATATGTTTGGAAAGAAAGTGAAATTTATCAGATCTGATAGAGGTGGAGAATATACAGGCAAAGAATTTAATGATTACATGGCGAAAGAAGGGATACAGTATCAGCGTACTGCCCCATATACTCCCCAACAAAATGGAGTTGCAGAAAGAAAAAATAGAACCTTGATTGAAATGGCTCGTTGCATGTTATTGGAATCAGGTTTAGACAATAAATTCTGGGGAGAAGCAGTTTCCATGGTAAATTTTATTCAGAATCGTTTGCCAGTAAAGGAGATATTAAAGACACCATATGAGCATTGGTATGGGATAAAACCCTATATTGGACATTTTAAACAATTTGGTTCAAAATGTTACATACATGTACCAGATGAAGCAAGACGAAAACTTGACCCTAAAGGTGTGCAGGGTATTCTTGTTGGATACGATATTAATTCCAAAGCATATCGATGCTATATACAATCAACTGGAAAAATAGTCATCAGTCGAGACGTGAAATTCGTAGAGAAAGAAAACAATTGGAAATTGAACAAAAACATTTTGAAATCGGAAATAAACAATGATGAAAAGTCAATTGGAAAAGAAAGAAGGCAAATTGAAAAAGAGATGGAAATTAATATCAATGATATCATTATTTATAATCAAGTTTCTAATGCACAAGATGTTCAGGAAAATCAAGATTGTGAGATAATTTCAGATGAAAATAAAAATAATCATGACAGTGACAGTGACATTATTGTAAGCAATGAGGAAAATGTTGGAGTTAAAAGATCAAGTCGAATAAGTATTCCGCCAAAACGATTAATAGAAGAAGTAAATATGGTATTTCAAGAACCAAGAAGTTATGATGAGGCTGTGTCTAGTGTTCAAAAGGAGAAGTGGATTTTAGCGATGCAGATGAAATAAAATCTATGAAGGAAAATCAAACTTGGAATCTAGTTGAATTACCAAGTGATCGAAAAGCTATAGGATGCAAATGGATTTTCAAAATAAAAATGGATAGCAGTGGTGAAATAAGCAGATATAAAGCGCGGCTGGTGGCACAAGGTTTTAGTCAAAAATATGGAATTGATTATGATAGAATATTTGCCCCAGTCGTTAGACAAACGACATTCCGGATTTTACTTTCTATTGCTGCCAAAAGACAAATGATAGTACAGCATTTTGACGCGAAAACTGCGTTTCTTAATGCAGAATTGCATGAAACCATTTATATGCGACAACCCCCAGGTTTTGTCGTGGAAAACAAAGAGCAATATGTCTGTCATTTGAGGAGGAGTATCTATGGATTGAAACAGTCAGCAAGAGCCTGGAATCAGCTTGTTCATAATGTACTAGTTAAAGCTGGGTATATACAAAGCAAGAATGATCAATGTTTATATATTATGAAAGAAAAACAGCAGGAAGCTTGTTACATATTGATATATGTAGATGATATCATTATAGCGAGTAAAAGTGGTATTATTGTTAAAAGATGTGAACAGATTTTACAAAATAAATTGAAAATTGTTAATCTGGGAGCAATCAAGAATTATCTTGGTCTACAAGTCAATATAGATTCCAATGGTAACTATATCTTAAACCAGACAGCATATATAAAGAAGATAGTGACAGAATTTGAATTGACAGATGCAAAAATATCTAATATACCAATTAGCGTGGGATATGGTAAAGGAGGAGAAGATTCGGAATTATTATCGAATAACGAGAAGTATCGAAAACTTATTGGATGTCTTTTATATATTTCTGTTAATACACGACCTGATATATCGGCAAGTGTATCAATTTTGGCACAAAAGGTGGAAAAGCCGAATCAAGAAGATTGGAATGAACTTAAACGAACACTAAAGTATCTTAAGGGAACCAGTAATATGTGCTTAAAACTTGGACGTGCAACAAGTATGAAGAATCTGGAAGGATACAGTGATGCTAATTGGGCAGAAAACAGAAACAATCGTAAGTCAAACAGTGGCTACATATTTCAGCTATTTGATGGAACAATCAGTTGGAGCTGCAAAAGACAGACTTGTATAGCTCTATCATCAACAGAGGCAGAATTTATTGCTCTTTCTGAGGCCTGTAAGGAAGTCCAATGGATTCGACGTTTATTGAATGATTTTCATTACGTATGTAAGGGCCCGACTACGATTTTTGAAGACAATCAAAGCTGCCTTAAACAAATTCAGGAGGAGAAATTTTCTAACAGATCAAAGCACATTGACACGAGATTTTTCTATGTAAAAGATCATGTTCAAAGTGGAGATGTAATTTGTGTGTATTGTCCAACAGAGGACATGCTGGGAGATATGCTCACAAAACCACTACCTGCACCTAGATTGAATAAATTAAGAAGGTTAAGTGGAGTTATCGAATATAATTGAGGAGGAGTGTTGGAAACAGAAACAATTATATTTTAATATATGTTGTTATATATAGTTGGCTGTAGTTATAAATAAAATAGAAGTTAAAAAGTTAATTCGAATCTACTCAATTATTTTTCACAAATCAATTTATAATTCTAACAATAATACCTGCTAATACTATCACTATATGTGCAACTGAAGAATAAGCAATTAAAGATTTTATATCTCTTTGACGAATACAAATCAAAGAAATCAAAAATCCACCTACTAATCTAATAATAATAAAATAATAATTAATTTTTATTCCAATTTCAATAAATAAACGTAAAAATCCATAACCTCCCAATTTTAATATAATACCTGCCAAAATTATTGACCCTGAAACAGAAGCCTCTACATGAGCTTTAGGTAATCATAAATGAATAAAAAATATACGTATTTTAACAAAAAATACTAAATTTATACATAAATATATAAAAACTCTATTTACATTATTATTAAAAAAAATAAAAACTTAAAGAATTACATTTTTCATGATAAAAAAAAAATTGAAATTATTATAGGTAAAGAAACTAATAAAGTATAAAATAATAAATAAATACCAGCTTCAATTCGCTCAGGTTCATAACCTCAACCAATAATCAAAATTAAAGTAGGAATCAATCTAATTTCAAAAAATAAATAAAAAATAAATAAATTTAAAGAAGAAAATGTTAAATAAAATCTAATAAGAAAAATTATATTCTAATTTTTAGAATTAAGTGACTGGCTGCATGTAGAAATACTAATGCCATAAAACAATTTTAGAATACCCTGTAAAATGATCTCAAGTTTGACGGCTGCTTATGGCTTCCTAAGACAAGCAAAACTTTTTACAAAGAGTGACTTTTTCTCGGCAAATCAAAAATAAAATAGTTTACAAGAGTGCGTTACCTGATCCTGGGACTCACTGTATTTTTCTCTTTAGATAATGGTATTCTTAAATTCCAAACACTTTATAATTTTTTAATCAGTAAAACCGTTTAGAAAAAAACATAATATTCTAATTCTAACTTTAATTTTCTCTTATTTGATTCAGTTGCTTCCTTATGCAAAACTTAAATGGATGAACAGCTTTAACAGTTGAATAAACTGCATTTAACCATAAATTAAAAGAGAATTAAAATTGACATCGAATTACATCGACTAATTTAAAAATAATGACGGTTTGAGTTTCGTGATTATTTATAGAGTAATCCACCTAAAATGAACCCATTAAAAATTTATTGGCTTTTATTTCTATAAACAAAACTGTACTTAACAATATTAGTGAAAATTATCATAGTACTGACTACTTCCAGTTTTATAATTGGTGTATTTCTTAATAAAATGAATTTATTCACCGTAACTTTCAATTGTTTCATTAGAAGAGACAGCTACTTTACCTGATGCGATGTTGGCAAGTTTTCGGGCTACGCATCATACGAATAAAATACTGGGCTTCGCTAAATCGGTCATATATTATCATTGTATATACTGATCAAGTTGTGCGCCCTCTATATGAAATTTTCGGAATTAATTCTGTATATTTTGAGAGAAATACCGACCTTACCAAGCCCATCAAAAATTTGGGGAGGACGTTCCATTAGCCCTACCAAGCTTAACCACTTAAATATACACGTAAGTTTTTACCAAGCCCGGAGTCGGGCTTCGTAAGTAGGTGTCGGGCTTAGTAAACTCTAAAGACATACAATTTTGGGCCTGATAATGCCGGTTTATATGTATATATATATATATATATATATATATATATATATATATATATATATATATATATATATATATATATATATATATATATATATATATATATATATATATATATATATATATATATATATATATATATATATATATATATATATATATATATATATATATATATATATATATATATATATATTTATCCTGCTATCAATGCTGCGTCCGTACATTGACACGATACCATTCACTAGTGCGTCCTGTACAATAGTGCATCCGTATACCGGACGCAGTATTGTTTTTCCATATTATCTTCGCCATATTTCGCGAGTGATCCTTTTACAACTTCTCAGATTATTCTGTGTCACCTGAGCTACCGATAAACATAGAAATCATTTCTGTATCATTTCGATTAACTGAGATATTGACTGGGCAATTTTTCGATTTTGGACGCGGTATTATATGTCAAGTGTAAGCAAGAGTATATTTTTAGTTCCAACGAACTTAGTTTGGGGTCGCGTCGATCTTTGTACAGAAATATACATCTAATATACTCTTTCAGTTATAGTATAATGCTGCATCCGAGATTTGGCAACAACGTATCGCATAAATATATATAATCATTCCTTTTTAGTGGGACGTTTACTCGCGCGTACTAGTGCATTCTGTGAGTCGGACGCTGTGAGTCGGACGGAGTCAACCAAACTACCGTCTCCCCCCGTTTTCGAGCATGCTGAA
Source organism: Rhagium mordax (assembly GCA_963680705.1). Lineage (NCBI taxonomy): Eukaryota > Metazoa > Arthropoda > Insecta > Coleoptera > Cerambycidae > Rhagium > Rhagium mordax. The sequence goes on along the minus strand of OY796660.1, from coordinate 45,806,882 downwards.
CACGATGGTGATGATTTTTCTGCTCCCTGAGTTGACCCTACCCCCCAAACGGCCAAAAAACCGACCCCAAAAGGGGAGAATTGCGTATTCGACGTCTTCCACCGGCAAAACTTATGTCACCCCCCATTTTCGAGGATGCTGAACACGATGGTGATGTTGATTCTGCTCCCCGAATTGACCCTACCCCCCTAACGGCCAAAAACCATCCCAAAAGAGGGGGAATCGCGCATTCTACGTCTTCCACCGGTAAAACTTATGTCATCCCCCCGTTATTGAGGATGCTGAACACGATGGTAATTTTAGTTCTGCTCCCTGGGGCAAACCAACCATCCGAGCGGGCAAAAACTACCCTCCAAGGGGGTGAAAAATGTGTTGTGCTACAAACGAGAAAACCCACGTTATGTCTTGTTTTTGAGTATGCTGGGCAAGAGAAACATATTATCAAGTCATCTCGACAAATGTTGAAAATGATTTATATTTACCTATAGTAAATAAGTAATTTTATGCGTCAACAAAAATGTTTATTATCTAACTTACTTCACTTACTTTATAAAACCGCGCGTCAAAGGGGTAGTTTGTGTCCGTTCGAGGGGCTCGCGGGGATCGAGGTGACTTGGTAATATTTTTCTCTTGCCCGGTACACTCAAAAACGAGAGATAACGAGGGTTTTCTCGTTTGTAGCACGAAACACATTTTTCACCCCCTTGGAGAGTGGTTATTTGGCCGTTAGGGGGGTAGGGAGAACTCGAGGAGCAGAGCCAACATCACCATCGTGTTCAGCATCCTCGAAAACGTGGGAGGGAAGTAGTTTGACTACCCAAATACTTGTTTTTCGAGGTTTTTTCCGACTCACAGCATGCACTATGACATTCGTGTTAGTGTATAATAAAATCGAAAATAACAGACCATTATATATTATATTTATATGACTAATGGTCGAGATGGTAGCGTACCTGCCTCTCACCCAAAAGCCCCGGGTTCGATTCTCGTTCGTGGCAATAAAAAATACTGTGAGAGGGATTTTTCCATTATACACGAATATTGGATGTGTCCCTTGTCTTTAAATGTGCAGCTCCCTCCCGCACAACGCTCTTAGAGCCTTCTGGGATAAAGGGGGTCGTAATTACATATTGTGATGTTATTTAGTATTTATTATACAGGGTGTCCCGATTTTAAACCGACAAACTTCGGGTACAGAAACTTCACATGAACTTATGACATACCCCTTCTAACATTTCTTCTCTATCGAGCCTCCTAACGGAGATACAGGGTGTTGAAAATTCAATTTATTTTTTGTTTTTCTTTAATAACTTCCACAAAATTAAAGATAGGGTAACTAAACTTGGTACCTACACATATTTAGGTTGTGAGGGTCCATCTTTGCTATGGTTCAGAGTTAAACAGAGGCGCGCCAGTGGCGTGCGGTGTGGTCACGTCGACATAATTTTAAGGAAAAAAGTATGTGCACTAATTTTTTTCACAATTCTGATCAGATTTGCATAATTTATGGTTGATTTTCTAAAAAAACTTGTACATGTAAAATTTTGCATGAGGCAGTAGTTTTCGAGATATTTGCGTCTGATCAAAACGATGCACCAAAAACACAATTATCATGTCGGGAATAGTTCTGATGAAATCACGATATATTCCTTCTAAAATTTCTCTATAGCCATTCCTAACGGAAATACGGGGTGTTGATTTTTTTGATATTTGGATGTTGATAATTTGTTTATGCAATTTCGTAACAAACAAATTTTTCTTTTGGCAGAAATAATATTGACTGCAAAAGACCTTAAAAACGCCTCATTGCAAAAGAAGAAAAACATTAAAAACATTAAATTGACAGTTCAGTTCAGTATATCCCTTCGAAAATCAGATTGAAAATAGTTTTTAAAGGGCTATCTTAATTAATTAATTGTGTTTTTGGTGCATCGTTTTGTTCAGACGCAAATATCTCGAAAACTACTGCCTCATGCAAAATTTTACATGTACAAGTTTTTTTAGAAAATCAACCATAAATTATACAAATCTGATCAGAATTGTGAAAAAAATTAGTGCACATACTTTTTTCCTTAAAATTATGTCGACGTGACCACACCGCACGCCACTGGCGCGCCTCTGTTTAACTCTGAACCATAGCAAAGATGGACCCTCACAACCTAACTATGTGTAGGTACCAAGTTTACTTACCCTATCTTTAATTTTGTGGAAGTTATTAAAAAAAAACAAAAAATAAATTGAATTTTCAACATTTCACAAATCGAAGACTAATACGAAAATACGCGAAATACCTCATTTCTCATTACTTTCCCACCTTTCAAGTAGCATTCTGTCGGACTCTACATCTTTCCTGAGACTCTTCCACCGAATCCAACTAAATTACCCGAATTCCTTAACTAATCGAAGACTAATACGAAAATACGCGAAATACCTCATTTCCCATTACTTTCCCACCTTTCAAGTAGCATTCTGTCAGACTCTACATTTTTCCCGAGACTCTTCCACCGAATCCAACTAAATTACCCGAATTCCTTAACTAATCGAAGACTAATACGCGAAATACCTCATTTCTCATTACTTTCCCACCTTTCAAGTAGCATTCTGTCAGACTCTATATTTTTCCCGAGACTCTTCCACCGAATCCAACTAAATTCCTTTACTAATCGAAGACTAATACGAAAATACGCGAAATACCTCATTTCTCATTACTTTCCCACCTTTCAAGTAACATTCTGCCCGACTACATTTTTCCCGAGACCCTTCCACCGAATCCAACTAAATTACCCGAATCCCTTAACTAATCCAAGATGCCTACGAAAATACGCGAAACGCCTCTCTTCTAATGACCTTATCACTTTTCAAGTGGCATCTCTGTAGGACTCTACATCTTTCCCGAGACTCTTCCACCGAATCCAACTAACTTACCCAAATCACTTGACCGCAGCTTAATAAATACACTTAACCACACCTTAAAAACTACAGCCCCGCAGGGGCTGTCTCAAACATACTATAAAAAAATTCCTGGGCCCGTTAGGGCCTAAAGAAACCCCCGCGGGGCTCTGACCTTTTTTTTCCTCAATTTCAATTTTCAATTTTTCCGAAATTTAAAAAACCGTCTTTCAACTAAAAACCCCGAGATAAAACTATTGATATTCCGCGAAAGCGGCGCGGCGCGTAGTCCTAGGTCGCGGCGGGCCCCCGGCTCGACCTAGTAATGAATTAAACAGGGAGTACAAAATAGTTATTTACGTATCAAGGCATTAAAGTTCAACTATTTATCATGAATGTGGAGTTTAAACCGCATGAGTGATAAAAAGCAACTTTAATGCCGAGGTGCATATTGCATTTTTTTTAAATCCAGAAACTGTGAAATTAAGATTAATTAACTCTATTTTTTAAATAATTTTCAGTGACATTAAGAAATGTCATAATTATTTTTAAATGTCAAAATCGGGATAATTTTTTGTAAGAAAACCATTATTTTTAGCATTATAATAGTGATAATTCTGAACTTAAAAAACTGTATTTATTTACCTTTTATTACAACACAATTATTGTTACAAGCATGTTTACATTTATCTGGTCACCTCTGCTAACTACAAAAATCGTACAATAATGGATTACTTTATAATAATAAATAAATACACCACATGTAATTACGACCCCCTTTATCCCAGAAAGCTCTACAAGAGCCTTGTGCGGGAGGGGGCTACACATTTAAAGACAACGGACACACATCCAATATCCGTGTATAATGGAAAAATCCCCCTCCCAGTATTTTCCATTACCACGACCGGGAATCGAACCCGGGACTTTTGGGTGAGAGGCAGGTACGCTACCATCTCGACCATCACTTTAATGACGATTTTGAGGTACTTTAATGCCAATTTAAAAAAATATATTTTAATGAATTAAATAATTTAATTAAAATAGAAAAAATGAATTATTATACGCTTAAAGTGGAGGAAATAGATCCTCCCCAAAATATTTGTGGGAAGTCACAAATGAATTCTGTGGAATACAAAGAAATAAATCTAAAATATCCAAGTAGGTACTATTAGAAATAACAGAGGTGAAAAAGTAACAAGTAATGACAAAAAGCAAATATTATTTACTGCTTCTTTAGTTGTATCGGCAAATCACTTGCAAATAAAATCAATCCTTACATCCAATTTAAAAATTTGGGGGTTGCAACTGTCACTCAAAGGAGGTTGAATTTAGGGATGAAGTTTTGACGTTGCAGGATGTCATTCCAGAATCTAAAATTGACGTGTTTCGGCATTTCCTTGATATGTGTCAAAATATGAAGATATTGAATTTATTTATATGGAATTCTAGGTTGGAGAGGACATACATTTACAACAGTTAGATACTTTGCAAAACAGGTTATTTAAAATCATATTCAATAAAGAACTAACTTATTCTACAAATTCCCCTTTTAAAGAAACTAAAATAATGGATATCAGGTTGTTATTCATTTTCCAGAGTATTATATATCAATGGAAAACTAAAGTCGAAATACGAAAGATGCATAACATCAGAGGCAATAAAAATAATAACTTAAAAATTCCAAAAACAAATACATTCTGTGGTCAAAGATACGCTACCATCTCGACCATCACTTTAATGACGAATTTGAGGTACCTTAATGCCAATTTAAAAAAAAATATTGTAATGAATTAAATAATTTAATTAAAAAAGAAAAAATGAATTATTATACGCATAAAGTGGAGGAAATAGATCCTCCCCAAAATATTTGTGGGAAGTCACAAATGAATTCTGCGGAATACAAAGAAATAAATCTAAATTATCCAAGTAGGCACTATTAGAAATAACAGAGGTGAAAAAGTAACAAGCGATGACAAAAAGGCAAATATTATTTACTGCTTCTTTAGTTGTATCATTGTATATGGAATTCTAAGTTGTAGTTATATACTTTGCAAAACAGGTTATTTAAAATCATATTCAATAAAGAACTAACTTATTCTACAAATTCCCTTTAAGAAACTAAAATAATGGATATCAGGTTGTTATTGGAAAAAAATGGAAAACTAAAGTCGAAATACGTAAGATGCGTTACACCAGAGGCAATAAAAATAATAACTTAAAAATTGCATTTAACGGTCCACAAATTTTTAAGGTAGCAAAATGGTACTAAGGTTTATGCAGCTAAAATTATTTATTTTTACTTAAGGAACCTACTCCTACTGTTTGTCCCATTCTTTAATAAACACCCATGACCAAATTATTACCAACTTTTATTTGACGTCCAACGTTCTGAGTAGATTTAATATAAAAACTAAGAGCGATAAATGTGGCAACAGTGCCGGACGCCGTATTGTACCAAGTTTGTCAAAAAATATACACTAAGGACGTGGTATCATGTGGGATATACACATGATTATACTCCGGACGCTATATCGTACTATTAGTGAAAGGACGCAGTATTGTCAGTATATCTTAACTTCTTTATTTATTAAGATATCAGTAATCTAAAACCAGCTCTGGGCTGGATTTGATGAGTAGATCCAATATACTCCATCACATTTGAACTAACTAGTGTATTTCTGGGAGACGCCGTATGGTTGGCTTTTGTAAGGACGCAGCATTGTTAGCAGGATGTATATATATATATATATATATATATATATATATATATATATATATATATATATATATACATCCTGCTAACAATGCTGCGTCCTTACAAAAGTCAACCATACGGCGTCTCCCAGAAATACACTAGTTAGTTCAAATGTGATGGAGTATATTGGATCTACTCATCAAATCCAGCCCAGAGCTGGTTTTAGATTACTGATATCTTCATAAATAAAGAAGTTCAGATATACTGACAATACTGCGTCCTTTCACTAATAGTACTATATAGCGTCCGGAGTATAATCATGTGTATATCCCACATGATACCACGTCCTTAATGTATATTTTTTGACAAACTTGGCACAATACGGCGTCCGGCACTGTTGCCACATTTATCGCTCTTAGTTTTTATTTTAAAGCTACACAGAACAGTAGTTGGACGTCAAATAAAAGTTGGTAATAATTTGGTCATGGGTGTTTATTAAAGAATGGGCCAAACAGTAGGAGTAGGTTCCTTAAGTAAAAATAAATCATTTTAGCTGCATAAACCTTAGTACCATTTTGCTACCTTAAAAATTTATGGACCGTTAAAAGCATTTTTTATATTTAAATTTTTTGTTATATTTCTATTACTATTAACACGATTACATACAAATTTGGTACATGGGGGTTTCTTGGGCCGCTGAATAAAGTAGTGTAAACAATTGTTTCAAATAACGTAGAGGGCGCTGCGAACGCCTAATTATTTCTTTTGTTTTAGTCGTGAATTTTTTCAACATCGACTTTTAAAAAAGTAATATTGGTTTTGAATGCAGCATTCAATTCTACGTCAAAAAGGTATACTTATTTTATGTAGGTAAAATGCACCGTTTTCAAGTAAAATGCATTTAAACTTCCTATGGCACAATGAAGAGAATTATATAAAATTTAAATTGTTCATTAAAGAATGTGCCAAACTGTAACAGTAGGTTCTTTGAGTAAAAATAAATCATTTAACTGAACATACCTCAGTACCATTTCACGTCCTTAAAAAACTAGCTAGTTATTAATTAAAAACTTTTTAAATTGCTTAATTTGATAAATTAATAAAATTTCTCTTCTTAAAAACTGTGTTTTATCTATTATACTTAATTATTTTACTAAAAGTTTTAGTCATGTACCTAGTAGATTTATAATTTAAATTTTACGTAATTCTCTTCGTTGTGCCACAGGAAGTTTGAATGCATTTTTCTCGAAAACGGTATATTTTACCGACATAAAATAAGTATTCCATTTTTACGTAGAATTGAATGCAATAAAAACGAATATTACTTTTTTAAAAAGTTGAAGCTCAAAAGATTAACGACTAAAACAAAAGAAATAACTAGGCGTTCTCAGCGCCCTCTGCGTTATTCGCCACAATTGTTTACACTACTTTTCTCAGCGGCCCAAAAAACCCCCATATACCAAATTTGGATGAAATTGTGTTAATAAATTAATAGTAAGAGAGATATAACAAAAAATTTAAATGAAGAAATTGCTTTTGTCGGTCCATAACCTTTTAAGGAAGCAAAATGGTACTAAGGTATGTACAGCTAAAATGATTTATTTATACTCAAGGAACCTACTCCTACAGTTTGGCCCATTCTATAATAAACACCCTGTATTATAAGGCTATATTATAAGGATTTAGGACCAAGGTATGTAAAACATCTTTGTCCACAGGTTGTATTTGTTTTTGGAATTTTTAAGTTATTATTTTTATTGCCTCTGGTGTTATGCATCTTACGTATTTCGACTTTAGTTTTCCATTGATTTATAATACCCTGGAAAATGAATAACAACCTGATATCCATTATTTTAGTTTCTTAAAGGGAATTTGTAGAATAAGTTAGTTCTTTATTGAATATGATTTTAAATAACCTGTTTTGCAAAGTATCTAACTACAACCTAGAATTTCATATAAATAAATTCAATATCTTCATATTTTGACACATATCAAGGAAATGCCGAAACACGTCAATTTTAGATTCTGGAATGACATCCTGCAACGTAAAAATTTCATCCCTAAATTCAACCTCCTTTGAGTGACAGTTGCAACCCCCAAATTTTAAAATTGGATGTAGGGATTGATTTCATTTGCAAGTGATTTGCCGATACAATTAAAGAACCAGTAAATAATATTTGCCTTTTTGTCATCGCTTGTTACTTTTTCACATCTGTTATTTCTAATAGTACCTACTTGGATATTTTAGATTTATTTCTTTGTATTCCACAGAATTCATTTGTGACTTCCCACAAATATTTTGGGAGGATCTATTTCCTCCACTTAATGCGTATAATAATTCATTTTTTCTTTTTTAATTAAATTATTTAATTCATTACAATATTTTTTTAAATTGGCATTAAAGTACCTCAAAATCGTCATTAAAGTGATGGTCGAGATGGTAGCGTACCTGCCTCTCACCCAAAAGTCCCGGGTTCGAGTCCCGGTCGTGGTAATGGAAAATACTGTGAGAGGGATTTTTCTATTATACACGGATATTGGATGTGTGTCCGTTGTCTTTAAATGTGTAGCCCCCTCCCGCACAAGGCTGTTGTAGAGCTTTCTGGGATAAAAAGGGTCGTAATTACATGTGGTGTATTTATTTATTTATTATTGTAAAGTAATCCACTATTGTATGATTTTTGTAGTTGGCAGAGGTGACCAGATAAATGTAAACATGCTTGTAACAATAATTGTGTTGTAATAAAAGGTAAATAAATACAGTTTTTTAAGTTCAGAATTATCACTATTATAATGCTAAAAATAGTGGTTTTCTTACAAAAAATTATTCCGATTTGACATTTAAAAATAATTATGACATTTCTTAATATCACTGAAAATTATTTAAAAAATAGAGTTAATTAATCTTAATTTCACAGTTTTTGGATTAAAAAAAAATGTAATATGCACCTCGGCATTAAAGTTCCTTTTTATCACTCATGCGGTTTAAACTCCACATTCATGATGAATAGTTGAACTTTAATGCCTTGATACGTAAATAACTATTTTGTACTCTCTGTTTAATTCATTACTAGGTCGAGCCGGGGCCCGCCGCGACCTAGGTCTACGCGCCGCGCCGCTGGACCCTCTATATCAGTAGTTTTATCTCGGAGTTTTTAGTTGAAAGACGGTTTTTTAAATTTCGGAAAAATTGAAAATTGAAATTGAGGAAAAAAAGGTCAGAGCCCCGCGGGGGTTTTTTTAGGCCCCAACGGGCCCAGGAATTTTTTTGTAGTATGTTTGAAACAGCCCCTGCGGGGCTGTAGTTTTTAAGGTGTTGTTAAGGGTATTTATTAAGCTGCGGTCAAGTGATTTGGGTAAGTTAATTGTATTCGGTGGAAGAGTCTCGGGAAAGATGTAGAGTCCAACAGAGATGCCACTTGAAAAGTGATAAGGTCATTAGAAACGAGGCGTTTCGCGTATTTTCGTAGGCATCTTGGATTAGTTAAGGGATTCGGGTAATTTAGTGGGATTCGGTGGAAGACTTTCGGGAAAAATGTAGAGTCCGACAGCGATGCTACCTAAAAAGTGAGAGGGTTATCGGAAATGAGGTGTTTCGCATATTTTCATAGGCATCTTCGATTAGTTAAGGGATTCGGTGGAAGACTCTCGGGAAAAATGTAGAATCCGACAGACATGCTACCTAAAAAGTGAGAGGGGTCATTAGAAATAAGGCGTTTCGCGTAATTTCGTAGGCATCTTCGATTGGTTAAGGGATTCAGGTATTTAGTTGGATTCGGTGGAAGAGTCTCGGGAAAGATGTAGAGTCAGATAGAGATGCTACTTGAAAGGTGGGAAGGTAATGAGAAATAAGGTGTTTTGCGCATTTTCGTATTAGTCTTCGATTAGTTAAGGAATTCGGGTAATTTAGTTGGATTCGGTGAAAGAGTCTCGGGAAAGATGCAGAGTCTGACAGAATGTTACTTGAAAGGTGGGAAGGTAATGAGAAATGAGGTGTTTCGGGTATTTTCGTATTAGTCTTCGATTAGTAAAGGGATTCGGGTAATTTCGTTGGATTCGGTGGAAGAGTCACGGGAAAAATGTAGAGTCCGACAGCGATGCTACCTGAAAAGTGAGAGGGTATCGGAAATGAGGCGTTTTGCGTATTTTTGTAGGCGTCTTCGATTAGTTAAGTAATTTGGGTAAATTAGTTGGAACCGGTCTAAGAGTCTCGGGAAAGAAGTAGAGGTCTACAGAGATGCCACTTGAAAAGTGATAAGGTAATGAGAAATGAGACGTTTCTCGTATTTTCGTAAGCATCTTCGATTAGTTAAGGGATTCGGGTAATTTAGTGGGACTCGGTCTGAGAGTCCTGGGAAAGATGTAGAGTCTAATAGAGATGCTACTTGAAAAGTGGGAAGGGCATCGGGAAAGTCTTCGATTAGTTAAGGGATTCGGGTAATTTAGGTGGATTCGGTGGAAGAGTCTCAGGAAAGATGTAGAGTCCGACAGAGATGCTACCTGAAAAGTGAGAGGGTCATCAGAAATGAGGCGATTTTTTTATTTTCGTAGGCGTCTTCGGTTAGTCAAGGGATTCGGGCGTTTTAGTTGGATTCGGTCGAAAAGTCTCGGGAAAGATGTAAAGTTCGACAGAGAGATATTACTGGAAAGGTGAGAAGGCCATCTGAAATGAGGCGCTTCGCATATTTTCGTAGGTGTCCTCGATTAGTTAAGGCATTCGAGCGTCTTGTCGGATTCGGTCTAAAAGTTTCTGAAAAGATGTAGAATCCGGCATAGATGTCATAGATAAGGTGAGGTAATCGGAAATGATGCGTATCTACCTTTTTTGTAATCCAATTTTTCTTTTTTTATCATTGTGTTTAACTTTAATAATTTTTGTACTTGTTTTTGTCTCATTTTTTATTATATTAATAAATTTGTTAGTAGTATTTTCCAGATTTTCATTTTTCAACCATTCCCATATTTTAAGAGAATTTTAAAATTTTCTATAATCAATATACATAGTTTTGTGAATTATGTAAACTTACCTTTGTATTAGTTAATATTATTTGTACTACAATTATATAATAAATAATAAATAACATCACATGTAATTACGACCCCCTTTATCCCAGAAGGCTCTAAGAGCGTTGTGCGGGAGGGAGCTGCACATTTAAAGACAAGGGACACATCCAATATCCGTGTAAAATGGAAAAATCCCTCTCACAGTATTTTTTATTGCAACGAACGAGAATCGAACCCGGGGCTTTTGGGTGAGAGGCAGGTACGCTACCATCTCGACCATCAGTCATATAAATATAATATATAACGGTCTGTTATTTTCGATTTTATTATACAGTAACACGAATCTCATAGTGCATTCTGTGAGTCGGAAAAAACCTCGAAAAACAAGTATTTGGGGAGTCAAACTACTTCCCTCCCCCGTTTTCGAGGATGCTGAACACGATGGTGATGTTGGCTCTGCTCCTCGAGTTGTCCCTACCCCCCTAACGGCCAAATAACCACTCTCCAAGGGGGCGAAAAATGTATTTCTTGCTACAAACGAGAAAACCCTCGTTATCTCTCGTTTTTGAGTGTGCCGGACAAGAGAAAAATATTACCAAGTCACCTCGATCTCTGCGAGCCCCTCGAACGGACACAAACTACCCCTTTGACGCGCGGTTATATAAAGTAAGTGAAGTAAGTTAGATCATAAACATTTTTATTGACGCATAAAATTACTTATTTACTATAGGTAAATATAAATCATTTTCAACATTTGTCGAGATGACTTGATAATATTTTTCTCTTGCCCAGCATACTCAAAAACGAGACATAACGTGGGTTTTCTCGTTTGTAGCACAACACATTTTTCACCCCCTTGGAGGGTAGTTTTTGGCCGCTCGAATGGTTGGTTTGCCTCAGGGAGCAGAACTAACATTACCATCGTGTTCAGCATCCTCAATAACGGGGGGATGACATAAGTATTACCGGTGGAAGACGTAGAATACGCGATCCCCCCTCTTTGGAGATGGTTTTTGGCCGTTAGGGGGTAGGGTCTATTCGGGGAGCAGAATCAACATCACCATCGTGTTCAGCATCCTCGAAAACGGGGGTGACATAAGTTCTGCCAGTGGAAGACGTCGAATACGCAATTCTCCCCTTTTGGGGGCGGTTTTTTGGCCGTTTGGGGGGTAGGGTCAACTCAGGGAGCAGAGAAATCATCACCATCGTGTTCAGCATGCTCGAAAACGGGGGGAGACGGTAGTTTGGTTGACTCCGTCCGACTCACAGAATGCACTATCACGCGCGAGTAAACGTCCCACTAAAAAGGAATGATTATATATATTTAACATATTTATGCGATACGTTGTTGCCAAATCTCGGATGCAGCATTATACTATAACTGAAAGAGTATATTAGATGTATATTTCTGTACAAAGATCGACGCGACCCCAAACTAAGTTCGTTGGAACTAAAAATATACTCTTGCTTACACTTGACATATAATACCGCGTCCAAAATCGAAAAATTACCCAGTCAATATCTTAGTTAATTGAAATGATACAGAAATTATTTTTATATTTATCGGTAGCTCAGGTGACACAGAATAATCTGAGAAGTTGTAAAAGGATCACTCGCGAAATATGGCGAAGATAATATGGAAAAACAATACTGCGTCCGGTATACGGATGCACTATTGTACAGGACGCACTAGTGAATGGTATCGTGTCAATGTACGGACGCAGCATTGATAGCAGGATAATATATATATATATATATATATATATATATATATATATATATATATATATATATATATATATATCTTAGTAAACTCTAAAGACATACAATTTTGGGCCTGATAATGCCGGTTTATATGTATATATATATATATATATATATATATATATATATATATATATATAATTTATATATATATATATATATATACATATAAACCGGCATTATCAGGCCCAAAATTGTATGTCTTTAGAGTATACTAAGCCCGACACCTACTTACGAAGCCCGACTCCGGGCTTGGTAAAAACTTACGTGTATATTTAAGTGGTTAAGCTTGGTAGGGCTAATGGAACGTCCTCCCCAAATTTTTGATGGGCTTGGTAAGGTCGGTATTTCTCTCAAAATATACAGAATTAATTCCGAAAATTTCATATAGAGGGCGCACAACTTGATCAGTATATACAATGATAATATATGACCGATTTAGCGAAGCCCAGTATTTTATTCGTATGATGCGTAGCCCGAAAACTTGCCAACATCGCATCAGGTAAAGTAGCTGTCTCTTCTAATGAAACAATTGAAAGTTACCGTGAATAAATTCATTTTATTAAGAAATACACCAATTAAAAAACTGGAAGTAGTCAGTACTATGATAATTTTCACTAATAATAAAATTGTCAAGTACAGTTTTGTTTATAAAAATAAAAGCCAATAAATTTTTAATGGGTTCATTTTAGGTGGATTACTCTATAAATAATCACGAAACTCGAACCGTCATTATTTTTAAATTAGTCGATGTAATTCGATGTCAATTTTAATTCTCTTTTAATTTATGGTTAAATGCAGTTTATTCAACTGTTAAAGCTGTTCATCCATTTAAGTTTTGCATAAGGAAGCAACTGAATCAAATAAGAGAAAATTAAAGTTAGAATTAGAATATTATGTTTTTTTTAAATTATAAAGTGTTTGGAATTTAAGAATACTATTATCTAAAGAGACAAATATAGTGGGTCCCAGGATCAGGTAACGCACTCTTGTAAACTATTTTATTTTTGATTTGCCGAGAAAGACATTATTTGTAAAAAGTTTTGCTTGTCTTAGGAAACCATAAGCAGCCGTCAAACTTGAGATCATTTTACAGGGTATTCTAAAATTGTTTTATGGCATTAGTATTTAGTCACTTAATTCTAAAAATTAGAATATAATTTTTCTTATTAGATTTTATTTAACATTTTCTTCTTTAAATTTATTTATTTTTTATTTATTTTTTGAAATTAGATTGATTCCTACTTTAATTTTGATTATTGGTTGAGGTTATCAACCTGAGCGAATTGAAGCTGGTATTTATTTATTATTTTATACTTTATTAGTTTCTTTACCTATAATAATTTCAATTTTTTTTTATCATGAAAAATGTAATTCTTTAAGTTTTTATTTTTTTTATTAATAATGTAAATAGAGTTTTTATATATTTATGTATAAATTTAGTATTTTTTGTTAAAATACGTATATTTTTTATTCATTTATGATTACCTAAAGCTCATGTAGAGGCTTCTGTTTCAGGGTCAATAATTCTGGCAGGTATTATATTAAAATTGGGAGGTTATGGATTTTTACGTTTAATAATATTATTTATTGAAATTGGAATAAAAATTCATTATTATTTTATTATTATTAGGTTAGTAGGTGGATTTTTGGTTTCTTTGATTTGTATTCGTCAAAGAGATATAAAATCTTTAATTGCTTATTCTTCAGTTGCACATATAGTGATAGTATTAGCAGGTATTATAACGTTAAATATTTGAGGGTTTTGAGGTTCTCTGGTAATGATAAATGCTCATGAATTATGTTCTTCTGGTTTATTTTGTTTAGCTAATATTTCTTGTGAACGAATAGGGAGACGAGGACTTTATTTAAATAAGGGATTTTTAAATTAAATTATACCTAGACTTTCATTGTGACGATTTTTACTTTGTTCTTCTAATATAGCGGCTCCTCCCTCTTTAAATTTAATAGGAGAAATTTTTTTAAGTAATAGTTTAATTTCATTTGTTGAATAAGAATATTATTTTTATCTTTAATTTCGTTTTTTAGAGCTGTGTATTCGTTATTTTTATATTCTTTTTCTCAGCATGGTAATTTTTATTCAGGGACATTTTCTGTTTATCAAGGAATGTTACGCGAATATTTATTATTATTTTTACATTGAGTACCTTTAAATTTATTAATTTTAAAGGATGAATATTTGGTGTTATGAATTTAATCTAAGTAGTTTATAAAAAATATTGATTTGTGATTTCAAAGATATAGTTTTCTATTTTAGATAATTATTCTATTTGTAAATTTATTTTAATTTATTTTTATTAATTTTTTTATCACTTTTTTTCTCTTAGGCTACATTTTTAAATCCAAAATTTTAATTTAATTATTGAATTAAATTTATTAACAATAAATTCTTTATCTGTAATTATAACTATCTTATTAGATTGAATGTCGTTATTATTTATAAGATTTGTTTTATTTATTTCTTCTATAGTAATTTATTATAGTCAAGAATATATGTTTGTTGATGAAAATTTAAATCGATTTATTTATTTGGTGGTTATATTTGTTTTATCAATAATATTATTAATTATTAGACCTAACTTAATTTCAATTTTATTAGGCTGAGATGGATTAGGTTTAGTTTCTTATTGTTTAGTAATTTATTACCAAAATGTTAAATCTTGTAATGCTGGGATATTAACAACATTATCTAATCGTATTGGAGATGTTGTTTTACTTATATCTATTGCTTGAATAATAAATTATGGAAGAAGAAATTTTATTTTTTATTTGGATTTAATAAAAGAAGATTTTTCTATAAAATTAATTTCATATATGGTAGTTTTAGCTACTATAACTAAAAGAGCTCAAATTCCTTTTTCTTCTTGATTACCTGCTGCTATAGCAGCTCCAACTCCAGTTTCTTCTTTAGTTCATTCTTCAACTTTAGTTACAGCTGGGGTTTATTTATTAATTCGTTTTAATTTTTGTTTTTCTTCAAATTTAATATTAATTTTATTATTAATTTCAAGTTTAACTATATTTATATCAGGTTTAGGGGCTAATTTTGAATTTGATTTAAAAAAAATTATTGCTTTATCAACATTAAGTCAATTAGGTTTAATAATAAGGATTTTAGCTTTAGGAGAGTATAAATTAGCTTTTTTTCATTTATTAACTCATGCTTTATTTAAAGCTTTATTATTTATATGTGCAGGAAATTTTATTCATAATTTAAATAATTGTCAAGATATTCGTTTCATAGGAAAATTAAATAAGCATATACCATTAACTTGCACTTTTTTTAATATCAGAAAATTTTCTTTATGTGGGTTACCTTTTTTATCTGGATTTTATGAATTTAGTTCTGTCCATGTTGGGTCAAATTATTATTATAAAAATTTCATTCAACACTTATGAGTTGAAAATAAGGGTTTCCCAAAATAAGTGTAATATATTAACTCAGTTGGGCTTGGTAAGGTGACGCTATGAAGTGGCTTTACAAGTACTGGAAAATATATGATTAAGTGAATATTAAATAAGGTTACCCCTCTCCTCTAGCAAAATGTATATAAATTGTCCTACGCGCAGTCACGTGAAATACGCACTTCTAAATACAATAGGAAGCCTGAGCTTCTGAGAGCCGGTGATATGTACCAGGCTTGGTATAGGTTGTTGGGTACGTATATGAGGTTGAAGTATTTGCATGAGAGTGTAAACGATGTTTGACAGTCGCACGTCTGATATAACACAAACCACAGCTGTAGCAAAAAGTAATTCCTCATCATAATTTCCCGTTTTTTTTTGTCAAAAATCAACACTCTTGATATACTAACTGTGTAAGGTAGACTGAACGTTAAATGAATACAGCGACGTTCATTTGTGCAAATGCAAATTGCATGCACAAATCAGTTGCGCAAATTGCATGAGCATCTAAACAGATGTACAACGACTCAGTACATTTGTGCAAATTTGCATACACAAGCCAACTGGCACAATTTGCATGACTGTCTAAAAGCGCCTTAACCTTGGAACAACGAATTTACTTGATCAAATGCTATGGAATCGGAAATGTTTCTTATAAATACGCTATTGAAGTTTTCAATGAGAAGTATCCAGATGTTACAGTGATTCACAGTATGTAAATTAATTTATAAATTTGATACCCCCGGGGAAGTAAAAAATGTGAAAAAAAACAAAAACAATTAAATGAAGATGACGCTGCTACCGGTGTAGTTTTAGACTGTAGATTGTAGAACACCCAAGATGGTCGTTAAATAATTTAGGTATTAGCAAATCTCATATTCAGAGGATAGCTTAGGCTAGACTCCGCCTGAAATAAAGTCATTTTATTATTATGATTATTATTATTATTTCGTGCATTCGAACCTAAATTAATTCACAAACTTCAAGTTGGAGATGATGCTCGTTTTTTGGACTTTTGCTTAACGGGGTGAGAAAATTTTAGCAGATAGATCATTTTATCGAAACATTTTATTCGTGGACGAATCTACTTTTAAGACTAATGGGCCATGGGATAGTTTCCTCTCAAAATTGTAGGTACTGGGCTCAGGAAAATCCAATATTCCGATTTATCACTAACAGTCGAAAGTTTAAAAACGACATATTGCATCATAGAATAAACGGTCCTTATTTTATTGATAGAATTTTGAACCAAGATACTTATTTAGAACTTTTAAATAATTTTGTTTTGGAAATTGGGCAATGAAAATTTAAAACGTAGAAGAATAATTTTTCAACAAGACGGATGTCCAGCACATTCTACAATTCGAGTTCGAGTATTTCGGCCGCAACGATTTCGAAGACGACGTAGATTTATTAAAGCAAAAAATTGTAGAAGCTCTTGCAACCATAAATGAAGATGTGACCTCTAATGCATACGAAGAATTTAAAAAAAGATTAGAGAAATGTGTACTTTTTGGAGGTCTACATGTAAAATAGTTCTCAACTTAGTTAAATGAAATGTAATTTTTTTGAAATTAAGTATTTTAAATAATTGGAAACACTTTGCTAAATAAAATGTTCAATAAAGATGTAAAAAAGCAATTCACTTAAAAGTCCATAAATTTTCAAATTTTTAGAATACGCTGTATAATTTATCTTAAGTTTGACGACTGCTTATGACTTCCTATGGCAAGGAAAACTTTTTATAAAGAATAACTTTTAGTAAATATAAGAGAGTTTACAAGAGTGCGGTACCTCATCCGGAGTCACACCTGGTTTGCCCAAATTAATATGATAATATACAGGAAGTCCCATTAGAATGGGTCATTCGCGATGCCATACTTTTGACTCGTCCTGTATGAAATACAAATTATTGCTTCCGGTAACATCAAAAAATTATATTTTATTCCTAATAGATTTTTGTAATATTTTGTGGTTTGAGCAGAAAAAAATCGATTTTAAAAAATTACTCTATTTTATTTGTGTCTCGCCCAGTATACAAACACATATTTGTCACAATATATTATTTGAAGTTAAAGAAATAACATTCATGCAAAAAATTGCAATCGAATCCTTAAATTGCTATAAATATATCGGGTGGTCCAAAAATAACCGGAATTTTCATTTTATCCCATAACTTCTTTATTTTTTCATCGATTTTCAACCTGTTGGGCTCGTTTGACAGCTAAAGCCTCCAGCTAAATGATTCTCTGTCAGACACTGATATAGTGATCATAAATGTCAAGGCTGACGTATTTAAACTTGAGCAATTTTTAATAACTTATGGAATTTTGTTGAAATGCCGTATTTACAAACGGTTTGCTTTATGATCATGGCTGGTCTTCTGGCAATATTTTGGTGGGCAGTTTTTAAAAATCGGTCAAGGAACTACGGAGCTGCACCAATAAATGTAGAGACGTGTTGTAAACGTCTCGGCAGCCATAGTAAAAATCGAAATTTTCATTTTCCTTTATAACTTTTTGATTCCATTACCGATTTTAATTTTTTTCGGGTCACTTAAAACCCAAAGCCTTCCACTACAATCATAAATGTCAGAAATTGACATGAATTATAAATCCAATATGGCAGAAGTGGTCAAATTTACCTAATATTTAAAAGCCGTAAGAATTTTTTAAAATGACAAATTAAATGACTTTTTCTTAACTTGAAGCCTATTCTAAGAACATTGTGACGCAGAACACGAAAATCGGTTAAGAACTTATAAAGGTGTATAACGTAGTCATGTACACTGTACACCACAACAACAGTATCAAATTAATTCTTAACAGAGTTACCTATGCAGTTATCGTCATGGTTACAAAACAAATGAACATTGATTCATAACTGTTATTTCAGTCAGCTGTTTTTAAATAAAAAGTGTCTTGTGGTACCTAGTTTTGTTATAATGGTGCTGTCAAATGAAGACAAGATTTTCATTAAGTATCTGTGGGAATTTGTAGAGGTTTTAAAACTAGCATAATTTTTATTGAACATGGAATACGGCTTAATTTTCAACAGTATTGCGAAGTTGTTCCGAGTCAAATGTTACCTTAAATTAGTGATTTCATACTCATGCAAATTAGTCGGTCTTGGTAACTACAATGAAATTTTAGGATGGACACTTGGATTTTTAAGTGAACATGCAGCAAATTTTATTGAACACTGGCCTCCTAATAGTCCAGATCTTAATCCCCGTGACAATTACTTTTACATTTACAAGAACGGTTGTATAAGAATGGTCGTCATTTCAATAATTTAGGCGAATTGCGACAAAGAATTTTAGACTGTTGGGAAGAAACTGACCAGCAAATTATTAAATAAGCAATAGACGGTTGGCACAGGCAGGTTCAGCTCGTTGTGAACGCTAATGGAGGTCTTGTTCCATTATTTAAGTATTAATTTTGACAATAAGTTATTGTTATTTAGTTAAATGATTCGTAATTAAATTATGTTTCTGGTTCAGCCCGTTATTTAATTAGATTTCATTTATTATTCATATCTTCGTAAGTCCTTAACCGATTTTCGTGATCTATAATACGTTCCAATGTTCTTAGAAGACAAGGCCTCAAGATAAAAGAAAGCCTAAATTCGCCATTTTAAAAAATTCTAGAGGCTTTTAAATATTAGGTTAATTTGATTACTTCCGCCATATTGGATTTATGATTCATGTCAATTTCTGAGATTTAATATTGTACTGGAAGGCTTTGGGTTTTAAATGACCCAAAAAAATTAAAATCGGCAAAGAATCAAAAAAGTTATAAAGGATAATAAAAAATTCCGGTTTTTACCATTGCTGCCGAAATGTTTACAACACGCTTCTACATTTTCTGGTACAGTTCCGTAGTTCCTTGACCGATTTTTAAAAACTACCCACCAAAATATTGGCAGAAGACCAGTCATGACAAACCGTTTGTAAATGCGGCTTTTCAACAAAATTCCAGCAGTTACTAAAAATTGCTCAAGTTTAAATACGTCTGCCTTGACACTTATGGTGATAATATCAGTTTTTGATAGAGAATCAAATAGCTGGAAAATTTATCTGTCAAACGAATCCAAAAAGTTGAAAATCGGTGAAAAAATAAAGAAGTTATACGATAAAATGAAAATTCCGGTTTTCTTGGACCATATTTTATAAAAATAACCACTTTATATCTTTAACACCCTGTACCTTAAAAACTAGTCACAGGATTGAGTTGGGACCTTGACAGTTCTGATCAGGAAATTAAAATCTACAACATACTAACACTAACATTTTAGCAAAAATTCACCTAGAGCCATTTTTGTCTATATGTATTTTGTGCGGGCCCTTTAGTTTTCTCCATGTTGAGGAAAAATTATTATTATAATAATTTTGTTGAACAGCTACGAATCTTTCAAAACGTTAATTATTGTAATAAAATACTTGAGAACATGAAAATAAAGGCAACGTTGCTGGGCTTCTCAAAATGCGTAAACTGTATTAACTATATACAGTCGGGCTTAGTAAGGTGGTGATGTGAAGTGGCTTGAGGGGGCTTGGGAAGAACTGGGAAATATATATTTAAGTAAATATTAAATAAGGTTACCCCTCTCCTGTTGCTAAATGTATATAAATTGTCCTATGCGCAGTCACGTGAAATACACACTTCTAACTACAATAGGAAGCCTGGGCTTCTGAGAGCCTGTGATATGTACCGGGCTTGGTATAGGTAGTTGGGTACGTATATATATATATATATATATATATATATATATATATATATATATATATATATATATATATATATATATATATATATATATATATATATATATATATATATATATATATATATATATATATATATATATATATATATATATATATATATATATATATATATATATATATATATATATATATATATATATATATATATATATTAATTAAAATATAATCCAAATTAATTATAAAGGAAATAAAAGCATAATAATAAATAATATTCAAGATAAGAACTTTTGACATACCTTGCGACATTTGAAACTTCAGAAGACAGAAATAGAAATATCAAGAAAGAACTTTTCAATTAAATATTGTGAACATTATAGAAGATTTCTATTGAGCATAACCGGTATATAAGAAGGTAATATTTTGCAAAATATTTTAAAAAAGGGTACCTGGACAAAGAGTCCATAATAATTTTATTTAAGTAGTAATTTTAATATAAGAAATTAATAATTGTAAACATATTCTCTGATTTATTTCAATATAACATTTATATAACATTGAAATCAATTGAATTTTATTTTCTAAGTTTTGAAAATTAATATAAAATTTCTATTTTGAACCTACTCCTGAGCAAGAGATCATAAAGGTAAATATAATAAAATATAATTTTGATATTAGAAATATAATATCTGGCTCCCAAATAAATTAAATAAATTTTGATATCATAAAATTATTCCTAAACAGGATTATATTTCTAATATCAAAATTATATTTTATTATATTTACCTTTATGATCTCTTGCTCAGGAGTAGGTTCAAAATAGAAATTTTATATTAATTTTCAAAACTTAGAAAATAAAATTCAATTGATTTCAATGTTATATAAATGTTATATTGAAATAAATCAGAGAATATGTTTACAATTATTAATTTCTTATATTAAAATTACTACTTAAATAAAATTATTATGGACTCTTTGTCCAGGTACCCTTTTTTAAAATATTTTGCAAAATATTACCTTCTTATATACCGGTTATGCTCAATAGAAATCTTCTATAATGTTCACAATATTTAATTGAAAAGTTCTTTCTTGATATTTCTATTTCTGTCTTCTGAAGTTTCAAATGTCGCAAGGTATGTCAAAAGTTCTTATCTTGAATATTATTTATTATTATGCTTTTATTTCCTTTATAATTAATTTGGATTATATTTTAATTAATAGCTTTTTATTTCTTTTATTAAATTATTCTTACTTTCAGGATCTATTATTATTCAGCCACCGGAACGATGTGTGTGTACCCTTCAACGGTTGGGAAGTGACTGTTTTGGAAACGGCATCCATTATTATTTATGACGTTCTTGACATAAAATCCTACACAGCTATCTTTATTTTGATGAATTTTGTTTGACAAATATTTTCTTTTCAAAATTTTACTTTCTGGTAAGTTAAACCTCTTTTCTAATATTATATTCTAAATCCTTGTTTTCTAAGCTTCCTTTTGATATGCCTTTTATCTGCTTACTTTCCATATTAAAAATTTTAGATGTCACCTCACTATTTAATATATAACATTTTTAACATTGTTTATATTACAATTAATTAACTCTATATCATGTCTTTAATAAACACAGAACAATTTTTGATACATTATATTTACTTTCCAAACCTTTTACTATATTCTTTTACCATGTTTTTCACATCTTGTGAGAAACTTCAAAATTTGTTCTGTATCTTTTATATTAACTCTTATTTACAACAAAACTATGTTCTACATAAAACTTCATGTTCTCTTCATTTAAAATCATATAACAAACTCTTGTATATATTAAAATTTAAAACTATATTACTATAAATTTTATTTACTGTCAATTGAATTTTATTTTAACTTTCTATTCTCCTATTTCTATTATAAAATAAATATAATACAAATATTTTAATTCTAATCTTTACACGACTACAAGATATCATATCATTATCCCTCCCCAGATTGGGAAACTTTTATACTTGTAGAAAATTTTATCAATCTACAAAACTAGATATGATATTTGATATTGTCAATGTCACATGTCAAACTCACATAAATGTCAAATATTCGTATTTTTAGACACTGCATTCGCTATTAGGGCCAGTTGTATAAAAGTAGTTCAGCGAAAGTTCAGCTGAACTTGGTTCAAAATCTAGGATACCGATTGTTGCAAGAATGGTATCCTAGGATTTTGAACCAAGTTCAGCTGAACTTTCGCTGAACCACTTTTATACAACTGGCCCTTATTGTTTTTCAATTCAAAATTTTTTTATTATTTTTATTTTCTTAACTTTACTAATTTTTTAAAATCATATGATACCCATGGTCTATCCGGAGGCCTTCCTAACATCATTGTAATTGGCATAATTTCTCTAACAACATTTCTTGGCACTGGATAATCTTTAATTTCTAAAATTCTATATTTTTTTACACTTATCCCTGTTTGTCCTATTTTATAACCTAAATATGTAACTTTAGGCTGATAAAATTCACATTTTTCAATATTTAACTTTAATCCTGCAGTATCTAATGCATTTAATATTATTTCTAAATGATTAATATGATCTTTTATATTTTCAGAAAAAATAAGAATGTCGTCAATATAATGGAAACAAAAATTGTCGTATTTATCAAGAATAATCTGCATAGCACGTACCAATGCAGAAGAGGCTGATTGTAATCCAAAAAGGACCACTTTAAACTGGTATATGTGACCATCTACACTAAAACCTGTATATTTTCGGGACACTCGCGCAAGTGGAATTAACCAAAATGAATTTTTAATATCAAGTTTTGAGAAAATTGTATTCTTACCAATTCTACACATCATGGTATCTACTGTCTGTGGAGAATCATATTGTGATTTAGTAATTTTATTTAATATTCTAGCGTCTAAACATAATCTTATATCATTATTTTTCTTTTTAACAATAACTAATGGATTTATATAATTTGTTTTAGCTGGTTCAATAATATTTTCATGTATCATTTTTTTAATTTCTGAACTTACTTGTTTTCTATAATTATACGGAATAGGATATGTTTTACATTTAAAAGATTTTTCTTCAACAACATTTAATTTATGTACATAACCTTCTGCTATTCCAGGTATATAATTTACTAAAGAAATATATTTGTTAATCAATTGTACTACATTTTCTTTATATTCTAAAGGACATTTTAATTGAATATTTTCAGGCGAATTATTAATATTAAAACAATCAATTTTCGTGGACTTTCCCACTACATTTATCTCGGCTTCTTGGCCATTATCATTTATTTTATCATTATTAAATTCATATTCATTTTTATTCAATTCAATTATAGGTATTGTATTACCTTTAATACATAGGGTACGTTTCCCTAAATCTATTTTCGCCCTCAACTTAGTTAGAATATCCTCACCTAATATAACATCAAACTTCATACCCTGAGTTATGATAAATTCTCCTGTAAAATCTATGTTATGTACTTGAAATGTTGTATTTAAAACTTTATTAACTTCCGCAAATCTTTTACCTTTAACATCCATTAATTTTATTTTAGAAATATTTATTAAATTTCTTTTAAATAAATTCATGTTACTTTTTATTATTGTTTCATTACATGAGCTAAGTTCAGCTCCCGTATCTATTAATGCTTTTAAATTAATATTATTGATTTTTATATTTATAAATGGTAAATTATTTTTTTCTTAATGTTCAGATTCTCCATCTTCATTGCTTAAATCTATAAATTCTCTCATATGTTGGTAAGTTCGGCCCGAAGTCCCTTTATCTAAAAATCCTGACTATTATTTGGTGTATGTATTTGTGCTGTCGTTTGTATGTTATGCATTTGTTCTTGTCTTTGTTGTGTTTGTTCTGTTAATGTATTTCCATTGTTTATATTTGATATCCTTGCATATGTTCCTTTTTCTCTATTTACCTTTTCTCTATTGTCTTGTATATTATCTTGAAATCTTCCTTGTCTGTCATCGTTTCTTCTACTATTATAATAGGGTGTTTTCCATGTATAGAAATTCACCTCAAATTACATATTAATATATAGTAAAACATATACAGGAAGGCCTAAATGTGTTCATGTTAGTTATATCATAAGTTTTAATTAAATATTTATTAATTAAATTCAACTGAAATTCAAATTATTGAAGGGTTTCTAAAACGGTTGTGACGTCAGAGCCCATATATATGGCGGACTGTTTATATGTCATGTGTGTGTTATCAGTATTGTCATGTGAGTTTTTATAATTTAAAGTGTGTTAAATTATATATAAATTAAAAGTGAAAAATGGCTTCCGAGGGGTTTGTTAAAGCTTCTTCAAACAATTTACCATGTGTACATATTTTTATTGTTACCGAATTTATTAAAAGTGACGAACTTTAACCTCAAAATTGTAGATTTAAGAATTTAGATTGTTGTTGTTCAATTCATTAGTTTTTACTTACATTAAAATGATCTGAGCAACAGAACTTGGATTTTGATTTAGGCATATCACGCCTGGCAGCTTTAAATCATTTAACTTTACGTGAATAATCCTGGGGGACACTTAAAAATGTTTTATTAGGGGCACTTATAGAGGTATTTTTACATCCTGGCACAAAACACCACGTATTCTGCGATCCATACATGTTTTACTCTTTGTAAAATACAAAAATAAACGAAATCAAATTAACTACTACAAAAAAATAACAGTAACACGAATATAATGACAAAGGTGATTTGTTGATATGGGCTATTACGTCACAATAGTATATGCAACCAGCATTACTCTACTTGGTGTTTTTCGCGGCAAACCTGTGATTTGAACTAATATCTGCCTTAAAACTATTATAAAAAAAATTTTTAAACAAAAAAGTTGTCAGTGATTATTTATGTTGTACGAACTTTTCATTTTTCGAGTTTTTAAAAAATGTGAAAACACCCTATTGTTTTCATATCTTCTGTTTTCTCTATAATTTTGATAATTATGGTTATTATATTTACTATTTCCAATTTTGTTATCTTCTTTTCTCTGTTCCTGTCCAAAATTTTTCTCATTCTCACCTTCCATTCCATAGTATTCATCCTTTCTATTATAAAATCTCCTTCTATCCTGTTCTTTTTTATAATTTTGATTGTTGTATTCTTTTCTATAACCATTTCTTTTCCATCCACTTCTATGTTCATCTATTATTCTTATATATTCTATCAATCCTTCTAATGTAACTATTCTTTGTGTTACAATTACATTATACACATCATCTTCAAAATGTCTTCCTATAAATTTAACTATTTCTGCTTCATTGAATTTTGGCTCTAGATGTCTGACGTTATAATATTTTTTCATTATGTACTTTTCTCTTGATATTCCAAAATTTTGACTATATTTTGAATTAAAAAGACTTGTCCTAATTTTTTGTTGTATAAATTCTCCCCAATATTGCTTCATAAATAAATTTTCAAATTCTTCAAACGTTTCGTATTTCTCTTCTATTAATTGATACCAAAGTTCTGCATCTCCATATAATGTATTTTGTGTTTTGTTTCATATTCTCTTGGCCATTTAAATTATTTATGTATCGTCTTAGTCTTATAATAAATAATTTAGGATGAGTCTGTTTATCTGCATAAAATTTAATATCTGTATTTATTTGTGTATTTATGTTTGTCATGTCTATCCCTTGTCTATTTATGAATCTGTCAGTATTTTGTTGTATCTTCTTTTCTTGTTCTTTCAGTCGTTGTTCATATGTTTTTTCTTTTTCTTCCATTTTCTTATTCATACCATTAAATCCTTCAACTACCATATCTTCAATTTCTTGTTGAACTTCTGTCCTTATTTGATCTTTTGCTAAATTTATTTTTGTATTGATTTCTTTAAATGTTTCCATTCTTATTCTTCCAATCTTTTCATTTATGTTCCCTATTTCATTTTTTATTTCTATATTGTTTTTTTCCATATTCTTCTCAATATTTTCTAAGTTCTTCTCCATTTTCTCGTTATTTTCTAAATTTTTCTCCATATTCTTGTCAATATTTTCTAAGTTTTTCTCCATTTTGTTTTCAATATTTTCTAAGTTTTTCTCCATTTTTTCATTATTATTCTGTATTGTTTCAGTAATATTTTTATTCATCTGTGTCATCATTTTCATAAATTGTTCCATCATATTTTGAGATGTTAATGTATTATTGTCACCTGAATTTTGTGCTTGTGTATTGTCAGTAATTGTGGTTTCATTTTGTTCTGTTGTCGATGTTGATTGTATGTTATTCATTTTACTTTGTTTACCTGACCTTAATTTCATATAATATTTTATATATAATTTATATTAATTATACCTTTTTATGTTTAACCAATTAAATTTATAAAATTTAATATGAATGCAACCTCTAAAATTACCAAATTAAATTTAAATGTTTTTCAAATTTTATTTCTCTACAAATTTTATTGCTTTTCAATTTTTATAGAGCCTTATAAATTTTATAGCTCTTCAATTTTTATCGCCCCACGTTGGGCGCCAAATGTAATGATTTTCGTAAATCTGTTTAGGAATAATTTTATGATATCAAAATTTATTTAATTTATTTGGGCGCCAGATATTATATTTCTAATATCAAAATTATATTTTATTATTTTTACCTTTATGATCTCTTGCTCAGGAGTAGGTTCAAAATAGAAATTTTATATTAATTTTCAAAACTTAGAAAATAAAATTCAATTGATTTCAATGTTATATAAATGTTATATTGAAATAAATCAGAGAATATGTTTACAATTATTAATTTCTTATATTAAAATTACTACTTAAATAAAATTATTATGGACTCTTTGTCCAGGTACCCTTTTTTAAAATATTTTGCAAAATATTACCTTCTTATACAGGGTGTATTAAGT
The DNA here is from genome assembly GCA_963680705.1 of Rhagium mordax. Taxonomy (NCBI): domain Eukaryota; kingdom Metazoa; phylum Arthropoda; class Insecta; order Coleoptera; family Cerambycidae; genus Rhagium; species Rhagium mordax. Next base: position 45,779,476 of record OY796660.1, on the reverse strand, counting down.
ATGAGTACCGTTATTTTAAGGGGTGAAACATTGGCCTAAAAGAAACAAAAAAACCTTATACAACATGTGTCGAAAATTGAATGGTTTTCCCAAAAAAAATAGTTTAACTTTGCTTTTTGAAGGTAAATTTACATGGAAAATAATAGAAAATAAGTTCTAAAAGTTTATGAGAAGGTGCCGGTCGAATATACAAACAGAAAATTGTAATGCGAATTTTTTGTCCGGTGGAGGGTTTTGGTGAAATAATTTATTGTATTTTAATACATTTTTAAAAAGAGGCATATGACAACGTCGCATCATATGGCTGGCAGTGGGCTACTGTTACAAATCACAAAGGCAGTCAAAGGACTCAGTTGCCTTTGTTATCGCCGTCCGAGTGTTTTAAGTCGGTAATTAATGTTTAGTGCGTTTTACTATTTTGTTTTCGTCAGTTCATATAAGTTTTGTTCGCACATCTCAACGTTTGTTAGATACGGGAAGTGTAGTTTCGCGTGTACAAAACCGGGGACCACAACGACCGACATGCGGATAATTTGGTTATTGAGGAAGAAATTCTGGACATAGTTCATCGAGACCCAATTATTACTATTATTTCAGAGATTATTTCTCAATAACATAATGTAATATTTCGCCAAGAACACCTTTTTTGGCACATTACAGTCGCCTGAGTAGAGGATATTGAGGTAGGTTAGCACAAGTTACAGGTGCTCGTTGCGCTATGTTGCCAGATGCGCTATTTAATTAAATAGGGCATAACTGGGCAACGGTTCGAGAGAGAAAAAAAATTATTAAGAATTTTTTGTTCCTTCTACATCAATGTATCCCCTGTTAAAAGAACGGTACTCATACTTAATACACCCTGTATACCGGTTATGCTCAATAGAAATCTTCTATAATGTTCACAATATTTAATTGAAAAGTTCTTTCTTGATATTTCTATTTCTGTCTTCTGAAGTTTCAAACGTCGCAAGGTATGTCAAAAGTTCTTATCTTGAATATTATTTATTATTATGCTTTTATTTCCTTTATAATTAATTTGGATTATATTTTAATTAATAGCTTTTTATTTCTTTTATTAAATTATTCTTTCTTTCAGGATCTATTATTATTCAGCCACCGGAACGATGTGTACCCTTCAACGGTTGGGAAGTGACTGTTTTGGAAACGGCATCCATTATTATTTATGACGTTCTTGACATAAAATCCTACACAGCTATCTTTATTTTGATGAATTTTGTTTGACAAATATTTTCTTTTCAAAATTTTACTTTCTGGTAAGTTAAACCTCTTTCCTTATATTATGTTCTAAATCCTTGTTTTCTAAGCTTCCTTTTGATATGCCTTTTATCTGCTTACTTTCCATATTAAAAATTTTAGATGTCACCTCACTATTTTATATATAACATTTTTAACATTGTTTATATTACAATTAATTAACTCTATATCATGTCTTTAATCAACACAGAACAATTTTTGATACATTATATTTACTTTCCAAACCTTTTACTATATTCTTTTACCATGTTTTTCACATCTTGTGAGAAACTTCAAAATTTGTTCTGTATCTTTTATATTAACTCTTATTTACAACAAAACTATGTTCTACATAAAACTTCATGTTCTCTTCATTTAAAATCATATAACAAACTCTTGTATATATTAAAATTTAAAACTATATTACTATAATTTTTATTTACTGTCAATTGAATTTTATTTTAACTTTCTATTCTCCTATTTCTATTATAAAATAAATATGATACAAATATTTTAATTCTAATCTTTACACGACTACAAGATATCATATCATTATATATATATATATATATATATATATATATATATATATATATATATATACATATATATACAGGGTGTATTAAGTATGAGTACCGTTCTTTTAACAGGTGATACATTGATGTAGAAGGAACAAAAAATTCTTAATAATTTTTTTTCTCTCTCGAACCGTTGCCCAGTTATGCCCTATTTAATTAAATAGCGCATCTGGCAACATAGCGCAACAAGCAGCTGTACTACAGTAACTGGTGCTAACCTACCGCAATATTCTCAACTCAGGCGACTGTAATGTGCCAAAAAAGGTGTTCTTGGCGAAATATTACATACATTATGTTATTGAGAAATAATCTCTGAAATAATAGTAATAATTTTTTAGTATTTTTGATAAGTTCATACGGTTTAAATACGATCGAAGTACCCAATACTAATAATACCTCGAATAACACACAATACCCTGAAAAATTTACTTATTTACTGAAAATAATAGAAACTAGGTACTTACCAATTAAGAAAAAATAAAGTCAGTCAAAAAGCTGCAGGTACGCACAGAAGTTATAATAGATGTTCAAAATGTCCACCCCTACTACGTACACAAGCTTGGCATCTTCGAATCCAGTTGTTACGGACACTTTGGAAAATTTCTGGATTTGTCCTTATTTCATTTGCGGCCTCAGTAATACGTTGTCTGAGAACATTTTCACTTTCAATCTCATTAGAATAAACCAAACTTTTCATATGACCCCACAAATAAAAGTCTAGCGGGTTAAGGTCTGGGGAGCGAGCAGGCCAACGTCTAGGTCCATTTCGGCCTATCCAACGGCGAGGGAAAGTAGTATTTAAAAAATCACGTACTTGGCGACTGTAGTGGGCCGGTGCTCCGTCATGCAAAAACCACATTTCAAATCGTGCCTGACAAGGTACATCGTCCAATAATTCGGGTAAGGTATTTCGGAGAAAGTCAAGATAATTAGCACCAGTTAACCGTGGGGGTAAGATAAATGGTCCAATTAAAAAATTATTAATTATTCCAGCCCAAACATTAACTGAAAATCTATGTTGAAAATTTTGCTGACGTATTGCATGCGGGTTAACATCTTCCCAAAAATGTGTATTATGAAAGTTGAATATTCCATTCCGTGTAAAGCAAGCCTCATCCGTTGCAAGAATTTTACTCGTAAAATCTGGATGACGCTCACTTTTTGCCAGAAACCATTCACAAAAGTTTTGCCTGGGTGGAAAATCTTCTGCTGTGAGTCCTTGAACACGTTGGAAATGGTATGGGTGTAACAACTGTTCGCGTAAAGTTTTATGAACCATCGAGTGTGAAATTCCAACTTCCCGTGCAATACTCCTTGTACTGCGGCTTGGGTCTCGATGAACTATGTCCAGAATTTCTTCCTCAATGACCAAATTATCCGCATGTCGTTGTGGTCCCCGGTTTTCTACACGTGGCACTACACTTCCCGTATCTAACAACCGTTGAGATGTGCGAACAAAACTTCTGCGGTTAGGAACCCTTCGATTCGGAAAACGTTCTTCATAAAGACGTCTCGCAGCATCTGAATTCATGTGAGTTTCTCCATAAATAAGCAACATATCATGTAGTTCTCGAATAGTGAAATGTGGCATTTTTCAAACTAGTCAAAACAACAAAATCAACTGACGAAAACAAAATAGTAAAACGCACTAAATATTAATTACCGACCTAAAACACTCGCACGACAATAACAAAGGCAACTGAGTGTCCTTTCCCTTTTTGACTCCTTTGTAACAGTAGCCCACTATGCCCAGCCATATGATGCGACGTTGTGATATGTCTCTTTTTAAAAGTTTATTAAAATACAATAAATTATTTCACCAAAACCCTCCACCGGACAAAAAATTCGCATTACAATTTTCTATTTGTATATTCGACCGGCACCTTCTCATAAACTTTTAGAACTTATTTTCTATTATTTTCCATGTAAATTTACCTTCAAAAAGCAAAGTTAAATTAATTTTTTTGGGAAAACCATTCAATTTTCGACACATGTTGTATAAGTTTTTTTTGTTTCTTTTAGGCCAATGTTTCACCCCTTAAAATAACGGTACTCATACTTAATACACCCTGTATATATATATATATATATATATACAGGGTGTTTCATTTTTAAATGTCGTCCTTTAAGGAGGTGATAGAGCATCGAAAAATAAGTCGACCTGCCCAAAAAACCTATATCAAAAATGCATAATAACGAAGTTACAGGCCTTCAAAGTTGGAATAAAAAAATCGTTTTTTTGTCATAATTTCTAGACCATACGACCGATTTTAACCAAATTTTGCACAGGTAGTACTGAATTACATACCTACAATCCTATAAGAATAACTCATGTCAAAAATCACCAGTGGCGTAGATACTGGGGTGACGCCCTCTATTCTCACCCTATTTCCCACGCCACTGGATATATTTTTTTTTGGGCAGGTCGACTTATTTTTCGATGCTCTATCACCTCCTTAAAGGACGACATTTAAAAATGAAACACCCTGTATATATATAAACGTAAGAAAATTTGTGTGTTTTGCAATGAAGCTATTTTTTAAAATGTTAACCTCAAGTTAGTAAGTATTTGTAGCAAAAATGTTGTTAATTTTTGTATTAACTTTGTTCTACCTTTTTTGTAGATGTCTTGAGAAAGGAAATAAACATTTCCGAAAGCTTGACAAATAACAAAGAGTATTCTTTTTTTTTCCTGGCCTGAATATTTATTTTGACTGCAACCTCAAAATTTCCTAGTTTCTATATATATATAGTTTATTGATTATTCTTGGACTTTGATTTTTTCATCCATTAATTTTAATTTATTAAACATCAAAAGGGGGGTAAGTAGTGAGGGATAAGTGCATCCCTCTGGTGGTCAGATGCTACTACCAGTCGAGACATCGAAGATGTCTCTGTGACCGATAGCGGCTTGCCAAGCAAGCACCAAGAGCGGCGACCTCTAGCCCTGATGGACTAAAACGTGCATGATAAATAGGATTTATAGGAAACAACTACTGGACGGGCAAAGGCCCCTACTCCCATTGAATTATACCTTTAAATCCAAATTGGTAGCCAAATTTGTTATTTGTCTTTTCTCCACCAGACACAGACCGGTTTCGAACTCTTTATGTTCTCATCAGTGTGCCACAGGTAGCTGAAAAGACAAATAACAAAGGCAAACCAAACTAGTCTATGGCAGACCCAGCACAAGTAAGTAGTGAGGGATAAGTGCATCCCTCTGGTGGTCAGTTGCTACTACCAGTCGAGACATCGAAGATGTCTCTGTGACCGATAGCGGCTGGTAGTAGCAACTGACCACCAGAGGGATGCACTTATCCCTCACTACTTACTTGTGCTGGGTCTGCCATAGACTAGTTTGGTTTGCCTTTGTTATTTGTCTTTTCAGCTACCTGTGGCACACTGATGAGAACATAAAGAGTTCGAAACCGGTCTGTGTCTGGTGGAGAAAAGACAAATAACAAATTTGGCTACCAATTTGGATTTATAGGTATAATTCAATGGGAGTCGGGGCCTTTGCCCGTCCAGTAGTTGTTTCCTATAAATCCTATTTATCATGCACGTTTTAGTCCATCAGGGCTAGAGGTCGCCGCTCTTGGTGCTTGCTTGGCAAGCCGCTATCGGTCACAGAGACATCTTCGATGTCTCGACTGGTAGTAGCAACTGACCACCAGAGGGATGCACTTATCCCTCACTACTTACTTGTGCTGGGTCTGCCATAGACTAGTTTGGTTTGCCTTTGTTATTTGTCTTTTCAGCTACCTGTGGCACACTGATGAGAACATAAAGAGTTCGAAACCGGTCTGTGTCTGGTGGAGAAAAGACAAATAACAAATTTGGCTACCAATTTGGATTTATAGGTATAATTCAATGGGAGTCGGGGCCTTTGCCCGTCCAGTAGTTGTTTCCTATAAATCCTATTTATCATGCACGTTTTAGTCCATCAGGGCTAGAGGTCGCCGCTCTTGGTGCTTGCTTGGCAAGCCGCTATCGGTCACAGAGACATCTTCGATGTCTCGACTGGTAGTAGCAACTGACCACCAGAGGGATGCACTTATCCCTCACTACTTACTTGTGCTGGGTCTGCCATAGACTAGTTTGGTTTGCCTTTGTTATTTGTCTTTTCAGCTACCTGTGGCACACTGATGAGAACATAAAGAGTTCGAAACCGGTCTGTGTCTGGTGGAGAAAAGACAAATAACAAATTTGGCTACCAATTTGGATTTATAGGTATAATTCAATGGGAGTAGGGGCCTTTGCCCTTCTAGTAGTTGTTTCCTATAAATCCTATTTATCATGCACGTTTTAGTCCATCAGGGCTAGAGGTCGCCGCTCTTGGTGCTTGCTTGGCAAGCCGCTATCGGTCACAGAGACATCTTCGATGTCTCGACTGGTAGTAGCAACTGACCACCAGAGAGATGCACTTATCCCTCACTACTTACTTGTGCTGGGTCTGCCATAGACTAGTTTGGTTTGCCTTTGTTATTTGTCTTTTCAGCTACCTGTGGCACACTGATGAGAACATAAAGAGTTCGAAACCGGTCTGTGTCTGGTGGAGAAAAGACAAATAACAAATTTGGCTACCAATTTGGATTTATAGGTATAATTCAATGGGAGTAGGGGCCTTTGCCCGTCCAGTAGTTGTTTCCTATAAATCCTATTTATCATGCACGTTTTAGTCCATCAGGGCTAGAGGTCGCCGCTCTTGGTGCTTGCTTGGCAAGCCGCTATCGGTCACAGAGACATCTTCGATGTCTCGACTGGTAGTAGCAACTGACCACCAGAGGGATGCACTTATCCCTCACTACTTACTTGTGCTGGGTCTGCCATAGACTAGTTTGGTTTGCCTTTGTTATTTGTCTTTTCAGCTACCTGTGGCACACTGATGAGAACATAAAGAGTTCGAAACCGGTCTGTGTCTGGTGGAGAAAAGACAAATAACAAATTTGGCTACCAATTTGGATTTATAGGTATAATTCAATGGGAGTAGGGGCCTTTGCCCGTCCAGTAGTTGTTTCCTATAAATCCTATTTATCATCAAAAGGGGGGAATAACGATTATTAAAAAAATTTTTTTATAAAGTCATGTTTATTCTATTATACTACACGTTGGTTGACGTTTCGCCCATGATCACGGGCTTTTTCAAAACACTTTTACATTTTTAAGTACATTACTAAAAGAGAAACAAAAAACAAATTAAACATTTTTAGTCTGAAATTACAAGGTTATATAGACACATTAATGATCAAAAGTTGGGAAACATACATACCTAAACAGGAAAATCGATAACAATTATGCCAGATGACATCTACACTGAGTTTATGAACACAGAATAATGGATCCAGTGTAAAAATTTTGCACTAGTGCAGCTAGTGTAGGGTTTTTGAGCAAAGCTAATGTAACGAGATTATTATGCGATTTATAATAATCGAGGACGTTGCCAGGTGACATATTCATGTATGTTATTTGGCAATATGCTGTAAGAATTTCAATTAATATATAAAAAGATAGACATCATCATACCACACGCTAGGCAATTTTGTTGCCCATTTATATGGGAATTTTGAAAGGAAAATAAAACAAACTTTAAATTTTTAGTAGCATATTATGTAACAATTTATCGATGGTTTCGCAAACAATCATTAAAAGTTAATAATCATTAATGTTTGATGATTGTAGTTAATATAAAATTTTTAAGTTTAATGATCAACTGTGTGATAAACGATAAATGTTTGTGAAAGAGGCCAGCAGTGGTGGCTGGTGAATTTTGGATGTTCGATATTTCAATTTAGAGACCTGAGACCTACATATACCAAATTATAAGAGGTTTCATTAGGGAGTAAAAAAAAAAATTTCACGTGATAAAAAACTTAGAAAAGGTTTCTATTTTTTATTAATTATAAATCATTATTTTTTAAACACTAAATAAACAGTTTTATTCTAATAATTATTTTAGATAATACTTTTTAATCATATATTAATCTTCTGTAATACACACGGTTTTCTACTCAGGTAAATTTTTTTTGAGCGACTCCAACCTGTTTTCCATGAAAATATTGCACAAATTAATGGACATAGGAAAAACCCCTCCATCTCATGTTGCGATTTTCCCATGCCCTTAATTCTCAAATCATTTTCATGGGAAAACAGATTTTTGTGCAAAAAAAATTTACCCGGTAAAAAACGACCTCTTGCGTATTAATAACCGAAAAAACAACTTGAAGATTATTCTGATATTTAAAAAAAATTCAAATATATAAAATTTCAGGGGAGACTGAGGGTTCTAGAAATTTTTTTTCGCAAAATAAAAACAAAACATCTTATAATTTGGTATAGGTTCCATTGTCCTGTCTTTAAACTGAAATATCCATCATTGAAAACTTACCAGCCAGCAGTATTGCTGATTACTACGATATGAATACTTTTTTTTTTGTTATGTTATGATCTTTTTTTGTTATGTTATGATCTTATGATATATTTTCATTAATCAGGTGTGTTGTTGGGAAAATTTTTAGATATTTTCTGTTGTATATCTCTAAATTTTCTAAAAAGTGAATCAGGTGTTCGAGATTTGAAAATGTCATATTTTGAAATGAGTTCTTCCAATTCTTGAAGAGATGGTTCTGATCCATCGAGAGAGTGATGTTCCATACTCGTTTCTAATAATTCTCTTTCAGGGGTAGAGTATCGTGGACGCTTATCTGAAAATTGAAAATTCCCAGGTGACGATGTGATAGTTTATGCATTATAAATATAATTCTGTCAATCAGAAGGGGAAGCGTTCATAATTACAACTATATCTTATTCACAATATGCACTTAATGATTATTTATTATTTTATTTATAATTGTAGGTATATTTATCCAAAATCAGTTGAAACACCGATGTTTCATATGCACTGTCTAGAACGTAGTCAGTACTTTGAAGGTGGTACAGATCAAACGTTAGCTCTGATATATAAAAACGCTTCAAACTGACGTGTTTCAATTGATATTGAATAACCTACACTTCATTCCATTGTTTTTATAAACGTTTCTGTGAAAATTACCTTGAAATCCACATTTCCTTTGTTCAGTTAAGAAAATAGTATTCATAAACAAACTTATTTATTTATATGTATTTACAGGTATTTATTAATACTATTATTTGCAGCTCTAAAAGTCTGACATACGTCTTTAATCGTGATATTAGTTGATTTTCAATTCCATGACATGATTGGTTGAATGAGAAAACAAATGCATGTATTTAGCTAGCAAAATCATGTGTATTTCAATAAGAAAATAAACACTAAATGACTTAATAGTAATTGCTGTAACTTTTTCTATAAGCACAATTTGTTCAAGGAGTAGAAATCGCTTTCTCTAACATTATTTTAGAAACTACACATTCCACAACTAAAAGTTGTTTGATCAGATATCATTCCAACACACCATTCAGAATAATTCTAAATGCCATTTAGAATGATTCCGTATGGTTTTCGACGAATCAATGCTGTTTATCCCAACATATCAAGTATCTTGCTTCAGTTACCATGGTTATGTTTAACAAATAAGGTTTTTGTTTCTGACTTCACATTTGACGTTTTAAAGTTTCAAATAATATATTACTTATAAAATTAATTAAATGACATTTTGTAGACAATAGTGATAATTTCTAAAATCTTTTTATAGAGGAACTACAACACGTTTAGAATGGCATATTCTACACTCGAGAACCTAAGTCCTCACCTTTGTCTCGGACTACAAACTTTTCGCTCGTGTGGACTAGGGACCGTTCTAAAGCTTGTTTTTATTCTGTGGTGTCGAAATTGAAACAGAGGTGAAACATATTTCCTCTAGGTAAATAAAGTGGCAAAATATGGCGGTAGAGAGTTTTTATTATTTTATTGTTGTAACAATAATAACTAAGCAAAACACTTGTCAACAACTTTCTGTTGTCATCACCTAATGTGCATAAAAACAATTCAAAGGCTATAGACCGAGAGCCAGCGATCGCCAGACTTACGTTATAGTATCAAGCCTGGTGAGAATGTTCAGATGTTATGAACCTTGAGTCAGGGGGACTCTGGCAGGCAATAGGTCTTCAAGGTACATAGAAATGTTGGAGAAAAACGTCACAGTTTTTAATACGTTCAACGGGATAATATTATAACCTTCAATTAACAATTGCCAGACACCTTACAAGAGGCGGTCTGTCAGACGCCTTTAAGGTCATAAAATAATGGTGACAGATACGTTACAGTATCAAAGCTGAATTTTATATATGTTATTCGGGCGGTTTTTTAAAGATATTATTCGAACAGCCAGACACATCCGAAGAGCTTCACTTCCCGTCAGACATGGTAGAAGGTCAGCTGTGAGTGCTAGCGTGAGAGCATCACCTGTACATGTGTGCATGTGAGGGCGAGTTAGAGCATTAGTTGAGTTTATCAGTGAAGCCAATAAGAAATGAAAATTGTTCGTAAATCGTAAAGGATATTTTTATATGTATGTGCAGCGTCCGCCATAAAGTTGGCTACATATGGGAAATTTATTTATTATTGATATTTTTGTTTGTTTCTGCATGTTTGACAATAAAGAAATTTATTCTGACATGTCATCTGATCACCGGTTTGGAGGGAATGAAAAATACATATAGTTGACGGCGGTACCAAAAAATGGGTCAAATTGATAAGATATCGAAAATTTTCATTAAGAAAAAGTGAATAGATTCCAACAAGAATGTCAATTTTAAACCAGATCTGAAAAAATAGAAAAATACACATTTTTACCCGAACCATTACTATGAAAAATCCAAAAATCATATATATTTTTTTACTTGGAAATAGCTTTATTCACTTAGACACTTTGCTGGAAATAAATTTAAAGGAAACGGTCAAGTCGTGTACCTATCTGTAGTCATACCCTATATATTGATGCACATGAGCTTATCCAACATTTTCAGACCATCAATTCAAATTCAAATTCAAATTCTTTATTTATCTTTTCAGTGTAATATACACAATCAGATACGTCAATACATAGAGATGTAGAATACAAATATACACACATACACATATACACACAAATTGTATACACATATATATATACACATACATACATATGTAAAGTAATGATAAAAATATATGATAAAAATAAAAATATATACCTATAGTTAATATCCGCAGATACCAATGTCAAGCTTATAATTAATTAGTATGTAGGTATATATATTTATAGTAAATTATAATTTAGAAATTCACTGAAGTTATAGAATGCATTTTCGATAAGAATATGTTTTATCTTTTGTTTAAAATGCTTAATTTCTAAATTTATTATTGCCTTTGGCAGTTTATTGAAAAATAATGGTCCATAATAATTCTTAGCACCTCGACTATGACTCAATCTTGTATAGTTAATTTTAATGTGACTATTTCTTCGAGTACTATGGGAATGTGTATCACTTACCAGAGCATACTGATTTAGATTCCTTTTAGCAAATAGAAGACATTCATATATATACACAGACGGCAACGTTAAAATTTTAAGCTCTTTAAACCTATCCCTAACATCCTCTCTAAAACCCATAAGACACATAGAGCGTATGGCCTGGCGCTGTATAGAAAATATTCGGTCGGTATGTGCCGAATGACCCCAAGTAGTTATGGCATAGCTGAGTACCGAATGGAAAATACTAAAATAGGCTGTTTTTACTACGTGTAGGGGTACTACTTGTACAAGATTTCTTATTAAGTAAAGTATTTTATTAAGTTTTTTTGCTGTAAAGTCTATTTGATGTTCCCAAGTAAGGAGAGGGTCTAAGTGTACTCCAAGAAATTTTGCAAACTCTGGGTTTTCGGCGCCATCTAAATTTCTATACGAAAATACCATATTTACCGTTTTTTCATTATTTAATAAAAGTTTATTTGCTGTGAACCAATTTTTAAATTCTAGTAGTTTGTTGGTCATATCGTCTAGCAGACAACTAAGATAATTTTCTTTAATAATGATTGTTGTATCATCAGCATATAATATAGTCGAGCAGTTTAAATTCGAATAAATTAAATCATTAATATAGATAATGAATAGCACCGGACCTAGTACCGATCCTTGAGGTACACCGTGTTTGATTGGTAAGAGACCAGAACTTACTTTATTAAAAAATGTGCTTTGCCTTCTGAATGACAAATAGGACTTTATTAATTTTACACTATTTTCACTAAAGCCATAAAATTGTAATTTGTTTAATAATATGTCGTGTGAAATACAGTCAAATGCTTTACTTAAGTCACAGAAAATAGAACCTACATATTTTTTATTTTCAAATCCATCAATACAATTTAGACGAACTAATAATTATTGTACTTTGGTTGAAAAAAAGCTATTTCCAAGTAAAAGAAGAATTTATTTTCGGTACCGCCGTCAACTATATTATGTATTTTTCATTCCCTCCGAACCGGTGATCAATTGACATCTGTCGGAATGTATTTCTTTATCGTCGGATATGCAGAAATGAACCCCCAATAGTTTATTAAAAATATCAATAAAAAAATATTTTCCCATATGTAGCCAACTTTATGGCGGATGCTGTACATATAAAAATATCCTTTACGATTTACAATTTTCATTTCTTATTAGCTTTACTGATAAACTCAACTAATGCTCTCACTCACCGTAACATGCCCACGTGCACAGGTGATGCTCTCACGCTAGCACTCACGGCTGCCCTTCTGCCATGTCTGGCGGGAAGTTAGGCCTTTCGGATGTGTCTGGCTGTTCGAATATTATATTTAAAAAACCGTCAGAATAACACATAAAATTCAGTTTTGATACTATAACGTCAGGGCCTGATATTCCCGTATACAAAACTCGTTCGCTTTGCGCATGACGTCAGCAATTGAGTGATCGTAGTTAATACAGTCATTTGATGCCAAAAGCTAATTCTATAGCTGATTGTAAATTTCTTTTTTTTGCGGATTCTTAAACTTTAGGGTCTTAACTTCAAATATTAAAAAAGGAATAGATGAGCTTTTACCCCTAAGAGGGTAAAAACCACCCCTTTATTAAAAAAAATCAATAATTAACGAAATTCTGAGATTATTTTGCCGCTAAACGAGCAATATCGTAATTTGCTAAAACGAGGCGCGCTCCTCTGCTTATTTCGGTCATATCTCCTTTGCAATTAACGCCAAAAATCATCTAAAAAAAGCGCTTAGAAGGTCTTTTAATGCTCTTTAAGGTCAGGTAGATCAAAATAGTACAAAGCTTGTAAATTTTTCTATATTCATCTTAAATGCCTCAATTTAAAAAAATAAAAACATTAAGAGTTAACTTCAAACACTTCTACCTCCTAAGCTATTGCCTTTATTAAAACAATAAAAATAGTAGCATTTTCCTTAGTTTATTGCCATAATTTTTTGTTTGCGATAACATTCAGCTAAGATTCTACCCTGCTAAGTTATTTAACCGCAAAGCCAAAGAAATTCGTTACTTCAAAAATTAATAATAATAATAATAATAATAATAACAATAATACTAATAATTGATAATAATAATTCATTTATTGGTGCATTTTAGACGGAGTATTTACACAAGTCAGAAACGGAACAAGGAAAATATGAATACAAGTAACACTAATTTGTGTAAGAAATATGACTAGATAAAATATGATGCATCTACGAGCAGAATGTCTAGAAAAATACATTATGTAAACATAGATTGTTAAAATAATAAATAAATAATATTAAAATTGAGAAGACAGATACTAAAATATTAACATACAACTACCAATGATATAAACAAATATACCTATTAAATACAACCTTAACAATTACCAATTACTAAAATCAGTATACAAGAACTCCTCAAATTAGTAAAATGCATTTCTAAGCAAAACACTCTTCACAATGTTTTTGAACTTGTTCAAGTTAAGTTGCTTCACATGCGTTGGCAGGGCATTAGGTATAAAACAATATACCATAATAATTTACACCATTACGCGTTTATATTAACCTTAAAAAATTTATATTTATTTTATCTCGATTTCGTATTTGATGATTGTGAAGTTGATTGTGTGTAGTGAAATTTTGCTCATTCTCTTAAACATATAATACCGACTGCAAGATAAATACACATGGCAGTGTAAGAATATTTAATTTAATATATTCCGATAGTAAAACACATTGTGTAAAATCTTTTAGGTAATGAATGCATCCATCACGGTCAAACAAATTTGAGCGTATACATAATATTAATGACTAACAAAACACAATTTAGATTTTTTGGTACGCAGTTTAACAATTTATGTTGTAGATTTACTTTATAGTCAGTTTCCACGAAATGTTTTGAACACACACAGGCCGTTTGTACGTTTAATTTGTCTTTTCGCTTCGTGGCGTGGACCCACTTTTTACACAATAGTTCATTCTTAGGGAAATGAAAAAACTTTACCTCGCAAAGATTATTCTTTGACTGATTGTCAGAATTACACGAATATACCGCACAACGCATATTTATTAGTGGTAATAATTTAGATTTTACACTTTGACACTTTTTCAAAATCAAATATGGCGCATGACGTTTGAACTTATACTCAATTGCTGACGTAATCGCCCCGCCCACCGTGCGCAATATCTTATCTTTAAATTTATGTATCGTGCTATAACGTAAATGCCACCATTATTTTATGACCTTAAACTCGTCCGGCAGAAGTTACACCCCCTGTAAGGTATCTGGCAATTGTTAATTGAAGTTTATAATATTATCCTGTTGAACATAAAAAAAATCAGGTATGATACTATGAAGTATTTCTCCAACATTTCTATGTACCTTGACAAGCTGTTACCTGCCAAAGTCCACCTGACTTAAGGTTCATAACATCCAAACGTTCTCACCTACTATGGTATTCACACACAAAAAAATCTTAGGCTTGATACTATAATGTAAGTCTGGTGATCGCTGGCTCTCCGTTTACTACTAATATAGGGTTTAATAAGTTTTGACAGTTTATGTCAGTCTTTCTAATTTTAAAATATTGGATTTTTGTGGCGTTTCTACTCCCTGTTGCAGATAAAATACAGGGTGGGCCATTGAAAACGAAACATGCCTGTTTTGGGACACTTAGAGTAGTTTCTTGAAAAAATGCTCGGACAGGTCGATTCTTGATTTTTGGGGGACAACTTTTGATGCCAAACTTGACATTGACACATCATCCCCCTAGCCCCAGCAACACTTAACTCAAGAATTTAAATAGGGAAAGGGGGTCGAGCGACCTCTCATTTGAAGCGTCTTTCAATTCTCTATGCTTCAGTATGGTCGAAATTAGTTTTTTTCAATTTTCTTTTCGTCGCCATGAAAAGCACCTTCTAGATTAACTAAGGTGGGGGTGTTGTTTGGGAAAAAAATCCTGAAACACATCACCTTTTATTTTTTAAACGGCACATCTTGATGTCATATTTGACTTTGTCAGGTCAATCCCCTAGCCCCAAAACCAACCAACAAAAACAAAAATTACGTTAAGGTGATCGAGTGACCCCTCATTTTAAAAGTCTTCTGATTCTCTATGTGCATGATTGTTTTTAGGTTTACAAAAATGGGAAAGTGTAGAAAAAATATTGACACATCAAAATTTAACATAAGAAATTTTTATTAGTTCCACAAATGATCAAGCAGTAGCGAAGATGATATTAGTGAGAAAAAGTCTCGAAGAAAAATGCATTTTAAAAGTCAACGAACTCAAAACAAAAATAAAGAAATTTTAAAAAGAAGATTAGATCATGACTCGGATTATGATCCAACAGATGATTCAACTTCAAAAGATGATGAACCAAGTTTGGAGGAAGTGGAAAACTGTCTTGGTAAGTTCTCTTGGGGTCTGTTTTGAGACTCAAATTCAGATTCATGTTTTCAAGTAAACTTGTAAATGATATATGACATATTGCGGAAAGGACTCTGTTGGTATACAGATGGTTCTAGGACAGAAACAGGAACTGGAGCAGGGATACATGGAGAAAGACCAAAAGAGGGTATGAGTCACTCTCTGGGACGCTACTCCACTGTATTCCAAACAGAAATTTTTGCTATACTTGAGTGTATACGCGAAAATATAAGAAAAGGGTATGCTGGACTACAGATTACCATCGCGTCGGACAGTCAGGCGGCATTAAAGGCAATAGCCTCCAATAAGGTGTCGTCCAAACTGGTATGGGAATGCCATGAGGAACTCAGAATCCTGGGAGAAAAGAACAGAGTAAAATTACTCTGGGTACCAGGACACTCTGGGATATCAGGCAAAGAAAGAGCTGACGAACTTGCTAGACAAGGATCAACTAACACCTTTCTTGGCCCAGAACCTGTGCTGGGTATTTCCAAAAGCACAGCAAGTGGAGCTATTAGTAGTTGGGTCAAGGACAAACATAACAATCACTGGAAGAATATCCCAGGAAATCAACATGGGAAAACATTAATTAAAAGCCCATGCCCTAAAAGAACCGAAGAACTGCTCACAAAGAACAGGATTCAGTTAAGAATAATTATAGGACTTCTAACAGGACATTTCTCTGTTAAGAAGCACTTACATACAATGGGGAAATATGATGGCGACCTAAACTGTAGACTATGCAGAAAGGAGCCTGAAACAGTGGACCATATCATTTTCAAGTGCGAGGCACTAGCTCGCAGGAGATATAATATTTACAGGCAGACTCAAACAGAACCGGAAACTATCCAAACTCGTTCAGTTACGGATCTGTATCACTTGATTAGTGGTACAGAGTTACTGAAGTGGGTGGAGTAGATTAACGAAGGGAGAGCACAATAAGCCCAGGAGGCTGCAGTGCCCTCGGTGTTTTAAACAGACGAGCCCTAGGTGGAAAAAAAAAAAAACTTGTAAATAAATCTTTGTGTAAGGATTTCTATTTAGATTTTTCTGATCCAAATAATTGATTCATGAAACAAATTTACGTTTTAGATTATGTGATTGTCTAAACAAGGACAATGTTATTTTCATTAGTTTTATAAAATTAGTTTGAGGCATTTCCTATTATGCACCTTTCATAGTTTGCATAATTTTCTATAAATAGCTGTTATATACCAAGGGAGAGAAGAGCGTTATTTCTTCTGAGATGTAGTTTGAAGCCCAAGGGCTACAAATACATGGAGGAAAAATAGTGTCTTACAAGTTGTATTATATTATACAAGGTGGGCCATTGAAAACGAAACACGCCTGTTTTGGGACACTTGTAGTTTCTTGAAAAAATGCTCGGACGGGTCGATTCTTTATTTTTGGGGGACAACTTTTGATGCCAAACTTGACATCAACCCCCTAGCCCCAACAACCCCTAACTCAAGAATTTAAATAGGGGAAGGGGGTCGAGCGACCTTTCATTTGAAGCGTCTTTCAATTCTCTATGCGCCAGCATGGTCGAAATTAGTTTTTTCAATTTTATTTTCGTAGACAGGGAAAGCACCCTCTAGAATAACTAAGGTGGGGGTGTTTTTTGGGAAAAACACGTTACCTTTCATCCTTTGAACGGCACATTTTGATGTCAAATTTGACTTTGCCAGGTCAACCCCCTAGCCCCAACAACCTCCAACAATAACAAAAATTACGGTAAAGTGGTCGAGTGACCCCTCATTTTAAAGGTCTTTTGATTCTCTATGCGAATGCATGATTGTTTTTAGGTGTACAAAAATGGGAAAGTGTAGAAAAAATATTGATACATCAAAATTTAACATAAGAAGAAATTTTTATTAGTTCCACAAATGATCAAATTGTTTCTTTTTAAGAAGCCTGTAGTACACATGTTTTTCTTAAGTAGGTTTCGTTCTGTTATACTCAGAAATTTTTTTACACTTTTCCCATTTTTGTACACCTAAAAACAATCATGCATTCGCATAGAGAATCAAAAGACCTTTAAAATGAGGGGTCACTCGACCACTTTACCGTAATTTTTGTTATTGTTGGAGGTTGTTGGGGCTAGGGGGTTGACCTGGCAAAGTCAAATTTGACATCAAAATGTGCCGTTCAAAGGATGAAAGGTAACGTGTTTTTCCCAAAAAACACCCCCACCTTAGTTATTCTAGAGGGTGCTTTCCCTGTCTACGAAAATAAAATTGAAAAAACTAATTTCGACCATGCTGGCGCATAGAGAATTGAAAGACGCTTCAAATGAAAGGTCGCTCGACCCCCTTCCCCTATTTAAATTCTTGAGTTAGGGGTTGTTGGGGCTAGGGGGTTGATGTGTCAATGTCAAGTTTGGCATCAAAAGTTGTCCCCCAAAAATAAAGAATCGACCCGTCCGAGCATTTTTTCAAGAAACTACAAGTGTCCCAAAACAGGCGTGTTTCGTTTTCAATGGCCCACCTTGTATAATATAATACAACTTGTAAGACACTATTTTTCCTCCATGTATTTGTAGCCCTTGGGCTTCAAACTACATCTCAAAAGAAATAACGCTCTTCTCTCCCTTGGTATATAACAGCTATTTATAGAAAATTATGCAAACTATGAAAGGTGCATAATAGGAAATGCCTCAAACTAATTTTATAAAACTAATGAAAATAACATTGTCCTTGTTTAGACAATCACATAATCTAAAACGTAAATTTGTTTCATGAATCAATTATTTGGATCAGAAAAATCTAAATAGAAATCCTTACACAAAGATTTATTTACAAGTTTTTTTTTTTTCCACCTAGGGCTCGTCTGTTTAAAACACCGAGGGCACTGCAGCCTCCTGGGCTTATTGTGCTCTCCCTTCGTTAATCTACTCCACCCACTTCAGTAACTCTGTACCACTAATCAAGTGATACAGATCCGTAACTGAACGAGTTTGGATAGTTTCCGGTTCTGTTTGAGTCTGCCTGTAAATATTATATCTCCTGCGAGCTAGTGCCTCGCACTTGAAAATGATATGGTCCACTGTTTCAGGCTCCTTTCTGCATAGTCTACAGTTTAGGTCGCCATCATATTTCCCCATTGTATGTAAGTGCTTCTTAACAGAGAAATGTCCTGTTAGAAGTCCTATAATTATTCTTAACTGAATCCTGTTCTTTGTGAGCAGTTCTTCGGTTCTTTTAGGGCATGGGCTTTTAATTAATGTTTTCCCATGTTGATTTCCTGGGATATTCTTCCAGTGATTGTTATGTTTGTCCTTGACCCAACTACTAATAGCTCCACTTGCTGTGCTTTTGGAAATACCCAGCACAGGTTCTGGGCCAAGAAAGGTGTTAGTTGATCCTTGTCTAGCAAGTTCGTCAGCTCTTTCTTTGCCTGATATCCCAGAGTGTCCTGGTACCCAGAGTAATTTTACTCTGTTCTTTTCTCCCAGGATTCTGAGTTCCTCATGGCATTCCCATACCAGTTTGGACGACACCTTATTGGAGGCTATTGCCTTTAATGCCGCCTGACTGTCCGACGCGATGGTAATCTGTAGTCCAGCATACCCTCTTCTTATATTTTCGCGTATACACTCAAGTATAGCAAAAATTTCTGTTTGGAATACAGTGGAGTAGCGTCCCAGAGAGTGACTCATACCCTCTTTTGGTCTTTCTCCATGTATCCCTGCTCCAGTTCCTGTTTCTGTCCTAGAACCATCTGTATACCAACAGAGTCCTTTCCGCAATATGTCATATGTCATTTACAAGTTTACTTGAAAACATGAATCTGAATTTGAGTCTCAAAACAGACCCCAAGAGAACTTACCAAGACAGTTTTCCACTTCCTCCAAACTTGGTTCATCATCTTTTGAAGTTGAATCATCTGTTGGATCATAATCCGAGTCATGATCTAATCTTCTTTTTAAAATTTCTTTATTTTTGTTTTGAGTTCGTTGACTTTTAAAATGCATTTTTCTTCGAGACTTTTTCTCACTAATATCATCTTCGCTACTGCTTATTTCACAATCTTGATCATCTAGTCTCCTCTTTTTTAAAGTTCTTTTATTACTGATTTGAGCATCTTGACGTTATTTTCTTGGTAACTGTATCTCACTGTCATCATCTTCATTACTTGTGCTATTCTTCCTCTTAGAACTGACTTTGATTTTTTCCCTTCACTTTTTCTTCCTTTCATGGTACCTTCCAAATGCTTAGAAACTTGAGTGATGTCCGTCAATGCAGCACTTTGGTCATAGATTTTCTTATGTATATTGAAGTCATGTGACATGTAGGTTGAAACTCTTCTTTCTTCTTCTTGGGATCTTACTTTTTTGCAACTTCAGTTGCGAAATGTTTTCGTAGTTTCGTGAAAGTTAAGTTTTTGTGGTTTATATCCAAATTTTTACAACATTGTTTATGACACTTGTAGGCATCAAAAGTAACATTATTTTCTATTTTCGATGGTTTATCAAATAAAAATCTATTTGACGGCTGAACTCCTGCTGCTTCTCTATATTTTAAAATTAATTTTATTCCAGGAAGAATTTTGATTTTGTCTATAAGAAGAGCTGTGGAATTACCAAGCTTGCCTCTAAACCCAATTCTTTCATACTTATCTGCTTGAATTTTCTCAGATTCATCAAGATGTGTTAAGTCTCTACTGCTGACACATTCACGATTGTGAAAATCAGCTATTTCAATCCTCTGACTTTCACCCGGACGTTTCCTGTTGAAGACTGCTAAATAAACCATCAAATTTTGTGTTAATTCTGTCCAAATTAAAATCGAAAATTTCATTTGCAATTTTCTTTGAGTGGAAGAAATATTTCCATATAAATGTTTTCAGATAATTCATTGGATTTTTGTTGATTTGATCGCCTATGTTTATTTTCGCTGTTTTTACACATTCGATTAATGTATGGAGCCAATTCCTGTCTAATTCTACGAGAAAATCCTTTAGCTTTCTTCATAAGAACATCATCTTCTATTCTATCACTCTCAGATTTTACAACTTGAATTATCTTCTTCAGCTCTGTGAGAAGAGTTCGAGCATTAGTTGGATGCTTATATATACCAGAGGAAAGATCAATTTCAGCAATGTCATCGATAGCCTTTCGAACAGTATCAATATTTCTAGAATGGATTAATTCCTTACAACTTTTAATATTACTATCATGTACTTTCACTCGTATCATAAATGTTCCTAACAGACGTAACTGTGCTCTTATGTGATTCTTGAGGTGATATTCCGTATATTTGATGCACAAATAATTACCATGCGTAACCAGTATTTCATCAAAGAAAACTTGGTTTGTAACTTCATCATGGAACATGTCTGGAGTAATTAAATTTTTGAGAGTTTCTGAAGCATTTTCATGAATGTGGTTGTTTGTGATGTCGAAGATTCTTCTTGCTGAAGTACCCCATACATGATGGACAGGGAACAAATACGGTCTCCTGATCTCTTGATATTCTAGTAACAATATAGTCTTTACCATTAGAAGGGCAAGACTTGTTAAATTCATAATCTCCCTTCCGCCTCAAATGATCAATTTTCTTCTTCTTTAAAGGATTTGAAACATGTAAACCCATGATTGTTTTCACCTCATCCTCTTGACTATGGACACTGTTCCAATGTCTAACAATTTGAAACACAATTTTCTTGCAGAAGAAACAACAATGGCGTTTATGTGAGCTCCTTTTTTTTTCGCATTCATTAGACGACTCATCAACTAAAAAATAATACTTTTTAACAAGTCTTAAATTTCAAAAAAAAAAAAACATTTATTTTGACGAAAGGAGCCTCTTTTAAGATTGCAAAATATTTTTTTTCTAATTTTGATATGTAAAGTGTCACTTTTCAAAATTGAAGTTCTTACACATCACACATTTGTAACTAGTTAGGAAATGAAAAACCTTTCACAACTAGTGTGAAATAGTTGTTTAGTGGAAAGTGATATTATGCTGAAAGAGTAGACACACTTTTTTAAAGTTCTTTTATTACTGATTTGAGCATCTTGACGTTTTTTTCTTGGTAACTGTATCTCACTGTCATCATCTTCATTACTTGTGCTATTCTTCCTCTTAGAACTGACTTTGATTTTTTCCCTTCACTTTTTCTTCCTTTCATGGTACCTTCCAAATGCTTAGAAACTTGAGTGATGTCCGTCAATGCAGCACTTTGGTCATAGATTTTCTTATGTATATTGAAGTCATGTGACATGTAGGTTGAAACTCTTCTTTCTTCTTCTTGGGATCTTACTTTTTTGCAACTTCAGTTGCGAAATGTTTTCGTAGTTTCGTGAAAGTTAAGTTTTTGTGGTTTATATCCAAATTTTTACAACATTGTTTATGACACTTGTAGGCATCAAAAGTAACATTATTTTCTATTTTCGATGGTTTATCAAATAAAAATCTATTTGACGGCTGAACTCCTGCTGCTTCTCTATATTTTAAAATTAATTTTATTCCAGGAAGAATTTTGATTTTGTCTATAAGAAGAGCTGTGGAATTACCAAGCTTGCCTCTAAACCCAATTCTTTCATACTTATCTGCTTGAATTTTCTCAGATTCATCAAGATGTGTTAAGTCTCTACTGCTGACACATTCACGATTGTGAAAATCAGCTATTTCAATCCTCTGACTTTCACCCGGACGTTTCCTGTTGAAGACTGCTAAATAAACCATCAAATTTTGTGTTAATTCTGTCCAAATTAAAATCGAAAATTTCATTTGCAATTTTCTTTGAGTGGAAGAAATATTTCCATATAAATGTTTTCAGATAATTCATTGGATTTTTGTTGATTTGATCGCCTATGTTTATTTTCGCTGTTTTTACACATTCGATTAATGTATGGAGCCAATTCCTGTCTAATTCTACGAGAAAATCCTTTAGCTTTCTTCATAAGAACATCATCTTCTATTCTATCACTCTCAGATTTTACAACTTGAATTATCTTCTTCAGCTCTGTGAGAAGAGTTCGAGCATTAGTTGGATGCTTATATATACCAGAGGAAAGATCAATTTCAGCAATGTCATCGATAGCCTTTCGAACAGTATCAATATTTCTAGAATGGATTAATTCCTTACAACTTTTAATATTACTATCATGTACTTTCACTCGTATCATAAATGTTCCTAACAGACGTAACTGTGCTCTTATGTGATTCTTGAGGTGATATTCCGTATATTTGATGCACAAATAATTACCATGCGTAACCAGTATTTCATCAAAGAAAACTTGGTTTGTAACTTCATCATGGAACATGTCTGGAGTAATTAAATTTTTGAGAGTTTCTGAAGCATTTTCATGAATGTGGTTGTTTGTGATGTCGAAGATTCTTCTTGCTGAAGTACCCCATACATGATGGACAGGGAACAAATACGGTCTCCTGATCTCTTGATATTCTAGTAACAATATAGTCTTTACCATTAGAAGGGCAAGACTTGTTAAATTCATAATCTCCCTTCCGCCTCAAATGATCAATTTTCTTCTTCTTTAAAGGATTTGAAACATGTAAACCCATGATTGTTTTCACCTCATCCTCTTGACTATGGACACTGTTCCAATGTCTAACAATTTGAAACACAATTTTCTTGCAGAAGAAACAACAATGGCGTTTATGTGAGCTCCTTTTTTTTTCGCATTCATTAGACGACTCATCAACTAAAAAATAATACTTTTTAACAAGTCTTAAATTTCAAAAAAAAAAAACATTTATTTTGACGAAATTTTTTCTAATTTTGATATGTAAAGTGTCACTTTTCAAAATTGAAGTTCTTACACATCACACATTTGTAACTAGTTAGGAAATGAAAAACCTTTCACAACTAGTGTGAAATAGTTGTTTAGTGGAAAGTGATATTATGCTGAAAGAGTAGACACACTTTTTTAAAGTTCTTTTATTACTGATTTGAGCATCTTGACGTTTTTTTCTTGGTAACTGTATCTCACTGCCATCATCTGCATTACTTGTGCTATTCTTCCTCTTAGAACTGACTTTGATTTTTTCCCTTCACTTTTTCTTCCTTTCATGGTACCTTCCAAATGCTTAGAAACTTGAGTGATGTCCGTCAATGCAGCACTTTGGTCATAGATTTTCTTATGTATATTGAAGTCATGTGACATGTAGGTTGAAACTCTTCTTTCTTCTTCTTGGGATCTTACTTTTTTGCAACTTCAGTTGCGAAATGTTTTCGTAGTTTCGTGAAAGTTAAGTTTTTGTGGTTTATATCCAAATTTTTACAACATTGTTTATGACACTTGTAGGCATCAAAAGTAACATTATTTTCTATTTTCGATGGTTTATCAAATAAAAATCTATTTGACGGCTGAACTCCTGCTGCTTCTCTATATTTTAAAATTAATTTTATTCCAGGAAGAATTTTGATTTTGTCTATAAGAAGAGCTGTGGAATTACCAAGCTTGCCTCTAAACCCAATTCTTTCATACTTATCTGCTTGAATTTTCTCAGATTCATCAAGATGTGTTAAGTCTCTACTGCTGACACATTCACGATTGTGAAAATCAGCTATTTCAATCCTCTGACTTTCACCCGGACGTTTCCTGTTGAAGACTGCTAAATAAACCATCAAATTTTGTGTTAATTCTGTCCAAATTAAAATCGAAAATTTCATTTGCAATTTTCTTTGAGTGGAAGAAATATTTCCATATAAATGTTTTCAGATAATTCATTGGATTTTTGTTGATTTGATCGCCTATGTTTATTTTCGCTGTTTTTACACATTCGATTAATGTATGGAGCCAATTCCTGTCTAATTCTACGAGAAAATCCTTTAGCTTTCTTCATAAGAACGTCATCTTCTATTCTATCACTCTCAGATTTTACAACTTGAATTATCTTCTTCAGCTCTGTGAGAAGAGTTCGAGCATTAGTTGGATGCTTATATATACCAGAGGAAAGATCAATTTCAGCAATGTCATCGATAGCCTTTCGAACAGTATCAATATTTCTAGAATGGATTAATTCCTTACAACTTTTAATATTACTATCATGTACTTTCACTCGTATCATAAATGTTCCTAACAGACGTAACTGTGCTCTTATGTGATTCTTGAGGTGATATTCCGTATATTTGATGCACAAATAATTACCATGCGTAACCAGTATTTCATCAAAGAAAACTTGGTTTGTAACTTCATCATGGAACATGTCTGGAGTAATTAAATTTTTGAGAGTTTCTGAAGCATTTTCATGAATGTGGTTGTTTGTGATGTCGAAGATTCTTCTTGCTGAAGTACCCCATACATGATGGACAGGGAACAAATACGGTCTCCTGATCTCTTGATATTCTAGTAACAATATAGTCTTTACCATTAGAAGGGCAAGACTTGTTAAATTCATAATCTCCCTTCCGCCTCAAATGATCAATTTTCTTCTTCTTTAAAGGATTTGAAACATGTAAACCCATGATTGTTTTCACCTCATCCTCTTGACTATGGACACTGTTCCAATGTCTAACAATTTGAAACACAATTTTCTTGCAGAAGAAACAACAATGGCGTTTATGTGAGCTCCTTTTTTTTTCGCATTCATTAGACGACTCATCAACTAAAAAATAATACTTTTTAACAAGTCTTAAATTTCAAAAAAAAAAAAAACATTTATTTTGACGAAAGGAGCCTCTTTTAAGATTGCAAAATATTTTTTTTCTAATTTTGATATGTAAAGTGTCACTTTTCAAAATTGAAGTTCTTACACATCACACATTTGTAACTAGTTAGGAAATGAAAAACCTTTCACAACTAGTGTGAAATAGTTGTTTAGTGGAAAGTGATATTATGCTGAAAGAGTAGACACACTTTAGCTTACCCTAAAGTCTACAAGTCCAGTATACAGATGTTTTCCATAAACAAAATTCTAACAATTAATTATAAACATTTATATCACAATACTTAGAGCTGCTTAGGTTAATTGTAAAAAAATATAAAATTTAAAATTTTCAATTATATGTATAAATCATTGATTAAAGAATGAAAAAGATATACAATGCAAATGGTAAAATGTGAGGCCAATTCTGGCCGTGAGATTATTCCATTCCTGTGATTCATGTAGTATGCTTTTGATAAACCTGTGTCGTGTCTGGGTTTATATTATTCATTCTCTTGTGGTAATACAAATTTAATGTTCAGATTAATTTTAGTTTAAAATCTGCTATTTCTCAATGTTTGTTTGACTTTTAATCGTCACATAATTTTGAACTAAATTCATTCTGAACATTAAATTTTTATTACCACTAGAATATAAATGATATAAAACCAGACACGACACAGTTTTATCAAAAACATATTACATGAATCACAGGAATGCCAGCAACTTATTGATAATCTCACCGTCAGAATCGGCTTCGCACATACTATTTGCATTGTGTATCTTCTTCATTTCTTAACAATGCTATAAACCGACATTATATAAGCTACCTACCTACTTGATTTTCAATATAATTCATGAAATCAATATCTTCATCTGTTTAAAGCTTAAAGAACCTTTTCTTATTAAAATTAGAAAAAATCTTGTATGAAACAAATCGGAAAATGGAAAATGTGATTTTGTATTACTTGTTTGATTTTGCAGAAACTTGCTTCACTCATTAAGCAAACATCCCACTTGTAACACAAAATGAAGCATTTCCTAACTGGTATTATACATACAGTGTGGAACAACCAATTGGAATATATTCCATATCTTCATATTTTGACACATGTCAAGGAAATGCCGAATCACGTCAATTTTAGATTCTGGAATGACATCCTGCAACGTAAAAATTTCATCCCTAAATTCAACCCCCTTTAAGTGACAGTTGAAAATACCTTTCAAATGAGGTATCACAAACCCTTACTTCCAATTTAAAAATTTGGGGGTTGCAACTGTCACTTAAAGGGGGTTGAATTTAAGGATGATATTTTTACGTTGCAGGATGTCATTCCAGAATCTAAAATTGACGTGTTTCGGCATTTCCTTGACGTGGCAAAATATGAAGATATTGAATTTATTCCATTTTGCTGTTCCACACTGTATATTTGAGAAATTGTCTTAAACCTACTCCTAGTTTTTTAATGTATGCTCATCAAATCAGTTACAGAATATGCTTCTTCCAATGTATTTTTGAGAACTTTCCGTTATTAACTATACAGGGTGGTCCGAATTGTACCTTTGGTAATTTGAGAATCAGTAGAAAATGTGAAATGAATGTGTTTTTTTAATAAACTTATATCGAAAACTTAACCATTTCAGAAATGCAGGACGTTGAAGTTACTTTTTTTTATATCTCCTGAAGTAAATGCAATTTTTTATTGAAATCTTGTTCCTGAATAAGTACCGCGTTTAATCATTATTTTTATTTTCCTACTTCAACCAGAGACTTTTGATTTTTCGGTGAAACGTATAGTTTTCCAGTTAAATATTAACTAGAATTCATTGCATATTCATAAGAACAAGTATTTCAAACATTAATAAGGGTTATTTAAAAAAGATGTAATTAAACATAAATATTTAACAAAGTAAACTCAAATCGTAAGAGGAGCTGTTCAAAATGCTCACCACCAACCTCAATACATTTCCGACATCTTCGAATTATAGAATCAAAGCCAACTAAAAATAAAATCAGAGAGCACTCGTAAAGATAATGACTATATGTATGCAATGAATTCTAATTAAAATTTAACTGTAAAACGACGTGTTTTATGGAAAAACTACAGGAGGACTTTTTATTTGTAAACTGACTGTAAATTTCAAAAATGGAAAAAAATACAATTTCGAACATTGGCGTACCCTTTCTCTTTCACACGTACCCTTTTTCTTTCCGTGGTTACGCCTCTGGTTGAAGTAGGAAAATGAAAATAATGATTAAAAGTGGGGCTTATTCAGGAACATGTACAGACAAAATTTCAATAAAATATTAAATTTACTTCAGGAGATATAAAAAAAACCCTGTATGAAACGTTACTGAAGTTTTCGATATAAGTTAATTAAGAAAACTCACATTAATTTGACATTTTTCTATTGATTCTCAAATTATCGAAGGTACAATTCGGACCACCTTGTATATTCATTATTTCTTAACGACTCACATTTAACTTTGACAAGGCACTTTGTGCAATTTGTTTTAAGTTATCGAAAAAAGATAACTATATTATTATTCTCCTTGAAACTATTTGCTAAAAAATGATTTTTGATCAATTCCTTATAGATGATTTTTTAATTTAACAATATTTCGCCAGGCTGATTTTACCCTGCCCCTACTTTTTGAATTTGAATGTATAAAATTCTGAAAAAACTTACCATGGCTCACCGCTGCTGAGCACAATACTTTTGACACTGACTTGATCTTTGAATTATCAGTTGATAAACTTCCTACACATGATGTTTCTTGAACGCTATTCTCCCTCACCGTAGTCACCGTCTCGTTCATTTCAATAGAGTTATCTTTTTGTTTTCGTGGATAATTTTTTATTATTTGGACAAAGTAGGCTGCAGCTGTTGAGTAGTTCTTTTTTATCAGTATTTTTGTGTTTGGTGTTCTTTTCAAACCTTTGCTTCGCAATATTTGTCTGTGCTTCTTTGGTCTTACACGTGACTTCAGTAACATTATTTCCATGGTCTCTATTTGCTGAGAAATAATTTTTAGTCAGTTAAATATTACAATAATAGTCAGTTTAGTAAGATCTCTTTTGTGAAATTTTCAGGAAATAAAAATACCTAAACTAACTTTATAATCGTCTTATCACAAAGAGGAGTGTGGAGCTTAATTCACGCAGCTTGGTCTTAGTCTTAAGTGTTAACTGACTTAATTTTAATCAATGGTTTAAAATTAGTGTGCGGTACCAACATTTGCAGTTTGCACCCTGCCTCTTGGAATAGCGTGCTGCTCGTATTAATCTGTACTAATAAACTTACTAAAACTTTGGAATAAGATAAGATATGTTGCATAAACTCGCTTTTAATTTATAGTTTATAGTATTACCTAACTGTCGCATCAGTTCATTCAAAGCTGATTTATTGCTGTCGGTAGCAATTAAATTTGCTTCATAGTACCCCATGGATTTATAAGGGGCCCATACTAACTTTCCTTCAATAGGAGTGATACCCTTTGATGGAGTTACGTAAATAATATTGTCGTCCACAAACTGGACTAACGAGTACATCCTAAAATAAATCGTACTTAGTCAATTGAAATGATACATTTTAAATTCAGATATTACGTATTTACTTTAATGAAGTACTTTGTCGATGTCTTTTCTTATTAATTTATACGTAAAAGTAAGAATATCTACCTACCTGTAAAAATCCAGCTACCCACAATTTTTTACACTATCCTATCTATGCACACGACGTTTTTAACGGATTAAAATGCATTTAAAATGAGTTGAGTTGAGCCGAGTGAGGGCGAGTTCATGTCGATAATACAGAATTCATACTATCAATGTCAATGATAGATCCAGGATCCAGAGATAGATCGATATCTGAAAACTAGCTGCGGTTTGTTGACGCCTTTCGCCTTTCTTCTAGAATCATCCTGACCATTCGATATTAAGAGGAGGAGTGATTGAGAGAAATTTTAAAACTAGAATTAGTTAGGAACAACCATAGACTTATTATAATAGACTCCAAGATGACTCATATCCTTGGGGCCAAAATAGTAACGACGATATGTCCTCGCTCCGTCTCTTTTTATAATGTAAGATGCGTATAAAGCTATCTTTCTTTGGGTAACTGCCAGCCACAGACAGTTGGCTCTCAACATAAGTATGTATAGTTGGTTGTATAAATATAACATAATGTTGAATATTAGAATAAGTATGTATTGTTAGTTGCATAAAATTACAGTAAGCTACGTAGTTGATTAGAGAAAGCTGAAAGGCATTTATGTATGTACAGGAAAGGAAATAAATTTTATGTTCGTTCTTTTCTAATATCCAGTGTTTTGTAAAAGGAATATCAGCTATTACCCATAGACAATAAGTATATGTTAATACCGAATACACAGAGGCGTCGTACGTCGTAGCACATACCTGAAACAATAACCCGAAAGAGAGATGGAAGATACGAATTACATTGTAGAGAAAAGCGGTAAGGCTAAAAAAGCATGTGGATACTCTGAAGACAGGTTTTTAAGTAAACGTATATAGCATCTTGTGGTCTATTATATTACGTATATGGGAACAACAGGGAAACCATAGAACCACAGATCATATAAGTATATCATAGAACACAATATCAAAAATGGTGATTCTAAGATCAAAATGTCGCAAACAAAACACCTATTTTAATGCAATAATTTGCACCCGTCGACTTAAATAGCATTCGATTCCCTATTCAAAAACACGCAACCGTTTACATAATCCTACCGTATATATCTGGATAAAACATTTAAATAAGTATATAGGTATACTTATCTTCGCTTCATTATTATTTTACTACAAATGAAATAAAAAGTAATATGAATATGAATATATAGTTACGGTTGGGAGCAAAAAAACTAGTACAGCTTAAGTAGTACCTTGTAATTAGATCTTATCAAAAATCAAGATAACAATTGTAGGGAAATTATTAAAAATTTAAGTCTCCCGCCACCTTGTCGGTTGGTAGTAGTTAGGTTTAAAGGAAAGTCCCTAGATAACCAAAACCGGTAAAGGAGTAGGGGAAACACGCGGGAAAACAAGCTTGGGTACGCCATGTTTTTATGGACCTTATTTTGTTAGCAGTAGGATGTGTATATTTTATGTCTCCAAGATTTATGAGAATATAAGCTGTTTGTTTCAAGAAGTGTTTTATTTAAGTGCTCTCTAAGCCAACCTACACAATAAATAATGATGCCATTATATTTCAAAATATTAATTTTAATTTGTTAAAATGTCAAAATCTGCTGACTAAACCGGTCATTTTATAACCTCTTCAATAATATTCATAAGCCAAACATTACCTAAAAGCAAAGAGTACTACTTACAAAACTAAATATTTCATAGAACCAGAATATGCATAGTTATTAGTTTTTTTGTTCCCGACCGTACTTCAAATTTACAGATCACTATTCGCGAAAATCACGTATCACGAGATGGCGCTGCAAATTTAGTGTATGTATATGAATTAACAGGGCGAGTTGCGTTATTCACCGGTTGATCCACCAGATGTACATCTCGTTCTACAGAGATAGAACGAGATAAAACACATCTGATGGATCCACCGGTGAATAAAGCAACTCGCCCGTAGTAAACAACAAACCTTTGACGGATCTGTCAGTCTATTGACATTTACGATAAATTTAGAGGTTAATTTTAGTCAAGGCTTCTAGACTTTGTACAGTTACATCAATGAGCAGCATTAAGGCAAGGAAAATGCAGGGTGAGGAAGAGCTGGCGACCGCGGTTCTATATGCTTTAAAAAGAGAGAATTTGGATTACGAGCAGTTCGTTTTGCGAAAAATGTTTAGCGCTACGTCGCGCTAAAATGCTTATATTCTGTTGGTAGTTAGCGACACATATTATTTATGCTGTCGCGACAGCCAATCAGCGTTTCGCACTAACGCTGGTCGCTGACCAAATTGTGACGCGAAAAGTTCATCAACTTTCAACTAAGCAGTGAAATATCTATCTCCTTTCTCTGTTCTATTCTCTTGCCATCTCGTTTTTAGTTTTATAGTTTAATTTAGTTCTGTGAATTCGATGGTAAATAGTAAATATTAACCAATAAATCATCTCGTGGTGATAGTCATTTTACTTTTGACTGCATTCAATTTTAATTTAATTTGTTGACAAAGCAAAATCGAGGTTAGGTTAGCACATTTATTTTGATAAAATGTCAAATAACGACGAAATCGCTAAGCCGTGAACGGGTCCATGGAATAGCTTAAAGTAAAAATGCAGTGCTATTAGTGGCAGTACGTCAGCACTGCATTCAATCGCACTGCCATACTGACGTTGTCGACCGCCGCCTTTAGAGTTTACCAGCCTTGAATTTTAGTAAAATTTTTTTTATTAATGCATCCGTGTCAACCGTTTTATTAATTGACTGCATTGCTATATTGTTTATAAACTAGTTAAATATTAACTTCACTTTAAACGCATTATTTATTTAAAAAATCACAAGATATATTAAAAAAACCAGCCAACTTACAGTGACAGTAGTGACAGCGGTTTGTTGTTCACTCTGATTTATGAATGACTCATTATATTGAGATTATGCTAAAAAATATAGATGTCGCCCACTCCGTGATTTTCGCGACTGTATTCTGTATTTGTTGTTTTCATAGCTTTGAAGAAGTTAATTATTTCGTAATTCGTTCAGAGAAAGTTTTTGTAAAACCTAATTATTTTTCGATCATACATATACCTACATAGTGCCGTCATAGGTTATTTGTGATTTTAACTTTGAGTTATCTCCTTAGATACCTAACCATTATTATAACCAATGAAGGTTACGACATCTCCAACTCTCTCTAAGTTTAGTTGTTTGTATTTATTAAATTAGAGATATTAGAGGGCATACAGAATGCGAAAGTCCTCATCTTGACATAGGACCTAAATTTGCCGCTTAGTCTTGTTTAGTATCGCAGCTCTAATGTGTAAATAGTTCGAGACGCCAGCATACGGCGACCAAGGACGGACATGTACGAGCAGTAAAGCACTTGTTTCCAGGCAGCGGCACTTCACGTCGTATGTATTTTGAGGTTGGCTATGTCAAGATGGGATCTTTCGCAATCTGTATATACATATGGAGTAAACTACGGCTTACATAATAATAAATAAATATTTACTCATTTCACATTTGCTTAATAATTCATGAATAAAGGTTACAATATTCAAGAATGACCAAGTTAAAAGAAAACTTGTCAGCCATTCTTGAGTATGTTGTATCTAGACCGTGTTTCCAAGATTAAGTAAAATTAAATTCGATATTTCTCGCCAAATAGTAATACGTAAAAGATAATGAAGAGAGCTACACAACACACAGTCAAATACACAATTACCCCACAAGAAATCGAGATAAAATAAACATGAATTTCGGCAATCATTTTTTCCACCTCTTCCCAAGAATTTCCCTCTACAAATAGTACAGTGTCATCAGCAAATGAAATGATTTTGCCAGCGCAATTTAGGGTAAGTAACTCATTTAAATAAATTAAGAATAGCGTAGGTCCTAAAACAGTCCCCTGTGGTATTCCGTAAGTGACCTTCATAGCTTGACTAGTACATTTATCAATTTCAACCATTTGTTGTCTTTTAGATAACTATCTATTAGAGAATACGCAACACCCCGAATACCAACTCTATATAACTTTGCCAAAAGCCTCCGATGACTTACTGTATCAAAAGCTTTTGCCAAGTCTATGAACACCCCTGCACAAGGCCTACTATTGTCCAAGCATCTATAAATATTTGATGTTACTAAGGCGATTGCGTCATTCGTTGATTTATTTTTTGAGAACCCAAATTGAAATTTTGATATTATATTGTTTTTTTCCAGAAAATCCACCCTTCTCGCCTTTAGAGCCTTCTCAAAAATTTTTGCTATATTAGATATAATACTGATTGGTCTGTAATTTTCCACTTTATTACGATCTCCTTTTTTATAAATTGGCTTTATAATGGCAATCTTAAAATGTGATGGACATTTTCCTTCTATAAAAATTAGGTTGATTATATGACATAATGGTTTTGAAATATATTTGCACACTTCTTTCAGTAAGATAGGAGTTATTTTATCAAATCCTGGAGAGGAATTATTTTTTAGAGAAAGTATAATACTGTTAATTTCGTCCTCAGTAACTGGTTTAAGAAAAATTCATATTATTAGGATACTTTAGTTCATTTTCGTTATTAATACTTTGATTATTTGTTAAAATATCTTGTGCCATTTTTTCTCCAACTGTTGCATAGTGGGTGTTAAAAATTTCAACAACTTTTTTTATATTTGTTTCAGGTATATTGTCTTCATTTAAAATTTCAAGATTGACATTACAATTTTTAATCTTCGTATTACTAGTAAATTCATTTATTGTTTGCCATAATTTTTTGCTGTTATTTTTGTTTTGATCTATAATATTTTTATAATACTTACTTTTTAAATCTGTAACCAACTTCACAATTTTGTTCCTGTAAGATTCATATTGATTGTACGCATTTTCATCTTTTGTTCTTTTGTAAATTTTATATAGTTTATCTCTTTTTTCCATCGACTGCAATAAACCATGAGTGATCCATGGTTTCTTTTTGTATTTACTTTTAGTTGTAACAATATTTGTAGCCTTACAGATATATTTATCAAGAATACTTACTAAATTTTTTGTAGCACTTTCTAGGTCATCATTTTCCAATACCGTGTTGAAGTTTTCATTCATAAATAATTTTTTTAGTTTTGTGTAATTAATATAACTTTTTACATTATGATATTCAGTATTATTTTTGTCATGGTTAGATAGCTTATACTGTAGAAGGGTGGGATAATGATCACTTATTTTAGAATGTAATACCATAGGCAGTAGTTTGTCATATTTTACAGTATTACTCCTAAAAAATAAATGGTCCAAACAAGTTTTTGAATTTCTTTCAACCCGTGTGTATTTAATAATTAATGACTTGTACCCATTTTCATACAGTATGTTTAAATAGTCATGAGAATCATTTGAACCACCTAATATATCAATATTAATATCCCCAATTATTATATCAGTATTACACCGTTTAAACTTACGTAAGTATATTTCAAGCTCATTAATAAAAAAGGTAGTATCAATGGTGTGTGGTCTATAAATTGATGTTATAGATATTGTTTCATTGCCTTGATTACTGGTGAGCCTTACACTTTATAGTAGCAATATCAATGATATTTACTTCAAAATTATAACATGTTTTTATATAGACCACTACACCATCATTCTTATTAACGTTACTTTCGCTGCAAATTTTCGTATATCCTTCAATTTCAAAAAGATTTAAATTAGGTAGCTTATATGTTTCTGTTAGAACTATTATATCAAAAATATTGTTAAATTTATCGAGCATAACCTCTAGAACATTAAAATTTTTTCCTAAACTTCTGATATTTGTATGAAAAATACTGAAGTTTCCATTTTTACAGTCAATATCAAGATGGTTTATCGTGTCATTTAGGGTTTCTATTTCTAGGGTAGGAATTTCAAACAGATCGAAATTTCTTATATAATTATCCATTTCAATATATTTCACTATGTATTTAATCTAGATTGAAAATATTACTGACCCAACAAATTTAATAAGAAATTAAAATATCTATTTCATTACATAAAAAACCTAAAAAAGAAAAAAATATATATATATTGTACGTAGAATTAATTCCTACAGTTTTATTCCTATACAAATTTTTGTTATCATTAAAGTAATAAAGTACAATTATTTTTTAGTATTCCTGGTTACTTTCGGACTATATGATATTCTTCTTTTCTTTTTTGCAGCTTGTTTACTCGCGTCCTTTATCACCACTGGCTGGGAATTAGTTACAATTTTATTCACGCTTAATTTATTATTGTTTCGTTGTTTCTGATTTATATTTTTTGTGATCGTATATCTGTTTCATTTACTTCAGTATTTTCTTCTTCTTCTTCACTAATATCAGAACTGCTTACTTGTTCAATCTGCTTTAATTCCTGTGGGGTGTATGGGACGTTGTTTACAAACAACTTGTAACCCGAAATTTTGGCTTCGTGGTTTTGAGCTCTTGCTATCTTTAAGTGGTCTCTAAGGGTTTTTTGGTCCTCTCTATCTTGCACATTTAAATCATTTGCTATATATATGCTTTGTTCTTTCAGCTGTTTTACTTTATCTTTACTATTAGACAGTAAGCTAACCTTTTTCAAATAAGAGATGAACTCTAGTACAATAGGTGGATTCTGACTTTTCCCTATCGTGTAAATGTTGTTGATATGTTCTTCTACAATATTTGTTGCAAGTAAATTATTTAATAAATTGAGAGTGACATGTAGTAGGTCCGGAAGTTGATTTGGTTGATTTTTTACGCCAAAAATAACCACATTGTTTTACGAGTTTTTCGTTCCAGGTAGGTACACCTTTTTCTTAAAATTTCAATTTATGTATCTGCACTTTCTATTTTTTCAGTAAGACCTGCTATTGCTGACTCCAACTTATTTGTAATTTCTATTGTTTGTTTATTGTTCGCTAGAATAAACACATTGTACAGTTTTAATTGGTCTTCTGTGAGATTTTGTAGGGCATCCATATTATTTCACGAAAATCAATTCAAATACGACCACTGGCGGAATAACAATTCTATCATGGATAGTTTTTGTTCGAATTTGATTTACACGCGATACTAGGTCTTCTGATATTTGATTAGTAGACACACTTTGATTAACTGTTTAATTGTTTATCTTTTTTATCCCTACCTTTGTTATTAATTTCTGTATGACTAACTTTAGGTCCAATAGATTTTTAAAACACATTAAACCACTTATTTTTATTCACTTTTATAGCTCGAATAGAAACACTGTTTACACTCTGACACTCTAGTCTAGAACTCTAGAATATACAAACAATATATTTCTTCCTCTATTTTTAAATCTGCACAAGTTATATATTTATCCAAAATGAGAAAAACTTATAGGCCGATATTTGCAATACATAATAATATCATCTAAATGCATAATTATATTGACGTGTTTTAAATCAGAGATCGTTCGATTGTATTCAAAATTTTAGTCTTTTGGTTTACAACTGCCCAATAACCCAGACAGCACATGTACGTTCTATGGACATCCAGTGGACGTCCTCAGAAAATTTCTATATCACTTCGTTAAAAATTTGCGGGATGTTCTATTTGAAAAAATTGAGAAAATGTAATTCAAAGAATCTTGAATTAATAATTATCTGGTATTTATATTATGTTTTCTTAAAACCCATAATTGTGAATGTAGATTTTTTCAATATATATCTGCAGATGGCATTATTTTAACAAAAAAAATCATTACATCCAATAAGTAAGTTGTTGGAAATAGTTAATAATAATATAGGAGTGAAAATGTACTGTTGTATATAGCACTTGACCCTGTAGAATCGTCTTTGGCTTGCCCTATATAATTTACGGTTATAGAGTTTTTTATCTAGCTTTACTTATGTTTTTCAATCAAATTTCAAGTTAAACGCACTATTGATCCACATCCCAGCAAGCACCGATTATTGGCCCATTGCTAATAAACTGCCTACATGCCTTTACTTCATCATTGGTAGAGTACTGGCAATGAATGCTAAATTAATGAATAAAGTGAAACACCGGCCAGCGCTCGGCCACGGAACACTTTGCCAATGATAGCTGTGCAGTGCTTTTTTAACACTTATCCTTTACATCACATGAATGAAAAGTACAATTGTTTTGCCATTACAATTTATACAGTGGGGACCATTGTTGGCACTGTATCGAATATTTAACGTTTATGTGATGAGAAAGTGAAAACTATAAATATTCTGCCATTACATTATATGCAATTGTGGCTACTGGAACTGGAGACCTCCGGACCCCACCCATGGTGTCCCGGAATACAGAGATGGCAGATATAATTAAGGCCGACATTTACTGAAGAAGAATGTAGTAGTTTACACCATGGCAATTCATGAAAAACATAATTAAAATCAGCCATAGATCGTTTTTCATTGATTACCATAAATTGAAATTTTAATGTTATCTATATCTCTTTGCAGTAAATGTCAGCCTCAATTATATCTACAATCCCTGTATTTTCGGACAGTACATGCAGGTGCAGGAGCCCCTCAAACTCCAGTAGTCACTACTGCATATACCTTTTTTTTAATCAAAGAACAAAAAACTTAAATTTTTTTATCGACAAAGATACCAATAAATCTTAAACAGTAATTGAAAAAATGTTTTTCAAAAAGTGTATACACATTTGAAGAAAAGTATACGAGTATATGTTATATTATACCTATTAAGTGGTGAGTAATGAACAAAGGTAAGTAAGTTGACGATATAAGAAACGCATAAGTACTGAATGATAAAATATGTATTTATTTATTAAGTACTAATAAAAACTAATTCTAATTATCTATTATTCTTCTCCTATTCACACGCCCTCCTTCACGGTCAATCGATCCCCTTAACCAAGTTTTGATTGTATCTTCGATAGTTTTTTGTGATGAATCTTTACATAACGGGTTTAACCTTACAGAATCTAAAAAAAAATTATAGGTGATAGTTAAGGTGGTGCAAATTTATTTCAAATCATTCTTTCATTTATGCAATTATTTAAAAGTAACACTAGTAATATTAGCTTTTGTCCAAAGACTCTGCTCTGCATTTTCAAAAGCCTCACAACACCCAGTTTCTCTTGGTTAACAACAGATAAATTCAATAAATGAAATTTTTCAAAAAGAGACTGTTCCATCACAAAATTCATAAAAAGATTTACACTAAATCTGTTGTTAGGTAGAACTACCATTCCTACTTCATATTAGTATTAAGGTGTATAATGCTTTTTTTGTACAAGGATGTCTGTTCCACTTACCAATGACTAATTTAACAACATGTTTAAAGTCCTTCAAAGCTGGTTTGTCATTGCGGCCTGACCAGTTTATTTTAATTGCTAGATCATGGCAAAATATCTTCGTTAAGATTCTACGTGTAGTATCAGGTACATCTCTGCCACCAATCAGCTTAAGATATGAGATCTAAAATTTAACATAAGAATTTCTCAAAGAAAAATAATACAAGGTATATTATCTCAAAAAAAAATTTAAAATATAGGCTTAACCATTTCTAAAGTTTTATAAACAACTAGTTAAATAAATATGCTATTTTTGTTGTTTGATAAATTGTCATAAAATATAAGGGGTACTTTTGCATAACTATGCCTATGTATGTGCAATGTATATATGAATAAGAATGTGAATATAGCTTTTATTTTGGAGTAGTAGATAACTTAACTTTACTATTTTACCCCCTTTTTTTAAAAAACAAGTTCATTTGTCCAAGTTGGCCACATAAAAATGTGTATTCTCAAAATGTCTCACATTTGATATTTTAAAATTAGTATATACAGTGTGACCCATTTGCTTGCTCTATAAAATCTTTATTTATTGTGCGATTTTAACAGGATTTTTTTTAAATAGTAGAAAAGGGGTCACACTGTATATCAAATACTTACAATTCTATTAAATTCATTGGCATCGTCCAATTTCAAGTTAAAAGCTGACAGCTGTTCAATAGTTAATAAAGGTAAATCAACATCTTTGGTTTCAGCCAAATCAACATCAAGGTTATTATTTTGAATTATCTGCGTTAGGTAATCAAGTCTTTGTAACATTTTGGTTTGGTTTTTAAAAGTTGAACAAGAATTTCTGAAAAAAACAAAAAACAAACATTGCTATAGTAACGATAGTGCATGCATGGCTATTATGGTTGTCGAGTATGCAACTCGTCAACAAATTCCATTCTTAGTCAAGGCAAAAATTTAGAATACATAATTATTTATAGCTTTAGGGCAACAACATTAATGTGCATACAAGGGATTTGTGTCGATTAGTGTTTAAAATATTTTAATTTTGTGCTAAAACTGTTTTTAATTTGATTGATAAATTATTTATTCAACAAAATTCGAACACCAATTGAAACAAAAAAAAAAAGGGTATTTAAAATGTAAAATAATCGGTCTCAAAAAAATTTCAAAATTCGAATTTTGTTTTGAAACTCGGTATCCAAAGCAAGGCTAAAATAAGAGTATATAAAATTATACTAAAACATATTGTTTGTAGTTTATTTGTGGCGGATAAAACATATAAAGTCTCATATTGCCGCAAGGCGTACGGTGTGCATCGTACATGGATAAAAAATATATAGGTATAACTACAGCACAATTTAACTAACCTTGTGATCTAGCAGAAAAGTTAGAAGTCTCTTGGCCATCTACACCAGAGCTAGCCATGCTACATTCAGATACGCTAGTTCCAGTAGTTACACTAGATCCAGTAACGCCCAAGTCTATCTTATTACTATTATTATTTGCCACTGTCTTATTTGGCTTGCTTGAGGAAATGGCTGGAAGTGGTACATTTGGAAGATTGTCTTCAGAGTCACTATCGGTGTCTATGTTTGATAAAAAATCTTCCCCAAACTTCTTAGAAGCAAGCCTTTTTCTTATATCTTCCGTTTCACTTTCTGTATTTATATCTGAATTAACTTCTAATTGTTTCAGTTTATCTCTCGCCTTTCCATAATTATCTGAAAGAATTTATTTTAAAATTAATTTCAAAATCAATACCTATATATTTTCAGTAATTTTTAAATGTAAAAAATTTAATAAAATACACTACTTTTAGAAAAGTTATATACAAGCAATACATTTCAGATTAAAACTTAGTAGTAAATAGTAATAATCCTTTCATTCCCTTCATAAAATGACCATCCAAAATTGGTTACCCTGACTGACCTCTATTATATTATTTACCGATTACATAGTAAGTGATCAGCTATTTTCTATATTAATAAATTAAATAACTATAGCTACCTGTCTTGTATTTTATGGTAATCAAACACCAGCTACTTATTTCTGGCCCAATAGGTGTATGTTGAAGGACAGCTTTCTCCCTCGTTTTATCGTTTTTATAATTCGGCCACCAGCAGTAGAACTGATTTTCTTCCTTATACACCCAACTACTTGAAATAACAGCAGTGGGATAACTTCCATCTTGTTCCTCATTTGGAAATTCCACAACAACATAGTGTAACTTACTCTCCAATAAGTTTCTAGGTATAGCAATAAAATCAATACATATAGTGGTAATAGTAAGTACATTAATTATTACATTAAACGTGAACTCTTAACATCTTTAAAATTTTCTAATATTAAAAGTAGCAGAAAA
Organism: Rhagium mordax; assembly: GCA_963680705.1. Classification (NCBI taxonomy): domain Eukaryota; kingdom Metazoa; phylum Arthropoda; class Insecta; order Coleoptera; family Cerambycidae; genus Rhagium; species Rhagium mordax. The sequence goes on along the minus strand of OY796660.1, from coordinate 45,738,907 downwards.
TGGTGGAGGTTGAAATGAGAAGTACCTACCACCTATTTCAGTGTTGAGATGATGTTCTCAAAAAAATTAAAATTTTGATCATTCTAATTAACTTTATGTATATGTAAAGATCGTTTCAAACTTTGAAGCGGTAATAGTATATTTTATATTAAGAGCGGAAAGTACATTCTTGTCGCTTGCGCATGAAAATTGCAGCTTGAGGGGAAGCCGAAAGCTGCAATCGGCAAGAGTACCTACTTTTGGCTCGAAATATAAATGCCACTTTTTCGACGACTGACCATATTTCCATACTCAAATCAAAATTAAAAATTTTTATATTTGACGGAACACGTTTATTTCAATTGTCAAGCGTTGCCATGGAAACGCCAAGCCTTGGTGATTACATTGACAGTTCGAAAATGCTACTTTCAATGTCGGTCGTCGAAAAAAGCTATACTATCCACTGTGTCCAAATCAAGGTCTAAATAAAAACATGTGTGAGGTGTATCAAAGGCACAAACATTATATTTTCCTCACAAGGATATAAAATGCCTTTACATGAAATATCGCAAAGACTGGCACGTATTTTATTAAAACTATTTCGGACATAAATATGTGATAAAAAAATAGAATCAGTTGGATAATTATTAATTGACTGCTCAAGTACTAACTCTTCTCCAACAATATTCCAAACTCCATTGTTACAAAAGTATAATATTTTAATAATAACACCGCTTTTTAATTGTACACAATTATCTCCATTTGCTGAGGACAATCTACAATCATTAAACTTTACACATTTATAAAATTTACAATTAGGAAAATAAATATCCTCTATATTATCTACTTCAGAAAATGGTGAAACAGTTACATTATTTGAGATATTATAATTTCGACTTGTTCCATATCTTAAGTTTTTAATTTCTCCTAATCTTTTACAAACTTGTTGTAAGGGTTGGTTAGATTTCCGAAGCATTTTCTTAAGGCAGTAAAGGTTATTTTCAGCCCAAAAACAATTTATGTAATTTAGAGATTTGAAATTTTTAGAATCCTCTGCTAAATGTATAAGAGTATGAGTGTTATATGTCACAAATCCCCTGCCATATAAGGTGCTGGAGTGTTTCACAAATGAAATTAGTAATTTGTTGGCATAATCGTTATAATTTTTATTCAACATTTCATTCATCAGAATGGTTATACCATATGTTAACAATAAAAAATTACAATAAATTGTCTTTGGGATAAAGTTTCTTAAAATTAGTGGTGCAATATATAATAAAAATTGCCTCAGTTCAGTGGCCTTCCAGTGTTCTAAAATTTTATTATTAATACCGGCGATATTTAATTTAGAAATATTAAAACTGCGGCCACTATCTCTCCACAAAAACAAAATTTTTCTCACAACACCTAAACAAACCGAATGCATATAGTCAATAGGAAACTTTGTGACCAAACCAATACCTAACTTGCATAGTGGTGTATCACCTTTATGATACATTTGATATATTTTCATATTAAAACCAGAATCCGTTCTAGCTGGTGCTTTTAAATCTGTAAATGTCATAGTTTTCACAAATTTGCCTTCAACACAACATTTGTCACATCCATATCTGCTATTATGTCCTAGCGTGTTTTTTATAAAATTTTTGGCTGGGGTGTCACAACAAAAAGAATGCACACTTATTTTAATTTTCTTGTTATCTAGTGTAAAACCACATTTTATTAGTTCAGCTAGTTCATCGACAAACTTATGTAAAAACTGTTCCAAAGGAGGTTTACTACAACCACAATATATTGCAACTGGAAAGACTTCAGTTTCAATTTTACACAAAATTTGCCAAAACTGCAAGTTTTTACTCTTATACAGCGGTAGTCCATCAACATTAAATTGCAAAAAGTATTCTTCATACTTAAAATTATACATTTTAGTTATTTTTGTGAGAGTTTCATGCAAACCAAAATAGTAGAATTGACCAGTACCCATATTTTCTAAACAGACTATCCTTTTTGTTTTCAATATTGTTCGTGCATCAAGCGGTAAATTATTTATTGAGGGACAAGTTTTCATCCATTTTAATAACTCACTTAATGCCGTATGTGAGATATTATTTCTTATTGACCAATCTGCCAAAAATAGATCGTTACTTCTTTCGACTGATGTGACATGATCTAATAAATTGTTCGCAATAATATTTTCTGTGCTAGAAGTGCTCGGAGCAGTATCATCATATAATACTGCATCGGTTTTATTAGTGCTTGAATCATTTTGTTCAGAGTTAAGATTTGGACCAACAATTTTATCAGTTATTGTATCAGAATTAATTATATGGTTGGTAACATTAACTTCAACATTGTTTTTATCTAAATTTTTTTTTCCAACCTGTTGCTCTTTCCTCTGTTTCAACTGGTTATCAATGTTTTGTAATATTTGATTTACTTTTTTTTTACGAACCTATGTTCACCACTCCTACTTCTTCTCTTAAGCATTATTAGGTTATGTCGCTATATGAAAAATGGATAATTATTATAAAAAAAATGATGCACTTACTTATTCTTTGCCATGTAGAACCACACAATACACAATATTTTGTAAAACTGATTAAACATCTCTGGGTAAAACTAAAACCATAAAACTAGCCACTGGCGTGCCTTATATCTTCTTTCCAACACAGAACGACTCCAAACTCCAACAACAACCAACAACGACTATCTCGCCATCCCGCCTAGCCGTCAAATGTCAAACGAAAGTTTCGCGTTTCGGCGGTTCGCAACGCGGGAGTTTTAAAAGTATAAAAGTTACAACACGTATTGTAAATTGTAATGCTATAAACCATTTTATAATTGCTTTTTTTGCATTAACAAATATTGCGATTACATTCACAGGAATAGAATAATGGCCCATTGATACAATTTACTGTATATTGGTTACTATGTATTAGGCCAACAATGGATAATTGACGGCAAAATGACGATGTAATAAACGGTTTTTGACATCACTTAAAAAACGTTAGTATGTCACAGACAAAAAAGTGCTTTTACTTGTTTAATGTACCAACAACGTTAAAGTGATTTCAACTACCCAATAACAGAAAGGGCATATTAAACACACAAAACCATCAATTCACCATTACAACACGGAGGTTATAATGGTTAGACTGTACTCTATATTCACTTTCCAAATATTGGCAAAAATTGCCATCACTCAACCAGCGATAACTGTAATGGCCCATTGTTTTGCCAGACATATTGTGTTTGCTGGGATGTATATTACAATGTGATATAATTTTAAACTGCCATCAAATCGCTTAGATGAAAAATTTTTATTACAAGCAGTTAGTTTTGCGGAAAATGTTTAGCGCTACGTCGCGCTAAAATGTTTATATTCTGTTGGTAGTTATTACATCTAATAAGTAAGTTGTTGGAAATAGTTAATAATAATATAGGAGTGAAAATGTACTGTTGTATATGGCACTTGACCCTGTAGAATCGTCTTTGGCTCGCACTATATAATTTACGGTTATAGAGTTTTTTATCTAGCTTTACTTATGTTTTTCAATCAAATTTCAAGTTAAACGCACTATTGCTCCACATGTATATTACAATGTGATATAATTTTAAACTGCCATCAAATCACTTAGATGAAAAATTTGTATTACGAGCAGTTCGTTTTGCGGAAAATGTTTAGCGCTACGTCGCGCTAAAATGTTTATATTCTGTTGGTAGTTAGCGACACATTTTATTTATGCGATTTGGCAACACCGTAATGAGGATAATATATAAATATATATAAAATATGTTAATTATAATATATAACTTTATTAATAATTGTTAATTACGTAGGATAGTACATAAGTTCAATTAATCTTATTTGTTAAATTGTTAACTAATGTAGTGTTACTGGTTATGAGGACATCATCTCCGTCTCTACAAAAAAAAAAGACTGGCTAATTGGTTACGCCAAAGCCATTTAAACGTAAACACACACACACACACACACCCACACACGAAATAGAGGACACCTGTATCTACTATGTTAAACACCAAATTTCAAGAGAAGATTGTGTTCCAAAATTTCTTAATGGAAAAAACAATCATTACTGCCAAACTATCCAAATTCATCTCGAACAAGACGTGATTGAGCCAATCAATGACGCCTGCTTAATCATCGTACCTGTAAAACAAACCACAGTTGAAAAGAAATGTAGTGAATATGGATATGAACAATTAATCAACCACAGTTAATTCGAATCCCATATAAGTGTAGCGTAATAATAAACGGCTACACCTACAATAATGATATTCCAAATGAACGAGCGACCCCATTTGAACTATCCCAGATAGAAGTTAAGAAGTTCAACCCTGAGAACAACCCTCTGAAAGTTCCAGAGAAAATGAAATTGGATGGCCTTACCAGACTACGGAAACTAGCCGAAAGAACTCAGTTTCATCGACTACAAGCTCTGAAGGAAGACAACACTTCTTATATCGTCCTGTATATTTTCTTATTATTAATTATCATAGTTATTTCATATATTGTTTTTAAAGTAGCTTTCAAATACAAACAGCATATACTAATATATTTTAGGGGACATAAAAAGCAGGAAAACAAGAATTAAACAAATATTAACAAAATTAGAAACCCTGAAAATAATACTACCGTCGGAAAATCCTACGCACTTATATACAGGGTGGCCCGTTTAACTTGGGCCTATACCTTATATCAGAAACTATAGGTGTTATGAAAAAAATGTCGAAGTAAAAGTTGTTCGAAATCAAATGAACTATTATATTTTAATAAAACGAGATCTCTATCTTGCTTCTATAAAGGGCGATAAGTTAAAGTTGTATTTTTTTAAATGGAACACCCTGTATATTGTTGCAGTTTTAGATTCTACGTAAAATTCTCATCATCGTCATATACATATATACATTCTGTGAATATAAGAAACGATACATATACAATACCACTACATATCTCTAAAAAATTTGAAGGATGTTTTTCATATATTGCTCCTGTTTTGTTAAATAAAGTTGCTAGTAACCTTAATTTATCACTTGGTCAATTTAAAAGAAAAATAAATCAATGAATTAATACATATAAATTTACTGTAATCTATATTTAAATGATTTATTAGATTTAGTATGTTTATAATATGTTATATTTATAACTTTGAAAATTAGTTTATTTATCCACCTCGGTTTTTTTATCTCTTCTTATTTGTCTTAAAATTTTTTGTAATGCTCAATTATGTTTTGATTTGTATTGTTTACTAATTTTAGGGAGACGATGGTAGATAGGTAATTCCTAATCGCCTTCCTTTTGTGTAATATTTATATTATCGCAATAAAACCTATTTTGATTTTGATTTGATCTGATATATGGTATCATGTATCTAAAATGCCTATTGTTTGAGTTATAAGCATTTAAAATAAAAAATTGACAGTTTGGGATCAACTTTGAAAAATTGATAATTCCGATACTAGATATTATTATTATTTGCAACTTTGCACCGATGATTAGCACATGCCGTTGTGTAAAACAGTCGCAGGAAAATTTGAAATTTTTTGTACAAGGTGGTTGCAAAGTCGCTGTCAATTTCCAAAGCTTTAAACCTTGATAAGTCAAAAATCTTAAATGGAACACCCGGTATATTATTCCCTAGTTCGGTGTAGAACTAAATTCCCTTCAAGCTGGTATATGGTTTCCCTCTACTTAAAGTTGCTCGGTTTCATGATATTTGACACTATTTAATTATAACCGCACTATTCTGAACCATGTAATAAGGTACATATATACATAAATACATAGGATTTTCCTATGCGCTTAGTGTTCAGCGCCTTACGGTATTTATGTATTTGTTTAGTAAAATTTATATTATTTTTAAGTTTACGACCACTGACCGAAAATAAACGATGGAATTCGAATCTCACCGTGTTGAGCGTGACGTCAATCACTGGCATTTTTTTTACAGAACTTTAGAATCTTTTATGTTCGTCGTTGTACATATATCATACTGTTAACGTGTAGATTCAATGTGCGATTTCGGTGTTAAATATTAACATTTTTCACGGAAAAGTGAGTGGAACAGATTTTGTAAAAGCCCAGAGAGATAATTTGGCTAATGTTGCTCTATTTGTTGCTGTACTACGTTTAGGTGGAAGACACCTTTTTCTACCAGTTTGACAATCAAAATACATGATCTTTCAAATGTATGTAACTACCCATTAATTTAAACATCATATAGTTTTCTAATCTTCCTCTAATTGAAAAAAAAAAAAAGTAAAATACATAACTTAAAATTGTATGATTTTGAAAAGGTACAAAATCGCACTTACGTTGAAATGATCCTCTCATACAACCTCTTTAGTGTTTTCTGATATATCATTTTCACTCCTTTTCATGGTACGTAACCATAATTTTCGTTTTTTCTTTAATTTAGCGCTTCATCGTATATTGGTAATGAGACAAATCTTTTTTCTGGTGTTTTTCTTGTGGACGACTGGCAATGGGGTATTTAACTTAACAGTAACTTGGATGCGTGATATCAATAATTTTCTTTATTTCATCCCGCCCGGAAAGTACAACACTACAGTATTCATATGAGGCCGGAAAATGAGACATTACGGTATCAGAGCCGGTAAAGTACCGGAAACCACCGGAAACGTATTCGAATCAATCACAAACTGTTATTACACCTTTTGACAGTTGTTTGACATATAAAAATCAACCGTAAATTAAAAAATAGTGTCAAATGTCAAGTGACATAAGAAAATAACCAAATGTCAAATTATACAAATATACTAATATACAAGAAATGACGGGATGAAATAAAAAATCATTCGACACACGTCCGTAAGGTGTTGTTCCAGCCTCGTTTAGATATTCTAGACTCGGCTCCTGACGTCGCCTCGTCCATAATATCTACTCGACTGTAACAAGTCACCTTCCGGACTTGTGACGAAAATTACTATCTTTTTCATTGTAAAATGCTGCATTAAACGCTATTTTATCAAGTTTTACACAACATCAAACATTAAATGGAATTGCCAGTGTCTGACGTCACAACACCACAGCAGCCATTTGCATGACGTCACCGTCATTTTTGGGGCTCTTTAAAATAATCAATTTTTTTTAGATAATGGGTTACATTTTAGCCGTTTTTTATTATTGCGATAGCCATTTAGAAAGTTAATTTACAAAATTACATTTAATTCAAAAATCATGCGTATACCCTATTTTCACGCTATACTAAGAACAAGTTTTGCGAAAACCGCGTTTAAAGATTTCTGTTTGTGCCGTTATGTTTTTGCTTGACTAACAAAAAAAATCATTCATGATATGATTTGTAAGGCCATATCAAACTTATTTAAGAAAAAAACTGCAAAACTAGGCCATGGCTATTAGTTATGCTACATACGGGGTAAGGAAGCAAAGCAGTATACTAAAATTAGTTATAGAGGAGCGGATTCATTTAAATAGACGCTCCCGTTAACGAAAAAGTGAATCATGAAGTAGAACATATTGAGACCCCTACCATCCTTTTCAGCACTTAATTTTACATATGTTTTCAGAATACACGACTCTCTCCGTTCGAGACAAAAGTTTTGGGGGAAAAACTAAAAAAAATCATTTTTTGCAGTAATTTAAAGTATTCCTTCTCTTACTTTTACTTGAAAACCGCAATAGATATTGAGATGATTCTTTCGCTATTATTTAGTGTAGAATGTCATCTTTCGAACGACATATAATAGATTATGATCAATAAATTCTTTCCAACCCTAATTTAGTGTTATATCAGCGCGTGCAATATGGGTGAAATTAACTGGGTGAAAATTGAGATTCAGCATCGAATAACTTTCTTGTACAATAAAAATGCAAAAACCGGTACACGTGACGAGACGCAGAATTTTATAAGGACCATTTGACCCGATTAGTATATGCACTTATTTTCAAAAACAAAGGCAGGAGAACACAAAAACCGAGGCCGCTACACCTTACTTCGCATGCCTTCCCCTCACCGCACTACCCGTTGCGAAGACAATATTCGCTACCTCGGTTGCGTAAATTCATTACTATTGGACTCTATTAATTTTGTTAATGATTTATAAGACTTTTGATTTTTAGATAATTAAACAATAATTAAATTTATTCAATTAATTATAATTTTTCAACAGTAAAAACACAAGAGCTTTTTTTTATCGGATAAATTTCTCTTCGTAACGAAACAATTTTGCCAAATAGTAATTTTAAGAGAAAAACTGACATGAAAAAATCGCGAGACCGTAGGTCGAGCGATTTTGTCAAATGTCAGTTTTTCGAGCAAAATTACTCATTGGCAAAATGTTGAGTTACAAAGAAATTTATCCATAAAGGAAAAGCTCGAGTGTTTTTTGGCAAGATAAATTAACGACAGAATATGTGAACGAACAGCAACAATAATTATTTTTATTTATACAATTATTTGAAGGAACAGTTATTAAAAATACAATTGTTATAAATGGTTTGGTTTGGTGTACTGATTTTAAAGTGACGTGCGACTACTAGATGTACACTGATTTTGAGGAGCAGGCATTTTTATCGGTGATAAAAAACGATGCACCTTTTTTATCGCTGTCAAAGTGACAAAACGTGACTGTCAAATAGAATTTTTCATATAGGAGTTAATTTATCTTTATAAAACTTAACTTGAAGTAGTGGAAATAGGTAATTGTAGTCCATTATAATAATGTAATAATATTATTTAAATATATAATATAGAGTAAGTTATAAAGAAGTTAAATGAAAAATTTTCATCGCCACTTTCTTTGTCGAATCTTTGACTTTGAATATTAATATTTTGGCATAATACAGAACACGCTGGATTACAAAAAATTCCCTCCTTGACACACAAACATTTTAAACCATCGCATTTTTTTTCACTACGAAACAAATCAAGAACATCTCGTAACTCGTTAGGAATAGGTTCTTGAGTGGTGTAGGTACTCCTTTTTTCTTTTCCCACCCATATTCAAAAAGGTCCAAAATCCTCATCATAGAATAATGGCTACTGATCCAAATATGACACTGGTAATAACATCTGCAAACATGTATGCCCTGTAGATCTACTTATAATATAAAGTATTAATAGGTACGTTTCCCTTAAGATATGTTGATTAAAAGCATCTTCCGTGGGGGGTAATTCATTGGCAGTTTTTCTCGAACCCATTGTTAGTCTCAGCCTAATCTTTTTCCGAGACTCTTCTGTCTCGCAGTCGTATAGTTTTGCAATAAACTTCTTAGCTATTTGTATTGATTCCTCAATTGGGGTTCTTCCAAAATTTGACAGATTGAAATTTTTATTTTTGATCAGCAAATTAAAACGTGTTACTTTGCCAAGTTAAAAAAAGCACATGCCAGGTTTGAGGCACCTCCAAATAAAGAAATCATTATTGCCGGTGGCTACGAGAATAAGGAAAATTGTTATTCTATTACATGTGAGGACGTTAGGGAACTACCAAAATCAAACTGTAGTCATGAGGAAACAGACACAATGTTAATATTATATTTAATAGACAGAACCGAAAAAATGGATAAAAGAGTACTTATAAAAGCGGATGATATGGATGTCCTTATACTCATTTTGTATTATTTTTGGGAAAACGACCAGATTCGTAACTGCAGTGTGTTTCTACAGTCGGGGCATTCCATGGCCCATTCAAATAAAAAACATTGTTCCGATAAACGATCTGGCTATAAAATTTGGTGATTGCGTTTGCAAAAGTTTACCAGCGTTGCACAGTATTACCGGATGCGATACAACGAGTGCTTTTTTCAAACTTGGCAAAGTAACGCCTTTAAATTTTATTTTCAAAAATAAAAATTTCAATCTGTCAAATTTTGGAAGAACCCCAATTGAGGAATCAATACAAATAAGTAGCTAAGAAGTTTATTGCAGAACTATACGACTGCGAGACAGAAGACTCTCTGGACAAGATTAGGCTGAGACTAACAATGGGTTCGAGAAAAACTGCCAATGAATTATCCCCCACGGAACATGCCTTTAATCAACATATCTTAAGATAAATGTACCTATTAATACTTTATATTATAAGTAGATCTACAGGGCATACAGTTTTGCAGATGTTATTACCATTGTCATATTTGGATCAGTAGCCATTATTCTATGATGAGGATTTTGAACCTTTTTGAATATGGGTGGGAAAAGAAAAAGGAGTACTTTCACCAATAACAGCCACTCAAGAACCTATTCCTAACGAGTTACGAGAAGTTCTTGATTTGTTTTGTAGTGAAAAAAAATGAGATATTTTAAAATGTTTGTGTGTCAAGGAGGGAATTTTTTGTTCTCCAGCGTGTGTAAATGTTCTGATTTATGCCAAAATAATAATATTCAAAGTCAAAGATTCGACGAAGAAAGTGGGGATGACAATTATTAATTTAGCTTCTTTATAACTTACTATTATATGCTTAAATATATTATTACATATTATAATGGACTACAATTACCTACTTCCACTCCTTCAAGTTAAGTTTTATAAAAAAAATTATAATTAATTGAATAAATTTAATTATTGTTTAATTATTTCTAAATCAAACGTCTTATAAATCATTAACAAAATTAATAGAGTCCAATAGTAATGAATTTACGCAACCGAGGTAGCGAATATTGTCTTCGCAACGGGTAGTGCGGTTAGGGTAAGGCATGCGAAGTAAGGTGTAGCTGCCTCGGTTTCTGTGTTCTCCTGCCTTTGTTTTTGAAAATAAGTGCATTTACTAATCGAGTCAAATGGTCCTTATAAAATTCTGCGTCTCGTCATGTGTACCGATTTTTGCATTTTTATTGTACAAGAAAGTTATTCGATGATGAATCTCAATTTTCACCCAGTTAATTTCACCCATATTGCACGCGCTGATATAACACTAAATTAGGGTTGGAAAGAATTTATTGAGCATAATCTAATATATGTCGTTCGAAAGAAGACATTCTACACTAAATAATAGCGAAAGAATAAATAAAAATAAAAGCAAGAGAAGGAAGCACTTTAAATTACTGCAAAAAATGTTTTTTTTTTTTAGTTTTTCCCCCACAACTTTTGTCTCGACCAACGGAGGATGTCGTAACTTTTATTTCCATATTCAGGGTTTAAATACGAACATTTTGACATATCACTCATTAACTTCTACGCCAAGATTGGGTTGATGAACGTTTTCACCGATCATCCGCTCGTCTAGTAAGGCCAATTACCAGTTTAATTTTCGACACACATTTAAGACTCACTTTGTATATATATAATCGTAATTTGTTAATAACAATAATTACTAACAAGAAAATTAAGTTTTATTATACACAAGGCAATACTATACGCTTAATGCAGTGGGATTGCACCGAGAGATAACGAAACGTACATTCAGAAATGCCGACAGCCGCCTGCCTCAACTGGTACACGCGTCGACTTTTTACACTCTAGAAAGTTTATTATTAACTTGCGTGAGATAATGTTTTAACAAAAAATGTTTTATATACAATTCTGCAGTTTTTCAAACCATTTACTTTAATTTAAAAATTGTCTATAAACCATTTATGATGAGAAATATTAAAATATTATCTGTCAAATTTGCGCGGCCAATGTTTTAAACAATATTTGTCATACCTTTCGTTAAGACAATTGTACAAAATTATACATTAGATGAAAGTTTGATGTTTAAGCTATAAAATAAAAAAAAATTATCACTATACCGTTCTTGGTTTTTGAGTTATGACCCATTGTATTTTAAATAGTTCCCTTGTAACTTTTTTAAGTTTTCACCCTGTAGATTCTTGCACGACCAACGGAGAGAGTCGTGAGTTTTGAAAACATATGTAAAATAATATTCTGAAAAAGATGGTTAGGGTCTCAATAAGTTCTACTTCATGATTGGGTAGGTGAACGATTTGGACAGGTCTCCGCTCCACTATTAGTTAAAACCTCGTATAATAAAAATTTGACTTAAGCGTGGTTTTTATTATGTAATTATTATAAAATTTATAGCCTGGGCCTAGAGATTAACATTTTATATATTTTAATATTGTTTCTTAGGAATATAATGTATAAAAAAAACACATTTTTTTTATTTACCTTGAAAAAACTTTATGTACCTAACAACCTGGCATCGACAGCGCCGATTGCGGGCTTGCCGTATTCTTTGGACAAAACCTGGCATGTTAATTATCCTTCGTTAAAAGCCCGTGTCTGCTGCCTACATACCAGGTTTTTGCTAAAAAAACATAATATACGGGGCTTATAGTTAAGCGAAAAGGCTATTTTTAGCGTTTACGGGGAAACTATTTTCCTTTATAAAATATTTAAAAATGTAAAATGCGGGGTTTTCTCTACGTAAATATACTGTATAAATCACGATTAGTTGTCTGGTGCAAATATCTCCATTTACGAAATAGTAGGGTAATATAGGTGTAGTAGTTCAAAAACCACTTAGATAAAAGTGTCATCGACTTGCAATAAACTGTTAGGCTTTGTTTTGAGAAATAGCAAATTATCTGTCAATACTGTGAAAATATTATTTTGTTATTTTCCTTTTTTTTCCACTGTTTTTCGATTTTTTTTGTATCCGATCTTCTTTAGAATATGCCAGTGCCGTATGGTCTCCATACACTGTGACATTAACTTAATAGAAAATGTTCCTGTTAGGTATTCGCGATACGTACACTATAAATTAAAATTGCATTGTAATTTTTCTTATATAAATATATTAAATCAATTAAATCTGGAAATACTACAATGCCGTCCTGTTAAAAGTGACTTAATTTTTATGTATAAACATATTAATGATGAATTTACTTATAATGAGATATTAACGCATATTAAACTTTATATCAATCATTACAATACTAGAAATCCTGCCCTATTTGTGGTGGACTTTCACAATACTAATTATGCTTTTACCTCGCCCGTATCTCGGATTTTACGTATGTACAATAATTATAATGTTGACCCCTTTTTGTCCCCGCTGCCTAAGTTTAAAAATAGTATTAGAAATTTAAAATTAGATTAATTTTATTAGATTAATTGATAGTCATAGTATAATAACTCACACTCTATTATTAAGTATATTGATTTTTATATACAATAAAATTATAAATGTAAATTGTTGTCATACTGTGTAAATCTTTTCTATAGTTGTAAAAAAATGGTGCATCTGTTGATAATAAATAAATAAATAAATAAATTCAAAAATGCGATAACTTCTTATATCTATTTGAAAATCAACTTTCGGTAAAACCGGAAGTAACGAAAAAAATCATTTATATGTCAAAAATGGCATTTATTAAGTATACAGGCTGTTCTAAATTTCAATCATATATCTTTAAAACTAATGGATATAAGATAATCTTTAACTAACTTCGATATATAATAATTTATTATGCAATCTAAATAATGAAATAAGCTTCATAATAATTATTATTAATTAAAAAATGGTCCAAATTTACCATTAATTTATATCCATGCTGCAAGTTTTATATGCGATATAAACAACATTCACACTGATTAAATTAGAAAGGAGCAATAAAATGAATTTGGTAGAACAGATATAATAGCAGTTGCTGCTTCCGCCTTAGCCGCTGAAGACAAAACTTCGACACAAGTCCCCACCGCCAGATTCCTTATTTCCAACGGTACTAGCAAAATCCGTTACACTATCCAGTATCTTATAGACGTGTTTCACAATTCTAACAGTTTCTCAAAACAAAGTCGTACAAAAACGCATTTAGTGATCGTTTTAATATGCCCCAAAATGAAAACAGTGTAATAACAAATATAAAACACATACAAATTTATTTTACAAAAAATTAATCAACTGCAAATAATTTTTGTTGTGCGGCTCTATGTATTAATACTAACGGATAATATGATTCAAAATAATATAATGGCCGAGACATCTAATGAAACATCTAATCTTTATTTTAATTACGGGCCTTGTAATTGTGGAATTCTATCGAGTGGTCAAATTTCACCTAGTGACACCTTAGATTCGGGGACCTGTAGGAATTTGGAAACCGCATCTTTACCCAAAAAACATACTGGAGGAACTTCCGTCACTCTTATAGGTATGATTTTAGTTAATGCTATTATCGTTATTTTTTTGATTTACAATAGGTTTATCAGATTTATCGCAGCAGATTTCATAGAACACATTGGAATTTGCCAATAATGTAGCCAGTCTTCAATATCTATAAATGATTATTATTAATATTAATTCTAAAATTATTAAATTAATCACAATAAAATATTACAAATTTATTCGGTAAGTAAATGCAATTTAAGTAAGAAGTCTGACGTCTGCGTAAACACTGAATTATTTGTTAAAAAAGTACCTATTAAAAAAGTTACTTGCATTACAAATTTATTTAGATTACTACTTATACTGGGAAAATTCGGTTGCACTGTGTTAGCATGTGCGACCGGTGTCAACAACAAAGCGACCTTGTCTTTCAATTCTGGTAGTGTATCTACAACAGCTATGGTAGAAATAATTTTTATTTTATTTTTATTTTAATGTACTACTTATTTATATTAACGTCCTGGAGAAGTTTAGCTTAGAGCTATTCTAACACTTAACCAGGATACACCACATACACCCATTCCCTCCGACATTGCCATCTGCCGGAGCTGGGACTCGAACCCAGGAGAAATAAGCAGTAGCTAGTCGCCTTTCTAGCCCACTACACTATCCTCGGTAATGTGCGATATCACCGCTAGCGTTCAGTCCCTGTTAACTGAGCCATAAATTGATCTATTCATATTCCCGTTATCTTTATTCGGTAATTAAAGTTGTTGATTTTCATTGTTGTAACAATTTTTTGTTAATTGGAGGTCAAAAGATCAGCCCTTAAAGTCGTTTTTTTTCACCTCCAGTTAACTTTATCCGACAGTTATTTACCTAGGATTCCATTGTTATAACAATTGTATAGATAAATAACTGCCGGATAACGTTCTGGAGGTGGAAAAACGGCCCTTGGACAATTAATGCGAAGTATTATACAATTTTCGTACATTTCAACAAATTTTACACCTTTGGTAAAATTTCTATTTCATTGCATATACCTTAAAATAAATATTTAACAAAATCGTTTAATAAAATTGTTGTATTCTCTCATTCTCTCGTTTTTGGCCTTACGTAAGGTATGTTTTGGCCACGAATATAATATTAATAAAAAATTGTTGTATAGTGACAATAGAAAGTCAAAATCCAACTAAAACCCGTGAAACTACATGTGGTGGTGATGATAGGTACCTAGTGGAAACTTTATTATTTATGCAACTAATGTTAGGTATGTCTTATTATTTATACTATATTCATTACGGTTACGTATATCAAAAAGACGATATCTTCAAGATGTACAGGGTGTCCCAAACAACTCGATGCCTCAATCCTTTAACTCGAAAGGGGGGGGGGCAATTAAAAAAAACGATATATAGGTTTCTTAGACATTAACCCAAGCTACAATTTGCCGTGAAACTGGTGACCATAACCTAACGACGGTCGGCGTCACGAAGTCAAAAATCTAAAACATTTTTTTTATATATTGAACCGTTTTGAAGATATACCAGATTTTATAATAAATTTAAAATATTGTATACAGGGTGATTCTAAAATGTATGGCCAAATGGATACAGCGTCATCAGGAGACCAAAATAGGTTGATTCAACCCAATTTACCTCTATACGAAAATGCTCCCCTAAGAAGTTACAGCCCTTTAAATTTCAAATAAAAAAAACTTTTTTTTTTGTCTATTCGGAATGAAATAAAATTGAAACTGCAACTACAGTCTGTGGTGAAAACTTTACTAACGCGCTCCAGCAGAATCGCAGACCCAGATAATATCAACCAAGAGTTAAAAACTTTGAAAAATGCACTGCTAATGAACGGCTATAACGACCGCATGATTTCAAGAGCCACTCAACCGTCTGACAGGCGAGACAAGGAGACTCCACAAGATGTGCCCACCAAAGCGTTTTTACCATATGTTAAAGGTACAACGGATAGGATCAGCAGAGTATTAAACCGCAGAAACATCAGGACTGTATTTAAAACTGACCGTAAGATCCACTCTGTCCTTAAAAACCCAAAGGACAAAATCCCTCTCGAAAACCAAGGAGTATACGAAGTTCCCTGTCATGATTGCGAGAAAACATACGTTGGACAAACCAACAGAAGGATAAACGTAAGAAAGACAGAACACGTTAACTCTGTTCTCCGAAATGAAGCGACATCGTCACTAGTCCAACACATCAAAAACACAGGTCACTCAATTGACTTTGACAGAACCAGAAGCCTGGCAAACGTGGAACATTTTTCATCAAGAATAATCAGAGAGGCCATCGAAATCGAAAAACGTCCCAACGGCCTAAATAAACGCGATGATAGCCTGAGACTTCCGGCAACGTGGAGAACAGCTTTAGTTAATCGCCAAATCCGAATGGAAACAACCAGTATAAACCCTTACACCCAGAAAACAGCCGAAAGAACTGACTATGAACTGGCAACAACGCAGACGGGACCTATAACAAGAAGCCGAACACGTCATATGAAAGATACAATGACTAATGCGATGATTCACGCGATAACTAACACAGTGACGCAAACGATGACGCAAACTATGCGGCACGATGGAGAACGTGGCCAATCGCAGCAACAGGTGGAGAGGGGGCGGCGTGGGCGGGCCAACGCAGAGGCCACTGGTCCAATCACAAGGAGTCGAGCGCGCAGGCAGGCGAACGCAGATGGGTGCACTCAGCCATGACCCCAGCTGAAAGTATATAAACAGCGACGAGCACTCGATACATCAGTCTATTCATCAATTCTTTGAAACGTGTAGACATCACCTGAAGATGGCAAATGCGGGGCCCTTTAGTTTTCTCCATGTTGAGGTCAAATTATTATTATAATAATTTTGTTGAACAGCTACAAATCTTTCAAAACGTTAATTATTCTAATAAAATACTTGAGAACATGAAAATAAACGCAGCGTTGGTGGGCTTCTCAAAATGCGTAAACTGTATTAACTATATGCAGTCGGGCTTTGTAAGGTGGTGATGTGAAGTGGCTTGAGGTGGCTTGAGAAGAGCTGGGAAATATATATTTAAGTAAATATTAAATAAGGTTATCCCTCTCCTGTTGCTAAATGCATGCAATAAATATTAATATAACAAAATAAATAATAGTCCATGCTCAACAATAAATAAATAAAATATAAATTATAATAAACATAACTATATATATATGTATATATATATATATATATATATATATATATATATATATATATATATATATATATATATATATATATATATATATATATATATATATATATATATATATAAATTATATTCTCATATGGTACTATAATGATATCATTTCTATCAGTCATTTTCTTTAGATAAATATATGTAGTTAATCTTGTTGGTCAGCATTATATCGTACGCGTGCATTACTGCTGCGCTGGCATTCCTATTGTTTTCATAATTATAACATTTTATACGTAGATTAAACTTGTGTCTTGAGTAAAATAGTCGCATTTGTAGCTATATTGAATAAACGCATTTTGTGTACTAGACTTCGAAATTGTTTTTAAAAAGTGTTCCACCCCATCTTGAACTAAAATTTATATATATATATATATATATATATATATATATATATCTATACGCGGTATGTTGTCACCTCCACTACATGGAAGAGACGACCTCGCCTCCGGGTCTCCCCGTTCTACTAGAGAAAAAAAAATTGCATATGGGGTGAGGAGAGGGTCACGAATCTGTATTTCAAAAGAGGGGAAGAGAAATTTTACTTTTAAGGAGGTCATATATATATATATATATATATATATATATATATATATATATATATATATATATATATATATATATATATATACGTGCACGGCTATCTTAATCGCCTCCATACATCACACAGGCACCCAAGGCTCCACGTTAAGGAAGTACGTTTTTTGTGTGTATTTTGTGCAAATGGTAAATAATAACACACTTCTACACAAGCACCAAGAGAGGGGTAAGTAATAAGCATTCTGAATATATACAAATTTTTGCCATATTTGTAAATGTAACACACCTCCAAATACAGAGTAGCGGAAACGCCTCTTCTGTATAAGTTTTTGGTACACTAGAGTTCGGTTACGCCTCCAGCAGTGTTGCCACATATTTTGAGCGGGAGTGGGGGGTGAGTTCGTATTAAGATGATGCGCTAGAATATTATTCGTTTGTGTAGCAGACCAGGTGGTATGGGTGCAGTCGTTTCGAAGTAAATTCGGACTTAATTTTTTTACTGGAATCGGTTTTGAAACTTACCAAATGGTAAGCTGGTCTGATATTGTTTAAAACAATGTTTGTTATAACAAATAGAAAAATTTAGATTTTTTACTTAAACTAATTTTTTTTATATATTTTGACCGAATTCCAACAAGAACTGTTCATATTGTTTAAATACTAATTGTGGCATTTCATAAATTTTTTCTCTTCCTTTTCTTTTTTGGGGATTTATTACGATATCTCTTGAAATTCCTATCGAAAGATCTTGATTTATCTAAATAATACTCAAATTAACCAGTTTAAAACTGGGAAGTAACCTCTACTCCTTTGACGTGATGCCAGAGGGACAGTTAGAGCGTGTTTTTTGACAACTAATATGAATTAAAAGAATACAAAAACACTGCGCTGGCGTTTCTTAAACTACATCTGTTTCCTTCTTCAAAGTTTAGGCTTTAGATTTTTTTGTAATGTGTATAATAATAATAATAACAATTTTCTTTTACACCGTGTTATTCTACAAGTAACATAAAAATCTAAAGCCTACATTTTGAAAAAGGAAACAGATAGATTCCAAAACGTCAGTGCAGTGTTTTTGTATTATTTTAAATCCTATTAGTCATATTTTACAATTCTCTTTCTTTGCTTGATATGCATTGTTTATAAATGACTTTGTTTAGGATTTATACAAGCATAATAACAACAAACATATCCAAATTGATATACTTATATTGATGTTTCATCTCTAAACATGCTATTATTAAATTCATTGGACTCTCTTTAATACATGATGAATACTGGGATTAAACATCATAAAATTCAAAACGTCTAAAATCAAATTATATAAAAAAAATTTTTTTTTCAACTCACCACAAAATTCATTCATAATGACCATAATGGTCACCAATTAAAAAACGAAGTCCACAAGAAGATGTACATATTCTTTCGTTCTTACAAGATAATTTTGTTATTATTGGGCCAATATAAGGCTTGAATAAGGTTGTTTATAGACAACAAGTCTCGAATAAAGAGAGGTATAGTATTTTATAAGAAAACATAAAAATGTAGGCGGCGTTAATTATAGAAATTTGTTTTTTATGGTTACATGACAGTTTATTAATTATAAAATGTAAGTTCAAGTAAATCACTTTATTTTGCGAGATTAATCGTCCACCTGAAGAGCTTGTGAGAGCGAAAGAATATGTACATCTTCTTGTGGACTTCGTTTTTTAATTGGTGACCATAATGAATGAATTTTGTGGTGAGTTGAAAAATTTTTTTTTAATAATTTGTTTTTAGACGTTTTGAATTTTATGATGTTTAATCCCAGTATTCATCATGTATTGAAGAAAGTCCAATGAATTTAATAATAACATGTTTAGAGATGAAACATCAATATAAGTATATCAATTTGGATATGTTTGTTGTTATTATGCTTGTATAAATCCTAAATAAAGTCACCTATTAGTCGTCAAAAAACACCCTCTAATTGTTCCTCTCACATCACGTCAAAGGTGTAGAGGTTATTTCCCAGTTTTAAACTGGTTAATTTGAATATTTGTTAGATAGTAATTTCAAGAGATATAATAAATCCTAAAAAAGGAAGAGATATTTTCAGTTATTAATTTTTAAAAATTAATAACATTGAAAATATCAAGTTTACGAAAAATAGTTATTGTTGGAAATCGGTCGAAAAATATAAAAATAATTAGTTTGAGTAAAAAAAATGTTATTTTTCCCTTTTTATAAAACTGTTTTAAACAATATCAAACCAGGTTACCTTTATTACAAATATTTTCGTTGGCGTCTTAGTAGTTGTATTATTGCAGCAAGGAACAAAACACCATATTCGTGCCACCATATTTCTTTTATAATACTGCTCATAAACACAGAGAACGCTCACTGCATGACGAACCCGTACAAGCCTCTATCTTGGGAACGTTTCTTAGCCTCTCTGCTTTTAGGTGATTTCTATTGCGAATAACTGGCAAAATGAAAATATACAAATTTCTTTATTGTTACATTAGTTCATAATACCAATAAATCTATTATTTCCAATTGAAATTAAAATTTTGTGGACATGCCTATTGTCATTTGTCAATTGTCAAGTTTGGGGTTATCTTTGCTGCTGTTTATTGTTAAGTTGTGGTTAATTAATAGCGTTTTCCACTGACTGCACTCGTGCGGAACTGAAATAAAACAAACTTTGGCAATTTCTTATGGTCCACTGGTAAAATTATATTCATGTAGTGCACACTTAGTGCAGTATTTTCCCACGACCTTCTGTATCTCGTGCGATCGTGGAGTGCAATATGGCGCATTCAATAATTAACAAAAAATGTTTAATAATCAATGAACTTCTCGATAGTTCCTCATCAGATAGTAGCGAGGAAGAGACAATAATAAATGCTATTAGAGAAAAAGGCCATATCCCAAAAATTTACAATTTTGTTAGCTCTGTGGTACATAACCTATCTAATAAATAATAAAATAAATGTCTCTGGTTGACACAAATATGTTCCACTGGGTAGACCCACTATTTACTTACAAGAGGCACCGTGGAGTGCGTGACGTCATTTGCACGCACACGATGTGAACTCTATAAATTATTATTAAATTATGATGAGTTCGAGTTCAAATTGTATTGTATTGTAAATGTTAAGTATTATTTTGTTTCTGCAAAATTCAAATTGAACTAGTTTTGCCGCCGAATTGAACTGTCAAAAGTGTCAATAACAATCAACAAAAACACCCAAGAACTCAAGTACCTTCCACCTTCGTCGAAATTTCTGAGAAACCCGAACAATAATATCACGTGATCTAAAATCTGTTTCACTTTAATCTCTCAATTGATGACAATGCCGAACTCAATCCGGTACTGTCTCCTGAACCGATTCCAGCAAAAAAAATCAGTCCCAATTTACTTCAAAACGACTGCGCCCATACCACCTGGTCTAAAATAAGTTAACAGTTTAAATTATGCTCAGCATATGAACACCTTTAAATTTAATAAAGCATAATCTGGGATCTACAAAATCCTCGTGCAGTTTGTCAGATTAAAAGCTCTGGGCCGTTCATAGGTAAATGTCACGATACACATAAGCTTACGCGGTATGTTCTTGCGCATCCTAAAGCTATCTCTCTCGCACAATATGACGTCAGCTGGATTACATAATTCGAAATTCGTGATGTAATAGGTATCGAGAATTGTGATAAATATTATTGTCGCTGCTTTTAGGGCATTTTTCTTAGTTTTGTTATCATTTCTATCAAGTTGTTGCTATATGATTAAATTTAATAAACACATAATATATATTTATCAATGATCTATTCTATAACTTTCTCTTATAGCGCTATAAACATATACAACTCTATAAAATTATAGCAGGATGTAAATGGCAACTTTACTTTTTATTATTACTTATTAAGACAGCCTATCTTATTACTTTCTATTTTCTATAATATTCAGCAGTTTATTTAAATGCAAACTACAAATAAAAATTTCATTCACTAAGTCTAGGGTTAGGTTTTTCTATAACACTTTACATCTCCGTTATAAATTTACAGTTGCATTTTATGGTATAGAATAGACACTATTTTATATTGGATGTAAAAAGCCAAGGTCAAGGGCTTTACATCCCTTACAGCCAGCGCTGTAAAATGGGTTACAGAATAGCACCACAAGTTTTTATTATTTTTTAGCTAAATTTTTTATGAAGTAAGAAAAACAACAAATTATAAAAATATGTAGCTTTATTTAAATTTAAGACATGCAAAATTTAAACGTTTTACTTTTTCTACATAGGTTTCATACAGAAAAATAACTTAAGAAACAGATTAAAATTTACTTAACTTAATATTCTTTACATTGATTTTGTCCTGGCGACTACAAGCAATAACCCACTGTTTTATTAAATTAGCATCCTTTGGAAACCGAAAATACTTTATATTACTCCCTTTGGTCACTCGGGTATAGTTTTTACATTTTGCCACAGCACAATTCAACATTTTAGCCGTAAATCACAACGTTAGACGATTTACACGTTTACATATTATAACATGTTTATATCACTATACTATTACAAAACACGTTTTATTAAGAAAATAGCATTGAAATTATAAGAAAACTTGGAGAACATAATATTCTACAGATCAACAAATTCAAACCAAAGCAAAGCACTGCGACTGTGTCAGTGTCAAGTGTCTGCCAGCTGACGTCATGCGCGGCGATTTCATTTTTAGGTCCGTCTAATGAGCATACCATGTTTTCTTATACCATGGGTAAATGTATGGTGTGGAATTTTAGATAATAGAGTAATAGGGCCAATATTTTTTTAGACACTTTAAAAGGAGACATAATATTTTGCAATATGTCATTTCCAGTTCTTGTGCGCTTTATAATTTATCGCATTTTTGCCACTCTGTAACATTTTTGTATTGGGTAATAATATTTTACTTGCTTCCGTGTAGTTTAGTAAAATAATAGCCGAAAATGTTAAATTGGTCGAATTAATGCATATTCAGCCGTTATTTGACGTGTCCAAATTTGAAATTCATATCTTGTAAAACCCAGAATATACCAGGTGACCACGAGATGTCACTTGCATCTATCTATATCTTCTTGGTTTTACAAGATATGAATTTCAAATTTGGGCACATCAAATAATAATAATAATAATACTTTATTTATCCAATTGAAAATTACATTGATATAGGACAGGTCAAAAGAAAAAACAATTAATAATTAATTATCATTTTAACATTAACACACAAAAAAAGAGAAAAAAATTAAAAAGCTAAATATTCATCTACACTATAAAATGCATTTGTAAGTAACAAATTTTTTACATTTGATATAATTTTTTTTAAATTACAGGATTTTATGTTTATATCTAATTTATTGTATAGCACCGTACCGACATAATAAGGATTTGATTTATAAAGTTCTAATCTATGTAACGAGTGCTGCAAATTTTCACCGTGACGTGTATTATATTCATGAGGTGTATTTTGAAAAGTGAAACTGTTCAAATTTTTCTTTACAAATGTTATTATTTCGAGTATATATAAACACGGTAAAGTCAAAATTTTTTCAGTAATAAAACTCCATTTGCAAGATTCCCTATACTGCAAACCATAAATAGAGCGTAAGGCTCTTTTTTTCAGCACAAATACACGATTAGCTGTACTAGAATTTCCCCAGCAGATCACTCCGTATCTAATTGTGGATTCAAAATTTGAATAGTAAAATATTTTCACTACATTTTTGCTCGTAATTTGGCATAATCTTTTTAGAGCAAAACAAATACTTGCACAGTTCTTGCATACATAATCTATGTGAACTTTCCAGTTTAGTGACATATCTACATAAATACCTAGAAGCTTAAAGTCAGTTACTTGCTCAATTGTTCTATTCTGAAATTTAATAAGTGGACTAGATACATAATTGGCGCCAACAGGATGAAATTGCATTGAAAACGTTTTATCTTGGTTCATTGCTAGGTTGTTTGAAGTGAAATAATTAGAAAGGGAAAACAGATTATTCTGCACGAGTTCGGACATTATATTTACATCATGATTGCATGATAGGAGAGACATATCGTCAGCAAAACCACAGTAAAACGTGGAAATAAAGTTTTCAATATCATTTATATATAACAGGAATAGGAGTGGACCCAGTACACTGCCCTGGGGGACTCCAATATTAACTTCCATTTCCCGCGATCTTTTACCATAATATTCAACGAATTG